>CM062807.1:474176711-474818583 GCA_031772625.1 Pinus tabuliformis
TCGAGGACAGATTAGCTTTAAGCCATAAACAGACACAAAATGGAACAAGGAAGAACCAGAGAAGGGAACTGTGAAAAAAAAGCGAGAAAGAGACAGTAAAGCAAGAAGCAGAAAACAAAGAGCCAAGCTGACCAAAGGCAGCATCGAGCAGAGAAAAGGCTTGAGAAGTTCAAGCAATTCCCTGTAAGGATATCTGTTGGGAATTGAGCACCACATTAGACTCATCCCATTAAAGACCAGAGAGGTTGAGACTTGGTAAGGAAAGGGGTCTGTGCACTCTAGTGGCTTAGGGGATCCAAGAACCACTCTACCAAGCATTATCTTTTTCAGGAGTCTCAATTTGAGCTCCTCATTGTAAATCTCTTCTTTAAAGACACAATAAAAGAAGGCCACCACTGAAAGCTAGACCGGAGACGTAGCCCTAGAGAATAGGGTGAACTCCTTATCAATGTGATGTGTTATTGTATTTGATTACTGTGCTTCTCTTGCTTTTTTCCATTTTCCAGTGTCTGTGTATTTTGAAATCTGATCGACCCGTTGCCTAAGATAACATAGACACACACCAACACATGAGTCTATAATGCCTTCATTTATTAATTATTTAATTGAGATCACTCATGAGTGATTTTCAGATCAAGTGGTATCAGAGCTCTAAGCTGTTAAGGTTAGACAAGCTTGTGTTGGTTTAGCTGTTAAATGCTAACTAGATCAAAGCTCAAATTAGGAGAAGGAGAGTTGGTCGAAACTAATCCTGAAATTGGGAGAGTCTATCCTCGGAAGACAATGTCAGAGGAAGGTTCTATGGGGCTAGACCCTCAATTCATAGATAGTTTCCTAGCCATAAATTCCATGGTAGAAGAAATGTATAGGGACTTTAGAAAACACAAGGATGAACATTCATCAGGCTCCAAACAAGACAAAGGAGAAGATGAGTCCCACTTCCATGACCACTCAAAAGGCAAAGGGAAAGAAGAAATCTTTCTCACACCTCCTAATAGCCATGAACACAGAAAGAAAGCATCTTTGATTAAACTAGATGTTAAATTTGATTTACCTATATATGATGGAGAGTTGAATGTAAAAAAACTGGACAATTGGATTAGACAAATTGATGTTTATTGCATAGTGCAGAATATCGATTCGGACAAGAGAAATATTCAGTTGGCAATCCTATGCCTTGGAGCCACTGCCTTGGTTTGGTGGGAAGGTAGGACCCAAGCTGACTTGAAGAGACATGGTAAGACTATCTCTATCTGGAGTGAATTTGTTTCTGCAATCAAAAATCAGTTCTATCCATTGGCCTACATGCAGCAAGCCATGATGAGTTGGCAAACTCTTTGATAGTTGAAATGGAAAAGTGTACAAGGATACACTCAAGAATTTAGAAAGAGAGCATTGATTCTAGGAATCTCTTTAGACTCATCTGAAACTCTGTTGAAGTACATTGGTGGTCTACACAACTACATCAGGCACACCATCCTCATGTTTAATCCCACTAGTATAGATGAGGTATCTGTACAAGCTACTCATCTAGAAGCTAGAGGAAAGAATGGAAGTCCAGAAGTTTGGGGATCATCCCAACCCACTGCAAGCAAGAATAAGGGAAAAAGAAAGTAGAAATGGAAAGCAAGGAAGGCTAACACTACACAGAAAAGAAAGGCTTCATGCACTCACTATAAAAAGGATGGGCATGATGATGAGCATTGTTGGATTCTGCATCCAGAGCTGAGACCTAAGAAGTTCGAGGGAAAGAAGAAGAAGAATGTTGCAGCTATTCAGAAAGATTTGGGGTCAGAATCAAGAGATGAAACAACCATTGCAGCCATAGGTATAAGAGGTAAGAATTCTGAAGCATCTACTAGTAATTCTTCACAATCTATTATTGACGAAGAAAATGAGAGAAAAATACATGAGCTTTTCCATATTCGAGTTATTTCCAAACATCAAAAGATTGATACTTTTTTTGATAGTGGCTCACAAGTAAATTTAATTTCTGAAGCAATTGTAAAGAATTTGGGATTAGTAACTACACCTCATAAGAAACCATACCCATTAGGATGGTTAAATGATAAAGCACAACTACAAGTAACTAGAGAACGCAAACTCAAGTTTTCTTTTGGGTCAGAATTTGTAGATGAGGTTGAGTTAGACATAATTCCTCTGGATATATGTGGAATTGTTTTAGGAAGTCCCTACTTGTATGATAGAAAAGCTATTTTCTATAGCGCTGAGAACAAGTATCTACTTGTTAAAGATGGAATCGAATACTTTGTAAGAGCTCATAAGCTCAAGAATAATTATACTCTCATAAACTCAGGGTAGATGAAACGAATGATAAATTCATGCAAACAATTTTTACTGATGGTTGTAAAGGAATAGAAACCTGATAAAACTAATTTATTTGAGGGTTGTAATGCTAAACAACAAGCTGATTTGGAAAAGGTTGTTTCAGAGTATGATATCTTGTTTCAAGAACATAAAGTTCTGCCACCCAAAAAGGAAATAGTGCATGATATTATTTTCCAGCAAGATGCTCCATTGCCTAACATTAGAATGTATAGGTTGTTCGCTTTAGAGAATGCAGAAATCAAGAAGCAGGTGCAGGAGTTGCTCGAGAAAGGGTTCATCAGACCTAGCACATCACCATGTGGGTCACCAATCGTTTTGGTGAGAAAGAAAGATGGCCCGTGGAGAATGTGCATTGATTACCGAGCACTGAATAATACAATAAAAAACCGTTATCCCCTTCCTCACATAGATGATCTTTTAGATCAATTGAGAGAAGCTGTTTATTTCTCCAAGCTAGACTTGCATAGTGGATACCATCAGGTCAGAGTTGTAGAACAAGATGCATGGAATACTGCTTTCAAAACAAAGTAGGGATTGTATGAGTGGCTAGTTATGCCTTTTGGCTTAACTAAGCTCCTGCTACTTTCATGAGATTAATGAATGATGTACTCAAACCTTTTCTTGATGATTTTGTTATTGTGTATCTGGATGACATTCTGATATTTAGCAAAATGTGGGAAGAACAATTAAAGCATGTTAAGCAGACACTAGATGTTTTGAAAGGAGAAAAAATTTATGTTAAACTCTCAAAATGTGAATTTGGCAAAACATCTCTGAATTATTTGGGTCATATAGTAGGGGGTGGTGAATTGAAGATAGATCCCTCTAAGGTGGCAGTCATTGTAAACTGGCCTAAACCCAAATCTGCTACAAAAGTTAGAAGCTTCTTAAGAGCAACAAAATATTGGAGAAAGTTCATTTCTAACTTTTCTTAATTGCTGATCCCTTACATGCTTTAACAGGATTGAACAAGGTGTTTCAGTGGGGAGGCAAACAGCAGAAAGCCTTCGACACCTTGAAAGAAAAGATTAGTATAGCACCTATACTAGCACTGCCTAATCTTCAAAGACCATTTGAGATCCAAACGTATGCTAGTGACTATGCCATGGGAGCAGTGTTGACATAGCACGGTAAACCCATATGTTATCATTCTGAGACATTTAATTCTGCAGTAGTTAACTACCCTACATATAATGAAGAATTGTATGCCTTAGTAAAGAGTGTGAGAAAGTGGAAACATTACTTAATGGGCAAAGAGACAATAATACATACTGATCATCAACCACTTCAATATCTACACTCCCAAACTAATTTGCAGCAATCAAGACACTATAGATGGATGGGTTTTCTACAACAGTTTCATTTAGTCATCAGATATAAGAAGGGCATACATAATAAAGTTGCAGATATGTTATCTAGACCCATTATAAATGCATCTACTATACTTAAGCATAATTCTATGTTACATGAGAGTTACATTGAACAATATGCTCAAGATATAGACATTAAGGATGTATATGCAACTTTAAGTCAAGGCAAACGAGTAGAAGAATTGGATTATCATGTAAAGGACCAACTCTTATATCATTGTGGGAAGCTCTGCATTCCACAAACTGAAAGAGTAAAGATAATTCGAGAAGCACACACTTCTCTAATATCAGGTCACTTTGCGGTAAGTAAAACAGTTGCATAGCGGCAAATATTTTGTTATTGGCCAAAAATGAACGAGACAGTTTCTAGATATGTAAGAGGGTGTACTATGTGTGCTAAAAGCAAGCCCAACAATACAAAACTAGGCTTGTACACTCCATTACCAGTTCCTTCTCAACCTTGGCAAAGTGTTTCCATGGATTTTGTTGGAGAATTGCCTAAATCTAGGAAAGGTCATGATTATCTATATGTTGTTGTGGATAGGTTCATAAAAATGTCTATTTTGATACCTTGTAATAAGAAAATTACAGTTGAACAAACTGCAAAACTGTTTTTTGAACATGTATGGGTTCATTTTGGATTACCCACTTCCATTGTATCTGATCGAGACACCCGATTTGTGGGGAAGTTTTGGTCAAGTCTGTGGGAACTGATGGACACCAAACTAAAGAAAAGCACAACTTTTCATCAACAAACTAATGGCCAGACAAAAGTAGTCAATAAGACAGTGATCTAGTTGCTCAGGGGATATTGCAGCAAACATCCTAAGCTTTGGGATGAACATTTATGTTACATGCATCATGCTTACAACAGAGCAAAACATTCTTCTACACAGAGATCTCCTTTTGAGACCTGTTTTGGTTTCACACCCAGATCACCTTTGGATTTTGTCTTTGGTAAAGACACCATAGTTGAGGGACATAGTGATGTGGACAAGGCAACTAGGTTCATTAAACAGATCCAAGAGATCCACCAGGCAGTACAGGAATAGCTGGAAAAGAGCCAAGCCAAATACAAGGCAAGGCATGACAAGCATCGGATGGAGCATGGTTTCCAAGTTGGTGACCAAGTCTGGCTGTATATCACCAAGGACAGGATGCAAGGTGAAGGTAAAAATCTAAAGCCTATCAGGTATGGACCTTTCAAGATCCTTGAGAAAATTGGTGAGAATTCTTTTCGCCTTGATCTACCAGCTTACATGCACATCTACTGAGTCGTAAATGCAGATTGCTTAAGGTTGTTTGAGCCTTCACTAATTGAAGATCCCGAAGAGCATAGTCAATTGCCTTCTATTGATGACCTGCTACCTGAATATCTTAATGAATTACAGGAAGACACAGTTTTGGACAGGAAGGTGAGGACGACACGCAGGGAAGATGTTGAGTACCTTAGAATCATGCTCAAGGGTTCAAAGCCGAGCAGTGCAAAGTGGATAGAGATTGGACAAGTGAGACAATTTTACCCTCACTTAGTCAATGCTTGAAAACCAACTTTTGGTGGTCCAAAAGCTTTTTCAGTGGGAAGGTCGTGATCCGAATTGGATCCATGAAAACTAGCAAAGTGCTATGACTGTATCAAATCAGGATAGGGTTTAAAATTTATGAACAAAGAGCTATCAGGAAGACCTCTAGACAGTGGCAATTTGTAGCCAGCAAGAAACAATGAGGACCTCGGCCAAAGCGCTCTGACCGAGGCCCATGGAGACCGTGCAGGACACAAAATGGCAGTCAAGAAGTCAAGATCGGAAAACGGAGGCCATTTCTAATGTGTGATTGGGAAAGACCCCTCGAGAAGGAAAGGCCCCAAGTGCTCGGTCACATGGGAAGCTGGGAAAGTATAGGGAAAGTGCTAAAGTGAAAGGCGAGACCCGCGCTCCAAAACCGGCAGAATATCAGAGGCATATTGGGCGATAAGCAGATTTGGGTAGAGAACGAGCGATTCCATACATTGCATGACACGTATCCGGCGGATGAGAGAGAAAGCCACCTCTCATCGCAGGCTAACAATCGAGCAAGTCAACCGTGCTATAAGAGTGAACACCATAGGATCTGGGGGCTCCAAATATGACGACAGAGATTGCACTCGATGAGAAACCGGATTTGACAGGGGAATTAAGCTGCGGCATATAAAAGTCTGAAGTCTGATTTGACTACTGAGTTGGCGGATGAATCATCACACAGCGTAACCGAAAATACCGAACCATTGAGGAAGAGCCGGTGCAGTTTGTGAGAGGACAAGTGGCCATTTCCCTGTGAGACGTTGGCAATGACACAGAGGCAGGGAAATCCAAGCGAACAACAGCAAGCAATCCTAAAAGGAAAAAGAGGAAGCGAACAGTGGAGGACAGATTGGCTTTAAGCCATAAATAGACACAGAACAGAACAAAGATGAACCAGAGAAGGGAACAGTGAAAAAAAAGCGAGAAAGAGATAGTAAAGCAAGAAGCAGAAAATAGAGAGCCGAGCTAACCTAAGGTAGCATCGAGCAGACAGAAGGCTTGAGAAGTTCAAGTAATTCCCTGTGAGGATATCTGTCGGGAATTGAGCACCACATCAGACTCATCCCATTAAAGACCAAACATGTCATGACTTGGTAAGGAAAGGGGTATGTGCACTCTAGTGGCTTGGGGGATCCAAGAACCACCCTACCAAGCATTATCTGTTTCAAGAGACTCAAGTTGAGCTCCTCATTGTAAATCTCTACTTTAAAGACATAATAAAATAAGTCCACCACTAAAAGCTGGACCAGAGACGTAGCCCTCGAGAATAGGGTGAACTCCTTATTAATGTGTTATGTTCTTGTATTTTCTTATTGTGTTTATCTTACTATTTTCCATTTTCCAATGTCTATGTATTTTTCAATCTAATCGATCCGTTGCCTAAGATAACATAGACACACACCAACACATGAGTCTGTAATACCTTTGTTTGTTAATTATTTAACTAAGATCACTCACAAGTGATTTTCAGATCAATTAGTCAACAAGAAAAGTTGCATCATGATCATCTGTGGATTCTGAATCGGAAATACTGAAACTGGAAGTTTTTGTAGAGTCACAATAATTTTGTCCCAAAACATGTACTTCTTCTTTGATGTTAATATTAGGATAATTTACAATTTCATGGAATTTAGAACCACATTTGTAACATTGAATTTGGACTAGTGGTTTCCTTTCTTCTCTTGTTTGCATATCCTATTGGTATTTCAGAGCGATTTGCTATGATTTTTTTCCCTCTGTGTAATTTTGATTCTTCTCCTTGTGGAAAATTATCCGAAGTATTCCCCTTTTTTCCACATAACCAATACGTAAGTTTATTCAAAGACTCTTTCTTATGTGTCCTAAGATGAATACCTTGAGGACCATAATAGTGGGATCTGGAAATCATTTTGTAATATCCTTTTGGTTTTCTTGATCTTTGGGGCTTGGTATAATAGTTCATTTTTCTTTTTGAAATTTTTGTTATGGCCTTTTTCATTATTTTCCTATGTACAACTGGATCATCTATTGATAGACCATATTTATTACAAATAGATCTGCTATCAGGCAACTTAGACAGTTTTTGTATGGATTTTTTCACTTCCATGCTTGTACAAAGTCCTACCAAATCTTTAGTTATGAGGTTGTATATTTCTTCCCAAGTATAAGATTCATGTGGATTTTCAAAAATTTCTTGAATCTTCAAGTAATCCACAAAATTGGAAGAAAAAGCGGCAAGATATTCTTGTTTCCACAAAATATTTTTTTCTATCTTGTACTTCATAAATTCTCCGGACGAAATACCTATGAAAATGTTCATATTGGGACATCTTTTTTCATTTGAGATGTACATCGGTACCAAGGAGTGCTTATTCGAAATCTATGTCTATGCAACAGACCAGTTCTCATGAATGAATGATGTTAGAGAACCTATCATGTTATTTTGTGGATTCCCATCTTCATTATGTACAATGTCTCGTGCTTCCTCTTTGGCTGTTTCTTCTACCATTTTGTCTACAAGTACTGGAGACGATTCTGCTTCCCACCATCTATGAAGGGTACCAGTAAAATATTGAATCAATGTCTTATAGGCTTCTACTTCACTTTGTCCCCTCATGCACATCAATTGTATATGTGAACATTTGATCAATCATTTGCCTTATTTGACATGAGCTTAAGTTGTCAATGTTCCATTCTTTATGGGCATTAGTGAAAAATGTGTGGGACTCAAGCAACTTTCCTTAACCGCTCAAATCAGGGGCAGAATAATTGGAGTATTGGCTAGGTAGAGGTTTATAAACCGACAAAAGATGAGAATCATATGAAGATTATGCTTTTTCTACTTTTTATTTTGAGAACAAACTGGGAAATTTATCTACAAACTTTTGGATAGAATGTACTGGCACATGATGGCTAAATAATAGTGAAGAAGGGATCGCTTTGTATTTATTTGTCAGAGACGTTTTTTCAAATTGTGAGGAAAGGTCTTCAATTTTTGCATGGGTTAAAACAAATCCCTTATGAACTCCACTTTCTATTTCTCCAAATTGACTATCTATTTTTGATAATAATGTCTTTGCTTCTTTGTAACTTTCTCGAACAAAGCCTTCTATAGTAGAAACAAAAAACTAAAGCTCATCCATGATTTTATTTACACTATTTATAGAAACTTGCAAAGAGTATACTTGTTCCTTTTGTGCATTGGTTGATGGTGAATGTACTACTAATCCTTTCAGGGAAGTATTAGTCCAATTTATTTGCTCACCAGATTTTTGTATTCTTCCATCAATCCCTAAAAAGGAGTCATCTATTAGGACTAAAGGCACCACTCTAGAAACCTTTCCTGTGTCTTCACATATGATTCATTTATATGGAGGAAAAGTAGAAGAGGATCCAATATTTGTGCCATCACATGCTTTCCACTGATGTCTTGAAGAGGAGGAGTATTCTACAGATATCATCTATACATCCAAATTTTCTTCTTGCTTCTTCCATTCATAGAAAGAAATACATGAATCTGTTTGATCCATATATTCTTTCCATCTTAATGAGATATTTGTCTTCTCTTCTCGGGATGTGGTCATATTAGATATTTTGGTGTCTATATGAGTGAATAAATCCCAATTTAACATTCTTTTCACCCATTTTGTGTCCATTTTTTGGTTTGGACAACCTTCCATAATAGTAAAGAATTTATACATATCTAGCTTGGATGGCTTTTGCAGTCATTTGAAACAAGGTTTTGAAACTGACAGGATGTAATGCGATCATCCATTTGTTCTAGATATTCAAGTCCATATTTGGGCATGTCAGGTGGCCTCATTGTGTTAAGCATTTATGTCAACCTTAGGTCCTCATTTTCAAGAGATGAAAGTTCATGGATTACTAAGACAATGTCATGATGGAATGAGATGTCATTGCATTTGGGATTTGGACAAGAATTTTTCAACATGGTTGATGATGCTTCACCCATTCTTGGATTGTGGTTCTCATGAATGCCAATATGTACAAGAGACTTTAAATCAACCAATGATTGAGAAGAAGAATATTTGACAACTAACTTAGAAAAATTTAAAACTTGAGCAAGCTCAAACAACTCGATATAAACATAATTTGTACAAACGAGTAATAAGTACAAATTTTCTTACCATACAACACATGTAATTAAATTTTGATTGATGCAATTAATTATTGTTTTATATTCATATAATTAACTATGATCTATAAACCATTATATAATACCATACATAACCATTCTTTAATTCCATAGAAAATTCCTTACACAATCGTTCTTCACCACCATAAATAATTGCTTAACAAAGAAAATCATGTAAAAGAATCTACTTAAGGACTAGGTCATGTGAGTACAAATTATAGAGGAATTTGAGTTAATTTGGATTGTAGTGATATTGTTGATATTGTTATCAAAAGTCACAACCAAAAAAAATTACGATTATACATAACTATTATATTAGCTATATAGAAATATTATATTAACTAAGATACTATAAGGATTATACTACCTAGGTAGTATAAAGTAACAATGATATATCTATAAGATGTTTTAAGGGAAAAAAAATGTATGTGTTTAGATAAAAGAGAAGTTATTAAAAATGAAATTTAAAAGAAACATTATAGAGGTACTTATGTGATACTAAATGAATCAAAACTATCAATTAAGTTCCATACCTCATGTTGGTATCTTACCAGGTGTGGCGAATTGCAGTGTATCATCTTCCTTACTTGGTCCAAAATTATCTTTGAGTCACCAAAAACTTTAAGATTTTTTACCTTCGTACAATGGCTTTTTTCAGGCCCTGTAGCAAGCCTTCATATTCTGTCGCATTGTTGGTGCACGCGAACTCCAACCGGCTGGCCATCAGATGTTGGTTGCCTTGCGGGTCAATGATAATTCTCCCAGCACCTGCACCTTCAAGGTAGCTAGAGCCATCAAAATAGACTGTCCAAAATATAGAATCTAATGTTACATCAATTTAACTGCTTCCTAAGAAATTAGTTCTATCATCTACTATATTACAGGGCAGCTCATCAATTGGACTATAGGGGAGAGCTTCCAACTGTGTGTTTATTGCAGTTTCTTCAATTGTCTCTGCATGGAATTCTCTAAAACAGGTTTCTGTGGCACAAACATTGAAACTATAATTCCCAATGATGGAGTTGGTAAACATTACAGGTTCATTGGGGCCATTTAATTCCGTCACCACATACTTCATGTATTTTTCCCGATCAACTCTCAGCATATCACCCTTCCCCTTATGAGGCAACAAGAGATGGGACCAATCAGTTGAGAAATATCCATTGAGTTTTTCTAACCAGTGCCTCTAAGTAGCATTCCATAAGCCTCGGGTATGTCAACTACCACAATGTCAATGTCTTGTGAGTACTGTGGTTTGGTAGCCATCCTAATCAACACATCTTTCAATTCCCCAATTACCTTCACATTCGTTTTGTCCAATTGCATAATTCGAGTTCCAGTTTTCTCAGGTATCGCATGAAGTCTTTTAGCAACAGTGTAAGGCATAACAGTGGACGAGGCACCAGAATCTACCAAGCAATTATGTACGTTCATGTTGAAGATTTCAAATATGATAAGGAAAGATGGAGTCATGGATTTTGATTTCCTTCCTATCATGGCCGCACTGACCTCTTGGGGGTTCGATTCATTTTTTACAGAGTGGCTTTCCATAGCTGATGGTGTTTGGGTTGTACTGGAGCTACTGACAGGTCTGGACACCAAATTCTTGGTTTCGCTGCTTGGGATGGTGGGATATTTGCAATTTCGTTCAGTCATAGCTTTCAACAGCAAATCTCTTTGCTGCGTTAACTTCAACAAATCGAAGTATGTGATATTAGCCCTAGATTTCTTAAGGTCATCCACAATGTTGTAATCAATGTTATAAATAGGGTAAGGTAGAGTAAACGTACTGGTTTTGTTGTTCTTAGGTGGGAGTTTACCATTTTGAGTCACCTTCATTGCAGTCGGAGATGTATTCTCTTTCTCTGGATAGTTTGCAACTGGAGTGTTCTTGGACCCACCACTAGGTTTACCCTTCTCAACATGAACTTTGGGAGCGGATGCCTTCACAAGGCAAACATATTTCTTTTTTTGGTCTACAGGCTTTATCACACCCGCAAGTGGCTCTTTACTTCATGTGTGGATTTCAGCCGTGCTATATTCTTCGTCATCATCATTCTCATTTGTATATAAATCCCACAGTACATTGATTTGATATTCTTCATCCAAGGGCTCTTCTACTTGGTATTCTTCCATTTTCTTGTTCTGCTCCAGCTCCTCCAGCTACTAGGTTCTTCTTTGTTAAGGAGAGATCCGATAAGAGCCAGCTCTTCCATATTTAGATTCCCTTCATTGGGTGAAGCATGCAACGCAAGTTGACCATGACCACCTTCTGTCTTCTTACGATAGAAAGGCTTGAAGGGTTTTCTATTGTAATACTCTCCTCCACTCTTTCCAAAATTCCTTTTCATATCGATGACTATGTTTGTCAATTTCTTAATGATTTGATGTAAACCTTCCACATCTGTGGTGTCTCTTTCTTTTCCCTCAACCACTTTGTTATCACTCACATTATGCTTCTAGGATGAATGAGAGGCTTTGTTTCCTTCAGTCATATGATGACATATTGTGAGACTGATCATTTCATTCTCGATTTTTATTGCTTCATCTACATCACCTTGTAAGGTTTGTGCATTACTTCTCTTAACCCACATCGCAGTAGGGATAGGGAGAGCAGTGATGTAGAATTCCATGAGCACCTCATCAGTAGGTCTAGCGTTGGTCGGGATTCTGTTGAACAAAGTGTTGAACCGAATATGAAAATCCTTGACCTTTTCTTTGGCTTCCATTTCTAAATGGGATAGTTCTAAAACTAAGGCCAGAGGTGTTTTGTCATCGCCAAAATTGTCTAAGAAGGCTTGCTAAAAGGCACCCCATGAGGTGATTGATCCTATTCTCAAGCTAAAGTACCATGTGGAGGCTGCACCAATCAGAGTAAAAAGGAACAAGCGACATACCACACCCTCATCATCTATCCCCAACATGCGCACAGCTAGGAAGAAAGAGTGAATATTGTTATCAGCAGTGTCTCCCTGCCCAGGGTCAAATTTAGGCAATACTATTTCTGCGTTCTTGGGTAAGGGATGCTGCTACCCAGGTACCGATACGACATCCTGTGCAAGCCAGGGAGGGAGTGCTCCTGGAGGAGGTGGGGGCTGATTCCCCCCTGGAGGAGGTGGTAGAGGTGGATTCCCACCTCGAGGGGGAACGTTAGCCATATTATGGATATGGAGGTTCTGGTTGAAGGTTTCACCCAGGTGTTCTTTGTTAAGATTTTCGAAATTAGGCTAGGGATTTCCTTTAGAAGGGGGATCCTCAGGAATTTCCTCCCAAGGAGAGTCGATACTTTGCAAAGACTCTAGCACAATATCTTCAAGAAAAGGGGCTAAAGATGTCTCTTTGTTTATGTGATAGACCCTTGGATTTCTTTTAGCTGTCGGAGGTAAAGACTGAATGATAGGGAGCTGTGATAGGGAACGAGCGTAAGCACGAGTAAGTACTCTGACTGGTTGTTCCTGAGTGACAAGGTACTCCCACAGTCTCTCTTCCTTGGGTGACCCAAACACAGGACTTAGATTTCCTTCTTTTGCTTCTTCAAAATGATGATTTTCCAAATGGGAGGAGGGATCTTTTCGACCTTTACGATCCATGCATTAATCTTTTTGAATCCATGAGCGACATTTATAGATGAAATCATAAAAGGTTGTGGATGGCAGTTCAGACCCTCCTTCTAGCGCCAATTTGTTGATGTGGCGAATTTTCACTATACCAACAAGGGGAACTAACCCGATCACAAACCCCAATTGGATCTACTTTCATTTGGGGTGGCTAGCTCCAATGGGTTTTAAAGGATCTCGTAAACTGTTAAAGGTGTTGAGAGATTGCTTCCTCAAGGAAGACTTCAATTAAATCAAAAAAAGAAACAACTAACCTATATGTATCAAATCCCATCTACACTACTTCTCACTACTTAAGCTAGTCCTAGCTATCCTAATCTATCCTGCAAGAGCATAACAAAAAGAGGTTGAACATCATATATAGATTCCAAGTCCAAATGAATCAATTACTGGTTCACATAAGAACAAGGTTGTATTAAATCCTAATTGCAATCCAATTACTTATACAGGAATACACATTCCTTTCCATACAAATAACACTTGCAACTGATGTTTAACAAAGTTTTGAATCAGCAACCTTTCATGAGTTAAGCATGCTATTGAATTATATTTGAATAATCAGGAATAACCATGAACTGTATCTTCTCAATGTGCACAAAGAAAAACACATTTATCTTTATGCCAGCAACAACATTTTGATTCTAAACACATGAAAGTAGAGGAAAATAAATCTAAAACAAAAGGCTCATTCTTGACCCCAACAATCTTCTTTATTCACAATAAATCAAAAGTTTTTCTACCCAAAAAAAGTCCTCCCCCTATCTCCGGAGGTAATACTTATGCTGAAGGAAGTGACCCTAGGTCTTCCTTTAACTTTTTACCTCCCCTTTTCTTTTCAATATACAAATCAGAATATACAGAGATAGAACAGTCGGTGTAACCCCTAACACATAGAAGGCATATCTTCTCAGGCGCTTCATTTCCTGGGGAAATGAATAGATGTTGATTAAAAAAGGGTGACTGTGTGTCATCTCTTCATGTTGAAACCCAGAAAACTTCGGTTTCGGAATACACAGGAAAACACGTGGAAACCCGACCGAGAATGCCTAAGGCCGGATCTTTAAACAGAACACACCCGCATATATGAACTCTCCGGATCCGCTCATGCGTCTTTTACTCCTCGCCTGCAGAGGTAATTAACATTAGTTTTATGATTATGAAACTTATGGTAGAAACGCTTAAGAACAAATCTTGTTCTCATTAAAACTTTACAAAATGATGAAGTGAATTGAAATCAAAAGGAGGGAGTGTGAAAGAATCGGCCCTAGTTCAGCCAAGGTTGTGATGCAATTGAGTCGCAATCGTCGCAACGGGCAATCACACGCAATATCACCCCTATCAAATTTTCCTTCAAAAATTCCAACTCCAACGTTTTATCGAAATACATAGGAAAACACGGGAAAACCCACAGCTGGACCATAAGGCCAGACTTCAAATAATATACCCCCAGATCTATAATCATCGTCAGATCCACTAATCGCATCGCGCTTCATGTTTAAGCTTTGGGCACTACCGATTATGCTTTGCGATGCGCCGGACCCGAAATATATATGTGTTGTGGTTAATAATCCCATCGAGTCCGCCATATAAGACTTTCCTTTGAAAACCCGGACCCTAACAATTTATTGAAATACATGGGAATACACGGGAAAACCCGTAGCTGTACCATAAGGCCGGACTTCAAATATTATTCACCCGGGCGTATAATTATCATCGGCCCCGCCATATGGTATCACACCCTATGTATAAGTGCTGGACTTTGCTGATTGCAATTTGCGATTGGGGGAGGAGAACCCGAAATATATATGTGTCGCAGTTATTAATCCCATTGGGTCTTCCATATAATCCTTTCCTTTGAAAACTCGGACCCTAACACTTTAACGAAATATATGGGAAAATACGGGAAAACCTGCGGCCGGACCATAAGGCCGACTTCAAATATTATGCGTTGTGGTTAATACTGCCGATGGGTCCGCCGTATCGCATCGCAATATTTCAATGGCGAGGGAATGGACCTTGGGTTTCATTGAAGCGCGATCACGATTTGCGATGGGCTCCGGACCCGCAACATATATATTGTGGTTAATGATCCTAGCGGGTTCGGTAGATCGTGGTGTGCTTTATATACAAGCCTCGGACCCCGCCAATTGCGATATGCGATGGGCTCCGGACCCGAAATGAATATGTGTTATGGTTAATAATGCCGTCGGGTCTGGAGTATAGTGGTGCACATTATGTATTAGTTTTGATTGCGATAAGCGAAAAGGGTGAGTTATGCATGTTTGTAGAGTACCTCTATTATCAAAGCATTGATATAGAAATAAGGATGCGATGGGAGGTTTTTGAGGGTTGAAAATTCCCAATGAAGGATATGAATGAAGGTCTAGAAAGGGTTATAGATGAATGATGCGGTAGAGATTTATTAAGGGGGACTTAACCGTTAGGAATTGAAGATTTGACTCGGCAAAGAGTTAAAATCCCTGGGATAAAACAGGTCATTTAGAGAATTATCATTCAGAGAAGTGAAAGATCAAACTTCTAGGGGACCCATTCAAAATTGCTACTAGGGCAGGTTTTAATAGGGTGTTGGTTGTGGCCACAACAAGTCGAAAATGCCAAGGGCTTGAAGAAGTGAGCCCTCTTGTGCATTGCAAGTCTAGTCCTAGGTAGACTAGTTTTGTGCAAGAACTAGTTCTTTTATATTTTCTCTCAATTCTTTTCCAAATGAAATCTTTTGAGGTTGAAAGGTGTTCAATGATTCTTCTATTTCTTTCCTACCAATCTGTCATACAATAAACCCTAGAAGCAATTCCCAGTCCTTGTTGATGATTGTATGAGAAAACGTTGTGCTTTGCTAGCTTGCTATTATGAGATCTATGTTGTTGCTCAATTGATTTGATTGTAAAAATATTAGTAGCTTTGCAAAAAAGACTAGAGAAAAACAACAATTGAGTAAAAAATTAGCATCTTTTAAATTAATTTTTTTATATATGAGCAGAGACCCAATACCTAAAATCCCCTTCTTTGTAAATGGTCCCAACTTAAAAAATTTCCATAAGTTAATAGCCATAGAAATAAAAAAACCTTATAGAATTGGCATAAATATAAACACTGTAAACTTCTAAAGATATACTTAGCAATAGATTTCAGGTTATATTTATCATTATGTTTGTGCCCTCAACACAACTTGTTAAACTCATAGAAAATTTCAAACTTTAAATTTAAACTCGCAAATACTTCCAAACCTTAAACTTCTAAAGATACACTTAAAATCCCTTTCTTTGTAAATGGTCCCAACCTAAAATTTTTCCATAAGTTAGTAGTCATAGAAATAAAAAAACCTTATAAAATTGGCATAAATATAAAAATTGTAAACTTCTAAAAATATACTTAGCAATAGATTTAGGGTTATATTTACCAGTATGTTTATACCCTCAACACAACTTGTTAAACTCACCAAAAAAAACTTTCAAACTTTAAATTTAAACTCACAAATACTTCCAAACCTTAAACTTCTAAACACAACGGGTTAAACTCACACAAACTTTCAAACTTTAAATTTGAACTCGCAAATACTTCCAAACCTTAAACTTCTAAAGATATACTTAGCAATAGATACTCACACATACTTCCAAAACTTAATATTTACATCGTATAAATATTATTAAACTCATACAAACTTTCAAATTTTAAATTTGAACGGGCACATACTTCCAAAACCTTAAAATTTACATCCTATAAAGATTAAAATGTAAAATATTACTCTATTCTAAATAAAGATGATGATAAATACAGTCATGTACATTCATCTTTCCTCAATTTTCTCATTTTTGCTAGTATTGTTGCAGGGATGGATTTCATGGCTGAGAAATATTTAAAACATCACTATAGATTTTAATTCTAATCCATAAAATGCTTAAATATCCGTAAAAGAGGTTCATTTTTCTTTCTTTTAAACTATGATTTATAAACTCACTCATTCATTTTTTTTTAAATCATGTTACCTGGAAGCGGCTTCCTGTTGCTGGGATTAGTAACTTTCCGTTTCCAAAATACAACCAACCCAAGCAAGACCACCACAACAACCGCACCACCGATGCTCAATCCTATCACTTTGGGGAGACGTTTTCCTGCAGCTAACAATAATTGGCATCACAAAACTGAATTAGCAAGTGCTTTGGAGATTTTCCCAAAAGGTAATATAAATATGTATGACAATATTACCTTGTGTTGGCCTTGATGCTGGTATAGAAGGACCACTTTTATTTCCACTTCCATTTAGGGCTGAGAGCAGAGGCACACCATCATCGTAAAACTTGTAGCTGTCATAACCAATTACGCAGTTATCGAAGTAGGCTAGTCCTTGGGTAGTACCAGCTGGACAGGAGCCCAAATAATTGTACATATTGTTTAGGCACTGACTACACCCACTCATATTAAGTTCTCTCCAACATTCAGCCAGAGAATAAACCCCATAATCACTTAGTGTACTGTAACCCACCTTACTGGACACAGCTTTCTCGATAAGCCTGCTCAAAAGAGAGGCAATTTTCCAATCCTTGACACCCCTTGCCTCTGTGCCATTTATTGTAATGTTATCGCACGCCGCAAATAACGCGTGTGATGAATCGGATGCATTTGATTCAGAAGAGAACATGTGCGTGGCATATCTCAAAACGCATCCACTGAGAAGAACGGTTCCGTAACTGAGACTTCCATTACAATCTACAGCTAAATGCTCTATAGCTTTTGAAACGCATCCCCGACAAGCAGAGGCATTCAGATCTCCCCTGCACTGAGTAAAACCGAACATCTTATCTCCATTCTCTCCATAACTTGATTCACTGTAGCCCGTCTTGTTAACATTGTCAAGCACTGAATTGATAACCACCTTCAAGTTCCTTTGCAGAGCACTTCCGTTCCTGATACTATCGTTACTGCAACGGTGTGACCAGTAAATTGTAGGACTATCGGGCGGAGGTAATGAGTGGATGAAATCGAAAGTTAATGGTAATGTTAGTAGAAAGAGCATTAAGGAGACACAGAATTTGGGTTTCGCGGTGAAAATGAAGTGAATCATTTCCGCTGTGTAATTACAGACCATGTTGGAAGAAGTGGCCATTCTGTAATTGGAATCAATCTGCGGAAAACTTGAAAGATTGTCAGAGCCGCCTTTCTTTTATGAAGATGGGTCCGGTCGAAAGGGAAGAGAAGATTGGAGTACCGTGTTGAAACGGTTATGGTTTCTTTTACGAAGAAGGGTAAGGCTCGGCAGACCCATGGGCTCTTTGCTGGTTCGATCAAACAATTTTCGAGGAGATCAGGTTCAAATGGAAGATAAGATTAGACTGCCGTGTTGAAGCGATTAACCCTAGATGAGAGTTTCTTGAAGGTTCGATGTGAATAAGATATTGGGACATGGTTTGAAAAGAATATTTCAATGTGAGGTTGATAATTTTTGTTCATTTGTAATTCATAACTTTGAATGATCAAAGAACGCGGTTTCTTTCAGTGGTTGATCTTTTTTGTTGATAATTTTGAATGATCAAATAACGTTCCCTTCAATCCTTATGGACCTAGGTTTAACGTAGTGTAAGTTAAGAATGGGTGAAGCTTATTTATTTATAAGCAAATATAAATATAATAATTGGGTTGATAATTTTTGTTCATGTGTGGTAGATGTTTTTGAATGATGAAAGAACGTTCCTTTCAATCCTTATGGACGTAGGTTTACCGTACTGTAAGTTTGTAAGTTAAGACTGGTTTAAATATATTTATTTATAAGTAAATATAAATATAATAAATGGGATTTTTTAAAATTCTTATTTATAAAAGTAAAAAATGATAACAAATATAAATTTGTTGAAAATATAATAATAATATGTTTTTATAAAAAAATATAAGTAAAATAGTTTAGTTATATAAATTAAATGGTTGGTAAATGTTAATAAATATATATTTATGATAGGGATCAAAATACTTATTTATGATATATATAGTTAATAGGCATGCTATTTTAGAATAGGGATGCCTCAATTTTAGTTGACAATATTTATTATAATTAAAAACAAAAATAAATATGAAGATGTGGTAAAAATATTCCACTTTCACTACTAGACATAAATACAATATCTATATTTTCATATGAAGTAACATAATTTTATACCAACATTAAACAGACATAAGATAATTAAAAGTAAAGATAAAAATTATTATATTTTCACTTTTGAGAATGATGATGCATAATTACTATGCTTTCTATAAATGTTTGACTAATATTTATATTAACTAATTTATTTCAATATCAATTTAGAGATAAAAAACTATATATATCCCAAGGGATAGAGTGAGGTTGTTTGTACCATGATAGTTCCACATATATATCCTCTTAAGAGTTTACAAAGCTCAAAGTCAATACAACAATATGTATCCAGATATTATAACTCAACATGTCACTAGCAGGGTTTTGAGCCAAAAATAACAATAATCCACTAAACCACCCAAGATAACCCCAATTATCTATCTATCTATCTATCTATCTATATATATATATATATATAGAAAAGAAGTAATTGAAACTAAAAACAATTATTTAGTTTATAATAAGAAGGAGATGTGTAATTCAATAAAATGAATATTTGACATAATAATAATAATAATAATAATAATAATAATAATAATAATAATAATAATAATATAGGTTATAAATAAAATATTTAAATATATATTAATAACTGAAAAACATTTTAATGTGAAAAATGTGATCCATAAATAAAATATTTCAATAAACATGTTAATAAAATATTTGAATGTTATCTATATATTATATATGGTTAAAAAAGAAAACGGATATTGTATAAAGAAACTCAAAAAATAACCTCTTAATAGGCAGATTTTATAGCCAAATATGAGAGTTGTGTATTTCCTTCATTTCCAAACTTTGAGTTGACACATGTTTTTTTTAAAATTAAAATAAAATATTCTCTAAATGAAAACACAATGTCGACCATAATAAAAAAATGAAAATCATATTTGATTAGTTTTAATTAAAGGCATAAAAGACAATAATCTCACTCTTATCCTCTTATATGAGTTCATTGTTGATATTACAACCAAGTATAAAGGATATGTAATAATAAAATATTTTGATGTTTACGTTAAGTAACATAATTTTATATCAACTTTATATGGAGACTAATATAGATTGATCTTACTATGATTTTATGAAGGGCCAAAACGGATTAAATCTCTTAAAGTGCAAATCTATTTTAGGGTCTAAAACTTTTTAGACAATGCACACCTCAAGAGATTTGATCCTTCTTTTCTCTTGGTAAAACCATCGATAAGATAAATATACTCTTTCTCTCGTTATGAAATTGCACTTTTGAACAATCAAATAGATACAACTCCTTGAAACCCATAATAAACATTTGTATTATTTAAATTATACATATCTTAAATTCAAAATCCAAAAAAAACTTTATTGAATATTAAACAAAATTATCCCAAAAAATATACATGAAAAAAAAAGGATAAATTGTAACCTCACACTAATAATTGGCTTCCCGAATCTTTATATTTAGCTACAAATACCATTCCTAACCTTTAATCTATAAATTTCCATATAACTTAAATAGTTTTGAATCCTTTTATTTCTTTCTGGTATTTTTTATTGACAAAGTTCACAGCCAAGTTTACATAAATGTGTATATCATTAAGAGGTTGGAACAAAGGAATCTTAAGACACATCCCTAAGTTGTCATAAAAAAAATCAAGTGTGGTGTTGAAATGGGTCTTTCTATACAGTCTTTGGATAGGAGGTTTGAGATTGAGGATTGAAAGTAAAGTATTGCACATTAGGTATGAATGGCCTACAATTTTTTGGGATGCCAAGAAGTATTAATGGCCTACAATTTTTTGGGATGCCAAGAAATACGTCAAACGTTGTGGCAAATGTTAGAGAATGGGCCGACTTACACATAATTACAATATGTCACTCCAGCCTCATATTTTGGTGGATCCATTCGAAAAGTGGATCTTTAATTTGGTAGAGCCAATCAATTCCCCATAAAAGTAGAAGGTGTAAGTTCTACTGTGCACAATCTATATAACAAAGTGGGTTGAACTAAAGACTCTTCATAAAGATACAAAAAAGCAATGGTTAATTTCCTATACTCTTCTTTTCTTTTTTATTATTATTTATGGAGTCCTGAAGAAGTCATTACACATCAAGGACATTGTTCACTTCTCAATTCATCTACTAGCTTATTTTCTCTAGAAATAAAAATACACTTTTTTTTCCTAACTATTTTATTAAAATAGCTATTTTATTAAAGTATGTAGTAAATAATTAAGATAATTTGATTTACCAAATAAATTTTAATTTAATACAAAATCTTCTTATTTACATGGAGTATGGTTAAAAAATAAAATAATTTATTTATGTAAAAACATATAATCATCTTAAAAATATAATGAATATAATATAATTATTAAATCCCTAATGGGATGATGAACGAAGAGGCCGGGGATCATGAGGTGGCATTTAATCCTCTCCCACACGATGACTAAATGTAGAGCCGTTTTAGAGGAGTTAATTTGGGCAGGTGGAATAAGAAGTTTTATGAACAAATTGTGGTTATTTGTGTTGTCTGGTTCGTTGTGGTTTATGATAGTTGGTGTCAAAGAATGAGAAGACCAATGTTGGTGGGGATTTTCATACATGGAGCGCAAGGTGGCTATCTATCACAACCCTACCTTGCCCTTCATTTTATGAGTTCAAAGACGAGTAATAATTAAGATGCTAATGGATTTAATTATGCCAAAGAGGTGGTGTGAGCGGTAATCATTTGGGACCCTGGTTAATTTTGGGTAGTCCTGGTTGTGGGTGAGCTTCTAAAATTGGGGTAAGTGCTTCATCATGTTGGGTGAGCCGCATCTGTGTCAATTTCTGATGATTCTTCACTCTCTAGGGTTCATGTAAAATTTTCTTGCATCATTCCTCATTTTTTTCTACTTTGGTATGGTTGTGTCTCTATAGTGGTGTATAGAGTATGGTGGGGATTGGTTCGGGTGGTGGAAAAGGTTGGTGGCTGTTTAATTGTGGTTGTACCCTCAACTTCGGTAGCCCTTTGTATCTGGTAGGGCAGTGAGGTGGTGGGTTTGTAGTTCATGGAGGCAATGGGATTTCAATTTCGGAAGTAAGGGCAGGGAGTCTCATGCAGGTGGGAGGCGTCGATAGTAGTCCAGGCTTGTGGCGTTGATGGTGGTGGTTTGGATTTGTCGAGAGGGGTTGTTGGCTCAACTCAACTTGGTGGCCGAAAGGTGGTCAAACTTGAATTAAGGGGTATCCCATGGTTTGGAAGTCCTTCATTGGAGTTGGCTTGTAGTTGACGAGGAGTACTGGGACTTCCATAATTTCATCCATATTGATACTGGGACAAGTGGTTTGGGCTTGTTGAGGGGGTTGTGTTTGGGGCGAGTAGGAGCATAATGCAATTCCAACATGGAAGAGCTCGAAGAGGAATTGGTCCTTGCAGTCATGGCATAGCACATCGAGTGGAGTTGTAATATTATCGAGTAGAGGTGGAGAAGCAACATGTTATCTCACTTGGGTGAGTGGAATTACTTCCACCCTTTGATTCCTCAGAAGCATAGATAAACTAGGTTACAACATTGGTGGAGAAGTTGGTCCATGATCATCATGATGATTGCAATGAGGCCATTTCTTTTATGAACGACCTCTGACACAATCAATGGCATATGATGGATTCCTTGGTTTCCCTTCACTGAGAAAAAAGAGGCTTCATGATTGGTTGTATTGCTTGAAGGCCAAATGGACCACATGGACACACATGTTCATGAGGTCTTTCGCCTTCCACATGGCAATGGTCCAGACAACCCAACTCTATGCAATTTGACCACTAAGGATGACTATAGGTTGCATTTTGATACTTGGGCTCTTTTGGTTAATTTGATAAAACTATGTATGGTCCTCTAGCTTCTTTTTGTTTTTATTAGTATCTTTTTGTCATTACCACCTCGCCAACAAGTCTGATAGAAATGCAGCCTATGGAGTTTTGAAACTACACTCGTCATAATGTAACTATTTTATGAATTTATAGAATATTTAAACTTACTGTGTATATGAATGTGAAGATATTGAGAAAAAAGCACATACATAAAGATGTATTTTTATATTTTATATTTTATATTTTTATTTTCTTATAATAAAAATAAAACATTAAAATAATTAGAAAATAAATGAATGTAATATAATTATTTATATATATATTTTTTTATATTAAAAATAATAACATTAAATAATTAAAAAAATAAAGTGAATTAATAATTTAAATATGTTAAAATTTATCTTGGTAAGTAATCCATAATATTAGAGAGAGAAAATTAATATTTTTATTAACTATACAGATATTATATATTATGTTAAATTGTGTTAAATTAATTATATTATGGCTCACGAGGCATAAAATAGATGGTGACGGGATGAGTTGTACAACTAAGTCACTCCGTGATGTGAGGGTCATAGGTTCAAAACTCCATGGGCACAAATCCAGCCGTGTTGAAGGCTAGTGTGATCCCCGAGTTATTTTGATGGCTTAGATGCCCTTGGGTTGCGATTTCTCAAGTCAAAGGTCAAACCCATATATATCAACTAAGACAACTTGACAAGAAAAAAAAAATTAATTATATTATAATTTACTTAATCACAGCTTTATCAAGTATTAAATATTTTGAGGCGCAAACTTCTTTTAGAGTGCAAAAATTTAAAAAGATTTCTATCTCAAGGGATTTGAGATTCCCTATTAGCTGTTGATATAGCCATGGTTAAGATAAATGTATATTGACTCTCCTTCTATCTTTATGTATGTCTTCATTGTTTAAATTACATCTTTGAATATATATATATATATATATATATATATATATATATATATATATATATATATATATATATAACCTACAAATTGCCTTGGGCACATAGATTATGTAAACTATACATAGCTTAAACTTGCAAGTCCACAAAATATTTCCTAGATGTGAGACAAAATTATCCAAAAAATATATGTAAGAAACAACCAAAATGTAGAATAAGAGGACTACTTGAAATGTTCTACTTATGAGAATTTAAATTTTTTTAATTTTTTATATAATATATACATGCTTAAATCCTATGGGTATATACATACTTAAGTCTTATTATTCTATATTTCGGTTTTCAGGTATAATTTTTGGGATAATTCTTTTTATATTCCAACAAATTTTTATTGGAATTGCAAGTTTAAGCTATGTATAGTTAAGACAATCCAAGTGCCCAAGTCATTTTTCAGGGAGTTGTATCTATTTATTCATAAATGCAATTATCTATATATATATATATATATAGAGAGAGAGAGAGAGAGAGAGAGAGAGAGAGGGAGAGGGAGAGAGAGAGAGAGAGGTGCAAATATTTTTTAAAGTTTTTGGCTTTAAGATAGGATTTCAACTCAAGGGATTTGATCCCTACTAGAATTTCATAGATTCATGGTTAGATGCCAAATTGGTGGGTAAAATAATTCAAATAGTCTCATTGTTTACATTTTGACTTGAAATGGTTTGAAATTCAAGTTTGTTGGAATTATAAGTTTAAACTATGTAGTCTACACAATTCAAGTGCCCAAGGATATTTTCAAAGCATAAAATTCATTTATACATTAAGAAATGAAATTTAAGCAATGAAATATTAAACATGGTGTGTGTATGTGCTCGTGCGTAACTAGTATAGTTCCATCTTAACCACTATCTATGAGGCATCAAGAGAGATCACTCTTTGGAGATGCTGACATTTTTTCAAGTTTTACACTTCAAAAGAGGTTTGCATCTCAAAAGATTTGATCCTTTGGGCATTGGCTAGGACCAAGGTTAATGTGTATCTTTTAATCATCAATAATTATTAGATAGATTTAGGGATTTAATTTCTTTAGAATATTCTAAAATATTCTTAGTAGTATTCACAAATCAATGGTTGAAATTTATCTCCAAATTAGTTATGCTATTTTGTCCTTTTAATTAAATTGATTAAATAACACCGCCATATAAATTAAATGGTTGGTAAATGTTGATAAACATCAATCGATAATAAACATCAAAACACTAACTTCATGATACATCTCACATTTCCCAAGATTAAAAAGGATAAAACAAGTTAACTAAATTATAACTTTCTTTTAAATTATTATTATTATTATTAATTATAAAAAAATCATAAATTAGGCATATGTAGTTTTCAAAGAGCATCTAACAAGATTATTAAGCATAGAGATTCACCACTATTTTATAACGGAGATTGGAAAAATAAAAAATGCCATATGAATAACCTTCAAATGAAATGAGATATGATTTTTTGTGCATACCATATCAATAAGCCATTGACCCATGGTATTGTAACAAAGCCTATTTATAGATTAAGAATTTTTATGGTGAAGTGGGGGTAAATCTCTATAGCTAGAAATTTTGTTAGATATTTTTTAAAAATGTTTATAAGATTAGGTTATATATTAATTCCTTTTACAACTAATAATAATATTAGCCATTTAAAATAAAGTCATAATTGAATTAATTTAAGTCTATCAATGTTTACCAACATTTAATTTATATTAATACAATAATATATAAGTTAAACATAACTATATTTAATAACCTATAACATAAATTTTAATTATATTAATTAGATTTATCTAGTGTAATAGAGAAAAATGATTAAAATTCTCTGTTTGAAATTTAATTTAATGACTTAAAAACACATTTATTAATATAATTAAGAATAATAAAAATACAACAATTCATATAAATACAACTAGATTTTATATATATAATAATTCCAGTTTTAATATATAAAATAACTTTTAGTATTATATCATTGATAATATAACATGGATATCTTACCATATAATGTATTCATAACATAATCATCATATTGTTTTAATACATCAATGGATAGGTTAATGTATTCATAACATAATCATCATATTGTTTTAATACATCAATGGATAGGTTAGAAATTAAATTTAGTACAATGTATTATATAGGTTTATAGTGATTCGATTATAATTAATATATTGTGCATTAGTTATAATTATATAATTAATAACTGAATTAAAAATTATAATATTTAAAATTTAATATAATATATTATATTATGGTAATATATTTATTATTGGTTAATTGGTGTCATTTAGGAAGGTTGAATAGAATGTTTATTATTTTTATATAATTGCAATGACTACGTATTTATAATTGTTGTATTGCTCATAAATATTGTTCTATTGACTTTTAGCTTTTGAACTAAGAAAAAGTCTGATATAGATAGATAGATAATTTATTAATCTATTAAGAATAATTTTATAATTGAATAGGCCAGATGTTATTAAGTAACCATATTACATTAAATAATAATAATATTAATGTGTATTTAATTAAAAATAAAAAATAAGTAATGGATTAAATTAAGATTTGATATATGTGTGTGAGGGAATTAGTTAAAAAAAGACATTATTTATATGTAATTATGCTATTTATTTTAGAATAGGGTTTGTTAATTGTTAAGTGGATGGATGATAGGCATTTAAGCTTTAAATAATGTTTTAAAATATTCTTAACATATACAGTGTTTATCAATTGTTTAATTTATATAATTATACTAATTATTAGTCATATATGGCAGTGACTATAGCATTGACTTTGCATTTTTTTTTCCTGTGCTTTTTCCAATTTTAACCAATGTTTCATGTAAACTTTGAATATTTCTATTTTCTGTAAATTCAAAATAATTTTGCAATTTTAAACAAAGTTTCATGAAAACTTTGAATATTTCTATTTTCTGTAAATTCAAAAGTAATTTTGCAATTTTATGGAAATTTTATTTCTAATTTTCACTTGGTTGAGCGCTCTAATGGACATAATTCATTTTCAATTGGTTGAGTGGGCTCTAATGGACATAATTCCCTTGGTGGAAGGCCTTTTATTTTCCATCTTTATGCTTCACAAGTAATTTATAGAAAAAAAAAAAACAACCAATTTTCTGAGTGCTATTATTCCTACCCATGCTAGAACATTGACATTATTATGCTCTTACCAATATTATTGTCGATGGAGACAAAACATTGATACATTGTGGGCTAAAAATTATATCACATTTGCAATAATGTCTTACCAATTAAAATGAATTTAAAAAAATTAAATATCATTCCAAACTGTTATGTGTTTTATTGTCATAGACAATGGTTTGTGATAATACTTCTTGTGCGAAGTTTTTCTTGTAGGGAACTTTCCATGTGCAGAAAGCTCCGCACAAGCAAAGATCCACACACCGCAAAATGAACTCCCATATACTGTATGCCTGTCACTTGTTATGGCTTATCACATCTTAAGTCTCGGGTTTGATAAGCAATGTTTAAAAATTCCCTAAAATTCCCCTGTTAACTGTCCATGGCATGTCGTAAAAGTTTGGGGGTTACATATGCAATGTTTAAAAATTCCCTAAAATTCCCCTGTTAATTCTCCATGTCATGTCGTAATTACTTAATTTCTTGGTAACAATATATAACCAGTACGCGACACCATAAAACACAGAGATAAATTTCCGTGCAAGGTAGAAATTCTAGTATCAAATGTTGGGTGATTTGTTTCTACCGGGCGAAATAATTTCTAGTTATGTCCAAGCTCAGGAGAGTAAATGTATAAAGGAAGCAATGACAAATGTGCACTGTATCTCACCAATCAAATCTCTGTTTTCTAAGACCTTCCTCAACTCTTGGTGCAGTTGATCATACCTATCAAGTTATCAACAGAACCAGAGCCATGTAATTCTTCATGATGTTATGAGGACTTGCGTTGGGATGCGTCTTCTAGCGCTTTATTTTCCTTCTGAACCCCTGTTGTGTATGCTACGACTTCTTTTGCCTTACTATAGACATCTAGGGATTCTCTCATATTATCTGGTGATCCTTTTGTGCAATGTCGATGGAAAGAAAACAACTCAAACTCAGAGAAGAAGCAGATGAATAAACAGGTTGCTTCTTGTCAAATCTCCAGGACACTGTTCAAACCTAATCTGCTACAGAAAAACCGTCACTTATCACTGTTCTTGTATATTATTTTGACCAGCTTTAGCATCAATACAAACTGGGAAAATAAATCATGCACATCAATAGCCCATCGATACTCTATATTGGAAAACTATTGGAATCAATTTTCCACACAGTGATATAAAAGAATCATTGAGTTATCCATATCCTCCATTCCGGCGTTATCCTTCTTCATTCGAACTAAACTAATGAAAGAATTATTTGTTGGGCAGTTGTTTCAGCATTAGAAGCATTAAGCTTCTCTTTTAGAACAGTTTAGTTCATTGAAAATAAAGTAACGAGGATTAGAGTTAGCATTAAGCTCTTCGAATATAATTAGAATTTAAAATATGTGTAAAAATAAATAAATAATACGATGAAGTTAAAAAATAATATAAGAGGTCTTTCATTTTTTTTAATTAACAGAATTATCTTTATTAATGTGGTTAATATAGATTGATAAATTTATATAAAGCACATCTATAATCATATTAGTAAATGTGGTTGATATATACCAACAGACATATACCAACTAAATTAATAATTACAAATTATATCTTATTAAAATATAATAATTTTTTATTATTTTTATGTAAACAAATAATAACCAGCATAATTATATATTTATCATTATTATATTAAAATTATATTATAATTGACATATAACATAATAAAAGTATTTAATTACTTATTCATCTTTCAGCATTATGTATGGTCTATATATAAAATCTTAAATCAAAATAGATAATTTGTTTCTTTAGGTCCGATAGGCCATTATTTGGTCTCTCAGACGTTAACCATCATCATCATCATATAATTAAACAAAAATATGATACAATATTATTTATAAATAGTATAAACTATATAGTAACAATTATATATATATATATCAAAAATAAAAACTCAATATTATTACAATGAATTAAGTCTATGATTGTTATAAACTCATGGGATGAGTAAATCTTAATATTTAATTATTTTTATAAATTTTAATATATTATTATACATATTAGGAATTAATATTATAAATCCAAAAGATTAATACTATAAATCTAGGAGAATAATATTTAACCCTAGAATTTATAATATAAACTCAAGGGATTATAAACCTTAGGATTAATAAACCAAAGACATTAATACTAAAAACCCAAGCGATTAATATCATAAACCTTTTGGATTAATAAACCCAATGGATTAATATTATAATTTGAAGGTATTAATAAACCCAAGGTACTAATAAACTAAATGGATTAACATTATAAACCCTTGGGATTTATATTATAAACCCAAAGGATTAATATTATAAACCCAATGGATTAAAAAACCCAAGGGGTTGTTAATGTTATAAAAGCATGTAAATAATATTATAAACACTTCAGACTATTATTTTAAACTTAGGGGATTAATAAACATAAGGGATTATAAATAATATAAGCCAAAGGGATTATTATTCATAAACCTAACGTATTAATAAACCTAAAATATTAGTAATATAAACCCAAGGGATTAACATTATAAACCCAAGGGATTACATTATAAACCCTTGGAATTAATATGATAAACCAAATAGATTATTAATATTAGAAACCAAGGGATTAATATTATAAACCCACGACATTAATATTGAAAACCCAAGTGATTAATATTATAAAAACTTGGGATTAATATTATAAAATATTGAGATTAATATTATAAAGCCAAGGGATTGATACTATAAACCAAAGGGATCAATAAACCCAAGCGAATAATATTATAAAATCAAGGGATTATTAATAGTACATACCAAGGGACTAATATTATAAACCCAATGAATTAATAAACCCAAATCGAGGGGATTAATAAACACAAGGGATTATTAATATTATAAGCCAAAGGGATTAATGAATGGATGGGGTTAATATTATAAACCAAAGGGATTAATATTACAAACCCAATGCATTAATATTGAAAACCTAAGCGATTATTATTACAACCTAAGATATTAATATTGTAATCCCTTGGGATTAATATCATAAAATAAAGACATTAATAAACCTATGGGATTAATATTAAATCCTAGGATTAAAATTATAAACCCTAGGACTAATATATCAAACCTATGATTATAAATCTAAATATATTATTATACATATTAGGAATTAATATTATAAACCCAAGAGATTGTTGATATTATAAAACCAAGGGATTATAAACCTTAGGATTAAAAATAATATCATAAACACCAATAGTAGAAATGTACTATTATAAACCATAATATTAAACCCAAATTTTACAATGTCACAATGTGACCTTGAATAAATTGCAATGTCATGTAACATTGCGACAATTATTGTCAGATAGATTATCACATTGAGATAATGTTAGTCACAATTAACACATTACGGTAGCATTCGAAGATCGTGATATTAAACCCTAATAAATTGAATATTATAAACTTTAACATTATAAAGCACAATATAAACCCTTGGGATTATTAATATTATAAACCCAAGGCATTAATATTAAAAGCCTAGTGATTAATATTATAAAACCTTCAGATTAATATTATAAAGCATTGATATTAATATTATAAATCCAAGGGATTAACAAGGGATTACATTATAAACCCAATACATTATTAATATTATAAACCAAGGGGATTAATAGTATAAACCCAAGACATTAATATTGAAAACCCAAGTGATTAACAAACCCACGAGATTAATATTATAAACCTAAGGGATTAATATTATAATGCCTTGAGATTAATATTATAAATTCAAGACATTAATAAACCCAAGGGATTAATATTAAACCCTAGGATTAATATTGTAAACCATAAGACTAATATATCAAACCTAAGATTATAAATTCTAAGATATTATTATACATATTATGAATTAATATTATAAACCCAAGAGATTATGAACCCTAGGAATAATATTATAAAACCTATGATTATAAAACCCAATGTGAAATTTTATACTAAACCCTAATATATAGTAAACCCTAGGGATTTATAGTCCCTAACCATAACCACATTGATAAATGTGGTTGTGCTTAAGGATTATAAAACACAATATTAATGTGGTTGTACTTAGGGATTATAAAACACAATATTAATGTGGTTGTACTTAGGGATTATAAAACACAATATTAAACCCTGATATTAAATGAAATATTATAAACCTTATAAACCTACTATTATAGACCCTAAAATTGAACTCTAGTTTTGTAATGTCACAATGCGAAGTTGAATATATTACAATGTAATGTAATAGTGTGACAATCATTATCAAATTCTTTATCACATTGAGACAATGTTTGTCACAACGTGACACTGAACATATTTCTATAGCATTCCAACATCATGATATTAAACCCTAACATTGAATTGAATAATATAAACTTTAATATCATAAAGTCTAGTACTATAAACCCTAAGGTTATAAGCTCTAAGATTAATATATTAAACCCTAGGATTATAAACCTTAAAATTAGTATTATAAGGTCTCCAAATCAAAGTAATAAGAAAAACTGACTAATTTATTAATAATACCTTAACCATGGTTGACCATAGAAACCTTGATTAACCATTATTCACCTTATGGTTGACGAAAGATTATCATGATTGACCATGATTGACCTAGGTTGTCCATGGTGAACACGACTAACCATGGTTGATGATACTTGACCATGCTAACTCAATTCAACTCTAATTGATAATGGTTGACCATGGTGACCATAGTTAACTATGCTCAATCATAGGTTACTATGGTTAACTATGCTCAAGTTAACCATAGCCAATCATGGTGATGATAGTTGATCATGCTTGATCGTAGATTATGCTTGACCGTGAGTATGGTTGAATATGTTATATATATATCTATATCTATATCTATATATATATATATATATATATATATATATATATATATATATATATATATATATATATATAATGATAATGTCATAATTAAACAGTAATAAAAAATAATATTAAGTATTAATATATAAATTATATTAAGTATATTATTAATAAACTAATTATTAATAAATTAATATTTTAGTTAATATATTAATGTATTAATTAATATTTCTATTAAACCTTAATTTTAAACTCTAGTTTTGTAATGTCACAATCTTACGTTAAATAAATTGCAATGTAATGTAACATTGCAACAATCATTGTGAGATTTATTATCACATTGAGACAATGTTTGTAATAATGCTACATTAAACACATTACTATAGGATTCCAACATCATGATATTAAACCCTAATATTAAATTGAATATTATAAACATTAACATCATAAAGCCCAATATAACCCCTTGGGATTAATATTATAAATCCATGGGATTATTAATATTATAACCCTAGGAGATTATTATTATAAACCCAAGACATTACATATTAAGTATTGTATTAATAAACTATTTTTTAATAAATTAATGTTTTAGTTAATATAGTAATGTAGTAATTAATATTTCTATTAAACCCTAATATTAAACCCCAGTTTTGCAATGACGTTGAATAAATTGCAATGTAATGTAACATTGCGACAATCATTGTGAGTTGGATAATCACATCGAGACAATTTTTGTCACAATGTGACATTGAACACATTACTGTATCATTCCCACATCATGATATCACACCCTAATATTAAATTAGATATTATAAACCTTAACATCATAAAGCCCAAAATAAACCCTTTGGGATATATATAATAAATCCATGGGATTATTAATATTATAAACCAAGGAGATCGATATTATAAACTCAAGGCATCAATATTGAAAACGCAAGTGATTAATATTATAAAATCTTGAGATTAATATTATAAACCCAAGACATTAATATTGAAAACTCAAATGATTAATATTATAACATATTGGGATTAATACTATAAAGCATTGAGATTAATATTATAAACCTAAGGGATTAATATTATAAACTGAAGGAATCAATAAAACTAACAGATTAATATTATAAACCCAAGCGATTGATATTATAAACCCAATGGATTAACAAACCCAAGGGATTAATATTAAAGCCTAGGATTAATATTGTAAACCCTAAGACTAATATATCAAACCTAAGATTATAAATTCTAATATATTATTGATGATGATGATGATAGTGGTTAACGTCCACTCAGACCAAATTGGTCTATCGGACCTATAATTTTCTTAGTTTTTAATTGTCTGGCTCCTCGTCTTTCTTGGTGAGATTGGTGTTGTAGCTATATTTTTTTTCTCTACAGTCTTCCTTTATCTTGCATCTCCTTCATCTCTTCTAGTTCTTGGGACATTGGTCTCTTAGCTTCGTGATCTATTGTGTTCGCCCTTTTGAAGATAGTCTAAGAAGAAGTTTGGTCTAGGAGATCTGCTTTGCTGTTAAATGAAGATTTATTTTGTACAGTATTCGAATCCTCATAACTGTTGATGCTTGAGGGGTCGTCGAGTTCACTTTTTTGTTGTTGGGTGGGGCTTTCTCCCTGCTTGTCTTGAGAGTTGTTTCTTTCTTGCCCGATTTCTTGTGATTCAGAGTTTTCTCTAAAGTATTCTTCTTTGATGAAAGTGTAGTGTTCTTTTTGTGCTCCTTCCCACCATGTAGATCTGTGGTGGTTTTTTCTAGCAGAATTTTTCTATGAGGATTTTGTGCAATTTTTGGCTGGATGGCCTGTCTCAAAGCAGAATCGACATCTGAAGAGGACACTTTCATAATCGAGTTTCTGGTTCCACACATAGTCTTTATTTGTTAGGTTTATTTCAGCTGGGGATTCGGCATTGAAGTCCATTTCCACATAGATGCATGCATAGGTGGTTCTGGCATATTCATTTGTTTTTGGGCACCTACAATAAAATTTACCAATTGCAATTCCAATGGCTTTTAGCGAGAAGAGATTCCAGAGATGCGAGGGTAGGCTTGGAAATCTCACGCAAACTGGTGCTGAGGTTATGACTGTTGTTGATGGATCGAATGATGGGTTCCATGGCTTCATGAATAGGCCCGAGTTTTCACAAAACCAAGGGCCGGAATCTAGAATACATTGTGTGCTTTCAAGATTTTCAAAATCTACTATAAAGAAGCCCCTAGCAGAAGGGTAGATATTAATTTCATCAGAAATGACAGGCTTCCATACCTCTGAGATCCAATTGTCGAGAGTTGTTAACCGCGGCCAAAAACCATTGAACCGAAAGATTAGGTCACTTTCAAAAAACTTTAAAGCCTCATCGAGTGAGGGCTGGACCACCTAGACAGTGGGATCTGGGGCTTCACTCACGATCTGGGGAGGAGCTTGCCCTCCAGAAGCGGATGGAACTGAGCCAACAGTACACATTATGAATTAATATTATAAATCCAAGAGATTATAAGCTCTAGAATTAATATTAGTAAACCCTAAGGATTTACAATCCCTAAGCACAACCACATTGATAAATTTGGTTGTGCTTAGGGATTATAAAACATAATATTAATGTGGATGTACCTAGGGAAACCCTAATATTAAATGAAATATTATAAACCCCAATATTATAAATCGAATATTGAACCATAATATTATAAAACCGATATTAAACACAATATTATAAACCCCAATATATTATAAACCTACTATTATTGACCCTAATATTAAACTGCAGTTTTGTAATGTCACAATGTGACGTTGAATAAATTACAATGTAATGTAACATTGCGACAATCATTATCAGATTATCACATTGAGACAAGGTTTGTCATAATGCGATAGTGAACACATTTCTGTAGCATTCCAACATCATGATATTAAACCCTATTATTGAATTTAATATTATAAACTTTAATATCATAAATCCTAGTACTATAAACCCTAAGGTTATAAGCTCTAAGATTAATATATTAAACCCTAGGATTATAAACCCTAAGATTAGTATCATATGGCCTTGGAATTAAAGTAATAAACACAAGTGACTAATTTATTAATAATACCTTATCCATGGTTGACCATAGAGACCTTGATTGACCATTATTGACCTTATCACTAACCAAAGATGATCATGATTGACCATGATTGACCTAGGTTGTCCATGATTGAACATTACTGACCATGGTTGACGATAGTCGACCATGCTAACTTAGTTCAACTATAATTGACAATGGTTGACCATGGTGCCATAGTTAACTATGCTCAATCGTAGGTGACTATGATTAACTATGCTCAAATTAACCATAGTCAATCACAATAATAATAATTAATCATGGTTAGATTATGCTTGACCTTAACTATGACACACACACACACACACACACACATATATATATATATATAATATTATTAATGTCATAATTAAATATTAATAAAAAATAATATTAAATATTAATATGTAAATTACATATTAAGTATTGTATTAATAAACTAATTATTAATAAATTAATGTTTTAGTTAATATTTTAATGTAATAATTAATATTTGTATTAATTAAAATATTATATATAGCATTTTCTTAATAATTATTAATGATATTAAAAATATTATTATTATGTTCTTAATATTATTTAGATTAATATTATTATTATTAATTATTATAATCATAATCATAATAATTTTGTTTTATTAATAATAATGTGTTATTAACAACATTAATTACTCGTAATAGCATTATTTTTATCAAATGCTATTTGTATTATTTAAATGTTAAACCAACCATATTAATATTATTAATAACATTAATCAAATCTAGTATAATAAATGATTTTTTTATATACAGTAATATAATAATATTTAGTTCCCCGGATGCGGGTGTACACCGTGCATGAATGGCAGGTGGCCATTAAAGTTCTCCCGCGCCTCTATACCTGTCTCAAAGCCAAGGCAGAGAGTAGGTACGAGACTGCGATGGCGATTAAAACACATTCAATGCTCCAGGCACATGAAACTGAGGGAGGACAGGGCCAGGTAGAGGTCGCATTGATGTCAAGCAAGAGAGCTCCGGTCTCGAGGAATTCTGATGCAATGGAGTTAAATCTGGTGTGGGCGAAGATTTGGTTAAATACCAACAGAGCACAGAATGTAGGCAGAGGAATGTTGTTTGTAGTAGGCAAAGGGCAAACTCCTGCTCTGCAACATTATCCCCAGCAAATTGAGCGGCATCTCAAGGCGTCAAGGTTGGAATCTGTGATGCGTCGTCGGGGTGTGCCTTGCCGTGGTGGGCGTTTAGGGGTTGCACCTATGGCAGCCATTTCCCCTTCCTCTTCCAGTACAGAGGATGAATTTCTGTTAATGAGGGATTCATATTAGTCTTTTCGTCTCCGCATACCCAGAGGGATCCTGCATTCAGATGTCATGGTGAATTTTACGGTGTATCTTTCAGAGGCGCCGCCTATCGACCCCTCTTGGTCCTCCCCTGCGCTCGACAGTCTTCAAAGCAATGAAATCCTTTTGGGGGATATGCATGGAAGAGTGCACAGGTTGCCTCGTCCGCAGGTTCCCATGGTTCATGTTGAACAGCAGCAGCAGGCCCCGCACCAGGCGAACTCAGTTTGTGATGATTCAATGCAAGAGATTCAGCCATCAACTAACTGTTTCCAAATTGGGAATGCGGAACCAGTTTCTGATCTTCAAGACTGGGAGGGGCATCTTCAGGAGGACGAGGAGTCCGTTATTTGTCTCGACACGCCCAGCCCGATGCAAAGCCATCCGCCCACTACGCCCAGTCATCCTTCCTGAATTGTTCGAAGAAATTTCTCCAGGTTTCCGTTTTTTGTTTTTGCTCTTGTCCAAGTTGCTCTTGTCTTTGCTCAGTTCCAGTTCTCGGCCCTATAGTGGCAGCTTAGTAAAAGTTCGAGTCCGCAAGGTGATAGAGTCGGTTTTAGTGAACTATAATACTGTCCAAGAGGCAAATCTGGACAATTTTGTAAAGCAGTCTCAAAGGTCGGTCAGTCTGTCCCAGCTGTTTCAATTTTTGTAATGCTGTTTCAAAAAGTCTGGTAGACTATCCCAGCTGTTTCGGTTTGAGGGTGGCCTTGTCCCCCTCTATTGATGTAAATTATGTAAATACTTTTCCTGCTTTAATATAGTAGTTACTTTTACAGAGAAAAAAAAAAATATAATAATATTTAGTTATCATATAAATATTATGAAGGTAATTTATATTATTAAAATTAATAACAAACTATCCATTTCATTAAATATGACATCGTTATTAATAATATTATTAATGGTATTACTATAAATATTAAAATTTAAAATTATTTATAATTTTAATATTATAAATGTTATTAGTATTAATAACATTAATATAAATGTTAATATTAATTTAAGTCCCAAGAGTTAGTTTAATCGGTCAAATCAAGTGCCTCGCCAATGGGAGGTCATAGGGTCGAATCCCAAAAGCTCTTGGGGTCAGGTCAGTAAATAGGCCGAGGGGTGTTGATGCCCTTCGGGTGGCGTACACTCAGCGTTGAACAACCCTGGATGTAGTACCTACCCACTCACCCGGGCATCCGTGAACCAGAAGTGAAAAAAAATGTTAATATTAATAATAACATTAATATAAATGTTAATATTAATAATATATTTTTGAAAACACTATTAGTAATAATATTTATAACATTATTATTACTAATATTAAAATTTAAAATTAATTATAATATATATTGTAATTTAAAGTATTAAAAAATAAAACATAGTTTAATAAGATGAATTTAATGATTAGAATTTTTTATTTAAACACAAAATATAAAAAAAAATATAAAATATCTCTAAAATGATCTCATAAAAATATAACTCAATATTTTTTATTTACTTTTTACATTTTGACATCATTTACTTTTCACATTTTGACTTCATTTTGTATGCCCTAAACCATGACTATGCTAAGTGATACCTCATAGCTCACATGGTAAAGTAAAAATAAATAAAAATATTTAAATGAGGATGAAGTGAAAAATTTACTATTTTATAACAATGTTATAATGGACTATTTGTGAGAGAAAGGATCCACTTTCACATAGCTATTAAATGATAGGTTGATTCTCTCCCACATTATCCAAAGACAACTTTTTTTAACAAGAAACCGCACAAAAATCATATATATGAATACGAGGATGAAATCGTTTATTATTATTATTGAATATCAATAAAAATAAATAATAAGCTAATAAAAAAATTAGACACTCTCTTTTAATTCTTTTAAGGAAGATTGTGTGGATAGTATATTCTCTTTATAATAAAGTATAAGTTAATAATTATAATTTAATTTTAAAGTGAAGTGAAGTTGACAAATTGGTGTATGCGATTTTTATTTTTATTTTTAGGACAATGGATAGAGTTTTTAGTGTTTTTATGTTTATTTGACTATTAATATTTATTAAAATATACCTGTAATTTTTTAACCATATTCCCATCTCACATTGCAAAAACATTCAATTAAAATTGAAAGACATATTAAATCTAATATACCATTTACAAAACATATTAGATACAATATTACATTTGATCCATACCACTTATTTGTAATGATTTTAAAAAACAAAAGAAATGTATTCAATAACCTACAAAATTATTCATATTGTTAATCACCAAATTCCCTACTAAAATAGAAATTGGAATTTGAATTACAATAATCTAGCTTCACAACTACCATATTAATTAATGAGAATTAACAATATCAAACCATCGAAACTAACAAATTTATTTGCAATGCTCAAGAAATAATTACTGAGATAATCCAAAACTATTGATTCTCTCCCACCTATCCAAAAATGGCTTCCTTAGCCATTGTGGATTGAATTCGAATGTGTAGAGGATAAGCTCTTAAGTAGTCCGTGGCAGTCAAATTACTCACAACTGTAAGAAACCTGTTGGAGGAGTTAATGGAGATGTGTAGGGGTATCTAGGAAGAACTACACAAGACCCCTCTGTTTTAATATTATCTATTGAAATAGTGTAGGCAAACCTAATTTTTCAACCTTAGTGCAGGCAAACCTAATTTTTCAACCTTTCACCATAACCTTAAAATTGAAACCTTTAGATGGAAATGAAAACAAAACCTGATAGTTCTTCACAATGAAACCATGATCATAAAAGGAAATATAGAAAATGCAAGGCCTTTCTGGCATCCAAAACTAAGGACTCTTTTCAATTGAGTGGTTAGACAAGATGTTACTCGCCTTGCATACCAAATGCTTCCATTAGGGGAATTTTGAGGCCTAAAATGGGCCTCCTAAGGAAAATGTACAACCAAAATAAACTTTATAAGAACTACTATGATTCAAGATAATGATGTCAACCATGGGGGATGATTCACCATTTTTGGAGTAAAAAAGTAAAAATATTAAAAAATAATAAAATAGCAAAACTACTTTTTCAACTCATATTTTCAACTTATCTCCTTAAGGTCTTGCTCAAATTTCGAGAAGGAGTAGTTGTTGAACGCAAAATTTAATTCTTTATCCAAGCAGTATCCATGTTGCATACTTTTGATGGACCCTCCTACATGAAAAATGAGAAATACATGAAAAAATGTGATTGCAATCACGTTTTTCATGTACTTCTCATTTTTCATGTAGTAGGGTCCATCAAAAGTATGAAGAATGGGTACTCCTTGGATGAGGAATCCAATTTTTCATCCAACAAGTGTTTTTTCTCAAAGTTTGAGTAAAGTCATAGGGAGATAAGTTGAAAATACGAGTTGAAAAAATAGTTTTTTCTTTTTTTCCCTCTAAAATTTGATGATGTAACCTAATATTATTTTATTATTTCCACTATTATCTTATAATTTCCTTAGGAGGCCCATTTTAGACCTAAAAATTCCCCTAATGAATAATTCGATGCTTCAAAAGTGCTAAAATTTTTAAAAAGTTTGTACTAATTAAATAAAACTATAATTTCAAAACAAAAACGAACATCCGGAGTGTTGCACAGAGAGGAGAATTATTATCGCCATTGCATTCAAACTTTGAGACGGATGAAAATAAGAATAATATTCATTAAAAGTCAATTACAATTACAAGTGGAAGCCTTGAAGAAGGTAAAAAATAAGTTACATTAATACACACATGCATCAATAAAAAAATAAAAAGAAACAAAATATGAATGGAACATACAAGCATGATAGTAGAATCAACATTTTGAAACAAAGGAATAATTCTTCTAGGAACGCTTAGCAAGGGCAAAGAATATTGTGATTGATGACCTGAAGACACTATTTAACAAAACATTGGATGAGATGGATAAGATTCATGAGTTGCAACACAGATTCCTATATAGCATCCTTCAATTCCTGTGCCCTCTCATCACAAGGAACCTCATACATACAAAAAATGGTAGCCATAATTTGAATCTCCATTTCAAATTTTCATGCAGTGTTTACCATCTCTTTTGAATAATTCTAAGGAAGTCGATCAAGAAATTATTAGAATCAAATGTCAGTGAACCTAGAACGTTGTACACACAATTAGATTTAAAAAAAAAAGTCTAACCTAAAGGAACTTGTCTATCAAATCAAAGTTGAGTGATATGAAAAATAAATCAAGCCTTAAAATTGAGTGAACGTGTCCATCAAAACAAATTTGAGTGATTTGAAAAAGAAATCAAACCTGGGCAAATCTTGAACTTGGAAAACCTGTCTATCAAATCAAACATAAGTGAATCTGTCAATCAAATCTAACATATGAAATGGAAATGTCAATTTTTGCAATTTTCATGAAATTGAACTTGATTGATCACATTATAAACATAATGAAAGTTGTGTTGAGTTCCTTTTGTTTAATTTAACCAATATCTTTTTTAATTTAATAGTTGTTTTTCATTATGACTATGGAATCTATAATACCATCCACACTTCAACTATATCACCAATTCACTTGTAAATAAAGTCATGAGAAATTTAAACGATTGTTAATTTGATTTGAAATATATGACCCCATTGAAGACATCAAAAGTAGTTTTTGGGGGTTCATATTTATATAAGGTTTTTTTAAGGAGAAAGTATGGCATATAGATTGAATTGGGAATAAAAGAGTCTATATTCATCTTAATTTTGGATCTACTAATCGTTTAAGGCGATCAAATCTCTTTTCATTTTAAAATACTTTTTCATTTCAAGAATTTAATCTCTCTCGGTGCTTGATAGATCCAAAGTTAAGATGGATCTAGGCTGGTTTAATTACTAACTATAATTAATTATAATTATAATTATAAATATTAATCTTATGTTTTTTTTATTTAATTTAATTTTAATTATTTTTCTTTACCGAGTAAAAATGTTAAATATTACATATATACCATCATAGGATCAAATATTTACATAGGAGTTAAGTTTACTTATGAACCTCAAATATAAAGAACATTTTTAATAAAAAAGTGGATGAGTAAGGTGAAATCTTAGATAAAATGTAATATTATATTATTATATGTTAACCAATATTTATTACCACCCCTATGCAATAAAAAAGTTGCTAGGGGTGGGGAGAAATACTAATTAAAATGTAATATTATACATTTTACCTAATATTTCTCATCAACCCCTAGCCTGAATATTACTTTTACTTTTAAATATAAAGAAAAATTACAATAAAATGTGATATTATATTATTATATTTTATCCAATATAACCTAGTAAAAGGTGGACATAGGTAGGAATAAATATATATTTTTTTGTAATACTTGTAGGACTACACCTTCAACATGTCCAACTTCTCACCCCAATTAGGTGGGGTAGCGCAAGATTTGAACCCAAGACTTCTGGTTCAGTGAGACTTCATTTCCATGACCATTGCTAATTGAGCTAGCCCAAGTAGACGAGGTAGGAATAAATATTAAATAAAATGTAATAATTACATTTTACCTAATATTTCCCCCTCCTTATCCCCTCGCCAAGCTCACTTTCATTATTCATTTCTAAAATTACCAAGCTCAATCCATCAGAGCTCTATATAATCATTATTACACATAAAGTGAGAGAATATATTAAAGATATTATATTAAATTCATTCTCAAAGAAGCCATTATAATGAAGAAGAAACTATTGTTTTGTAATTTGTGCAGCCTTGCTTAACCCTACTCTTCTTAAAAACACCTTCCTGAATCACCAAATAGCCTCCAAGAGCGTGATGAGTAATTCAAGTCATTTATGGCATGCAACATGCATTTATAGCCCTTGGCAAGGAAAATTTTGAGAACCACCCTATATTTATATGTATAATAAATGGGCTAATCCCCATGACACATAAGAAAAATGGGAGGCGATTTTATCAATAATATAATATGTATATATAATTTTTTTGGTGAATCTCTCACTAGATTATATTATGTTGTATAGTGATGGAGAATCTTTCACTAAATTATAAAATCTTGTAAGATTTTGGCAAATCTTTTATTGAATAATAAAACATTGTGAAGTCTTGGCGAATGTTTTGTTAAATTATGAAACCATATATGATAATAAGACAACATATTCATTAAACCATTGTATACTAACATACATGTTTGGAAAAAAGAAACTTAATTTTCTCTTCCTACAAATAATGTTCCAAGTTTTAGTGGCCATGTTTGTCAAGGTTCTTACAATACACTCTTTCATATCCTTCTATTAGTTTTGATAATATTCCACAACAAAGTTCTTGTAGGTGTTGATATTGACCACGAGTTCTGTCATAGTAGGAGAGATTAATATTTTCTCTACAACTTTTGTCAAGCTACCACTTTTTTCAAGTTTTCAAATTTCTTTCTTATTCCATAGACTCCAACTGCGAGATAAAAAAAAAAAAAAAACACACACACACATCAAGTTTTCTTTTCTCTACAACTTTTTTCAAGCTACCACTTTTTTCAAGTTATCAAATTTCTTTCTTATTCCATAGACTCCAACTGGGAGATAAAAAAAACACATCAATTTTGTTTACCCCAACACGCCAACAACTAGCAAGCCCTAACTATATTATATAAGAAGGTATTAGGTATCCCAAAGGCTTGAAGAGGATCTAATTGAAAGAAGTGACCATTGTGAGAAGCCTTCCAATCAATATATGAATATATAAATGTAGATTTATCATTATTTTAATTGGAAATCTTCAATTAAATAATAAAATTTATTTACGTCTCTCCCAATCTAAATTGCTTATTAGCGTAATTCACTACCCTCACTACCCTCATATGTCTCACATTTTTTAATAGAGTTGTAACATGTAGATTAATTTCCTTTTTGGTGAACAATCTCCACCTTTTAGGAAAATATGGTGCAGTGGCTCCAACCCCTACAGATCATTAGGACAAACTAAGAATAGCACAGAAGATGAAGGCTGTACAAACCAACTTATTTTTCAAACAACTAATCCAACATCAATACCTAAACTTTTTCATGAAGATATCATATTGAGAATGCTTGAGAAATGGTGGGAAATCTTCTGTGAGGGTGATGCAAAAAGAGTGATAAGGTTTCACTGTTTTGAATTTTTTTTGTTGAATCAGAAAAACCAATATTAATGGAGATATTGGTATTTTTTTACTAAATTTTGTGAAGTGACTAAATGTAGCTTTAACATTCACCTTAAGATGTTTTTTACAATATAATTTCCTAAGTCTATTTAATATCTTCATTATCATAAAAACCAACCTATATCTATCTTAACTCCATGATCTGAATTGGATCCATAAAAGACTATCAAAGAACCATTACTGAATCAGGTCGAACAAATCTCTAAAGAAATCCAAAACAACATCAAAAACACCCTTAACCAGTGGCAGTGGCAACCGACGTAGAATGACGAGGACCTCGGTCAAAGCGCGCTGACTGAGACCCATGGAGGCTACGCAGGAGACCAAAGTAGCCCCTAGGAGCCCCAGAATGGGAAAAGGAAGAGGTTTTTGATGTGTGATTAGCGTAACAGGGCCTTGATGGGAAAGCCCGAGCACCCAGTCGCGTGGGGGAACCGGAAGACCACGGGCAGAAAAGGAAAAAGTGCTAAAACACAATGGCGGAACCCACACTCTAGAAAATTGGTGGTTTTGATCGGGGTGCCCTTGAACGGTAAGAGGTTTTGGACAGGAGCAGAGCAATTCCATACACTGATCGACGCGTGGCAGGCGGAGGTGAGAGAAAACTATCGTTAATCGCACAAGCAAGTCAACCGCGCGAAATGTGCGTATGGCATCAAATCTGGAGGGCCCAGATCGGACAACTGAGATTGCGCCCGATGGAAAGAAGTGGAATTGACAGGGAATTAAGCTGCATTTGAAGAGATTTGGAATCCGTTTGACCACCACGGTGGAGGAAGAACACATCCATGGCATAGCTGAAGAAACGAACTGACGAAGCATGCTGGCGCCATTTGGAGGAGGACAAGTGGCCACTCCCTGACTGTTCACGATGACACCGAACACAAGGAACTCTAAGCGTAGCTGCAGAAGGTGAATCGACAGGCGGAAGAGGAACCAAACAGGCATAGGGATTGAATGGCTAAAGCCATGAACAGAGGAAGAAGGCAGTCAGAGAATAGAGTTGAGTAGAGTCCAAGCGACCAAGAGAGACAATGAACAATGAACCCTGAAAGGAGGACTGAACACATAGAATAGTAAAGCGCAACAAAAGAGACAGAGGGCTGAGCTAACTAGAGGCAGAATCGTGCACCAAAGAGCTTGAAGATTCAAGCCTTCCCATAGAGAAATATGTTCGAACTAAGCATCACATTTGGCTCTTTCCACTGTAGACTAGAAGGTCACAGAGCTGGTAGGAAGAAGAAGAGTCTGTGTACTCCAGTGGCTTGGGGAATCCAGGAAACCACCCTGCCAAGCAAATCTGCTTTAGAAGAACTCACATTGAATCCCTGTATTGTAATTTCTCTGCTTAAAGACACAATAAAACAAGGCCACCACTAAAATCTAGACCGGAGATGTAGCCCTAGAGAATAGGGTGAACTCCTTATTAAAACTATTTGTGTCTTTGTGTTTTCTTACTATATTTCTTTGTTGTATTTCCATTTTATTGTCTATGTATTGGCAATCTGATCGATCCGCTACTTCAATAACACAGAACACACACCGGCACATGAGTCTGTAATACCTTAATTTAATAAATCTTTAACTGGTGTCACTCATAGGGTGAATATGATATCAAGTGGTATCAGAGCTCAAGGTTGTAAGGTTAGACAAGCTTGTGTTGGTTTAGCTGTGAATGATCACAAGATCAAAACTCAAATTAGGAGAAGGAGAGTTGGTGGAACTAATCCTGAAATTGGGAGAGTCTATCCTCGAAAGACCATGTCAGAAGAAGGTTCTATAGGGCCAGACCCTCAATTCATAGAGAGTTTCCTAGCTATAAAGTCTATGATTGAAGAAATGTACAAAGACTTTAGAAAGCAAAAGGTGGAAGATGCATCAGGCTCTAAGCAAGACAAAGAAGAAGATGAGTCTCACTTCCATGACAACTCCAAAGGAAAGGGGAAAGAGGAAAACTTTCTCACACCTCCTAATAGCCCTGTGCATAATAAGAGAGCATCTTTGATTAAGTTAGATGTTAAATTTGATTTGCCTATATATGATGGAGAGATAAATGTTGAAAAGTTGGACAATTGGATTAGACAAATTGATGTGTATGGCAGGGTATAGAGCATAAAATCAGACAAGGGTAAGATTCAGCTGACAAGCCTACGCCTAGAAGGCGCTACCTTGGTTTGGTGGGAAGGTAGAACCCAAGCTGATATGAAAAGACATGGCAAGATCATCTTTGTCTGGAGTGAATTTGTTGTTGCAATAAAAAAGTTGTTCTATCCATTGGCCTACATGCAACAAGCCATCATGAGTTGGCAAACTCTTCGGCAGTTGAGAGGGCAAAGTGTGCAAGGGTACACTCAAGAGTTCAGAAAGAGAGCATTAATGTTGGGTATCTCATTAGACATACGAGAGACTCTTTTGAAGTACATTGGTGGTCTACACAGCTACATGAGGCATACCATCCTCATGTTTAATCCCACTAGTATAGATGAGGTATCTGTACGAGCTACTCATCTAAAGGCTAGAGGAAAGAATGGAAATCCAGAATTTGGGGGACCATCCCAACCCACTGTAAGTAAGATCAAGGAGAAAAGAAAACAGAAGTGGAAAGCAAGGAAGGCTAACACTGCACAGAAAGCCAAAGCTTCATGCACTCACTGTAAAGAGGAGGGGCATGATGATGAGCATTGTTGAATTCTGCATCAGGATCTGAGACCAAAGAAGTCTGAGGGTAAGAGGAAGAAGACAACTATAGCTATTCAGAGAGATTTGGGGTCAGACTCGGGAGATGAAACAACTATAGCAGCCATAGGTATAAAAGTTTGTCTGCTTTAGAGAATGTTGAAATCAAGAAGCAGGTGCAGGAGTTGTTGGAGAAGGGCTTCATCAGGCCTAGCACATCACCATGTGGTCACCAATCGTTTTGGTGAGAAAGAAAGATGGCTCATGGGGAATGTGCATTGACTACTGAGCATTGAATAAGATAACAATAAAAAATCGCTATCCCCTTCCTCACATAAATGATCTTCTAGATCAATTAAAAGAAGTTGTTTATTTCACCAAGATGGATTTGCACAGTGGATACCATTAGGTCAAAGTTGCAGAGAAAGATGAATGGAAGACTGCTTTCAAAACAAAGCAGGGATTTTATGAATGGTTGGTTATGCCTTTTGGCTTAACTAATGCTCCTACTACTTTCATGAGATTAATGAATGATGTACTCAGACCTTTTCTTGATGATTTTGTTATTGTGTATCTGGACGACATTCTGATTTTTAGTAAAACATGGGAAGAACATTTAAAGCATGTTAAGTAGGCACTAGATGTTTTAAAAAGAGAAAAACTTTGTGTTAAACTCTCAAAATGTGAATTTGGTAAAACATCTCTAAACTACTTGGGTCATATAGTAGGGGGAGGTGAATTGAAAATAGATCCCTTTAAAGTGGCAGTCGTTTTGAACTGGCCTAAACCTAGGTCTGCTACAGAAGTGAGAAGCTTCCTAGGAGTAGCACAATATTGGAGGAAGTTCATTTCTAACTTCTCCTCGATTGCAGCTCCCTTATATGCGTTAACAGGATTGAATAAGGTGTTTCAATGGGGAGGCAAACATCAGAAAGCCTTCGACACCTTGAAAGAGAAAATAAGTACAGCACCTGTACTAGCACTACCAAATTTGCAAAGACCATTTGAAATCCAAATTGATGCCAGTGACTATGCCATGGGAGCAGTGTTGACACAGCACAACAAACCCATATGTTATCATTCTGAGACTTTTAATCTTGCAGTAGTTAACTATCCTACATATGATAAAGAACTATATGCATTAGTTCAGAGTGTGAAAAAGTGGAAACACTACTTAATGGGCAAAGAGATAGTAATACATACTGATCATTAGCCACTTCAATATCTACACTCCCAAACTAAGTTGCAACAATCAATACATTACAGGTGGATGGGTTTTCTACAACAGTTTCGCTTAGTGCTCAGATATAAAAAGGGCATACATAACAAGGTTGCAGACATGTTATCTAGACCCATTATAAATGAATATACCATACTTAAGCATAATTTCGTGCTACATGAAAGCTACATAGAACAATACGCTCAGGATATGGATTTTAAAGGTGTATATGCAACTTTCAGTCAAGGAAAAAGAGTAGAAGAATTGGACCATCATATGAAAGACTAACTCTTATACCATTGTGGGAAACTCTGAATTCCACAAACTGAGAGGATAAAGATAATTAGGGAAGCACACACTTCTCTGATATCAGGTCACTTTGGGGTAAGTAAAACAGTTGCACAGCTGCAAAGATTCTGCTATTGGGCGAAAATGAATGAGAAAGTTTCTAGATATGTAAGGGGCTATCATGCGGAAAGAGTCAATTTTGCAGACAAAATCGACCTCCCTAGAAACTACGGCTTTTCTAGTGACAAACAAAACAATCAAGCACTATCTTTCCCTAAATATGCATTTAAAATAAGAGCAACCAGGTGTTTAAGGCTTACCATTAGTCCAACGCTGTTTGTAGCGGCCAAGCCTCTTTGATCCAGATGAGCTCCTCTCCTTGAAGCCTGCATACACAAACAAGCAAACGATTACATAGCACCTGAATAACTCATATAATAAAACATATTCATCATAATGACCAAGGAGTTTATCAAACAAATTATATATAACAACTTGTTGAGAAAAATGAACTTAATTGTATTAATTGGAAACAAAAGAAACCTTACAACCAATGCCTTGGTGTTGTGCAGGTCCCTCCCAGGGTCCAGCAAGAGTTCTCCTCTACTTTGATCAACTCACCCACTTCCAAATGAAGCTAAGAAAGGAATGTGATCTCTCCTCTCAAGCTCTATAAGGGAGTCCTAATTTCAGCAGCATCTACCCTTAGGAATGTTCAGCTTTCAACCTCCCTTGCCTCTGGCCCAATGCCTGTATTTATAATGCTTTGGAGGAAGTTAAACAGGTCCACCATCAATGGGATAAGCCCCTCTTTCAAAGGGATTGCTCCCCTCTTCATGGGATAAGTTCCTCTTTCATTGGGATGCATGAACCATCTGGAGGCGCTCAATCCACGTCAAACCATCTTCTAGAATGCTCTAGAATCGAACGCAAGTAAGTTTTTTGAAGTAAAACTTGCGCCTTTTGAATTTTACAGGGGTACGCATCCACCCCTTTACAGACAGAGCGTACAAATACGCAGGTATTATGTACTTGAGGTGCGGGCCCGTAGGTAAGATTAAGAGAAAGTGCGGAACCAAAGTTATATTGATTTGTTAAAGGCTTTCTCTCTTTTTTGGAGTTTGACATGAGGAGCAGAGGTATAAGACTTGCCAAGGAGGACAGTATGGTTATTGATGGAGCCATACTGACTGCAAATAGTCATGGTGACAAATTTTAGTGTAACAGATTGCCCCCTAAAGTGCGAGGTCTGTAGTAGATCAGGGTTTTATATCATCTAGGAAGGGTGAAGCACTTTATCATTTCGAGGATTATGTTGTGGAGAGCCCAGTCGGAACCTGCAAATATTCAACACAAAATACATATATGAGATCATATCATCGCTGAGGTAGGCATTCCCATACTCGAATCAAAAACTTAACTAACAAACTAACTACTGCTCTGATATAGGAATGATTTCACAATACATCATAATCATAGACATATGTAGACACAGTATGGACGCAACCATTTATTTATAATTAGTCTACTGTATAATGAATACAAAACCCCTCACAGCTTGGATGGCGGAAACTAGATCCAGGGTCTTCATTTATGCTTCCCAAAATAGTACGATTCTATCCATGCGAATAAATGAGTTGATGTCGTACATGGTAGAAACCACTTGATTACCAGTCAATGATGTAAAATGTTAACAAGTGTGAGAGAGACCACCAGTGATGTCAATGGCTCTCAAAATACCCAGTACAATCCATGAGATGTGAATGAATGTGTTGATGTCGAACATGTCACAGAATCCCTTGATCGAAGGTCATTGATGTAACCTGTCGTCAAAGGCGAGAAACCTGCCATTGAGGCATGCAGATCCCAAGGTACTAATGATTTCTAGATCATCTTTCTAGATAATGAACTAAAGTCGATAGAAAGCGATCCGTTGCAGAGAATCCCACAACACGAAATCATAGATCAAGTTGAAGAAATGTAGCTGTAAGGACTGGCTTAGGGATGGTCAAGATGGATGACAGATATTTTGTAGATGAATGGTTTATTTGCAAGACTCCTCTTGAACACATAACGACACTACAGATGGTTTGGTAACAATTGTCCCAAAGTTAATACCCGGAAACCGGTTGAAGACTTTCAATGTGGTTTGATCAACTATTAGGCAAAAGATTTCCCAACCCAGGTGAATGAAAAGTGTCGTGTTCAAGAGTGGTGATAAGGTTTTTCCAAGACAAAGTATAACAAATAGGCTCATTTTCCTCTCTTTTCCCCCACCATTTCTGGCAAGTACCTCTTTATTTTTTACAAGCTTGAGGAGGATAACATTTGCTTGATTATAAGCTCATCCTTCGGATGAGTCCAACTTAGTTTAGATTCGAACCCTAAGAAGGAGTGGTCCGTTCCTGTTTATAATCGAACAGGTCCTTTACTGTGAAATTTTAACGAGTCCAGTATAGGATAAACTCGACGTTTTTCAATTTTAGAGAGTCTGAAAAACTTTAAAAAGACTCCAGGGTTGACCTTTTTCGTAAATTTGTGTCTCCCAAGCCCGAAAAAGTATAAAATAATACTTGAGAGAACCGCATGATCTTTACGACCAAGGAGTACTTTCATGATTAGTGTCTCTGATCTGAAAAGTAGAAAGCAATCAAGGACACGTCGTTTTATTTCCAATATCGAATTTGAAACAACAAAAATCCGGTAATCTTTTCATGTTTTTACGGTCAGAAAAGGGCTGTAACAGGACCATCTTTTTAATTCTGTTTTAACGGGCTAAAAAGAAAACTCGGCAATCTTTTCAAATTTTAGGAGTCAGAAAAGAGCTTAAAGATGACTCTGATGTTTTTGTTTGTAAAAAAATGACAATTTTCCCTGAAAATCCTTTATCCTGCACAAAAACCAACACATTACTCATACCTGTTGAAGATAGATAAAAATACTTTGAAAAATACCTTTTCATGGTGAAAAATAAACAAATTTACCATTTATTTACCCAAAAAACCAATAAAAAGGGCTTTTACCAATTCATTTTTACCATTTTACTATTTGAGGAGAGAAAAAGGGCTTTTGGCAAGAAACTTCCCGTGGACATTGCGGAGAATCCGACCGTCGAAATCGAACGCCGTCTCTTCCAGGTAATCTACAACATCCTCCTCTTCAATTTCATCCATTTAGAATTCTTTTTTAGGCCCCAGATTTCATTTTTGGGAGGTTTTATGGTTTCAAAAACCGCCTCTCGGGGTACGCAGGCGCCACACTAGGGACCCGCGGACCCCGACATTTTCTCAGTTGGAAAAATGTCAGGGGTCCACACCCTGCCTTCAGGGACCCTGCGTACCTACGCTCTGTTCCTAAAGGTGGGGTGCGTACCCCGCGCAACGAGTTTTTAAAACCTAAATTCTCCAAAATGGACCAAATTTTTTTGATTTTATGGAATCTAATGGATGTTTTATGGCATGTAGATTGTTCACCATGCTCGATTGGCATGAGAGAGAGCACGAAGATGTTGATTTGGCCGCCATTAATCATCAATCGTCAATTGATGCTTTGAAGGCATGCAGCCTTTATAAATATTGGGCCATACCTGGCATGAGGGCCCAAGTGAGCTTTCTAGAGTGGCTGGTAGAAAGATGGAACGTTCAGGACCAGTGTTTTTATATTGGAGGGCACCAGCTTGAGATGGAGCCGACAGATATCTACTTTATCACTGGTTTTCCCAAGAGAGGCGAACACTTGACTCTGTTCGGGACTAGGCCAGGTGGCCAGTCTGTCGCTAGTCTCTGACTAGAGTGGTGTAAAACTCAGTCTCAGGAGAAGGGGATATAAATCAATACTATATCCCGTCCTGAACTTATGGTGATTTCCTTTACAGTTACCAGACTTTGCGGGGCTACCGCTTTACACATTGCCACTGGATCCCAGATGCGGATGGCAGTTGATTGCTATCAAGGTACCATTTTCAACTGGTGTGATGCTGTGTTGGCCAATGTAAAAGGCCAACTGACTAGAGCCAAAAATGGACAGCTAAAGACCTTTGGTTATGGGGCTTTAGTTGTGATTTTTGGCTTAGAGAGGGTTCCGATGCTGATCCCACAGCAGCTCACTGTTGAGGTTGGGCTTCCTCGAGAGCCCAAATTGATGCGATGGGTTGCGGTTATGGCCCGTCATCCTGATGAGGGGACGGAGGTCGTCCGATTTACTCCCGAGTACTTTAAGTGGTTAGAAAACCAGGTCTTTTCTATACAGGATTTTCCTTATGCCGAAGTTGATTTTCGTGGAGATCTGGACATGGTTCTTCCACTGGGAGAACAATGGGATGATACAGGTAACTTCATTTTTCACAAGTTTTTTAAACTATCTATTATTTTTGTTTGTTTTATATCGTCTCAAAACTGATAGTAATAATTTTCAAAATGCAGATGTAGGTCCACGACGTCCAGCCAATCTCCGGCCTTACGAGAGGAGACTACCAGTTGCAGCGGCACCAGCCCCACAGGACAAGGCCACAGAGACTTTGGCTGAGTTGGAAAGTCACCTGGAGCATCTTACAGCAGATATACTGGAGACTACCATAGATGATATTCCAATCAGGCTTCAGCGCTATGTAGTCGGGGTCCCAGGACCTTTTAGGAGGTTCTTGTGTAGGGTGGCCCGTACAGTGGTGTCATATATAGATCATCACCAGTGATTGGATGGTCGTTTTGTAGATGCATGTGACATTTTGGTTTTTTGTACTTATCATTTTTGTCGATCATAAGGTGTTTTTCAACCTATGATCGAAGACGATGTATTTTTTGACACACTCCTATATATATATATATATATATATATATATATATATATATCATTATTACCGGCTTATCTTTTAAATCATGTTATGGAATGGTTTTAAATTTACATGTATGATTATTGCAAATGTCTATTTAACATTCGAGAAGAAATTGCATCTACTAATGTATTTAAAGACCTTGGAATATGCTGATATTCAATGTAATCAAACTCACGTTCCAAGAGACGCACTCTCAAAAATAATCTTAATAACACTGTATTTCTAATGGCATACACTCTATTAAGCTGTAATACAACGAGTTCAGAATCTAACCTCACTATCAAACTCTGAATCCCAAAGGAAATAGATTCAGATAATAACTCAATCACTGCACTATACTCGGCAATGTTGTTTGTTGTTTAACCGAGGCTTACCCCATGCATAGAAACTAACTCGTCAGAGGGCGAATAGATAACCCAAGCTGCGGAAGAAATGTTCCGTCTACTACGACAAGCACCATCAACAAATCCAATGTATGTTTGGAGAGGCATCGATATCTGCAATATCAAGAGTAAAACCAAGATAAGCCAGAATAATGACGAAAAACACTCTCTATGTTAAGCACACTTTTTAAACCAAAACACACTTGCTAGAAAGAAAAACTAACCTAACTAAAAATCTCCATACCCATTCTTTTCAGCATAATACCTCTTCAAGTAAAGACCATTTCTGGGTTTACCTAAGGAGTCCCCGTCAAAGTCTACCAACTCATAGGCCCCTTTTGCTAGCTTTCGCTTGACAATATAGGGCCCATGCCACATAGGAACGAATTTTCTAGCACCTAATTTATCATTAGCTTGATCATATAATAACACTAGGTCTCCTTCTGAAAAATTTCGAGGGGTCACATTTCGATCATACTGAGCTTTCATACGTTTTGTGTGAGTCTCGATCGCCAATGCAGCATCACGTCGATTCTCATCTAATTGAGCTAATGTTATAGACAATTTTGTGCCTTGCAGCATTAGGCATGAATTGTCAATAATCCAAGGGATCCGAAGTCCCGAAACATGATGTTCCTACCCCTAGAGGAACGAGGTCAGCAAACCAACAGCTCTCAGATCAGTTCTCCACCTGAAAACACTCAAAAACAAGCAATCCTGAAATCAAAGCAGGTGCTCCACTAGGCTTCTGTGCTGAAACTCAACTCCTCCATGGTGTACCTGCGTTGCAAAGCAGGTAGAACAAAGGCCACCTGCGCTGAGTGAGATGGGACAAGTGGCACACTGAGTCATTGCTCTGGAATCTTCCAAAAATGAAACTTGGATCAGGGATTTCGCCTTGTGATGAGTCAGAGGCTCTGTTTCTCCAAGTGGAAGCAAGGTTCTCCAAGTGGACTCAAGAACTGAAGATCAACTGAAGAGAGAGAGGACACAAGGCAGCTACACATCAGTTGCAAGCTGACTCATCCTTTCTCAATTCATCTATATATTGAGCTCTCTCCTATGAGCTCAAGAGGCTGGAATTTTGTGCAAAGTAATGATATGCTGTTGGTTTCACTATAGAAATATTGGGTGATTGCTTGAAGGAGGTGAAGAGGAGAAATTCTTTCTGCTGGGAGGTGTTGCTGGATTGGGGCCTTCAATGGTTGTAACCTTCTCAGAACTTTACTTCTTCCATTAATAAAAGCTATTGAGGTTCTTCTATATGCATTTGTTTCAATGATGTATTGCAATGATTGTATATTTGATTTATGCTAATCCTTGAATCAGTTATGAATGCATGTTTCTTGTAGTTTCCTTCTTTTGTTATTTTGCAGGATCTCATTGTAGCTGGGCCAGTAGAAGAGCAAAGAGCTAGGAGCAAGCAGCAAAGAGAAGAGATTGGAGCAAATATTAAGCGCAAGGCAACGGTTAGTGCATTTCTTCATTCTCTCTTGCTTTCATAAAGAAGTAAACCTTTAGTAGTTTTGTTTACAGTTGTTGCTGAGGTACTATCACCCTTAGAGTGGGATAGGGTCATCCGAGTCAGATACTTTTCCCTACAACAAACTGGCGACTCCGCTGGGGATCGTATCTGTTTGATTGTTTGTAGTATTTTGCTATTCATTTCCTGAACAAAAGAGTACAAAATCGAAAAGCTTTTGACTATATCAAAAGCGAAGTAGAGGGCAGCTACTCTAGCTCATTTCTGAGCATGTTCATGATTTGAAGAGCTGATCTACAAGGATCCTTGTAAGCTCTTAGTGATAGCTTTTCATCTTCCTTGTCATCCCTTAGTGTGTGCTTGACTGATAGCTTCTGATTTGAGCAAAAACTGTGAATTTTTGAGAAAATTGTGACCCGGAAACTGAGAAAACGCAACTTTCGTTTTCCAAAGCAGGTAGTACACAGGCTACCTGCTTTGAAACGCAAGTCTCGAAGGGGCTACCTACGCTAAGAGCCAGACTGGCTGTGCAGCACCTGCGTTGGCCCAATTTTGCCTTGTGCATTTGGGGTTTCCTCCCTTTTTCTTGCCTGTTTTCACTATAGATTTTGCAGCCAATTACCAGTCTTGTACCTATTCTGAAACCAACCTTACTTGCCATCATTCCGCCTCTGTTATATAACGAAATTGCACTTGTTCTTTTGTATTTCTTACATCATTTACAATTTCCCATAACGAAAGTGAACTAGTCTTGCTTTGGCCTCTTAGATCTGAACCTGTGTTAGGCATTTTGCTGGTCTAAAGAGTTAGCTTGTTTGTTGTCCATAGCTGATTAATATTTTTACTTTCGTCATTATGGTTTGATTTCATGTATTTCTAGTGATTAAACAAGTAAATCTTAAGGTGTCTTTTGATTTTGGACAAGCTTGTTTGTTTTCTCTTTAAATCGAAATCGAAGTTAAATAACAACTTTCTTTTTGTAATACATCAACATTAAGAAAGGGAAAAGAAAATACATGCATTGTGCATTTTGCATTTGAAAAAGTTTGCATGATGATTTAGGAAAAATTGCATTAGTGTGTGCTCTATGATCTGTGTGAAAAGATGATGTCTTTCTTTTCCCTCAGTAGTTAAGATTTTCATAAGTCAAAAAGATTTGAAAAAGCTTGCTTCTCATCTTAGGCTGCATTTAGGAATTTGTTACATACATCTCGTGGTGAACCTTGAAAGGCAAACTTTAAACAAGATCAACATTAAAATAAATTCAATTTACATAACAACGCATTGAAACATAACGCAAACACATAGAGGTCTAAGCTAGAGACGTGTTCCGGCGTCGTTAAACATAGTGACTGTCGATCTCGAAGAAGGTGGGTGATTCCTCCTGAGAGTCGGTGGCACTAATACGGACTTGTGCTCCCACGTACCGTCGAGTATATATTGGGAGACCCCTATAGGCATATATCTTTTATCCTTAGGAAGCCGTGTCGGCCGCCCTACTGATCGCAATGCAGTGAACACAGCATTCACGAAGATTGACCACCCGTACCGTAAAACGTATTCTGTGGTTTTGCGAAAGGTTTGGCACACCCTCTGCCTAGATCTCCAGAGCAGTTTCTTTTGGCCTTTTTCAAACTCTATAACTGAAAAAGTCCAACCGAGCATTTGTCACTTCGGGCTCGTTAATACATCGAAGGAGACTAGAGTCATCTTTAGCTTTTTCTCGACTCTTAAAAAATGAAAAAGCAAGTTGTGTCTAAAGCGTCGTTAATAAATTTATTTTAAGCGGAATAATCATCACCTTTCCCTCGTTGATCTTCGAAGTTAGTCTACCACAAGTGTAAGTTCTTATGGAGTCGCGAGAAAATCTCTTGGATAGACTAGATATGTCTGAACAACCGTCGACATCCAGGACTGTGTCATCCGACACAGCAGCGGCAGAGCCTCCTGCTGCTATCCCAACAATGTTCGATGGTATACCATCTGTCCCAGCAAGTTATCAACAACAAGCTGGAGTCCCATCAGGGACGATGACATCGTTAGTTCCTATTTCTTCGTCCGGATTATCATCTGGTATTTCTTATGTTGAAACTCAACAAATCAATCCAACGTATCTTCAAAGGCCAATCTGCCCTTTAAGTACTGGATTGCCAACATATGGAGGACAGTATGCCTTTTCATTGTTCCCTCCTGGAGAACAACCATATGGGAGTTTACAACAAAATTCAGGTCAAACTGGAAATACATCCAGCGGATGGATACCAATACTGCCTCAACAACCAAGAGTTGCATATTCAATGCAACCAGTCCACCCTGTGTCGAATGTTGCCACTATACCTGGTATGGTGATTGCGTCGCAAGTACAAGCGCTGCCTACTATATGTCAACCCCAAGTTTCTCAGGTTGCCATACAACAGCCTCTTGTCTCGACATCTCAATCGCAACCTCAGGTCAGTGCCTCCTTATCTGGAGCGACTCAGGATCAAGCAAGTACTGTGACTCCTCATCTTGGTCAATCATCTAGTATTGGGCATCAGCAAATGGTCCAACAACCAGAGTTGGTTCGAACTCAACAACCGCAATTCCAGCAATCATATCAAGGACCTGAGCAACAAGTCTTTGTAAGTAATGGGCAACCATACTATAATGGTTATGCCCATCAACCTTGTCAAAGTTGCCAACATTATGCTGGTATGCAAAGACCCACTGCTCAGGCGATTCCATCTTATCCTGGGTATGCTTCGCCTAACCTGAATCAACAGTTGCCCTTTGTAGCAACTCTAGAATTACCAGATCTAAACCGGCTGACGAATGATCCAATTGCTTATGCCCCTTGGTGGCCAGCGATTCCACACAAACTTCCATCAGACATTCCTAAATTTAATGGAAATCCAGGTGAAGACCCGTCGAATCATGTGATGACATTCCATCTATGGTGTTCATCAAACACCCTGAATGATGATTCGATAAGACTTCGCCTTTTTCAGAGGACGTTAACGGGTCCAACGGCAAAATGGTACATTGAATTGCCTAGAGCTTCGTTCGACAACTTCAGTGCCTTAGCTACAACCTTTTTAACCCATTTTCAATTACCGATAAGGTATGAAACGGGAACAGAACTCCTTACCAACTTCAAACAGACAACGGCCACTCATATATCTGATCATATACATGAATGGCGACGTCGTCGTAGGATGGTAAAAACATATGTTCCCGATCAGCTATTAGCTGAATGGTTTATAAAGTCATTACTTCCGGCCATAACGGAAGATGTGGCCAAGGGGGGAGTCGTAACAGAAGAGCAAGTTATAGCTCGTGCGCAATATCTAGACTTGGTTTATACTTAGTCTGGCACGCTCTACGACAAAATACCTGACGCCCCTAGACCGGAATTCTCAATTCCTCCTCCTCCTAAATCAAACAATGACTCTCACGCCGGCGAGGGCGTGATTGGCGAGCACAAAATTTATAGTCAAAATGCAAATGAAAAACTTCTTGCCTCAGAAGTAAATTCCATGTCGACCGACAAGGGCAAACAACTGAAGCAACTAGGGGGCAAGAAGAAAAAGACAGGGAGAAAAAGGAAACCCCCGGCAGGGTGTCATATATGCGATGAGGATCATTGGACGAAATATTGTCCACATATAGCTGAAGTTAAGAAACTCTTCAAGAGTTCAAAAACCCCAGCAGTATTGACTGATCCGTTTCCTAATCCAGGTCAAAATCTGGTTGCTAATCAAAATGCTTCTGGATCCCAAGTGCTTATGTTGTCTACCTCAAAGCAACAGAATAATGCTTTGACAAGGAATAAAGATTACGGGAATCCAAAGCTGTCGAACAACAAGGTTAATGAACGACCTAGTAGTTCAACAACAACTTTGACCGAAGTTGTGCCACCCATCGTTCCTGAGCCAATGATAAAGTCGCCAAAGGGAGTAGTACACAAACCGACGTTTAATCCTCGTGCCAAAGGAGCACAGAATTATAATATAGTAAAGGACCTGGCCCAATCGCCGTCCACTATGTCGACACTTGAGGTACCACAAAATTGCCCCTCCCAAGAGCAAGCTTTGTTATCAGCAATAGGTGGGATTGGCCCAGTGGATTCCAATCTTGTGGCCTTTGATCATAAAGGATATGACCCTCAGTTACCAGCTCAACTAGCTTTCCTTATTCAAGTGAAAGCCCTCAGCAAAACTGTTCATCGAACAATTATTGATGAGGGGGCATCTACATGTCTTATGTCGATGAGTTGCTGGAAAGATTTAGGCTCACCACCCTTGTCGAAATCGTCAATGACGTTAAAAGCATTTGATGGACGATCATACACTCCATACGGGGTTTTAAGTAACTTGCAAGTTGAACTGGGGGGCAAAACAGTAGGAATTGATGTTGAAGTAATTGATGGAAACCTCGATTACAACATCCTACTTGGAAGACCATGGATCTATGCCATGGCCGCAGTTGTGTCGACCTACTTCAGGAAGATTGCATTTCCCTTCCAAGGAGGAATTACAATCGTCGACCAACAAACTTTTCTCCACAACAGTTCACAAGTTACAGGAAGCATTCCAATGATCCATGGAAGGAATCATTTGCTCCAAAATATCGGAGTAGGTCTCCTAAAAGACCCTGCCTTAATGGGTACTTTCGCCCTACCACCTCCAAGTAATCTGGCGGGAGTGGCCACGGTGGAAACCTACAAAATGAAATCTAATCCAATCTTCTGCTTGGATTCGGAAGATTCTTAAATTTTTTGTCGGCATGGATCATCGCCCTAATAGAAATACTGTAAATATAGTGGGCCCCGAGGACGGTTCTTATCTTGTGTCAACCTCGTTAAAAAATGAAACAAGGAGTCGAGGATAGTTCCTATCTTGTGTCAACCTCATTAAAAAATGAAACAAATCCCCGAGGTGAACCTTCATTCCAACCAACAAGTTGAATGCAATGAAGCTTGGGGGGGGGGCATACACCTCGATTTGCATTATTATGCTGGGGGCATGCAAACTTATCATTCGAGCAGTTTTAGCACACAGTTCATGCTCGTTAAAAAATAAACGCAAGATCCGAGCAGTTTTAGCACATAGTTCATGCTCGTTAAAAAATAAACATAAGTTATGAGCAATCTTCCCCTAGAGTTCAAGCTCACCCAGAAAAAATGAACCGGTAAATAACCTTGGTAAATGTAACCTTTGACAGCCATATTAAAACCCTTGGTCGTGTTCTTGCAGTCTCACCTCCATCCGTTCATTTGGCCAATCGTTCATCTCCATATGTTTATTTACCCATTTTGAGGAACAGCTGCGAAGAGTGATTTCACTAAGCCATCCTTGTGACACTGCCGTGATTGGAATATTCCAACCTGTACCTGGAATCTGCTGCTGCCCTGTTCATCACTCGTTCCTCAAAAGACGAGTCTTCTTTGAGCTCTTTTCACTGACTCGTAAAATATGAAAAGTTTGCCGAGTTTTGGCCTTCCAGCTCGTTAAAACAACCGGAAGAGCTATCCCTCCTCTAGATTTTAATCTTTTTGGACCTGAGGGATTATTGCACAAAAAGATCGAGCGTTTGTTTTGTTTGGCTCGTTAAAGCAATCGAAAATTCATCCCTTCTGTATTGTTTTATACTTTTTCGGACTTAAGGGATTAGATGACGAAAAAGGAATTTTGGAGTTGGCTTTATGTACCTTTTCAGACTCTCTAAAAATGAAAAGGACCAAGTTATCCTTGTCGTTAGACTCGTTAAATTCATTAAATAGCGACAAACTTGTCTTTAGACGAGAACGAGTTTCCCTATCGCTAGGCTCGTTAAAACATAGCGATGGGTTTGCCCGAAGGGCAGGTTATAGAACAAGCATATGTTATCCTCCTCAAGCTTGACAAAAATAAAGAGGTACTGGTCAGCAATGACTGGGGAAAAATTGGGAGAACCTCACAGCTTTAATGGTAGCAAGTCACTCTTGAACATGACACTTTGTCCTCCGTATCACATCGGGTTGGGTTGTTTCATTCACCGGTCTCATCGCCATGGTCCTCGCCACACCATCCACATTTGGGGTAATGCTACCGATCCATCACATCAGTGTCGTTATATGTTCAAGAGAGGTTGTTCTGCAAAGAGTCAACCGTGTCCCATCCACTGCCATACATTGTCCTTCATCCATTTCATGACCGCCACCCTGAATCATACATCACAGTTTGTTTTCACCTCATCACAATCACTAGCTCCGTTCCATGTCACTGATGTGAGATTCATTAAGGCCCTCCTTTGACAGATCGCTCCTTGTCGACAACAGCTCATTATCCAAGGAGTTGATCTAGGAACGACCCCTTCAGTACTTTGAAGCTTGCATGCCTCAATGGCAAGTTTCTCACTTCCGGCGACAGGTATACATCAATGACCTTCGACCAGAAGATTTTTCATGGTGGTCGACACCAAGTCCTTTATTCCCACCATGTGAATTGTACTACTGTACCTTGAGGGTCATCATCCTTATCGGTGATTCCTCTCGCGCTTGTTAACGGTTTACATCATTGACCGGTAATCAAGCGATGTCTTTCCATGTTCGACTTCAAGAAATTCTCACATGGATCGACTTGTACATCGAGTGAAGATCGGAAGAGATTGAAGACCCCGGATCTAGTTTCATCCATCCGGGCTGCGATATATATTCAGGATATAAAGACATTTGATGTGTACATCATTGCAGCAGATGATCATCCTTCTCAAAGGATGATAATTTCAGCAGAGAATTATCAGTCTACCATCAGACGATCGTCTGTTCTATGTACCAAAATGAATTTATAAAGCTGAGCATGGGAATGCCCGCCTCAGCTAGATCATGAAAAAGTATGAAAAATAATGTATTGTATTGTATCTTATTACAGGACACTTCTCAGCAGATTGAATGAACTTCGGATCCTCCTAATAAAGCATTTCACCCGATAAACGACCTCATACTTTAGGGGGCATCTGTTATAGACAATTTTGTGCCTTGCAGCATCAGGCATGAATTGTCAATAATCCAAGGGATCCGAAGTCCCGAAACATGATGTTCCTACCCCTAGAGGAACGAGGTCAGCAAACCAACAGCTCTCAGATCAGTTCTCCACCTGAAAACACTCAAAAACAAGCAATCCTGAAATCAAAGCAGGTGCTCCACTGGGCTTCTGCGCTGAAACTCAACTCCTCCATGGTGTACCTGCGTTGCAAAGCAGGTAGAACAAAGGCCACCTGCGCTGAGTGAGATGGGACAAGTGGCACACTGAGTCATTGCTCTGGAATCTTCCAAAAATGAGACTTGGATCAGGGATTTCGCCTTGTGATGAGTCAGAGGCTCTGTTTCTCCAAGTGGAAGCAAGGTTCTCCAAGTGGACTCAAGAACTGAAGATCAACTGAAGAGAGAGAGGACACAAGGCAACTACACATCAGTTGCAAGCTGACTCATCCTTTCTCAATTCATCTATATATTGAGCTCTCTCCTATGAGCTCAAGAGGCTGGAATTTTGTGCAAAGTAATGATATGCTGTTGGTTTCACTATAGAACTATTGGGTGATTGCTTGAAGGAGGTGAAGAGGAGAAATTCTTTCTGCTGGGAGGTGTTGCTGGATTGCGGCCTTCAATGGTTGTAACCTTCTCAGAACTTTACTTCTTCCATTAATAAAAGCTATTGAGGTTCTTCTATATGCATTTGTTTCAATGATGTATTGCAATGATTGTATATTTGATTTATGCTAATCCTTGAATCAGTTATGAATGCATGTTTCTTGTAGTTTCCTTCTTTTGTTATTTTGCAGGATCTCATTGTAGCTGGGCCAGCAAAAGAGCAAAGAGCTAGGAGCAAGCAGCAAAGAGAAGAGATTGGAGCAAATATTAAGCGCAAGGCAACGGTTAGTGCATTTCTTCATTCTCTCTTGCTTTCATAAAGAAGTAAACCTTTAGTAGTTTTGTTTACAGTTGTTGCTGAGGTACTATCACCCTTAGAGTGGGATAGGGTCATCCGAGTCGGATACTTTTCCCTACAACAGCTAAGTATAATAAACGCTTTTCCTCTTCGGAATTAGCTGGAAGTAACTTGATGGCCATTTGCAGTGACGGGATTTCACATTCAATGGGTAGCACAACTTCCAAACCATAAACTAGTTGGAAAGGAGTGAACCCTGTTGATGTTTTCACTGAGGTTCAATATGCCCAAAGCGCTGAAAATAACATGTTGTGCCAATTCGACCGATGAATACCAATGATTCGTTGGATCATGATAACTAAAACTTTGTTGATGGACTCAACCAGACCATTCGCTTGTGGATAATAAGGAGTTGAACTATCGTGACGCAAACCAAGCTGGCCTGTAAGTTCTATCATCATAATGTTTCGAAAATGGCGCCCATGGTCAGTGATTATCGCTTGTGGGACACCAAACCTAGCAATTATATGATTGAACACGAAAATTGCAGCTGTCTTGCCATCTGCCTCGAATGTAGGCATCGCCTCGGCCCACTTAGTAAAATAATCTACCACAAGGATGATATATGCATGCCCCCCGGCCGAGTGAGGGTTACATGTAATAAAATCGATACCCCATTTGGCAAAAGGACCAATGGCAATTATAGGGTGGAGAGGAGCAGGTGGAGCGCGCATCTTTCGATCAAACACTTGACAATTGTGGCATTTTCGGACCGCAGTAATACAATCTTTAAACAAGGACGGCCAGAAGTAGCCAGCGCGCAATATCTTTTGGGTTGTGGCATACCCAGACATATGACCACCACACGCTCTAGAGTGACAATCATTTAGAACCCTTTCAGCCTCTTCGTGAGTTAAGCAACGTTGAAAAATAGAGTCCGCCCCACGACGATAAAGAGTATCTCCAATAATTTTGTATTGTTGGGACTGGAATCGAATTTTCCGACGTTCTGACTTTGAAACTTCGGGCCAAAAGGATTGGGTCTGGAGATAGACGATGATATCCCCATACCACGGATCTAAAGTGCTGATTAGAAACAAAGATTCGTCCGCAATGGGTTCCTATGCCACAGTTTCTGTGTCAGCACGCGGGAAGTCACACATTAACTCTGCAAAAACTAAAGATTTCTTAGACTTAGATTTCTCAAACTCCAAGTCGAACTCCTGCAGGATAACAATCCATTTAGAGTACTTGCACCCTAGCAATTGTTTGGTCAAAATGTAGATCATAGGGTTGCAATCCGAAATGACTGTAGTTTTACGTAGTAAAATATAGTGACGAAAACATTGGACAGCTTGAACGGCTGCCAATGCCAATTTCTCCACATGTGAGTATTTTAGCTCAGTTGGATTTAACGTTCGACTAAGGTAATATATCACATGTTCCGTTCCGAATTCATCTTCCTAAACTAAGACCATTCCAATGGTGGAATGGGAGGCGGTGAGATACAAAAAGTAATCCTGGTTGTAGTTGGGAGGATGCAACAACGGTGCATGGGTCAACGCGTGTTTGAGTGCATCAAAAGATTTCTGAGCTATCTCATCCCAAGAGAATTGAGCGTTCTGTTTCAACAACTGTGGAAAACCCTTTGTAACCTCGGCATAGTTAGGAATGAATCATCATAAAAGGTTTGCTTTCCCCTGCAAACTTTGGAGTTGGCGAAGACTCGAAGGAGGAGGCAAATTGATAATAGCTTCGACCTTCGAGGGATCAACGTGAATGTTGGCTTCCGAAACTACAAATCCCAGTAATCGACCCGTTTCTATACAGAAGACACATTTGTGTGGGTTCAACTGAATATGATAATGCCTACACCTCATAAAGATTGCTCGTAAATGGACAAGGTGATCAGCTCGATGTAATGAATGAGCAGGCAAATCATCGAGATACGGTTGCACAATGTGCTTGATGTCATGAAATGCGTAAGACATGGCCTGTTGAAATGTTGCTCCGGCATTCTTGAGCCCAAAAGGCAATTTGCAATAAGAAAATGTCCCCCATGGACAAATGAAAGTTGTTTTTGGTTGATCGGCAGGTAGAATATTGATTTGATTGTATCCGGAAAAACCGTCCATAAAGGAAAATATTTCGCTGCCGACACAATCATCAATGATTTGATCGATATAGGGAGTTGGGTAGTTGTCCTTTGGACAAGCTCGATTAATGTCCCTATAATCGATGCATATTCTTATTGTTCCCTATTTTTTATTAACCGGAACAATATTCAATACCCAATCCGTTAACGGGATCGGATAAATGAACCCTGCTTTTAATAATTTTTCGACTTCCGCTTTAATTGCAGCAGCTTTTCTTGGGTGAATCTGACGCAAACGTTGCCGGACGGGTTTAGCGTCCGGGTAAGTCTTGATCTCATGAACAACAATCGCAGGATCAATTCCTGGCATTTCCTCATAGGACCAGGCAAACACGTCACGAAATTCTTGAAATAGGGCCTTGTATGTCTGAATTTCGTCATCTGTACACGAGGCACCTATATGAATGTTTTCAATAATTCCAGGCTTAACCGAAATGTCGATAGGAATAGTTTGAGAAATATTTCCCAAATTCAGCTCTGAATCAGGATGTTTCATGGGATTCTGAGCTTCCTTGACATATTCAGCTGTAAAAATTGATGGGAAATCATTTTCAAAATGATCATCCTCGGGTAAAAACGAAGATCTATGATGGAGATCGTCCCATGGTAAATCATCTATACACAGGACTTCACGAAGTTGCTCGTCAGATGAAACAAATTCGGGAAACGCTATTAACTCCGAGGTTGATGTGAAAAGTGATTCCTCATGGACCACATTCATTAGGTCTTTCTCGGTTGAACATGGGTCGGTAAAAGACTGCACGGCTTCATAGGCAATTTCATATGGACTCAACGGCATAAAATTACCAAATGAGTCTATTTCAGATTCAGAAGGAACGATCCAAGGATTGTCATAAAAAATAGTGTCTGATGTATTCATATGAATGGTTGCAAATGAAGATGATGCATTGATTGGGGGAAAAGGAAAAGTTCCCAGTAAACCGGCATCTTTAACTAATCATACTCCAACATCCTTATATGGGATAGTCATTTTACCGACATGTTGAATACTCTCTGAAGAGGCTGGGTCGGATGAAAAGTAAGCCAGTTGGTCTATTGTTACGATCTTTCCATTATGTGGGAACTTTATTACTCGGAAGACTGATGAAACGACCGCTGTCATAGCGTAAGACCAACTTCGACCCAAGAGAAGGTTGTAGTCTAGAGGGGCATCAACCATCTCCACATCTAGACTAACGGTTTTTCCTTCAACCCCTATAGGCAAATCCTGTAGAATGCCAAAAGGATGAAATCCACGGCCATCAAAGGCCTTAAGAATTGTCGGAGATTGATTTAGTGAAGGAGAACCAAGCGATCTCCAACACTGTATCGACATAATACACATTGAAGCTCCTTCATCAATTACAGTCCGATGAATAGGCCTGTTTTTTACTATCATTGGGATCTGGAAAGCCATTTGATGAGGCAAACGCGGTGTACTATTTTCTAGATCAAAGATTATTAGGTTCGGGTCCTGAACATCAACAACTCCTATAGCCGACAAAAGTAATTTATGCTGTGCTGGGCATGATTGCAGCACTTCCAAAGCGGACATTGCTGAGGGTGAAATAGCTAAGTCGTCAACAATGTTATATTTCTAGGCCGCTCTCGCATGTGGATTGAAAGCAGACTTTCGAAGTATACCCTTGGCGGGCAGTTTGATTACTAAGTCTGGATTAGGTTTCTCGATCTGTAGTGGATTGGAACCGGGAGCTGAGTTTGATGGATTCGGATGAGAAGATTCTGCTTCTTTGCCATCAACAGGACTTTTACTACCATAATCTTGCGATCGAGTCGCAATCCTTACATGGGACATCATCAATATGGGTTCTTCATTGGCACTCGAGGAAGAACCTATCATCTTGCTATCTTGATTTGGAAATGGATCCTTCAAAACAACAGGAGTTTGGGAACCTTTGACGATCTTCGCAACCTCTGCTCGATGAGGGCAGTCTCTTGTAAAATGTTCTTCATCACAAATGAGACATGGATAACGAGGTTTGCGTTTTTCATCATTGGATTCCGCCTTTTTAGGTTTCTCTTTTGAACTTTTGTCCGTTTTATTCTTCTTCTTTCCTTTCTTCTTTCCACCGGATTTTGATTTAGTCGTAGATGATTATACAACATGAACATCGGCGGAAACCTCTGCAGAAGAATCTCCTGTCGGGGAATCAGGCAAGGTTATGATAGGAGAAGAATTCTTGGAGGATTTCTTCTTGCTTTAAGTGTTCACTGTACCAATCATGCCATCAGTAGCATGAGACCCTGACGGAGCAGCAGCTATTTGATTCCCCTTGGGAAGATCTGGGATTTTTTCATGTAACGTACCTGACTGAGTATAAACTAAGTCAAGGTACTGTTCTTAAGCAATCACTTTCTCCTTAGTAACTACTCCGGCCTTAGCTACGTCTTCAGTAATCTTCGGTAACAATGATTTAACAAACCATTCAGCTAAGATCTGGTCCGGGATAAAAAATTTCACTAACCGCCTTAAACGTCTCCATTCATGAATATGATCGGAAATATAAGTGGACGTCGATTGCTTTAATGAAGTTAGTAACTCTGTGCCATTATGATATCTGACCGGCAACTGAAAATGAGTTAAAAATGAGGTAGCTAACTGGCTAAAATTATAAAAAGAGGCCCGTGGTAACTCAATATACCACTTGGCCGCAAGACCAATGAGAGTGCGCTGGAAAAGACGTAAGCGGATCGAATCATCCGAGATGGAATTAGACGCACACCAGAGGTGATAAGTCATCACGTGATTTGATGGGTCCTCTCCCGACTTACCTTCGAACTTGGGTATGTCACTAGGCAACTTATTCGGCATTGTCGGCCAAAACAAAAGATAATTGATTGGATCGTTCGTTAGGCGCGACAAGTCAGGTAAATCCAAAGTTGCAATGAACGGTAACTGACAGTTAGGGTCCCTGAAACTTTGAGTCATTATACCAGCCCCAGGAGGAGGATATCCATGATAACTAGGAATGGGAATCGCATTAGGGATATTATATCCTCCTGGGAAACCAGGATTTACCGGACCATACTGGGGTTGCTGAGGTTGTTGATATATATACCCAGGGTACGGTTGATACTGATATATTGGTTGTTGCACAGCAGGACCGTATTGGTACTACCCCTGATACGGTTGATAAGTTAACTGAGGTTGACTTGTTACAACCGTACTTGGACCAGGTTGCCCTACCAGTATCTGAACCGTAGTCTGAACTGTAGGTCCAGACTGAGGCAAAGATGCTTGAGGGACTGACGCAGGAGCAGTAGAAACTGGGGCTGTAGATACTCCGGACGTAAATGTGGTAGATGGAGTAGATGTTGCAACAGTTGCAGCAACTGTTTGGGGTGGAGTACGAGGTGTACTAGGCCCTAGCTGTGAAACCACAGAAGGTGTAGAGGTTTGAACGGTAGACTGGACAGGTTGCTGGGTTGAACCAGAAACTAAAGGTTGTCCAGTTGAAGATGACGATTGCACATTCGGTTGCAATACCGGTTGAGATTGATTCCACACTAACGTCATTCCGGGGTATGGACTCATAGTAGATTGACCATATTGAGGACCATAACCTGGTTGAGGGTAGGGTTGATAATTCAAAGGTACATTTTCGGTTCCTTGAACAAAAGATTGACCGGAAGGTGATTGATAACCTTGGGGTTGATAACCCTGAGGCATATACTTATATTGAGGTTGACCTTGAGGTACATATTGATACTGGGGTTGACCTTGAGGTACATATTGGGTTTCGGGTTGACCTTGAGGTATGTACTGTCCCGTAGGTATGTACTGGCCTTGAGGTTTCCCCCCAAACACAATTTGAGTACCTTGAGGTTTCCCCCCAGGCATGACTTGAAGACCTTGAGGCTGCCCCCCAGGTGGTAACTGACCACCTTGAGGTTGCTGACTAGGTACGGTACCTGACATCATAAGAATTTCCTCTACACTTAACGGTCTAGTTTCGTCATTTCTAGTTAATAACCCTTGTTGACTAGGTTGAGGAGATGCTCCCGAAAAAGTACCAGCAAGGGACTGATACCCAACGGGAACAGAGGGACCACCATGAATAAAAGATTCTGATGATTGAGACATCACGGCTGACTGTATCGATATATTAGACGAAGGATAAAAACCTCTAGGTGTCGGGTGAAAAGGAGCTCGAGGTGGTGAAAAACTTAACCCTGGGTTTTCTAAGAAATTTGTTAAAGAAAGATACCAAGTAGTAGTCCTTGGTGGACTGTAAAAAATTGATTCACGCTCCCTTAGTTCGATAGTAGGTTGATTTTCAGGGATAGATAAACCTTCCTCCTCTTCCGGAGAAACAAGTTCTTCAATAGCAATGAGCCCAGAAGGAAGATCTTAGGTAATTACTCTTTCTACCCTGGGTGAATCAGGAGCACTAAAAGTCGGAGAAGCTACCGGCGATATAGGAGTGGCAGCAGATTCACTTTCAGGTTCTGAACCTATATCACTAGTAGACGAAAAGCTACCAGTTACTTCAGAGACAGACACTGACTGTTGATTATACTCTGCTACTGACGGTTGATAATCAGGATGAACTATCACAGATGATTCTCCTTCTTCAGGTGATCCAACTCTACTTTCACTAGGAGTCACGAAGACTTTCAAGCCTTCGTAATGGCCCAGGACTTCTTCAGGAGGTTGGCCCCAAAGTCTACAAGACTTCCTCAACAAATCAGCCACGGTTACAACCTCAGGAGACTGGCCCCGAAGTCTGCGGGACTGTCTTGGTAATTCAGCCACAGCTAAAAACTTTTAACTACTGCACACGCAAACAAAGTAAAATCTCAAAGCAAATCGCCTAAAGTCTCTAAAGAACCAAAAAAATTCGAATCACACGCCTAAAGAATATAGGGCGTCAAACCACATACAAACAGTAACTTTCTGTACTGAAAACGCTAGTTGGTGATGAAATCCAACATCGCAGAGTTCGATACAGAAATGGCGGGTGGAACAGTTACCCGGCAACCTGCTTAATGAATGCACTGGCACAAGTTCCTCCACTAATAACCGTCTCGAGTGAAGTGAGCCCCCAGAAAATCCAAGTGAGTCTAACCGACGTCTGCTCCAGGTACGGTGGGATCTTCCCTCCACCATCACCTTAGGAAGAATCCTAAAGATAATAGTCAGTAAGGTCACCAACAGCAACAAATATACCTGGGGGAACAGTCTACGATCCGATACGAATGCAAGGGAAGAGTAACAAGCTCAATCCCCTTACCGGCTCCTTGACAATAATCCAAGGTTTACCGACAAGTGACCCCAGGCTCCTCGACAATGGTTAATCCGAGGTTTACCGTTTGTAGTACGTGCATATATGGCGTCGTTCCCAATGAAGGAGGATTGATCCCCTCACTAGTTCGGACACGATCTCGTGCTTCTCCTTTAAGAGGAGCTTTCCCAGAGCATAAATTTAACAATTGGATTTATCCTACCGCAAGATAAGCTACTTGTTTGTTTTTACTGTCTTGGAGAGTTAATTACTCTCCTACTCCAAGACACTAGCCTGATTTATGTTGGTGTATCAGAGCCCTAGTAAATAAAAAGTTACTAAGTTAATTTTACTTTAAGCGTTATTTTTTATGGTTTTTCTTTAGGACAAAAGGTAGCGGAGATGAAACTTATGATATGTAGACTCGACTCAAATCCACTAAAAAGATGCACCTAGGATGAAAAAACAATCTTTCCTTTTCAATGAATTCCCTAGCTAAGAGAGTTGGAGAATGCAAAATTTATAAAGACAACTTTCTTAGCAATGAAAATCAAAGAAAAAATCTCTTTATCTTTTCCAAAGCACACAACACAAGACCACTTATTATTTCACGAAAACTTCCTTTCTCTTTTCAAAGACTTCAAACGCTACTAAAACAAACTTTCTTCAAAAGAGATTTTGTATTTTTCCTATTTCAACAAAGCATGTAAAACTACTTAACAAAAATCAATTTTAAGATCTATGAAAATCTAAGAGAAATTTATCTAAAAGCAAATCCAATGAGGTAAAAGCCTACAAAATATAATTCCAGGTTGTTTTACTCAGTTACAATTCAAGCAAGGACTAATTCGTGCAGAATCATAAATTAATCAAAAACAAAAATAAAAAGCTCTTGTTCTTTTTCTTAAGAATGAAATTCACAGCTTAACAAACAAGCCTTCTCGAACTTCCGCAAAGAGACAACACAACGGTAGGTTTCTCAAACAAAGGTGGATTTGACGAATGGTCTAACTCGTAAGAAGACTGAAAAGACCAGGGATATCCAAGGTTTTTACAACTTCTAAATCCAGAGTCACTACAAGACCAATAGAAAAATCAAACCTAGGGCTAGAATTTCTATGAACTTCACTAAAACCCTTGATGCTAATGAAACAAGCCTAAATGAAAACTTATGACAGGTAACCAGTGGATCTGGGCAGCAATAAATAAGCTATAAGCAAGATCTAATAGGTAAAAAAGGAAAACAAAAATTTAAATTTTCTAAACTTTTGACAGGGTACGCAGGCAGCCCGTTTGCACAGGTGCGGCCCCGCTCTGTGTGCAAAGCAAAAGTGTGTACATGTACACACTGTGCTTAACTCAGAGGGTGCGTACTTCTCTCAAAAACAAGAAAAATAAAAAACTAACTCAATCCTAAGCTATTCTACCCAAATTCACAGTCAATCAGTCAAAAGCTAGAAATAAATCAACGTTTCTCAAATCAAAGTATCAATCAAAAGAGAAATCAATCAAATCCATGGATTCCCCAGTGGAGTCACCATTTTGCCATGCGGAAAGAGTCAATTTTGCAGACAAAACTGACCTCCCTAGAAACTAAGGCTTTTCTAGTGACAAACAAAACAATCAAGCACTATCTTTCCCTAAATATGCATTTAAAATAAGAGCAACTAGGTGTTTAAGGCTTACCTTTAGTCCAACGCTGTTTGTAGCGGCCAAGCCTCTTTGATCCAGATGAGCTCCTCTCCTTGAAGCCTGCATACACAAACAAGCAAACGATTACATAGCACCTGAATAACTCATATAATAAAATGTATTCATCATAAAGACCAAGGAGTTTATGAAACAAATTATATATAACAACTTGTTGAGAAAAATGAACTTAATTGTATTAATTGGAAACAAAAGAAACCTTACAACCAATGCCTTCATTTTGTGCAGGTCCCTCCCAGGGTCCAGCAAGAGTTCTCCTCTACTTTGATCAGTTCACCCACTTCCAAATGAAGCTAAGAAAGGAATGTGATCTCTCCTCTCAAGCTCTATAAGGGAGTCCTAATTTCAGCAGCATCTACCCTTAGGAATGTTCAGCTTTCAACCTCCCTTGCCTCTGGCCCAATGCCTGTATTTATAATGCTTTGGAGGAAGTTAAATAGGTCCACCATCAATGGGATAAGCCCCTCTTTCAAAGGGATAGCTCCCCTCTTCATGGGATAAGTTCCTCTTTCATTGGGATGCATGAACCATCTGGAGGCGCTCAATCCACGTCAAACCATCTTCTAGAATGCTCTAGAATCGACTGCAAGTAAGTTTTTTGAAGTAAAACTTGCACCTTTTGACTTTTACAGGGGTACACACCCACCCCTTTACAGACAGAGCGTACAAATACGCAGGTATTATGTACTTGAGGTGCGGGCCCGCAGGTAAGAGTAAGAGAAAGTGCGGAACCAGAGTTATATTGATTTTTTAAAGGCTTTCTCTCTTTTTTGGAGTTTGACATGAGGAGGAGAGGTATAAGACTTGCCAAGGAGGACAGTATGGTTATTGATGGAGCCATACTGACTACAAATAGTCATGGTGACAAATTTTAGTGTAACAGGGGGTGTGCCATGTGTGCTAAAAGCAAGCCCAACAATAGAAAACTAGGCTTGTACACTCCATTGCCAGTTCCTTCTCACCCTTGGGAAAGTGTTTCCATGGATTTTGTTGGAGGACTGCCTAAATCTAGGAAAGGTCATGATTATCTATATGTTGTTGTGGATAGGTACAGCAAAATGTGTATTTTGATACCTTGTAGTAAACAGATCACAGCTGAACAAACTGCAAAATTGTTCTTTGAACATGTATGCGTTCATTTTGTATTACCCACTTCCATTGTATCTGATCGAGACACCTGATTTGTGGGGAAGTTTTCGTCTAGCCTGTGGGAACTGATGGACACCAAGTTGAAGAAAAGCACAGCTTTTCATCCACAAACAGATGGCCAGACAAAAGTAGTAAACAGGACAGTGATCCAGTTACTGAGAGGATATTCCAGTAAACATCCTAGGCTTGGGGATGAACACTTGTGTTATGTGCAACATGCTTACAACAGAGCCAAACACTCTTCTACATAGAGATCTCCTTTTGAGACCTATTTTGGTTTCACACCAAGGTCTCATTTGGATTTTGTCTTTGGTAAAGATACCATGGTTAATGGACACAATGATGTGGACAAGGAAACCAGGTTCATTGAACAGATCTAGGAGATCCACCAAGCAATACAGGAACAACTAGAAAAGAGCCAGGCCAAGTACAAGGCTAGGCATGATAAGCATCAGATGGAGCATAGTTTTCAAGTTGGAGCCCAAGTCTGGTTGTACATCAGCAAGGACCGCATGCATGGTGAAGGTAAAAAGCTAAAGCCTATTAGGTATGGACCTTTTAGGATACTTGAGAAGATTGGTGAAAATGCTTTTCGCCTTGATCTACCAGCTTACATGCACATCTACTCAGTCGTAAATGCAGATTTCTTGAAACTGTTTGAACCTTTAATGATTAAGGACCTTGAAGAGCAAAGTCAATTGCCTTCTATTGATGACCTGCTACCTGAATACCTCAATGAGTTGTAGGGAGACACAGTGTTGGATAGGAAGGTCAGGACAATGCGGAGGGGAGATGTTGAGTACCTCAGGATTGGGCTCAAAGGTTCAAAGCCAAGCAACGCAAAGTGGATTGAGATTAGACAAGTGAAGAAATAGTATCCTCACTTAGTCGATGCTTGAAAACCAACTTTTGGTGGTCCAAAATATTTTTCAGTGGGAGGGCCGTGATCTGAATTGGATCCATAAAAGACTGTCAAAGAACCGTGACTGAATCAGGTTGAACAAATCAATAAAGAAATCCAAAATAGCATCAAAAACACCTTGAACCAATGGCAATGGCAACTGACGTAGAACGATGAGGACCTCTGTCAAAGAACGTTGATTGAGGCCCATGGAGACCGCGCAGGAGGCCAAAGTATTCGTTGGGAGCAACAGAATGTGAAGAGGGAGAGGTTTTTGATGTGCGATTAGCGCTAGTCGCGCATAGCTAGGTGAACAGGGCCTTGATGGGAAAGATCGAGCACCCGGTCGCGTGCGGGAGCCGGAGGACCGCGAGCGGAAAAGGAAAAAGCGCTAAAACACAATGGCGGTACCCGCGCTATGGAAAACCAATGGTTTTGATCGGGGCGCCCTTGAATGGTAAGAGGTTTTGGACAGGAGCGGAGCGATTCCATACACCGATTGATTCGTGGCAGGCGTAGGTGAGATAAAACCGCCGTTGATTGCGCGCTATTGGTCGAGCAAGTCAACCACGTGAAATGTGCATATGGCATCGGATCTGGAGGGCCCAGATCGGATGGCTAAGATTGCACCCGATGGAAAGAAGCGGAATCGACAGGGACTTAAGCTGCGTTTGAAGAGATTTGGAATTCATTTGACCGCCACGGTGAAGGAAGAATGCATCCATGGCATAACTGAAGAAATGAACCGACGAAGCATGCTGGCGCCATTTAGAGGAGGACAAGTGGCAACTCCTTGAGGGTTCATGATGAAGCCAAACAGAGGGAACTCCAAGTGCAGCTGCAGAAGGTGAATTGGCAGGCAGAAGAGGAACTGAACATGCATAGGGATCAAATGGCTAAAGCCATGAACAGAGGAAGAAGAAAGTCAGATATTTTCGGCCATAGTATTTTTCCCATAGCTTTCACCTAAATATAATGCATTTTTTGAGCGTTCTTAAATATAAGGTGACTTATGGAGTGAATATAAAAAAATGTTTTATTTATTTACCATACCTCTCATTTATTTATACTTTTATTAATTTACCATACCTCTTTTACAAATATGGTATTTGTCCCATAGGATTCACTTAAATAAATCCTCTCTTTTGAGCCTTCATAAATAGAAAGAGGGTTATGGACTAAATATAAAAAGAGATTTTATTTATTTACCATACCTCTAGTTTATTTATATTTTTTTTATTTACCATACCTTTTGAGTAAGTATAAAAAGAGGTTTTATTTATTTACCATACCTCCACTTTATTTTTATTTTTATTTGTTTACACCCTTGCATGTATATAAGGTGACTTATGGAGTAAATATAAAATATGTTTTATTTATTTACCATACCTCTCATTTATTTATATTTTTATTAATTTACCATACCTGTTTTATAAATATGGTCTTTGGCCTATAGGATTCACTTAAATAAAACCTATTCTTAAAAATTAGGGCGAACGAAAGGTTGTAACTCCTAATTTCAAGGGCTAAATTTACCTTTTTTACCCTCTCCCTTAAAATAAGGTGGGCTAACCTCCATGCCTAATTTTTTTATAAAATAAATTTGAGGTGATTTGTAAAAATGTACTATGATATAAAATATTCGCCCACTAAAAATTTAAAACCCCTTAATTTCGCCTAAGGGAAAAATTTCACCCCTATAATTTTCCATGGCCCTTGGTCATCTCTTTGCTAACCACAGTCATGTGGGCAATGCCACACTCTCAAAATTATATACTATTATTTTCCAATATTCCTAATCTTGTTAGTGAATCAACTCTGTATAATTGGAGGGTATATTTTAATAAAAACATCTAAATGACCTTGAACGAAACCCCAACAATACAAAAATTCAAACTCTGGTTTTGAACTACTCACGGCCAAGGGAAGGACAACCCTTGCAAGGATGTTTGATATATTTCCTCGTTTCATGCTTCTTGCTAATGCATACAGTCGGAGATCTGAGGCCTGATCCACTATCAAGGCCCTCCATATCTTAAAATAATGAATCAAACTAAGAACCTTTAGTTTGTAACACTAAACCCTAATATCTTTGACATAATTATTATCGTTTTGGTAGACGTAGCGCTGTAAGTGGTAGGTTCCCGATGTCAGGTGAAGGGTCCTAACCAACAAATGAAATGCATAGCTCTGAAGCTTCTACAAAAATATATACATTATGTATTCATCCATTCAATGATATAAATAAATCATACAAAACGACATAGGACCATCTAACAAATCGATACAAATTCCTAGTGCTAACATATCCATAAAAATGTTTTCCCTTTACACCTACACGGATTCAACGCCATCATTTTCTACAACTAATTATGTATCTAAATATATAATTAAACTAAGATGGATATAGGCTAGTTTAATTCCCCCTTAAATAGATTATATTCCACGTGAATACCATGGATCAAATTTATAGGGTTATTTTAGTTTCATTATCTTATTATTTTTATTTTATTTTTATCAAGTTAAAATTTTTACATTACATTATCTTACATTAAGTTAGACATCTCTACCATGTTTTATTTTTAATTTTAATATTATTTTGACCAAGTCTAAATGTTTACGTTACATTATGTTACTTTATATTACATGTATTTAGCATAAAGTAATGTAATGTAACATAAAAAATTTGAATTCATCAAAATGTTATTCGAGAAAATATCCTTGCATCTCCTTGGATTTATTATAACTAGAAGGTGGAGGAGTTTGAGGTGGTTATTCTCAAGAACCTCAATTTGAATCCTTCTATGATCGCTTCCTCAAACTCTTTGGAGAAAGTCACATGTCCTCCTATTTCAAATTCCTATTCTTCGCCTCCAATCTCCTTCATTAAGTTGAGTTTTGATGGGGCCTCAAAAGGAAACCATGGAACTCTCGAATGTGGAGGAATTTTCAGGGATGAAGGTCCTTTACAATTACAAATTTTCTCGATGTCTTATGGGAGTGCTAGTAAGAACTTAGTTGAATTCCCGGCTGTGGATATAGGTCTACTCATTGCTATTAGGAAAGGTTTTAGATTACTGCAATTAGATGTAGATTCATAGGTTGTAATCCAATATATCTAAAAAAATTAAATGGACAACTAGTTCACAAAAAGGTGCATAGTTGGTGTTTGGAGGATGTGGTTTTTAATATCAAAGCTCTGATCTCAAAGTTTGACTATATTATTATTCAACATACTCGTTGGGAGGGGAATACAGTGGCAGATTCACTAGAAAATTTAGGATGAAAATGTCAAAACCTTAATTTGGATGAATCATGGCCTATCTTTCATATGCATGATGACTTTCATCTTATAAAGTGGAGGATGGAAATAGACAAAGCCTCCTGGGATGGAGGTATCCACAATGGGGCTGTCTTTAATGCTTCTTGGAAATACATTTATTAATCCATCTCCTTGATGAGGGTGTGAGCCTTGATGTTGACCTTTTAATTTTGTGTGATGCCCAACACCTGTTCACAACTCATCCTCGCATGTCATCGCAATTGATCCTATGGTTGAATTCTACAACCCTTGTGTTATCACTTGAGAAACAATTTCTAAGTTCTGAACATTAGTTTTATTGCAAAGGTTTAGTGTTAGTCCTGGTCTAGTTTTTTTTGTTTCTCATGGTTGCTTTAGTGTCTAAGTTCTAGAAAAGAGTCTTGTTGGTATGGTTAAAGAATCTTAAAACTCCATCCTCGCCCATCGCTGGTCCCACAACACACATAAGTCCCATATGTCAATCTTGTTTCAAAGTTCTTATGCACTACAGAACTGTCTAGGAGTTTTCGTAGCACAAAATCTAGTCTAGGTGTTTTCGTAGTGCAAAACCTAGAATTTGCAGTGGTTGTGCTATGAAATCGGGGATTCGTGCAGATCCATAGAAGATCTCATCCAGCTACCAAATCTATCAAAATTTGTTATTTTTACATCATCAGTTGTCAGCCCATACGCTTTGCCTATCACATTCAACCGCTTATTCTCATCATTAGGGTTCTTAGGTGTCTTGGTACACACAGGTTGCAAGTTTCGAAAAGAAGCCGAGTTTCACATATTATGATTATGTTTGACTTCATGCGTGAGGAACAAAATGGTAGGCATTCAATTAGAGTCTTTAAAGATCAAGCGAGGCAGCTTATCCATTTCAAGCGAGGCATTGTTCGAGATTAAGACGGTGCAAGCTCCTTTAATTGCCACTTTGTAGGAATTCCATGGAGGAGTCAACAGAAAGGAAATATCATAGGTTAGGTAGGTGTCTGAGGAACGAACCTAAAGTCTCAGATATTATCCTAAAGAATAATGAAGTTCAACGAGCCTTCAAACAGGTTGGCTGTTGGATATTTTGTGAGAAACTTTAAGGAGGCCATATGCAAGTCAGCAGGGAATTTGCTTTAAATTTCACAGGATTGAATTCGAAAGTTGGGGTGCTCAAATTCCCATCTCTCTAGAGGTTATATCTACAGTCACTAAAATTCCAAGGGGACAGGAGAGGTGGTTTAAAAATTTCAAGTTTGATATGACTCCATGCAAGGAATTTTTGAAGCCAGAGTTCATTGATTCAGATTTAAATAAATCATTGCCCAGGAGTTTTGTCAAAGATTCATATGCCAATTTACTTACATGCATACAGAGATACTTCATCTATGAAGGGAGGTATCATAAGGTGTATTCTTATCACTTCAAGCTTCTGCCTCATTTCACTGGAAAGATATCTCTTGATTTTCCTTTCTATTTGTTTCGTAGCTTGGGCAAAATGTGTGACAAGGTTCAGTTGAAGAAGGAAGCCTGTGAGACCTCGTTGTTTCATCACGACTTAGTCAAGTTGATATTTTTGCATGAGATCCAGAAAATAGATAGGGAGTAGTCCATGTTCATGTTTATGTTCGGCTTCAAGGACGAAACTGGTCTCAGTCCTCAAGCTATGAAGATTTCTCCACCAACAGTTAGTCATCGTGTAGAAACAAGGTCTAGGAGATTTGTGAAGTTGAAAGCTAGGAAGCTGGTAAAGGAGCCCACAAGACCCCTCGTAATCCGAGATACACCCCAACAGGCACAAAAAGGGAAAATTCAGGTCAAATATGGGGTACGAGAACAATCCACAGGGGAAACGGTCCGAAGAAGAGTAACCAGGAGCCAGTCAGCTAAGGAAAAGGGTAAGATAGTGGTTACTGAGGCAACCCTGGTTTCAAAAGGAAGTCTGAACAATTTGCTTCAAGAAATTGACATTGAAGAAACTCCTCTGGTTCGAGCAAACTTGATAGAAACAAGTAAAGGCAAAACCAAAAGGGCCAAAACCTCTAAAAAGCTTGAATTTGATGATCAGGTCTCTGAATTTGTTTTTAAGCCAAGAAGACTTAGGACAAGGCGTTCAAGAGAGATACAAGAGGTGCTACCAGAAGCAAGAGAAACAGGGGAGGTAACAAAATCTAATGAAAGACCCGTGGATTCATCCGAAACATCATCACAGTTGCATAAAAGTAATAGAGGTAAGGTAGTTATCTCTCAACAGGAGAAATGTAGTTTTGAAGAATTGGAAAAGAAATTGAAATTAGCAAATCTTAAAATTTCCAAACGGAAAAACATCTCAAGGAAACATGCAATCAAGGAAGCTTATTTTAATAAAATGGAGGCTCTGTGGGAAGATGAAACAATTTCTATGCCCGAAGTGGTTAATTGTCATGCTCAATACTACACATGGACAGTCCCTGCAATAAAGGAGGCAAGATACATCAGAAGGGTCAATACAAAACTGAGAGCTGGAACCAGAATTATGAAGAACCAAATCAAAGATCTCAAGATGCAACTAAGCCAGCGTGAAGGACAACCTTAGCTAAAAGAAATCACACAGCAAGTAAGGCTAAGTCTTAAATTTTGCTAGATTACATTTTGAAATTTTCCTTGAAGAATGGTGTCTATTATATTCAGTTTTGGAACAGCTTCATGACAGATGGAGAAGCCATTTCAAGAAAAAGAAAGACTCAAAAAAGTTAAATTTTGGTCTCAAAACTGTGTTTTTTAAATTACACAGTAGCTTCGTAGCGCGCTACGAAACTGTTGTAGGTGATGCCTAATGCGCAACAGTTTCATAGCGCGCTACGAAACTGTTGTAACTGCATATTATGACTTGATGGGCCAGTTCTTGAGAGACAAAGGGAAATCTTTTTGAAGAAGAATTTTTGAAAAGGATCATTTACAAAATGCAAACATCTATCAAGGGAAAAACAGGTAAAAGAAGGACATCCATGAACTCCAAAGCTATATGTTATGAAAATGGTCATTATTTCATAGCCAGTATTGATTCATAATGCTCAGGCAGCATTAAAAAGGTTTGGTTTTGCCATCTATATATGAGAAAAGTCTGCAGTATAATGGAAAACAAGATAATCCAATGCAATTTTATGAAGAACAACAGGGATAATTGATTTCGAAGATCCTTGTGGAGACCAAAAGTATAAAAATAGGAACAGCTTCCTAATTTCTAGGAATAGTGAAGGGAGGAGGCATCAAGGGTCAGCAGGCAGTTTCAAACCATCACCACAACTAAACTGAAGAAGGCCATTTGTCAGAGAACGAGTTTTGATTGTAATAAATGTTGCTACCAACATGATGAGGAGTTATACTCCTAATCGTTTTAGGTCTCTAGGACTGCCAGTCAACAGTCAGTTACATTTAATAGTTAGTTTCAAGAGTCAATAGGTGCCATAGTAAGAATAATTCGAATTCCCCTCATGCTTGAGGAGGAATCTCAGTTATGTAAAGAACTCAGTATATATAGGAGGAAAAGAAATGTACCAGGGGTGGAATATTTTTCAGAGAAACTCTCGTATTGTGCTTTGTGTAATACTCTGTTTTAGTAATACAGTACTTGGCTTTGCTTCTCAAGAATTAGAAGGAATTCAATGTTCGGAATGTCTTGTGTTGTCCTCCTCTCATTATCTACAGTGGTATGAATGTGTGATTACCTAGAAATCACTGATTGTGCTCTAAATTCCTTCATACATTTATAAACTATGTGGTCCTATATTTTTCTGATATATTCTCCATATGTTGAATTCTTATGCCCTAACTTCTATTTAAAGCTAACATTATTGTTAATACTGAAGCATGTTTGACTCCACAAGCCCAATTAATATTTTCTAATTATGTTTCAACCTTTTACACTTGTTCATTTTTTTCGAAGAGTTATCCATCTTATTCATATTCATTATCAAAATCTTTAATTTTGTGAGAGAGCCCTCTCAGGTTGAGGAGGCTAAGCCTCAACCAAAAGTAGGTCTGAAAGAGTTACACAAAGTCTTCCTGGTCAGCAGCCTATCAGGGCTAGGTTTTGTGATAAAACCTTGTCTCATCACTTTAAATTCTCGAAGGTAGTTGTAATCGAGAGGATGTTGGCATTTTGGCACAGGTGTGGCGCTACGGTACAGGTGTTGTCCTTGATGGCAACTCTCTTTGATGACAGATCTCAGTCCAGACTACAAGAATGAAGAGAAATTCCATATACGCAAGTTCATTAAGCCCAAGTTGCATATACACGCCGGTACGCTATATACTAAGGCGCGGATACGCAGTCTCGCTATATACGAAGTCGCGTATACACGCAGTTGCATGAACAGAAAAGGGTGTACATGTCGAGAAGCTTTCTTTTGGTCCGTGGTAGTTAGTCCTCGGTACTTGAGCCTATGTTTTTGACCAAGGTATCTCGACAGGCGTGTTGATCCCTAGTTTTGAAGTTGTAGGTATTGGATTACTATGGTTTTGGCCCATGGTATTGAGCAAGGCCTAAGACTATAAAAGGAGAAGAAGATCATTAGGCAAGTGTATTGAAAACGTCTTGAATATCTGAAAAGGAAAGAGATCTAGTATGCAGGTTCTGGGTTGCTTGATCTAAGCTAAGGAGAGATCACACCGGGTGATGGAAGACTAGATCTAAGGACAGATCGGGATCAAATGGTTTGAAATAAACTATCGGTATATGGTTGATTATGCGTATTTTTGGATCTACATACTGACGCAATGTTATGTTCTGGGTATGACTGATGTCTGGTACAGCTGCAAGTTATGAGAAATTATTTTTAGATCTGTACACAGGTTGTCTTTGGTAGAAACGCGTGTATACGCGGGTTGGTCTCATTGAAGTAGCGTATATCTTTTGAAGTTTAATTTTTGGGGTTGCAGTTGGGTCTGACTGTTATTGCAGAGTTCTGTAGTCTGCTCTGTGTTCTGGTGACTGGGTGTTGACAGGGTTTCAGTAGTTCAGCGATTCAAAGATTGATGATGGTAGTATTGGTTGTCTTGTGCTTCATTGATTTGTTATGAAAATTGGATGAATTGTGGTCTTCAGATTGTAATGTTGTGCTTCAGGAATATCCAGTCTGAAAATTGATGAAAAGTGGTACCTAAAGGAAAGAAGATTGTAGGCCAGCACCTACGTACTAGTATCTTAGCTAGTACAAGAGCAAAGGGGGTTGGAGCTCCCTTCCAGAAGAGTCTGAAAAACAAGAGAAGGTTGTAGCCTTCTGCAGGTTGTAGCCTGCGTACTGGTATAAGGCTGCACCAGTACAAAAGATTGTAAACTGAAGTTTTCATTAAAGAAAGATAGAGACGACTTGCAGCAGGTGGTTTTCACCCACATTGGGTTTCCACCTTATATCATGGTGTTCATGTGTGTGGCTTTTATGTGATGATATGTTCTGTTATACTGCACCTGTTTACTATTAATATGGTTAATAATGTCCTGATGCATTTACTGAAGATAAGCTAACTGAATCATAAGTTTTCTGGTTATACGCTGGTTGCTTTAGACACAGTAGCGTGTACACGCTGGTTCACTTAACTGAAGTAGCGTATATGTTTCTGAGTATGAAATTGAAAAAGTTTTATTGATCTAATAATACTAATTCACCCCCCCTCTCAGTATTATTTCCAACAATTGGTATCAGAGCACCTCCTTCAGAGAAGCTTGATCGCTTGAAGGAAGATTGTTCATCATGAGCAACTACGAGAGAGAAGCATCAATCAGGCCACCGGTTTTTGATGGGACAAACTTCAATTATTGGAAGGTAAGAGTTACTGCCTATCTTCAATCTCTTGGTACAGAAGTTTGGGATATCATAGAGACAGGCTACACTTTCCCTTCAGCTACTCCTACAGATCCAGCCGAGAAAAAGAAATATGAAACAAATGCGAAAGCAGTCAGTACTCCATTGGGATGTATATCCCAATCGGAATTCATGAAGGTAATGCACTATAAATCCGCAAAAGAAATATGGGACAAAATTGTCACGAGCTATGAAGGAGACGAACAAGTAAAGCATGCTAAACTTCAAACTCTCAGGATTAAGTATGAGACTCTTAGAATGTATAATGATGAAAGTGTGGCTAACTATTTCCTTAGGGTAGATGAGATTGTTAATTGCATGAAAAACTTGGGAGAAGAAATAAAAGAGGCTATTGTGGTTGAAAAGGTTCTAAGATCATTGTCCCCCAAATTTGAATCTAAAGTGTCTGCAATAGAAGAAAAGGAAAATCTACAAACTCTTACTATGTCTCAGCTTCACGGAATTCTAACTGCTTATGAAATGAGAAAGGGAGGTCCATCAGACAGAAGAGAAGCTGCTTTCAAGGCTTCAGGTAAAGAAGATTATCACGTGCCAGAAGATGAAGAAGAAGAATCAAATTTTGTCAGAAATCTTCAAAGGGGTTCTGGAAGATTCAGAGGTAAGTTACCTTTTAAATGCTTTGCTTGTTGAAGAGTAGGTCATTATGCTGCCAAATGTCCTCACAAAGATAAGAATGACAAGGGAAAGGAACCTGTTAGATGGAACAAGAAACAGAATGAAAAGAAGAAAAGCTATTACACTCATGAAGATAGTGATGGTCTTTCAAATAGTGACGAAGATGAACAGGGTAATAGATATAAACTTTTAATGGCTTTTGAAGATGATGACTACATGGATGCTATAGATGTAGAAGGCTTTTGTGAAGAAATGAATAATCTCAAAGTTTGCTTAGAAGAGAAAAGTGATATTATTGATTCTCTACAATGTCAACTGGCTGAAAAGGAAAAACATCTTGAAAAATTGGAATGTGAGATTGTTTGTCTTAGAAAGGAGATTGAGAAAACAAAAGCGATTAATCTTAAATTTGTTAAAGGATCTGAAACCTTGGATGAGATTATCAATGTGCAGCATTCTCCTCTGATCAAGACAGGTCTGGGATATAATGGAGAAACATCTCAAGCTTCTACCTCTAAAAGTTATCTTGATGCAGCAAGGAGGAGCGATCAAAGATCAAATAAAAGTCATCAGGTGAATCAGGGACAGTTTACCTCAAGAACAAATAAAGACTATCAAGAAATTCGGGGACAAGCTGCCTTAAGGACAAACAGAAGCTACAATCAGCCACAAGTAAAATCTTCCCAATTTGCCCCAAGAATGGATGCCAATAGAAGCTACAATGGGTTGGATGATAGATCTGATTATCGCAGAAATTTCCTTAATGGCCAATGTTTTTCTTGCCATAACTTCGGTCACAAAGCAGCTCAATGTGTTGCCTACAAGACAATCATGACTAGAGAAGCTCAAAAGCAAAGAAGTATGACTGGAACCATGAAAAGGACTTATAACAACTTTTCGGTTCTTGAAAATGAAGTTGAATGCTCTATTTGTAATAACTTTGGTCATGAAGACTCTGAATGCAGGAGCAGATTCTGGAAGACAACTCAGAAGGAACAAACCTCAAATGTCAGAACATGGAGAATAAAGGAACCGCAACCAGAAAGATGTGGGATAGCCTTTTATGTAGAAGGTCAAGAAAGTCTATGGTATTGACAGTGAATGTTCGAAGCATATGACAGGGGACAGAGAAAAACTTGAATCATATACCGCATTAGAAAAGGGAAAGAAAGTTTCTTTTGGAAACGATATCTCTGCAGCCATAAAAGGAAAAGGCATTGCTCAGTTGAAAGAAAAGGTCAAAGCTGGAAATGTTTTGTATGTTGATGGGTTGAAGCATAATCTTCTAAGTGTCAGTCAGATGTGTGATCAAGGAACAGAGGTAATATTTAGATCAAATGGATGTTGTGTTCGTGATCTTGATACAGGTGAAACAGTGATCAAAGGAAGAAGGACTCCAAATAATCTATACATATTTGAAGAAAAACAACAATGCTATTTGAGCAAGGATGATGAACACTGGCTATGGCATCGGAGGTTGGGGCATCTAAGCTTTTCACAAATAAGGAAAGCATGCAAATATCAGGCAGTTCGTGATCTTCCAGATATCAAAATTCCAGACAACACCATATGCAAATCATGTCAGTTTGGAAAGCAAACCAGAACTAATTTTCCTGAGAAGGAAGGATCAGCTAGCATGCCTCTTGAGCTAGTACATACAGATACATGTGGTCCATTCAGAAAAAGAACACCTCGAGGAGAAGAATATTTGATATTATTCATTGACGATTTCTCCAGGTTTGTCTGGTTAGGACTTATGAAGCACAAAGATGAAGCATTCGAAAAATTCAAATCCTTCAAAGCCTTGGCTGAAAATGAATCAGGACACAAAATGAAGTGCCTCAGATATGACAGAGGTGGGGAGTTTACCTCGAATGAATTTTTCGATTTCTGTGAAGAACATGGGATAAGAAGAGAATTCTCTACAGCTAGAACTCCTCAGCAAAATGGAGTTGTGGAAAGAATGAACAGAACAGTCCAACAAATGGCTCATGCTATGCTTGATGAATCAGGTACTCCCGCAACTTTCTGGGGTGAAGCTGCACATGCTGCGGTTATTATTCTCAACAAAACAAATGTCCATGTAAACAGCACTCAAACTCCTCATGAGCTCTGGTGTGGTAAGACTCCTTCGGCGAAGCACTTCAAAATCTTTGGGAGCAAATGTTATATTAAGAATACTGATGAGCAACTTGGCAAACTTGAACCAAGAGCAGATGAAGGCATTATTCTTGGTTATTCTCCACATAGCAAAGCATACAAGTGCTACAATAAAAGACTTGGCAGAATTGTTGATAGCATTGATGTTGTGGTTGATGAGAAGGGATACATTCCTAGGCAAGTTCATCATGAAGACATCGAAGAAGATGAAGGCTACCCTCAAAGACAGAATGATGAAGAAGAACCTCAAGAAGAAGAAGAACCTCAGGAAGAACCAGATGAGCAAACAAGAATAGAAGAAAAGACTCCATCCAGATATGTTCAGAAGAATCATCCAGAATCTCAGATTGTGGGGCAGAAAGAAGCAGGAGTACAAACAAGAAGAACAATTGCAGAAGCTTCAAGCTATTTGGCATTACTCTCTTCCACTGAACCACAAAATGTGAAAGAGGCATGCAAAGATGAATGTTGGGTCAAAGCAATGGATGAAGAGCTTGAGAAGATCGAAAAGAACAACACTTGGGAATTGGTTCCTAGACCAAAAGATAAGAATGTCATAGGGACAAAATGGGTCTTCAAAAATAAATTGAATGAAAATGGAGAAGTAATTAGAAACAAGGCCAGACTTGTTTGTAAAGGGTATGCGCAGCAAGAAGGAATAGATTTTGAAGAGACCTTTGCTCCTGTTGCAAGACTTGAGGCCATCCGAATGTTCCTTGCTCTCTCAAGCTTTCAAAACTTCAAGGTATTTCAAATGGATGTGAAATCAGCCTTTCTGAATGGAGACTTAGAAGAAGAAGTATATATTGAGCAGCCAGAAGGTTTCATTCTTGGAAATGATCCAAACCTTGTATGCAGATTGAAAAAGGCTCTCTATGGTCTCAAACAAGCTCCAAGGGCTTGGTACTATCGTTTGGACAAATATCTTCACCAACAAGGTTTTTCAAAAGGATCAGCAGATATCAATCTCTATATGAAAGTTGAAAATAACAAATTGTTAATACTTGTTGTGTACGTAGATGATATTATCTTTGGCAGCAATGAAGAGGCTATGATTCAAAACTTTGCCTTGGTTATGCAGAAAGAATTCGAAATGTCATTACTTGGAGAATTGACATACTTTCTTGGATTGCAAATCCAACAAAATGAAGGAGGTATTTTCTTGTCTCAAACCAAGTACCTCAAGCAGATCTTGAAGAAGTATGGCATGGAAGATTCAAAGCCAGTATGTACCCCCATGGTTACAGGATGCAGCCTCAGTGCCAATGATGAATCAGCAGCAGTTCATCAACCAACTTATAGATCCATGATTGGGGGTTTGCTCTATTTGACAGGTACCCGACTAGATATTATGCATGCAGTAGGAATTGTTGGAAGATTTCAAGCCAACCCAAAGGAAACTCATCTTCAGGCAGTCAAAATAATCTTCAAGTATCTTCGAGGGACTCAAAAATATGGCTTATGGTATCCTAGAGATACAGATCTCACTCTTCATGCTTACACAGATGCAGATTGGGCCGGTAGTGTGGATGACAGGAAAAGCACAAGTGGTGGTTCATTCTTCATGGGTTCCAGATTAGTATCTTGGTTCAGCAAGAAACAAAGTTCGATTGCTTTATCTACAGCTGAAGCAGAATACGTGGCTGCGGCATCTTGTTGCACACAACTTCTTTGGATGATGCAGACCTTGCAGGATTTTCAAATCACTTGCACTCCACCTGTCTCTATCTTATGTGATAATGCAAGTGCAATCAGCATTTCAAAGAATCCAGACATGCATTCAAAGACCAAGCACATACCAATCAGGTATCACTTCCTCCGGGAACAAGTGCTTGAACAAAAGGTCAAGTTGGAGTATGTTCCTTCTAAAGAACAAGTTGCTGATATTCTCACAAAACCACTGCCCAGGGAGACTTTTGAATATCTCAGACAAAAGCTGGGAGTAGTTGATGCTTCATCCTGCTGTTGAAGCTTGTCTGTTCTAAAGAAAAGTTGGTATACGCGTATTGTATAAGGGATATCCGCGTACATACGCTGATTTATGCAGGTGAAGTCGCGTATATGGAGTTCTGAATAGCAAGGGCAGAGTCTGGTTGGAGAAGGTCTGAGATGGGTATGCCAGAATCCTTCAGGCACAGTTTCGGGGGGTGCAGCAGGCACAGTATCAGGGGTAGCAGCTTAAAGTCTAATAAAGCATTGTTGGCATTTAGATGCTTTTGGTCCTAGTTCACAAACTATTGTTGGTTTCAGGAGAAGGAGCACAGAAGGAAATCTTGGTTGCTGATCTAAAAGATGATTATCAGATGCTGCTGATGACTTTCATAAGTCTTGGTCTAGATTTTTTGTCTCTATGTCATGTATCTCTTTTGTGATATCTCATTTATGGTGTCAAGGTCATGTAACGGCCTTTGTTGGTTTCCCCACTATGCCTGGGATGAATGACATAATGTATTTGGTTGTTATATGTAAATTTCTGATGTATCCCCTCTTGGTTGGGAATATGGATGTATGTATTGAGTCTTTTGGTGATAGGAAGGTCCTTTATGATGTATAAGTCTTGGTTCTCTTTGAAGAACATCTTTTGCAGATCTTGCCTACAGTCAGGGGGAGCATGTTCAGCATAGCAGAGCAGAGATATCAGCATGTACTCAGGGGGAGCACAGCCCTTTGCCCTTGATGATAAAGGGGGAGAATGATTCTAAGGATCTTGGATCTTGGGGTTGCCATAAAGTCCAAAGGGGGAGATTGTTGGCATTTTGGCACAGGTGTGGTGCTACGGTACAGGTGTTGTCCTTGATGGCAACTCTCTTTGATGACAAATCTCAGTCCAGACAACAAGAATGAAGAGAAATTCCATATACGCAGGTTCATTAAGCCGAAGTTGCATATACACGCCGGTACGCTATATACTAAGGCGCGGATATGCAGTCTCGCTATATACGAAGTCGCGTATACACGCAGTTTCATGAACAGAAAAGGGCGTACATGTCGAGAAGCTTTCTTTTGGTCCGTGGTAGTTAGTCCTCGGTACTTGAGCCTAAGTTTTTGACCAAGGTATCTCGACAGGCGTGTTGATTCCTAGTTTTGAAGTTGTAGGTATTGGATTACTATGGTTTTGGCCCGTGGTATTGAGCAAGGCCTAAGACTATAAAAGGAGAAGAAGATCATTAGGCAAGTGTATTGAAAAAGTCTTGAATATCTAAAAAGGAAAGAGATCTAGTATGCAGGTTCTGGGTTGCTTGATCTAAGCTAAGGAGAGATCACACCGAGTGATGGAAGACTAGATCTAAGGACAGATCGGGATCAAATGGTTTGAAATAAACTATCGGTATATGGTTGATTATGCATATTTTTGGATCTGCATACTGATGCAATGTTATGTTCTGGGTATGACTGATGTCTGGTACAGCTGCAAGTTATGAGAAATTATTTTTAGATCTGTACGCAGGTTGTCTTTGGTAGAAACGCATGTATACGCGGGTTGGTCTCATTGAAGTAGCGTATATCTTTTGAAGTTTAATTTTTGGGGTTGCAGTTGGGTCTGACTGTTATTGCAAAGTTCTGTAGTCTGCTATGTGTTCTGGTGACTGGGTGTTGACAGGGTTTCAATAATTCAGCGATTCAAAGATTGATGATGGTAGTATTGATTGTCTTGTGCTTCATTGATCTGTTATGAAAATTGGATGAATTGTGGTCTTCAGATTGTAATGTTGTGCTTCAGGAATATCCAGTCTGAAAATTGATGAAAAGTGGTACCTGAAGGAAAGAAGATTGTAGGCCAGCACCTACGTACTAGTATCTTAGCTAGTACAAGAGCAAAGGGGGTTGGAGCTCACATCCAGAAGAGTCTGAAAAACAAGAGAAGGTTGTAGCCTTCTGCAGGTTGTAGCCTGCGTACTGGTATAAGGCTGCACCAGTACAAAAGATTGTAAACTTAAGTTTTCATTAAAGAAAGATAGAGACGACTTGCAGCAGGTGTTTTTCACCCACATTGGGTTTCCACCTTATATCATGGTGTTCATGTGTGTGGCTTTTATGTGATGATCTGTTCTGTTATACTGCACTTGTTTACTATTAATATGGTTAATAATGTCCTGATGCATTTACTGAAGATAAGCTAACTGAATCATAAGTTTTCTGGTTATACGCTGGTTGCTTTAGACACAGTAGCGTGTACACGCTGGTTCACTTAACTGAAGTAGCGTATATGTTTCTGAGTATGAAATTGAAAAAGTTTTATTGATCTAATAATATTGATTCACCCCCCCCTCTCAGTATTATTTCCAACAGAGGAGGCTTGCTGTTAATATTCACACCATTATTTTTTAGTTTTTAGCTCAAATTCACCATCTATCTCTGGAAGAATTGGAACATTCCTTTGGGGAGCATGATAAATATTTTTGTGAGCTCGTTGATGAGTGCATGAGAAAGGGGAGGAATGTTGATTTTAAAACATGTGTCAAGTTTAAAACATGTCCTTACTAGGACCTACCATGCTCTAGTAAAAATCTATTTTCTTTTGGTCATGAATCGACATCCTCCCATTATATATGAATGGGATTTTAGTAAGGTGATGACATTGTGATGTTATCTAGGGTGGTGGGGAGGATGGATATTCACCTGACTACTTTTGATTCTCAATTGAGGTACTCTCATCTTATTGGGAACTTTTTTTTCTTTTCCTTCATTAATTTTCCATTAGTTCCAGTTAGACTCGAAAGACGACATATATTCAACCCTTTTCCTTTAATTATGGGAGAACCAGAGTGGGTCAATGTTTTTCATCTTCTTTTTGAATAATAAAGAATCTAGGTCGACCTTCGAATTGGTTTCTTTTCTACCCAACTAGATGCTCTAAAGAACTAATTCCATGGGTATTTCATTTAATTTCCTAGTCTTGGTGTGTGGAGTTTTCTATCATGGTAATTTCTTTGTATGGCTTTAATGGATGGAACTTCACGTTCAATTTGGTAAGGTATTATAGGGGTCAGGTACCCTTTGTTTCTTTCATTTATAGACTAGGGTTTCTTATTTGGTTGGGAAATTGGGGTGTTTCGAGTCTCAAGAGTCAAATTTTTTGTTATATCCATATGAAGATTAAAGGTGTTGTGGTTGTGGTGGTTGAGGTTTGTTTTACATTGAAGTACGTTTTATACCTTAAAGTGCTACAATGTTCAATATTTGTTGAGGAGAGCCTAATTGAGGATTGTCAGGATAATCCACAACATATTGGTATTGGTGTCCAATTATATGGTTTCGGGGATGACTTTTTGATGTTTACGTAGATTTTATCTAAGTCAGGGATGTGTTCCTTCCTGAGTCCTATTATATATAGAGGTGTTGAGCTTTGTTAGAACTTCACATTCCCCTTAGTATCCATGCTTCCTCAACAGATACAGGAAAGTCATAGAGGCAGTGTGAGCACTTATACTCCTCACCAGCATAGATTGTTTGGGTGGGAGTTAGTGGAAAATTATTTTGATTCTATTTCTATCAAATTCAAGAGATAAATTCTCCACCTTGAATCAAAGGAGTTTTCAACTACTCGTACTTCTCTCATCTTGAGGTAGGAGAAATTGGTCTCAAGTGGATCACTAACTTGAGGAAATTCTGAAAAAGAAAATTTCACATTCTACATCTGATGGTGGTGCATCTATAGATGAATAACCTCTTGTGCATGGTTCTCAAAGAAAAAAAAGTGGATAACTTAAGATTTTTGTAGGGCAAGAGGACATCAGGAGATCCCTCTAGAATGTACAATTCAAATTGGATGATAATGGACCATGATTAAGTAGGATTAAGAAATATGTGGTCTCTGAGTCAGACTTTGAGGTAAAGGAGCTCAATGACCCTCATGCAGTGATCAATGCACCTTTTGTTATAACCATACCTCCTACTATCGTAGCTCCTTCTGCTAAATTCTCACATCCCTCTCTAATTACTATCTCACACTAATGTGTGAATGGATGGTTTGGTTTTTTTCTTTCAATGTTGGCCTTACTCTATGGAACTATGGGTGGTGCCCTTAGAATCCTTGATAGGCAACATGGCAATCAATATCAAGGTCATTTTGCAATTGTATGAACTTTGGTCTCATTCTAACATAAGGAAGGTGTACATGCTACTTCCACACCTTCTTTGCAAGATTCCAAAATTATATATTTTGTTATTGTTAAAATGTAGCCAGAAAAGGCTTCATTTGACTTGTGCCTTAATCAAAGGGAGAAATTCAATTTTCGGCATCAGCAAGATGACTTGGATTGCAGTTAGGTGGAGTGGCATGGATTTATCTCCTAGTTAAGTAAGTATATTCAAGCTATAGGCTAGAAGTAGAGTTGTGCATGGATTGATTGCTAAAATTTAGTAATCTAGTGGAGTTATTTTTAGTTAAACTCATTTAATTGAGCTCTAGTCTTTAGTGGAGTTAGTAGGAGTTCAATTGAGTAGTTATAACATTTGTTAACTCGTTGATATCTTGGTTAACTCATCAATTTACTAAAAATAAACCCAGTCATGCATGGAATTCAAATTTCCTAGTTGGAGTGGAGGAAAAGGCACATTGTAATCATCAATTGTGTCCTAGATGAGTGTAAAGTGTTTTTGCATTGAGCAGGTGGTCAATTCCTCTAGGAAGAAGGCTAAGCCTTGAATTGGTTAAGTGTTGGCCAAAGAAGGTTAATGAGCAAGAGATTTGAATTGTAGTGCAAGGTGTGCTTTGGTATTGAAGCAAGACATTGTAATTGATCCATATTCTCATCTGAATTAATGTAAAGTGGAGGAGTTTTTCCCAGTTGGGTTCCCCTGTAAAATCATTGTGTCCATTTGTTTTGATGGTTGCATGTTATTGCATGTGTTTCTAACATTTGTTTTCCTTTCCGCAGAATAATAAAAGAAATCTGTGTCTCTTGATTTAAGTTCAATTTCATTAGCAATAGAAAATTTATTGCAATTTCTACATGGTATCAGATCTCTGAAATACTACATACAAACCTTGTTCTAGATCTTCTCTTAGGGAAATTTCTATTTACAGTGTTTTTAGTGTGGATTCTCTTTAGTGTGGGAAAAAGGTGTTTCAATGGATTGGGGCTTGAGTATGCATTGGATGGCACCTCAAATTTTTGTGCTTGGAAAGACAGGATGAGAGTTATCGTGGATGACAATGAAGTATGTGGATATACACAAACTGATATTCCAAAACCAACATCGTCATATGCACAAGCACTTTCCCAGTGGAATAAAGACACAACAAAGTCTAGAAGGATTATTATCGAAGGTGTTAGAGATCATGTAGTTTCGAACTTGCATGGAAAGGAGACTCCTTTTGCAATGTGGAAAACTCTCACAAATCTATTCCAGAGTAGCGGTGCTGCCAAGAAATTGGCATTGAGAGATAAAATGAGGAGCATTCGACTGTAGAAAAATGAAACCATTCCTCAGTAGTTATCCAGATTCACTCAAGTGTAGGATGAACTTGGAGGAATAGGAGGAAATGTGCCATCATCTAAACTCGTGAGTTTACACTCCTTGGCCTTCTAAAATATTGGAACAACTATCAAGATTCAGTTAATGGAAGAAAAAGGCTACCCGATTGCGATAAACATTGGTTTGATTTCATGTAGGAGGAGATCATAAGAAACACTACAGATGGTGTCACATCCATTACAGATGAGGAAGAAGGTTTTTCTCTATTTGGAAAAGAAAATAAGGCAAAAGGCATGAAGGCACAAGGCGAAGTAGAATCCAGCCAAAACCATGGAAAGAAGAAAGACCTTAGTAAAATTAAATTCTTTCATTGCAATGAGTATGGACATTATGCAACAAAGTGTCCACACAAGAGATCTAGTAGGGACCCTACAACAACAACAGTAGGAGATGCTCTTGCATCACAATTCGAGTTGGATTTCGCCCCTCATTGCTTGCATGGAAAGCACAGTAAGAGGGATTGAGTGGTACCTATATTCTGATGCCTCATATCATATGACAAGAAGTATGGAGTTCTTTAATAGCATAGAGGAGAAGGACTTAAAATTACACATAGAGCTTGGAGATAATGTAATATATAGTACCAAAGGAATTGGCATTATCACCTTTAATATGGAGTGAGGCTCTCATATTCACCTAAAGGATGTAATGTATGTGCCTGCTCTGAAGAAAAAAATATTTTTTGTAGTTATACTTAAAGATCGTGGATATGATGTGTTGTTCAATAAGGGGAAAGCTTATTTGAAGCATGTTGTTACTCAACAGGTAAAACAAATTTGTTTTCGAATTAAAAATCTCTACAAGCTAGAGGTAGATTTCACCATGCATGCAACAATACCTCTAGGAGTGAGGCGAGGTGATGTAGAGACTTAGTCCCAGAGTTGTAAATATTTGGGCAGGATCCATAGGAGAGAAGCAACAGTTGCAGTATACTCTTCTCTTGGATCATTACCCTTTCTATAGGGTGTCTAGTCAATTTAATGTCTTAAATTGCTCTACATAAATTATCAATCCGGGTATCGTAAACTGATGAAGTGTGGTGCACTATATGTGCTTAGTTAACCTTTCTCTTACTTCGTTGTTTTATAGTTTATGTTGTTTTTGGGGTTTTGTTCTTGTTGGTTTTCTAAAGTGTTTAATGCAAATGGAAGTCCTATTCTAAGGTCTTAAGAATACTTTTAAAGGACAAGTATGGATAAAGATTTCAAGACAAGGCCTTTGTCCCTAATGGTAATTTCCAAAACTTAGCACTTCAAAAGAACTTAAAACATGTTATTGATGGAGTTAGTATTTAAACAAAAGTGTAAATATACAACTAGTTCAATCAAAATAAAATGCAATAACCAAATAATGAGCTAATGACTATGAGACCCAATATCCTTGCTGCTTCAGCAAAAGGACAAGATGATTCTATCATGTCATTAGTTCAATCAAAATAAAATGCAATAACCAAACAATGAGCTAGTGACTATGAGACCCAGTATCCTTGTTGCTTCAGCAAAAGGACAAGATGATTCTATCATGTCATTAGTCATTAAAAGGCTATGTGCATCACTAATCTACAATCAACTTGAAAGCAATTTATGTACAGCTAATATACATGAGAAAAATGTAAAACAACAGTAATCAAAACAACTTGTTATGTACAGCTAATATACATGGTGAAATAAAATGCAAAATTAAATGACAACTATACAAGGCAGGGGCCCCCTACTACCTATGAAATCAAAGCAAAATTAAACACACTTGCATGAATGAAAAATCTAATCTATCAAACTTGAAAGCAATCAAATAACATAATGAAATCAAAGCAATATTTACAAAATGAAATCTACTCTACCTTACATTCTACAAAGCAATATTTACAAAATGAAATCTACTCTACCTTACATTCTAATATGCTTCATGACATCTACTTCACATCTCCTTCCATGTTGAGAACATCAAAGCTTTATTCAATTTCTTCAAAAGTACAAAGTACAACAAAGTTCTCCAAAGCTTCCAAAAGCCATCAAGGAAGAACTACAAACTTAAGAACTAGGAACTAAAGACTAAAAAGACTAACAAATGAAGGAGAGAGATCTCCTATTTATACAAAAAGATGAGAAGCCATCTCATTAATGAGAGTCCATGAATCTCTCCCTCTACCTTTAGAGTCCTAATCAAATTAGGAACTGATAAGACACATGTCCTTTTAGAGTTACAATACAATTAGGAGATGTGACACATATCCTCATGATCCCATGATTCTTTCCAACCAAATTCGAATTTGGCCTTAGAGTGCCACATAAGGGTCTTCTAGAAGTCTCCTTTCAACCTACACATGTCAACAACCTCAACCCATTTGTTAGGTATAAGCATATGCACATTATTTTCTAATTTTTAACCACAAATTCACTTAAAACACTTAGAAATAATAAAGATTGGAAAAACATAAAGGTGGCCCAATGATAATGAAAGTGGGATGAATGTGGTGACATAGTAGTGAAATGGAGGTGAAATGGAGGTGATATAATGGACATAATAGTGAAAGTGTAATGGAAATGAATGACATTTTCAAGACTCAACATACCCCCCAACTGAAGCTATTGCATGTCCTCATGCAATATATATTACATTAACTCTTTTGATCCTTGAGCTTTGGCTTAACTTTGCATGATATCATTTGATAACTTCATATTTCTGCAAAGTGTTTCACTTGAATTGCAACATGGTTGGTTCTTGTGTTACAACCATTTTTTTTTTTTTTTTTTTGTTGTTGCCTTCTATTTTGATCTTTGAACTTTGCATAATGATATTTTGATTATTGTTGCAAAGTATATCTTTATTGGATTGCATGATGGTTGGTTCTTGTGTGACAACCATGATTTTGTTTGTATCCAATTTATCCTTTAAGCACTTTTTCAAAAGCCATTGTATGCTCATAATAGCAATGTAATAATTAATATATGTTGGAAGTATGTGAGCTCTTGAATATGATATGGACATGGCAAGATATGAATATGAATGTATTCCCCCCCAACTGATGGTATTGGCAATTTTATGAAATGAGGAAGAGAAATGTTTTTCCAACAATTATCATTCTAGCTTTTTATGGAATTCTATGGTCAAAAGTTAGAAAATGCTGTACCTTCACTTACCCTTTTGGAATGGATGAGTTGTATGTGTAGTGGCTGAAAATTTCTGATCATATTCTTCTTCAAGTGGCTGAACAAGAGGAGTCATGGATAGAGAGATAAGATGACTTTTTATTGCTTCTACTAAAACTTGCTGAATCTGCTTCAAAATGCTGAGAATAGTAGTCTTCATGTCTTCAAAACTCATTGGCACAATTCCTACTATGTGAAAAGATGTTCCGATGTCGAACATAGTATGAAATTGTTGGCTTAGTGGCCATTAATGGATGCCACTAGTCAACACGAGAACTCTCACCATTGATGACAATGAGAGTCAAGATGCCCAAACACATCTTGCTAGGTACGAATGAATTTGCTGAAGTCGAGTCACCTAGAAGATCTGACGAACAAGGGACATTAATGTATTCCCATTGTTTGTCAGCATGAGGACTTGCCATTAAGGCATGCAAGCCTCAAGGTGTTTTTACAAAGAACTTAGACTCAAAGGACTATGGACTCAATAATTTGCATTGAAGCAGGGCTTATTTGCAGAATGAAAATGACAGAAAATGGAAGATGGCAATGGAGAGTAGAAATGGCAATGGGAAATAAGCATATGAATGAGCCTCTTTCTTTTATTTGTGGGTTATGAATGGACAAAAAGAGATGGAAAGTGTATGTGAATGTAAATGGAAAGTATGGAGTGGAATGAGGTGAATGGTTTATTATGAAGTATGGATGTGATGGATGAATGTGATGGATGGATGTGATGGAGACAATAGTATCTGAAAGTTTTTCAAGTGTTTGGATCTGATTTTGCATCAGCATATTTCCTCTTTGTTGTTGATCATCCTCTTATGAAACAAATTGGTCTCTTAGAGAGACACCATTCTCTTGTAGTCATTTGTCCTTCCTCCTGGAACCTGCAAAAAAAACTAATACTTCTTCTGCAATGGAATGTAAGATTATCAAAGGAGAGAGATGGCCAATCTCTCTAGTTATGATATTTACACAAAAAACTAAGAATTTTTATTAGTGAAACAAGTTCTCAAAGGAAAAATCAAAAGAATTTATACCTGATTTGGAATTAGTGCCTCAAGTTGATGTTGCTTCTTTTCAGCAATTTATTTCATTATTTGCCATTTCAAACTCAAATGATGGATTTCTCATTGTGTAGATCTTGTTGAGATCTTTCCAATGGTACCTAAATCATCAAAATCTGATTTTGTATGAAAAAGTTAGGCTGATTTGAACAATGAGGTTTTTTCTGGCTGCGGAATTGGGGAACAGCTGCGGAATTGGACTTTAGCTGCGGAATGTGCACAGTTCTGTAGCTAAAAATCTTGAATACAAAGTTAGCCATTCATCTTTCATCATCAGTCCAAAATTAATCAATACCTTCAGAAAAGTGAGCAAATAACTTATTCATTTCATTGATTCAAAATTATTATTTTTTTCTTGACATGCAGCGACTCAGTGTGGCGACTTTGTGATAACACTCAACTTGACTTCCTTTTGACCGGGGTCTTTTTCATCAAATTTGACCAAATGAATAGGACACCATCCATGTACCAACATTCCCCCAGCTGCCCATGTGACTTGTTTTGCTTGATGACACCTGCAACCTAGAGTTTAACAAAACAACTGCGGAAAGTTGGGCTAGCTGCGGAAAGTTGAGCTAATTGAAACAATCAACCATCATTTTTGAATTTATTTTTTTTTTCATTCTCCATAAATATCAAAATTTATTAATAATACCCAAAACCTTTTACAACAAAAACCTCAGATCATATCAGAGGATCATATGACAAAAAGTCCATAACAAAATTATTTTGATCCTTTGGAGTCCAAATCCTAATGTTTTGTTGTTTTTCTTTTGTGACATGAATTTCCTATATGGGAAGATGACCGCATCATTCTCTGCTCTCTCAAGGGTAGCAACAGCAGAGTATATCCATGAAGCACTCGTAGGTTTCGTAACAGCAAAAGCAGCAGCACATGGTGAATAGGCAAGCATACAAGAAGCTTTTCTCCTCATGGCGCTTCTGAACATGTTCATAGTAAGTCATTTCCTGAGCACTTGGTGGAGCATACATTTTCACCCCTAAATCACAATAAACGCAGAATGCAATAAAGAAATTGACACAAGTGGTGTATACTGATCCAGACTTTTAGGACGAGTAATCTGAAATGCGAGGGAATCCTTCATTTCCCTGAGTTCTTCAAACATGATTTTCTCCCAACATTTAACCGGCAGCGACTTCATGGGATTTAATGGCAGAGAGTCGTGTTCAATTGGAACACGTCTCTAAACAGGTTTGAATTGAATAAGATGGAAGGCGTGTAATTGGTTTTAGATGCCAGCATGTAGTTGATCCCAATTAGAATTCCTTCCCTCAGGCACGCGGAGTCGAATTGCGCATTCAAACTATCAGTTAATCAATTCAAATCCAGTTTTTTTTCACGCGGCAGCAAAAAAGAGGCTCCAAAGAACCGAAGATTTCTCCCAGACCGCCACAAATTTCTTCAAACGGTTTCTGGGTTATCTAATTAACCCACCTGGCAAAAAAACCCATGTTTTAGTTTTTCTAAATTCGTCTCTGTTTGGTCAAATCGAACGTTTGAAGTTTGACGTTTTTTCTGTGTTTACGTTTTTCCTGAGTTAACTGTTCTCTGTTGATGTTTTTATTGCTGCATTCGTTGTTCTTGTTTGATCTACTGTTTTGCAGGTGTATTACACGGGTTCAAAACATCCAAATCATCCAAATCATTCAACCCCCTGCATCTCTGTACTTCACAATCCGTACTGTTTGCACATATGTTTTCTGCAAATCCGATAATCTCTTCATTTGTGAAGGGGACGCTATGAGATTCCGAAGCTCTCAACTCCTCCCGACTCTGCCCTTCAGAACTTAAAGCGCCATACGTAGCTTTCTCTTCGTCAATTGAATCTCTCTTTGCATCCTCATCATATGATTTCAATTTCTGATTCTGAACCTTGTTTTCATTCGATGCAACTACTTCTGATGCCTCTTCGCCACTCCCCATGACAATGAAAATATCCTCAGTATGGTTAGGGGGCTCAATTTGCATAGTCTGTATTTCAATTCTATCAGAAATAACGGATCCCTCTTCTTGCACATTTGAATCATGCGCAGAGGCCACGGCTAGGTTGACACCATCTGGCAACCCTTCATCCTTATGATATAAACTCACTTCTATATGCATTTTTTTGGACAGTGGTTTTTAACTGCAGAAAATGAAGTGCTTATCTATTCCATTGTTGCAATGGTTATGAGCACATTTTAGGGAAACCTCTTCTCTTATTTGCTGAAGATGAATTATTTGATTAATCTGACGCTAAATATCATCTTCCTCACTGTCGGCTTCCTACAATAATCTCATGACCAGGACTACAAGGGATGTGTTAAACACTATATCAATACCATAAGTAAGACAGTACGCCATTGTTTGATGGTGGTAGTTTCACACTGTTGATCCTTATCAGAGATCTATGTGGGAGACAAGAAATTCCAATCCAACCACAGGAAAGACACACCAATAAAGAACACACTATTTGAAGAGTCACGAAGCCACAGCGAAAACTAGGAATGGAGATAGCCATAGATTGTTTTTCTTCTCTTTTTTTCTCTGAAATTGTGAATTTTTATATTGCTTAGTCATTCCTGTATTTTCATTTTATTGCACTAACATCTTGACTGTAAATGTGAAAAACAGAGTGGTGGCTGCGGAAACTGATTACAGCTGCGGAAACCAGTATCAGCTGCGGAAACTTGGCACAACAACCACTTAGCTAAATAGAGATAGTTAGGCAATCTTAATGGAAATGATCATGGGGAAATAACTTTTATTGATGAAATGGATGGCATGGAGTGAAAATGGAAATGAAATGAAGTTTATTTTTTTTCTTTTTTTTTTCTTGAATCAATTGAAGTGATGAAGTTTATTTTGTCTCCTATATTTTTTCTTAACAATTCTTTTTCTGATCCTCCAGATCACACAAAGTGCAGGAGGAGAGCATACTCAAGAATTATTATTTTTCTTTTTTTTTTTTTACTTAACAATCCTTTTTCTGATCCTCTAGATCACACAAAGTGCAAGAGGAGAGCATACTCAAGAATTATTAACCTTTTTTTTTTTCAGATGTAAGAAATAAGGTCTCCTAATTACACTTCTCCGGCAACGGCGCCAAAATGTCTAGTCAATTTAATGTCTTAAATTGCTCTACATAAATTATCAATCCGGGTATCGTAAACTGATGAAGTGTGGTGCACTATATGTGCTTAGTTAACCTTTCTCTTACTTCGTTGTTTTATAGTTTATGTTGTTTTTGGGGTTTTGTTCTTGTTGGTTTTCTAAAGTGTTTAATGCAAATGGAAGTCCTATTCTAAGGTCTTAAGAATACTTTTAAAGGACAAGTATGGATAAAGATTTCAAGACAAGGCCTTTGTCCCTAATGGTAATTTCCAAAACTTAGCACTTCAAAAGAACTTAAAACATGTTATTGATGGAGTTAGTATTTAAACAAAAGTGTAAATATACAACTAGTTCAATCAAAATAAAATGCAATAACCAAATAATGAGCTAATAACTATGAGACCCAGTATCCTTTCTGCTTCAGCAAAAGGACAAGATGATTCTATCATGTCATTAGTTCAATCAAAATAAAATGCAATAACCAAACAATGAGCTAGTGACTATGAGACCCAGTATCCTTGCTGCTTCAGCAAAAGGACAAGATGATTCTATCATGTCATTAGTCATTAAAAGGCTATGTGCATCACTAATCTACAATCAACTTGAAAGCAATTTATGTACAGCTAATATACATGAGAAAAATGTAAAACAACAGTAATCAAAACAACTTGTTATGTACAACTAATATACATGGTGAAATAAAATGCAAAATTAAATGACAACTATACAAGGCAGGGGCCCCCTACTACCTATGAAATCAAAGCAAAATTAAACACACTTGCATGAATTAAAATTGCATGAATGAAAAATCTAATCTATCAAACTTGAAAGCAATCAAATAACATAATGAAATCAAAGCAATATTTACAAAATGAAATCTACTCTACCTTACATTCTACAAAGCAATATTTACAAAATGAAATCTACTCTACCTTACATTCTAATATGCTTCATGACATCTACTTCACATCTCCTTCCATGTTGAGAACATCAAAGCTTTATTCAATTTCTTCAAAAGTACAAAGTACAACAAAGTTCTCCAAAGCTTCCAAAAGCCATCAAGGAAGAACTACAAACTTAAGAACTAGGAACTAAAGACTAAAAAGACTAACAAATGAAGGAGAGAGATCTCCTATTTATACAAAAAGATGAGAAGCCATCTCATTAATGAGAGTCCATGAATCTCTCCCTCTACCTCTAGAGTCCTAATCAAAATAGGAACTGATAAGACACATGTCTTTTTAGAGTTACAATACAATTAGGAGATGTGACACATATCCTCATGATCCCATGATTCTTTCCAACCAAATTCGAATTTGGCCTTAGAATGCCACATAAGGGTCTTCTAGAAGTCCCCTTTCAACCTACACATGTCAACAACCTCAACCCATTTGTTAGGTATAAGAATATGCACATTATTTTCTAATTTTTAACCACAAATTCACTTAAAAGACTTAGAAATAATAAAGATTGGAAAAACATAAAGGTGGCCCAATGATAATGAAAGTGGGATGAATGTGGTGACATAGTAGTGAAATGGAAGTGATATAATGGACATAATAGTGAAAGTGTAATGGAAATGAATGACATTTTCAAGACTCAACACAGGGGCCCATAATATTTAGTAGTAGAAGGATCAATGTGAGTTGATTCAGTCAAATCTTGGGCAATAGTTGTAACCTAGTAGCAGTCAGAGACTTAGGAAATGGTTGTAGCTGAGAGACATAGTTGACTCATTATTTTGGATGCTTCTCAGTTGCAGCTGTTGTTGTAGAAACAACAACAGTGACAGGGACTTGTGTTTCAGTACATTCCCTCGGAGTGGGATAAGGGTGATGTAGAACCCTTTTCTTGCTAAGAGCTGGGAGTGTTAAAATGTAGCCAGAAAAGGCTTCATTTGACTTGTGCTTTAGTAAAATGGAGAAATTTGATTTTCCACATCAGTAAGATGACTTGGATTGCGGTTAGCTAGAGTGACATGGCTTTGTCTCCTAGTTAAGTAAGTATATTCAAGTTATAGGCTAGAAGTAGAGTTGTGCATGTGTTGATTGCTAAAATTTAGTAATCTAGCAGAGTTATTGTTAGTTAAACTCAGTTAATTGAGCTCTAGTCTTTAGTGGAGTTAGTAGGAGTTCATTTGAGTAGTTATAATAGTTTTTAACTCATTGATATCTCAGTTAACTAATCAATTCACTAAATAAACCTAGTCATGCATGGAACTCGAATTGTCTAGTTGGAGTGGAGGAAAATATAGATTGTGATCATCAAATGTATACTAGTTGGGTGTATAGTGTTTTTGCACTACGTAGGTGGTCAATTCCTCTAGGAATTACATAAAGAAATAGGGAATTTCCGTATTTTTTATGAGCTAATTTTCTCCAAGGTTATGGAAGGAAATAGGGAATTTCCCTATTATATAGGAGATAATTTCCTATAGGATTGTGCAAGGAAATAGGAGGAAGGTTGAGGCTTGAATTGGCTAAGTGTTGGTAAGAGTAGGTTAGTGAGAAGGAGATCTGAATTGCAGTGTAGGGTGTACTTAAGTATTGAAGCAAGACATTGTAATTGATCCATATTCTCATCTAAATTAGTGCAAAATATCGGAGGGGTTTTACCCAGCTAGGTTACCCGGTAAAATCATTGTGCTCCTTATGTTTTGATGGTTGCATGTGTTTCTATCATGTGTTTTCCTTTCCCCAGAATAGTAAAATAAATTTGTGTCTATCGATTTCAATTCGATTTCATTAGTAGTAGCAAATTTCTTGCAATTTATATAGTTATGAACTTGGTAATTTTTAGTATTGGCTTGCTTATGGATGATCTCTTTGTATTATTTTGTTATAGTGAAATGATCATTGTCAACCAAAATTGGAACTCAACCATGGATATATTAAGTTATCAACTTCTTGGTCTTATATTTTGTCCTTAGTTTCTCTAGCACCTCAACTTTCTCATATGTTAATAGGTAGAAATGGTGATTAATGTGTCCTACCTAGTTGGAGACATAATCTCTTAGGTTAGTCCTTTTAACATGATGTTACTTATATTGTGTTATTACGGGAGAGCTCTGTGTGGCGGAAGAGAAACCATGGAATTCGAGGGTTTCTGAAAAACCCTTCCATGGTAGAAGAACAGGTGCAACAGACCTTCAGAGAAGAGCCGTAATATTTCAGGAATGGGCTTAGTCGCACTGACAAAGTCTAAATAATGAACATTCAGATGGGGGAGGCGACAGGGCCTCCCCCCACAGGTAACAATGATGGTCACAACCCAAACAGGAATAATGATGAAACTGACAAATCCTTATTCGGGAACATGGAAGAGCTGCAGAACAAACCTTCTCAGCAGCAGGAAGCGAAAGATCTGAACAAAGGGAAGGAGAAGACCTCCACAGGACCCAAAGAACCAAAGAAGTCAATGTCATCCACATGCAGGCCTATCATAGTGGACCGCTCAAAGATCAACCTACCAAATCATAGAATCAACCGCCCAAATACAATTTATGAAGGATCATGCGCTTATTGGCAAATTCATTGGTTACTGGACAACTGAGAAAGCCCTGCAATGATGGATTGCCTCAAAATGGAAGCCAAAAGGAAATGTAACCCTACAGCTATGTCCAAAAGGATTTTTTATGGCTATCTTCAACTACATTTAAGATAGGAACTGAATCCTCGATGGAGGCTCATATTTCTTCAATGCTGCGGGTCTATATCTTAGAGATTGGATAGAAAGATTTAACCCAGACAAGGAAGACTTCAATTGGGCACCAGTATGGATACAAATGTACTCCTTACCTCTGGAATATTGGGATGAAGAATCACTCAAAGCCATAGGAAATGGGCTAGGAGAATTCATAAAGATTGCAGAGGAAACAAAGCTCTAAAGGTACACCTCATATGCTCGCATATGCGTATACATGTGACTCGGCAAAGCCCTCACGGACTCGGTAAGCCTTCTTCATGATGACTTTGAATGGATACAACCCATAGATTATGAACATGTGCCCTTTAGATGTAGAAAATGCCATGCTCATGGCCATCTATTCCGTGACTGTCCCTTAAATGCAACCCCCAAAACCACTGACCACTCAGAAAAATCTGACTCTGAAGGGTTCACCAAAGTCGCAAATCGAAAGAAGCACACCAAAAAACCCCCTCATGGTCCCAAAAACCCCCTGCCCACCTTCTCTGTACCCTCCACCAGTAACAACTTTGATCTTCTATCACACCAAGACATGCTAGAATCCGATATGTCCAAAATGGTTGAGCCATCCACCATGCCATCCACCTCACCTAAACCCAATGAATCCAATCTGCCTTTACAGGCAAAAAAAATAGAACAAAAGCAAGTATATTCTCAACCCACCCCCTTCCAAGAGGAAGATACGACCCTATGGTCAGTGAAAGGAATGGATATTGACAGAATTTTGTCAGATCCAATCAAAACAACTCACACAATACCTAAGAGTAGTCAACAAAGTCACATGGAAGAAGAACCAAAGAGCTTTGATCTAGGAGACCTAGACATTTTCAGTCTCGAACAAGCTTGCAAAAAGAAGGAGTTCGACAAAATACTGGATAGGTAGCTCGAAAATTTGGAAGTAGTTCTTTCAAGAGTACAGCAACAAAGGACCTTGGGCATACAACCAGGAAGAAGCATGGATGGGAAACACACAAACAAAGATGGAAAGAAAAGGGGCAAAAAGACAGATCTACAACACACCATCCTCATTGGGGAAATGCTAGTGGAGTCAGGCAGATGCTCCAAGCTGACCAAGTATTACAGATCGTTACCCACTGGTCAACCATGAAGCTCATCTCATGGAATTTAAGAGGACTCAATAGTCCTAGGAAATACAGAATGATCAAAAGCATGATACAGCATGAAAAACCCCACATATTCTTCATGTAGGAAACAAAATGCAACAATAGCACATTGGGCTCTATTCTATCCAAAGCTTGGACGAGATGTCAAATCGTTACGATAGATGCGTATGGTTCATTAGGAGGGCTTGCTATCGCTTGGAATACACAAACTATTTCACTCACAGACTTTCATGCCTCCCACCATCTTATACAGGCTACTTTTCACATCATAGGAACAAATATACACGGTCATCTGACAAATGTATACTTCCCTCAGGACTCCATGCAAAAGAGTGCACTGCTAAACACGTTGTAAGCTCTCAATTCCATAAGAACACACCCACTATGGATCACAGGTGGGGACTTCAATATGATTACTAAATTGGAGGAGAAAAAAGGTGGCAGAGTAAAGTTGGACAATGAAAGCAGATACTTCAGAGATTACATACAAAATAACTGGTTGATAGACTTGCCATTCAATAATGGTATCTACACATGGAATTACAAAAGATCAGGATCTCAACAAATTGCTTCTTGACTAGACAGATTTCTAATTTCAAACAATTCCATACATCTGGGAGATGACATCACAGCCTCAATCCTACCCCTGTCAGGTTCAGATCACTGGCCCATTTCACTTCAATGGACAAGACCCAGAGACTCAATCAGGAAGCCTTTCCTATTTGAAACATTCTAGCTCTTACATCCATATTTCAAAATTATAGTCACCTCAGCTTGGGAAAACTTCACTCCTCCTGAATGGTCAATTATGTTTCAATTCCAACAGTGGCTAAAGAATCTTAAAAAGTAAATCAAGCAATGGAATTGCTCCACCTTCAGAAACATCTTTCAAGGTCAAAAAATGCTCGAGCAAAGTATGATTGAACTTCAGTAGAAAATTATTGAAGGCAGCAGAACCGAAACACTTGTAAATCAAGAACAAGATCTCCTCACACCACTAGGAGAAAGAAGGAAGCAAGAGGAGATACTTTGGAAACAAAAATCAAGAATCATATGGTTAAAAGAGGGGAAAAATACCAAATTCTTTCATAGAACAACTATCTAGAGAGGAATGCATAACACCATTGCACATCTTCATAATCAATAGGGAGAACGACTGGAGAAACATGAAGACATTGAGAGAGAGCTCCTTACCCATTTTAAAATGGTACATCAAGAGCTGCCAACAGATAGACAACCTGTTATCAACAAAATTCTCCAACATATACCAAAAATCATCACAGACGAGCACAACCAGCTACTACTTCGATCGGTCACTCTGATGGAAGCAGAAGCAGCATCAGCTCAACTGAAAGATGGGAAAGCCCCTGGACCTGATGGCTTCACCTCCAACTTCTTCCATCACTTCTGGGATCTCATCAAAATGGAGGTCTGGAAGGTTGTAGATGAATCTAGAACTATGCATTGGCTTCTTCCTTCTCTAAATGCAACATTCATAGCTCTCATCCCCAAAGAAGAACAACCAAGCACTCTGGAGAAGTTTAGACCCATCTCTCTCTGTAATGTTGTATATAAAATCATTTCGAAGGTGATCACGAACTGCCTCAAACCACTACTCCCATTACTCATCTCGCAGGAACAATTAGGATATGTGGAGGGCCGTCAAATCCTTGATGGTGTAACCCTAACTCATGAGATCATTCACTCCTTAAAGAATAACAAATAGGCAGGTATGCATCTCAAAATTGATTTATCTAAAGCATTTGATAAATTGAGCTGGACTTACATAAAACAAATGCTTACTACCTTTGGTTTCAGCCTGACTTGGGTCAAATGGGTTATGAATTTAATATCCTCCACTTTCTTCTCCATTTTAGTTAATGGTGTCCCCTCATGCCCCTTCTCCCTTTCTAGAGGAATTCGTCAAGGTGATCCCCTCTCTCCCTTCCTTTTTGTCCTAATGGCAGAAGGCTTAGGTCACCTTACAAAGCATGCTCTTCACTCCTAAGACCTCAGAGGCATTTCTATTCATGGAACCCCTACCATCACTCATCAACAATTCATGGATGATAATATGTTGTTTCGACACCCCTTAGTCCATGAAGCTCATTCAATCAAAGCCTTGCTAGGCACATTCTCTCTGGCTTCAGGAACCACAATAAACATTGTTAAATCTCAAATTTTCTTCTTTCACACTCCCCCTGCAACCCAAAGAGTCATCGCCCGAATCATAGGCTTTTCCATGGCCAAACTTCCCTCCAAATACTTGGGTGCACCATTGATAGACTCGGCAATAAAGCACACATCCTGGTAGCTTCTCCTAGAGAAAGTTGAAGGCCGCCTATCTCTATGGACTTATAGAGCCCTCAATATGGCAAGTAGGCTTTTTTTGATCAAATTTTTACTGCAATCTATGCCTCTCTACCTTTTCTTAGTTCTCGCCATGTCAAAATGGGTGCTCAAAAATATCAAAGACATGTAGCGCAATTTTCTCTGGGGATCCTCAAGGCAAAATCACAAATGGGCACTAGTAAATTGGTCGACAGTTTGCACACCAAAAAAGCAAGGAGGTCTTGGACTACGCGATCCTCAACACAGTAATGCATTGATGGGAACATGATTATGGTGGCAATGGGTAACAAGCCCACACACGCCATGGGCCAAACTATGGACCGCAAAATATGTGAATAATAGACCGCCGAAAGAGTTAATTAGAATCACCAATACGGATGCAGGCTTTCTAATCTAGAATGTAGCAAAACAACATAAAGCGCTAATACAACAACACAGTTTTTGGGAGATAATAGATGGTGGAATTGCCAGATTTTAGGTTGACTCATGGCAACAACGACCCAAAATTTTAGACGTCATCCCTCCTCAAAATCTTGAAGGAAATAATATCAACCAAAATGTCAAAGTCTCTCAGCACTCGATTCAACACATCAATCAAGGATTCAGGCAATGGAAAAAAGTTTAACAGATAATTCATCAAGAAATGGAAGACTACTATAAAGAAATGCACAAGGAGCTCACCAATAGGAAAATCAGATATACAAATAAGAAAGACATTTTGAGATGGGGCTACATCCCGAGGGGGATATTCACAACAAAGGAAGCATATGGGTTGATGCTACAAACATAGGTACCAGTAGACCCCATCTGGACTTTCTTATGGACCACTGGAATATGGCCCAAAGTTTCTACCTTCACTTGGCTGCTATATCGTAAAAGAACTCTTATGCAGGAAAATCTCATAAAAAGAGGGTTCCAGGGACCATCATATTGTCCTAATTGCAAGCAGCAAAGCGAAACAATTCAGCACCTCATGGATTCTTGCCAGCTGGCCAACCAATTATGGGAAAAACTCACATTTAGGTGTCAAAGAGCTTGCAGAATTTCAGGGGATATTACAAGTACCATTCGCAATTGAGCCCCTTCTCCCTATAACATCAAGCTTCTAAAATATCTATGGAAAATCCTACCAGGTCTACTTCTATGGAAAATTTGGAAGGAAAGAAATAAGAGAATTTTTAAAAACCAAAGCACTCCCCTGGAAATCATTTGGAGCAACCTCTACCAGAACATTCAAGAAACCTTGGATCTCCAAAAATGGTGAGCAGAGGCCCTCCCCACTCAGGCACAGGAATATAATATTTGGGACAATTGGAATATACGGATTCCATAGGTTCTCGATGATCACAACATATCCACAGCCACTACTAGGCCACCCACTCAATGGAATCCCCCTCCAACAAATGTGATCAAACTAAACTTTGATGGGGCCTCAAAAGGCAACCCAGGAAAAGCAGGACATGGAGGCATATTCAGAAATCATGAAGGCAAACCTCTATTACTATACTTTGGATCAATTGGCTGGGATATGAGTAATTCAGTAGAACTGGAAGGATTATGGCAGGGAATGTGTCTGGCTCATCAACGTAATTTTCACCCTGTTATAATAGAAAGGGACTCCCAAATCCTCATCAACATGGCTACCCAAATACAAATGGGGACCCCGGCTTTGAAAGTAGCTACTATTTGGAGACTAGCGGCTCATATTGAACTAATAGAGCAATGGATAAAACACAGGAGAGCTATCACTTTCATTCATGTCAAGAGAGAGGGCAACAAGGTCGCTGATCTTTTGGGAAATACAAGAGTAGACCATGATCAAGTACTCCAATCAGGATCCCTCAACATCCTAAATGATAGAACTCAATTACAGGAATGTACTGACCTAGTGCACAAAGAAGCACAACTCCCAAATGCGGGTGTACGTTGGAATTGATTTGCTGGCAAGCGAATCGGATGGCAAGTGGTTTTGCCACATGGCTATTCGTAAACCCATACACAAAGCCATAAAACTAACTTATAGCAACAATAAATGGCATTTAAGTTGGTACTCTAATCAACTTGCCCGCGTCTACTAGCCTCGGCTCTGCATAATGGCGCCCTTAGGTAATTTACATTCCACCTCCTCTGTCTCTAATCCTATGCCTCTGAACTGCCATTGTCCCCTGGCTGCAGTGGAACCACGTTAACACACTACTATGGGCAGGCGCTGTAGCATTCTATGCTACATTGAATTTGGTATGGGTAATCATTATTCGCAGAATTTTTTCTGCAACCTTATTTTCCATTCTGAGCTTGCTGAACTTTCTACCTATGAGCTGACCTCTGAACCTGCTGAGCCCTCTCAATTCTTAGTGCCGACTTCACACAGAAATTCTCTTCGACCCCATGTCATCATGCCCTGGCTTCGCCATAGAATGCGGAGCAGCAGAGGGAGTAGCAGAGGCAGACTACCTCACTCTCCACCATCACCAGCCTCAGATTCCTCCTCCCCCTCGGCTCATTATGTCTCAGAGCGCTATCCAAATACTCGCAGTGGCAGAGGCCACTCACGAGCTCTCCGCTCCAAACCTTCACAAATCGCCTCTCCAGCCTCTGACATTCCCTCCAGCTCACAACAACCCCTTCACTCGGCCCAGTTCATCTATCGCTGCTCCTTGAACCAACCACTCATAAAAGCCACCATATCAATTACCTTCCACAAGGAGCCAGCGAACAAAGATGGATGCCCAACCTGCGAGGAGCCAGCCAGCGATGATGGATGCCCACATTGCACAAAGGAGAAGAGGGATAATCCTCAGGACAAAACTAATGCAGAGGGGAAGAATGGAGATAGATGCATACAGGTGTTTCATCGTTGAAGAACACCCATTAGCACCGCATAACACATGACTCGCCAGCATAGCATGACACATAACTCACCACGTGTCTTCGGGTTTTAGGTTTCCGGAAATCACGTCAATAGGATTATTTTGTGCACTTTTGAGAATTATGCTAGCTACTTTTTTCAGTTGCTGGTTTCCCCTGTGCGGGCAACAAATTCTATTTTGCAAATTCATTTTTTGGATTGGACTAGTTTCCCATCTGGCAATCTCAATCTTGTTTTGATGCTAAACCTTGGCACTGACCTGCAAAGCCAATGCCTCAGTGTATTATTATGTTACAGTAATAGAATTTAGACTTAGAAAAAAAAAAAAAACATGATGTTAGTTATATGTACTCAATGTAATCCTTCTTATTATTAATAGAAAACTTTTGTATGAGGGTATAAAAAAAATTATTACATATCTTTAGCGTTTTGGGATACTAGAGTAGAGAGCACCTCTGCGCAACTAGCATGATTGGGATGGAAATAAAATTTCTTAGATGGGTGTATTGAGTTGAGAATAATTAATATTATTTTGATATTAATGGAGAAAATAGTTACGTTGTTTTAACTTTCTCCCTAGTTTAGGATTAGTTCATATAGTTATGGGATTTGGGTGCAACTTCCTATTTCCTAGTATTGTATTTAATGATGTAATCTTTGATTGATTGTGATATAGAGTGGACGAGAGTGATCTCTCAAGTTTTGTGAGTGTAGTCCCCAGGTGCAGACCACACCTGAGAGCTACATCTCTTTCTTTTCAATTCTGTTCACATTTTAACTTGGTATCAGAGCTCAGCTTGAGTGAGCCTGATCTTTTGTCACCTGTGTGGTGGAATTGCCTATGTGGCTGGAATAGCCTATGTGGCTTGAAGTGCCTTTGTGGCTGTGTGTACACGAGAGCTCTATGCTCAATTGAGCAGGTGGACTACAGAACACCTGGCTCAGACTCAGAAACTTTTTTTTTTCTGAGTAGAAAGGCCGATTAGCGCGGATTTTGTGCTAACAGTCGCGCCAAAAAGCCCGATTAGCGCGGGATTTTACCAGGAAAATCTCGCCAATTAAAATACTCGCACAGTTTTTCGATTAGCGCGGATTTTTCGCTCGGGGTAGCGCCAAGGGGATCTGTGATAGTGTGAACTTCGTTTGGCGGTTTGCAAACGGTGCAGATCGACGGAGTTACAGATCCATCTGGGAGAGACAGATCGGGAAAGCGCCAGAGGAGATCTGCGGGAAACCTCGACTTCGTTTGGCGATCTGCAGGGAGAGCAGGATCGGCGAAGTGGCAGATCAATCCGGGAGAGGTAGATCGGATCAATTGTGATCAAATCATTGTTTTGGCTGTGTTGAAAACGCCGAATTTTCTCATTGGAGCAGGAGTGCCAGACACTATAGATCGGTGGCAGAGGTGACAGATCCATCTGTCAGGTATTGTATTTTGTTATTGTTAAGTAGATTCACAATGAGTAATACGATGGAATCTTACCTTAATGAATCTGGTAAACTCAACGGGTCTAACTTCACGAATTGGAAGTTTAAGATCCAGACCCTGCTTGAAGGTGCGAATGCTTGGACTACCGTGATAGGCGATGAGCAGAAGCCGACTGCAACCACACAGAAGGAGGACTGGGAAAAACGAGAAAACAAGGCCAAAGTCCTGTTGAAGATGTCTGTGAAAGACAATGTCATTGCACACATCAGAGACTGTAAAACGTCCGCAGAGATTTGGACGAAAATCAAAAGTCTGTATGAGACCCAAAATGCAAACAGAGTTTTGGCTCTGAAAAGCAAGCTATTTTCAATGAGGATTGACGAAAGGGAGTCTGCTACTATATTTGTCATGCGAATTAAGGATGTTAAAGACGGATTGGGGACCATTGGAGTGGCGGTGGCTGATGAAGATCTTGTTGCAATTACAATGAATGGGATGCGTGATGATTTCCAAACCTTCATCACTGGAGTCTCGGCAAGGGAGAAAACACCCACGTTTGATGATCTCACTGCGATCTTGCAGCAAGAGGAAGAGCGACGGCAGAACCTGAATCTGAACCCCCAAAGTGACGATCTTGCGCTGGTGGCAAAACGACGACTATCTAAAGGGAAGCAGTCACAGCAGCAATCAGTCCAGAAAGGAGGAACAACACATAAACATCACTGTCATAAAGGTATGCTTGCAAATCATTCTGAAAAGAAATGCTTTTATTGTGGAAAGAAGGGTCATATACAGAGAGATTGTTATTATAAGAAGCAGGCTGATGAGGCAAGGAGGAGACAGGTAAATCCAAAACACAGAGGATATTTTGTTGAAGAAGAAGACTTCAGTCATGAATTTCGACTGTTCACAGTCGACTGTGCCCTTTCAGCATCGAATGAAGATGACATTTGGTATGTCGATTCCGAAGCATCCTCTCACATGACAGGTAATAAGGAATTTTTTGATAGTCTTGAAGAAATTATAAATGGATCAAAAATATATCTAGGGGATGATAATGGATATCAGATTAAAGGTCATGGGGTGATTTCAGTTAAGTTACCAAATGGAAAGATTAGTCACCTTTCAAATGTTTTATATGTACCTGGAATAAAGAAAAACCTGATATCTGTATCCATGATGGTTGATCAAGATATGCATGTCGAATTCTTCAAGACTCACTGTGTGATAAAGGATTGCAGGAATGAAATTGTTGCAACAGGCATGCAAGTTGGAAGCCTATACAGACTGGATGCAAAAAGTATATCAAAGCAAGCCATGGTTACAGGAGAGTCGACAGCTGAACAACTCTGGCATCAGAGGTTTGGTCATCTGAATCTGCAGGATCTCATGTTGTTACAAAAGAAATGTATGGTCGAAGGTCTCCCCATCTTTCGTAACATTCAGTTAAACTGTGATGGTTGTGCCTTGGGAAAGATGCACAGAGAACAATTCCCTGTGCATGATAGGAGGCAAACAGAAATCTTAGAGCTAGTGCACACTGATGTATGTGGTCCCATGTAGACAAGGTCGCTAGGGGGAGCATACTACTTTTTGTTGTTTACTGATGACTGCACTAGGTATTCATGGGTTTATTTTTTAAACAAGAAAAGTCAGACTTTCCAATGTTTTATAGGTTTCAAAACCCTGGTGGAAAAACAGTTTGGAAAAAGTATTAAAATTCTCCGATCTGATCAAGGAGGAGAATACAAATTAAAGGAATTCATGAAATACTGCAAATCTCATGGGATTGTTCAGCAGTATACAATACCGCACACACCACAACAAAATGGAGTTGCAGAGCGTAAAAACAGAACCTTGGTGGAATGTGCAAGGAGCATGCTGCAAGGTAAAGGTCTATCTAATATTTTTTGGGCAGAAGCGATAAATACTGTTGTATATTTGAAAAATAGAAGTCCTACTAGGTTTCTTGGCTTCAAAACCCCTTTTGAAACCTTATATGGATTTAAACCAGCAGTAAACCACTTAAGAGTCTTTGGGTCAAAGGCATTTTCACATGTACCCAAAGCTGATAGAAAGAAACTAGACCCTAAGGCAGTAAAATGTATCCTTGCTGGTTATGGTACAGAGTTTAAAGCATACAAACTGTTCAATCCTGAGTCTCGTAAGACATTTGCAAGTAGAGATGTAGTCTTTCATGAACAGGTACAAGAAAGGAAAGCTGATGTTGGAGATGATTGGCACATTCCATTGTTTTTGGAGGAAAGCAGTGAGGATGAAAGGGAGCAGGAACAGGAGCAGAAAGAAGAGAATGAAGAAGAACAGCAAGAAGGTGAAAAAGCAGGCCCAGTTATGGCAGAAGAAAACAAATTTGAGGTAAGTCCCCTACCAAGGAGGTCAGGTAGGAAGACTCAATTACCATTGAAGTTGAGAAACTATGCGTTGATGTCAAAGTTTTTGAACATTATAGAGCCCTCTAATTATAAAGAAGCTAGTCAATTTGAGGAATGGAGAGCTGCAATGAATGAGGAGATGGAATCAATTCTTAGAAATAATACTTGGGAATTAGTAGAGCTGCCTAAAAACAAAACTCCTATAGGAAGTAAATGGTTGTTTAAACCCAAAATTAATGCAGATGGAAGTATAGATAAGTTAAAAGCTAGGTTGGTTGCAAAAGGATACTCACAGCAGGAAGGTATTGATTTTGATGATACTTTTGCACCTGTAGCAAAGCTAAATACAATCAGATTACTTATTGCTTTAGCTACTAAATGTAATTGGGAATTACACCAACTAGATGTTAAATCTGCATTTTTAAATGGTGATTTAAAAGAAGAAATTTACTTAGTACAGCCAGAAGGATTTGTAAAGCAGGGGCAGGAAAAGCTTGTTTGTAGGTTGAAAAAGGCTTTATATGGTCTAAAGCAAGCTCCCAGGTCTTGGTATGAAAAGGTTGATTCTTTCTTTATAGAGCATGGTTTCCATAGAAGCTTAAATGACCCAAATTTGTATACCAAGTACAATGATAAGGGGCAGATTATTTTGATTTCTCTATATGTGGATGATATGATTCTAACAGGAAATGCAGATGACTTAATCAGAGGAATCAAAAGGCTCATGGCACAAGTCTTTGAGATGAAAAATCTCGGAAGCCTTAACTATTGTCTGGGATTAGAAGTATTCAGAGATACTGGGCAAACTTTTCTTACCCAAGGGAAGTATGCTAGAAATCTGTTGGAAAAGTTTGGGATAGATCGGTGTAGATCAGCAGCAACACCTTTGCAGCAAGATCTGAAATTGAGCAGTGACAATGGCACTAAGGAGGTAGATGCCACAATGTACAGACAGCTGGTGGGCAGCCTGATATATCTTACAACAACCAGACCTGACTTGGCATACTCAGTTAGTGTGTTGAGCCAATTCATGTCGAAACCGCGTGAAAGTCACTGGACATCAGCAAAAAGCGTGTTGAGGTATCTTTGTGGTACTGTTCATTTTGGTATTTTATACACTGATGTATCTGATGTTACTCTAGCAGGTTTTTCAGACTCAGACTGGGCAGGTAACCTGGATGATCGGAGGTCCATCACAGGTTATGCATTCAACATAGGTTCCGGGGTCATATCATGGAGCAGCAAGAAACAGAGTACTGTAGCTTTGTCGTCATGTGAAGCTGAGTATCAAGCATTATGTGCAGCAACATGTGAAGCGATCTGGTTGAGGAGACTTCTCAAAGATGCAGGAAAAGAACAGAAGCAACCCACTTCTATCAAAAGCGACAACCAAAGCACCATCAAATTAGCATACAATCCAGTGTTTCACAAAAACACCAAACATATAGACACTCAGTTCCATTTTGTTAGAGAGAAAATACAGTCAAAAGAAATTGTTGTTGAATATTGTAAAACTTGTGACAATGTGGCTAATATTTTTACAAAGCCTCTTGCCCAAGTGAAAATTGAATTGTTTAGAAAAATGCTAGGAGTCCAGGAGAACCCTTTCTCCATTAAGGGGGGGAGTTGAGAATAATTAATATTATTTTGATATTAATGGAGAAAATAGTTACGTTGTTGTAACTTTCTCCCTAGTTTAGGATTAGTTCCTATAGTTATGGGATTTGGGTGCAACTCCCTATTTCCTAGTATTGTATTTAATGATGTAATCTTTGATTGATTGTGATATAGAGTGGACAAGAGTGATCTCTCAAGTTTTGTGAGTGTAGTCCCCAGGTGCAGGCCACACCTGAGAGCTACATCTCTTTCCTTTCAATTCTGTTCACATTTTATCTTATTGTTTTTTAAAAGTGTGAAGTATAGTTGAGCAAAGTAAAACTAATATAAATTTCAAAGTCAAGAGTCAAGTCGATGGTCCATATGGGCATGTGGCCTACGTAGTTAATGGAATAAAATGTGTGGACTTTACAAAGCAGCCTCAAGATATCCTCCACAATTTTGATGAATAACGACATTTTTTAGAAGCGGAGACTGCTATATTTTACTCAATTTTCACGTATATCGACCTGGATTTGGAGGAAGCGCAGAGTGCTACGGTTCAACTCTTTTGAATTTGTCTATGAGTGAGAGCTTTCTTCCGAGGAAGCGCCTGAGTGAGTGATCATTATTGGGAGGAAGCATACATGAAATGACAGAAAATTTGTTTTCCAGTGAGTGATAAGTCTTACGCATGCGCTCTGCAAAAACTTGAATTGTCACACTCCGTAAACCATTTGGACAAAAGGGTGCAACCCCTTATGTATTGTCACTCTTTATTTTCTTCACTGCCATAATCTCTAATGACTCAAGTCAATGGTGTATTAATCGTTATATATACTCAATGGTGTATTATTAGTTATATATACTCAATGTAATCCTTCTCGTTATTAATAGAAAACTTTTGTATCACGGTATAAAAAAATATTACATATACTCAATGTAATCTTTCTCGTTATTAATAAAAAACTTTTGTATCACGGTATAAAAAAAATATTACATATACTCAATGTAATCCTTCTCGTTATTAATAGAAAACTTTTGTATCACGGTATAAAAAAAATATTACATATATTTAGCATTTTGGGATACTAGGGTAAAAAGCACCTGTGCTCAATTAGCATGATTGGGGCTGGAAATATAATTTCTTAGATGGGTGTATTGGTTTTTAAAAGTGTGAACTATAGTTGAGCAAAGTAAAAGTACGTGAAATTTCAAAGTCGAGAGTCAAGTCGATGGTCCACATGGGCACGTGGCCTACGTAGTTAATGGAATAAAATGTGTGGACTTTACGAAGCAGCCTCATGCTATCCTCCACAATTTTGGTGAATAACGACATTTTTTTGTAGAAGTGGAGACTGCTTTATTTTACTCAATTTTCGTGAATAGCGACCTGGATTTGGAGGAAGCGCAGAGTGTTACGGTTCAACTCTTCTAAATTTGTCTATGAGTGATGAGCTTTCTCCGGAGGAAGCGCAAATTGTTTTATCTTCTACTGTTCGATTTTGGACAGATTGAAGATTCATCGGTCACATTGACTTGTGAAAAGCCTGAGTGAGTGATCATTATTGGGAGGAAGCATACGTGAAATGACTGAAAATTTGTTTTCCAGTGAGTGACCAGTCTTACGCATGCGCTCCGCAAAAACTTGAATTGTCACACTCCGTAAACCATTTGGACAAAAGGGTGCAACCCCTTTTATATTGTCTCTCCTTATTTTCTTCACCGCCATAATCTGTCATTACTCAAGTCAATGGTGTGTTAATCATTATTAGGAGGAGGTATACACGCGTGCTACTCAACAGGAATTGTCACACTCCGTAAACCATTTGGACTGAATGCCTTTTGTCCGCATCCCGTTATTCCCTTTTCTTATTTTCTTCCGGTAAATATACGAATGAAAAAAAAAATGATTATTAATCACACAAGTATTGGATTGTAATATTAACGTGGAACCAAGTAAGTGAAGATTTTTTTATGTTGTGGTTCACAGATATTTGGTCATTGTTACATCCAATGGAAAATTTGGGCAGATCAACTCGAAGGGAATCTTTTAAAGCCCTTCGGCCAGACTAGCAGGGACTAACCCCAAGGCGTTGAGGATAATTGATCATGTGCCCTCCCGATCAGTTAGGCACTTAACAACGGGGACTGGACCAGTGGAACTAACCCTTGGGGTTGAAAGTGAAAAAATTATCAATGTTTTATAATGATTTGAATTAAAACTAATACTTTTATTATATTTTATATTAAATTTTTTTACTTCTAATAGATTTTGTTTTTTATTATTTTAAAAAGACGTGTCAAATTTACTTTGAGCATAGACTAATCACAAATCTTTTTCATATTAAGTTGTAGAATGTGCCTCTTAGCACAATCATTTGAAATTTACTCACTTTACTCACTTTATCTTGTTTTATATTGACATAATTGGTAAACAATCAACATTTTATGTGTGTGAGTGTTTAAGATTAATCCAATCATTTGAAATTTAGTTACTTCCCTTGGTTGAAATTATAGAGTTATTAAGAAGGATCATGATCAATTTATCTTCTTCAGTTTTTAGTATTATAACGCAATTTGTAAAAGATCAAAATTGTGTGTATTTATATGTATAGGTTCAATCTAATCATTTCAATTTTTCTCGATTTCCTCAAGTTATTGGGAACATAGAGTACTAGTTAAAATCACGACTAAAGAAACAATGTTGAATGCTAAAAAATATACACTAAAATCAATGCATAAACACTCAAATCAATGTGTTTATATATATATATATATATATATATATATATATATATATATATATATATATATATAGATATATATCTATATATATATAAGCACATTGATTTGAGTGCTTTGATTTTATTATAAATGTCAATTTAGAATTTATACATCTATTTTATAATATTAATGTCAAATCTTAGACTTTTGTGATCCATATTGATAATAACATTGTCTTTCTGATTAATCACAATGTTGAGATTTGGTTGATGTTTCTAATATATTTTGTTTTTTATTATTTTAAAAAGACGTGTCAAATTTACTTTGAGCATAGACTAATCACAAATCTTTTTCATATTAGGTTGTAGAATGTGCCTCTTAGCACAATCATTTGAAATTTACTCACTTTACTCACTTTATCTTGTTTTATATTGACATAATTGGTAAACAATCAACATTTTATGTGTGTGAGTATTTAAGATTAATCCAATCATTTGAAATTTAGTTACTTCCCTTGGTTGAAATTATAGAGTTATTAAGAAGGATCATGATCAATTTATCTTCTTCAATTTTTAGCATTATAACGCAATTTGTAGAAGATCAAAATTGTGTGTATTTATATGTATAGTATCAATATAATCATTCCAATTTTTCTCGATTTCCTCAAGTTATTGGGAACGTAGAGTACTAGTTAAAATCACGACTAAAGAAACAATGTTGAATGCTAAAAAATATACACTAAAATCAATGCATCAACACTCAAATCAATGTTTTCATATATATATAAGCACATATTTTTTTTTTTTCTAGTTAAGACTAACCTAAGTACCCACGGGGGATTTGAACCGGTGACCTATCGCAAGGAGTGCCTTAACAGCGCACCCATTCACCGTCAATCCAAAGCCCCGTGGGCAATATATATAAGCACATTGATTTGAGTATTTTGATTTTATTATAAATGTCAATTTAGAATTTATACATCTATTTTATAATATTAATGTCAAATCTTAGACTTTTGTGATCCATATTGATAATAAGATTGTCTTTCTGATTAATCACAATGTTGAGATTTGGTTGATGTTTCGAACCAACTAATGTGCTTCACCTTTGTCCTAAGGATGAACCACATTAGTTGGTTCGAAACATCGACCAAATCTCAACAATTTGATTAATTCAAAAGATGATCTTATTATCAATATTAATGTTCTTTAGATAATGAAAGCTTCTCATTACTGTTCTATATTCACTTTAATTAATATACATATTAATAAATTTAAGTTTTTTATTAAAAATTTATACACTATTGTTTTTTTAAGTCAATAATTTCTATTAATGAAAGGAAAATTTACATCGTGAGGAGCATAGCTTCAAAACAACATTGACTTCACTTGTACCAGCGTTGTTAGCCAAATGGTAAAGACAAAAAGACATAGACATTAACAAGAGAAAACTTGACGACTAAAGACTAATTTCCCAAGTGGACCAAAACTATGCAAGAATTAAAAGACATCTCACGTTCATCATTAAACAATAAAATTACCTAGAGTCGAGTCGTCAGGGTCATCGCCCCTTGGTTGGTGAAATTCTTCATGAACATGTGCCTCCATGTGTGTCATTCTCCCTTCAAAGTTTTCCAACCACCCCTGGAGCCACTTGTAACGTCTACAAAGGGAGACTATCTGATCCATCATATGCCACTTCTTATGTTAGAGATCATTCATAAAACCAATGACCTTGTTGTGGTCATCGTGTGGATCCCCTAGCAATTGTTCTACTGTTGTTATCACCTAACAATTTTTTTCTTCAAGAGAGTCAAAAGTCAAAGGCATATCTACACGTCCAAGGGAGTTGGTGTTTAGTTTTTCCAGCTCCTCCCCTTCATCCTACTAGTCCACATGATGCATGACCCGCTAGTCGTAGGGGGTCGCCCCTTTCTGGGCATTACCAGCACTGATACACTTTCTTGGCCCATACCACAACTTCCATTGAATGTCCCATCTTCCAAGACAGAAGATGTTTCCCCACACCCAAAATCCTTCAAACACTAGCTCATCATTGCACCACTTAAATGACCCATTGGAACACTTCAACCAGCCCCATGACATCCACCACATAATGTCACAAAGGCATAAAATGCAAGCCCCTCATAGCGAGGTTAACCCACCAACAAAACCACCACCCTCCCACATGTCTACAGACTCTCCATCTCTGCATATAGCTTCTCGTTGTAACCATGGGGAGAATTATTCTGCTTGTCGCCAATTCTTCACCACTTCGCCCCTCGAAAAATAGGAAAACACCACAAGGAAAGACACACACTGTCTTGGGGTATTTAACATTCACACTGGCCATCCTGTCCTAACATCAAGACATCCCACACTCTACTCCTGGAAAACTAAAAATTAGAAACCATATTACAATAACATAGAGATAAGAAATTGAGACTTGCGTCCACAATGAAATAGAAGAGACCTCCACTAGCACTAAAGTCGTCCTAGGTCCTCGCATTGTGCCACCAAGGATTCACCCACTACCATAGCCTCCTAGAGTGAACTGGGGTCCTAAACAATGAACATCAATCCCAAAACAAAGAAAAATATCAATTGGAAATTAAGCCAATCCAACCCCAAGCATGACCCCAACGCACCCACCTTACATACAAAGAATTGACTAGAGCCAACTACCCAAAGCCCCCAAACTGGGTCGCTTGTTTTACCACTGAACAGAGGCCTCTAAGAAAAACTCCCATCAACTTACTAACCAAACACTACATAACTCTTACTACATGCATTAGCAAGCACCATGCACACAACAAAGCCAATAGAGTAGTCAAAACCAAACAAAGCAAATCAATCGTTGAAACCATCAATAGACTAACTAGAAAAAAATATTTGCTCGAAACCAAGGGTTGCTGGCCCGAGACCCAAGCAAAGTATAATCTTTACTGCAGAAGCCACTACACACCAAACCTGCATTGAATTATCCCTGTCCATAGCAACACAACGCATCCCAGGGTCCCAAATGGCACTTTGATTCACCAACGAAGTCGATGTTGCACCATACTTCTCCCACACATAGCACACATTAATCATCTTCAGGTCAGGACCACATAATGCCTTGACTGGTAAGCCACCCTTCACACATGTAGAATTTACTCCCTTGACAATCCTATCCCTCATCACCCAAAACTTGCAAATGAGCTCCATGACCATGCTAAGGCCAGTTATACTCAAGAGACTCTTCACTCGCAGAGTGCCAGATAAAATGTTCCTAACAAATTTTAATATCATTAATAATGCATATGTGTAAATTAAAACCTGTGTCTTGCACCTCCATTCAACCACTTGCCACCCAATCAAAAAATTTATACACTGTTATTAATAATACCTATATTCATTATAATATATAAAAATTAACATAAATCATATTTTAATAAATTAATATTATTTACTAAATTCAATTAATTTCATTTTATGGTATTCAAATTCTAATAAATAATATTAAAATAAGATATATATAATTATTATTCACGATAAATCGAATTAACTTATAGAGTGATTCATATATTAATTAGTTATTCAATATCGAATTAACTTACATAGTGATTCAATATATTAATTTGTTATTCAATATTGTATATGGTGAGTATTAATATAACACTGTAATTGTATAGATTTTATTCAAATAATTATATGTGGTATTTTATTAAATTTTATTTAAAATTAATAATTTTATGTAAAAATTATACAAAATTATTTAGAACATATAATATAAAATACATTTATTCATATATTATGATAATAATATAAATATATAAATATTAATAATAACATTAATTTATATATATTATTATTACTAACAAATAATTTTCCAATGACTAATTAGTATATATATTTTAAAGATAGCTCAAATATGGAGAGATATCAAATTTTCTAAGATATAATTTTTTTTATAATTTTTTTTTTAATTTTTAATTTTAAATAATGTATTAATTTTTTTTTTATTAAATAAGTGATCTTATTTAATATTTGATAAATCTAATTCTAAAATGAATATTTATTTTATATTTATTTAGTTTTTTTAAATTTTGATACATTTATATATATACATTTTTTATTTTTTTTTCCACTGGAAAAATCCGTAATTTTTCATTAATCATAGAAAAATTACATATTCTAGATGCGATTGCATATGCTATATTCTAGCCACCAAGGACTAGATTCAAAAAATAAGACATAAAAGACTATATTCTATTCAAATTCACCACATAGGTCGATCTGCCATAATATTTGTGAGAGTCTGTTATAAGCCTGTACATATGCCACGCAGGGCATTTCAGAAGAAAAAAAAAAGAACTAGCATATATGTCTATGTACGATATCAAAATTTATGATTTTCGATATGTGACAAAAGACAACCAGTGATCAAGGGCTATCTACCCTTTGATAGTGCTAATCTATATATGGACGACGGAAGTAGTGGTATTCATTTGACCCCTGCTACTCCTGAATCATCCACTCTCCTTTGGGTAGTGTCGAGGCCTCCTTGGATAGTTGATCAACACTGTTGTTATGCTCCATGTAGATATTATTCCAAGAGATGTTATTAAATTGAGCCTTGAAAATATTAACTTCATTCAATATATTACTAAGTGTGTGAATGTGACAAGCAGTAATATTATTGAACCAGTTTATGATGATATTTGAGTCTCCAAATATATTTAAATTGATGCAATGGTGTCCCAATGCAGAAGGTGTCGAAGAGTAATGAGTTCAACGAAATTATTAGTTCCAGCTCCTAAACCCATCTTCACTTTATAGAAATGATGTTCACTGATAAATAGAATGAAACCGCCACCACATCCATGCTGATTAGCAGTGCCATCAAAAAATGCCCAAGGTGTGTTTTTGTCAATGAGAGGAGGTGCATGAGGTCTGCGAACTCTAGATGGCAGAGGATCGAGCATCTCGTTATATGTTGAAAGAATACCTGCCACAATGTGTGTCCAACACACGGATCTATTTTCAAAGATGGATCAATTTTGGGCCAACCAGATATACCAACTGGTAATCAAGGGGAGGCTCTATAGTTTGGATCCCTTGTGTCAATTTGACCAGTCATCCCAAGCTCTGCCAAGATCATCGCCAGCCCACTACCCAAAAAAATGTATGGAGGAAGATAAGTTTTGCCAGAGCGTGTTCAGGGCAGAGCAGTTCAAAAAGAGATGTGTAGTCAATTTGGATGCGCATTTGCATAAGATGCACCAATTTGGCCCATAAAAAGATCTGTGAGATATACACAATTATTTATTTATTTTTGTTTTCATTTTATTTATTTAATTTTGTTTTCATATAAACAAGTAAAATTTAATTTCATTTTTTTGTTAATTAATTTTATATGTTTTTTTATATAAATAAGTAAAATTTAATATCATTTTCTTCAATTAATCTTATATGTATTTTATATATATCAAATTATAATTTAGTCTAAAATTTTTCATTTTATTAATAAATAAACAATAACATATTATTTTTATTATTTAATCAATACCTCCTCCATGGTCAAGCACCTTTAATATCTAGCTTTTTATTTCTTATTTGTATTTCTTTATTAATTTTTTTAACAATCTGTGAGTTTTATTTGATTTTCTCTCCTTACTTTTACTTTTATTTTGTTATTTTCTCCTCTCATCATCTCCCTTTGATTATTTCGTTTTAGCTTTTCTCTCTTCTAATTTTCATATTCCACTGTGTTTCCCTTCAGTTCTTTATTTTGTCCTTCTTTTTATTTTGATTTCTCTAATTTATCTTTCTAACTTATAGTTTTCTATCTATTGTATTGCCTTCAATTCTCTATTTAGTCCACCTTTTTATTTTGATTTCTCTAATTTATCTTTATAACTTTTAGTTTTTTATTGATTGATCTTTCATCCCACTTGTTTTCATTAATTCCTTTATCTTCTATCTTTTTTATTTGTTTTGTTCTTTCTTCTTCTTTATTACCTTACCCTCATGTCTTGGTTTTTATTTCTTACTTACCCTCATGTCTTGGTTTTTATTTCTTAGGTTTTATTCCTCTTGTTATTGTTAGAATATTGGTGTGATTGGTTGATTCCTATGTCTTTTTAATAAGTTCCTAACATACTTTATATTCTTATTTTCTTATATTTTTTTAATTTTTTTATATTCTTATTTTCCTTTTCTTTTTTTCCTTAATTTTCTTAATTTATTTTATTTTATTAATTAATGTTCTTTTATAATTAAATTTTTTTATAGGCATCTCAATTATTACTAGTTCAATTTTTTTTTTTCAATTTTTTTGTGCCAGCTCTTTCGGCACATGCACTTTTTTAATTAGAGTAAACTCTTCTGTGTCCTAGTCCATGATGGTAAGGTACAATGTAAAATATTAATGAAGGAAACTAATGTGCATCACACTTCATGGTTCTAAATCTAGGCCTTTGGATACAAAATAGAATTTCCACTTTTGTCGTGATTAGGTTACATAAAAAGGAAATGCTAAATGCATTTATAAAAAATGTTTTTAGTGGTGTAAAAATATATTAAATGTAATATATAAGGTTGAAAACTTAAAATTATATTGGATCAATCTTTTATAATTTATAAGAAAATTAAAATTATTAATTTAGTTAATTAATTATTTTAATTATTTTAAATAATTATTGTTCATGTGGCATTTTAAAATTTTTAACATAAATAATTATAGATATTGTCAGGTAGGGTGAAGTAATTTCTATACATTGTTGAGATTGCATAAATGTGAATTTAGTTACATGACATAAGATAGTGACTTTCGAGATTCATTTTTAAGGTGGTTTCTTATTCTAAATATTCATATTTCTGCTTATTTACATGTCTAAAATTTATTCACCAGATCCCCAAGGATTAGGTGTTTAACATCCCCTGTTAATCCAAAGGGGTGTTTGTGAGTCCAAGCATCATTCCAGAATTTTCAAACTTTTCTCTTCCAAGTGCTTTGGTGAGTATCTCTACAACTTTCTCATTTGTGAAAATTGTCTTAAATGAATCATCTTGGACTCTACATGATAGTGAACCAAATGTTACTTTGTCTTGGTATGTGTTGTTCAATTATGGAATTTTCGATTCTTGGCCAAATTATTGTAGAAGTATAAGAAGCGGAGTAGAGTTCACTTGTTTCTCTTTCGAATCTTCAAGAATTTTTCTAAACCACACATCCCCTTTGTTTCTTTTTAAACTACCACATATTCTACCTCTGTTGAGGAATTTTCTAGAATTAACTATTTTCATGACATCCATGAGACATCATTTGATCCAAGACTCGCCATATAGCCTGAAGTAGACACTCTATTTTCCTTATCTCCATCAAACTCTGAATTTGAATATCTAATCAAATTGAAGTCATCCACCTGTGAATATTTGAGTCCAAAGTCTTAATTTCCTTTCACGTACTTACGATAAACATTTTTGCAACAGACTAATGTCTTTCACAAGGATTTTACATAAACTAGGCATGTATTCCAACAAAAAATGAAATATTTGTTCTGGTAGTGTTGAGGTAGACAAGAATTTCCACAAGTTGCCTATACATATTTGCATCCTCAAATTCATTTACTTCTTTAGATGTCAACTTCAACTTTTATTGCATTAAAGTAGAAAAAGGATTGCATTAAGTAATGTCAAACTAACTTATTCAACAATTCTCTAATGTAATTCTTTTGAGAAAGGAATATATACTTTGGGTGTTGGGTCACTTTAGTGACTAAGTAGTAGTCAAGATGTCTCAAATCTATGATCTCAAATCCTTTCTTCAACTCTTCTTGTATGAATGCAATATAGTTTTCAATGTTCCTTATTATCAACAAATCATCGACATATACCACAAGATAGACAACAATTTTTTTGATTTTCTGAACAAATAAAGTTTCATCAACGAGATTAAATTGTTTGAAGTTGAATTCTACAAGAGGCTTGGTCAATCTTGCATACTAGGCTTGCGGTGCTAGTTTTAGGCCATATAAGGATTTCATGAGCGTATAATTTTTTTCCTCCTACTTTCACATCAAAACCTTATAGATGAGACATGAATACATTATCTTTCAAGTCTCCATTAGAGAAAGTATTTTTCACATCCATTTTAGGCTGCCATGGTAAATAGAGTCTAGATGGTGGCCCATTTTTGTATGGGACCAAAGGTATTCCCATAATTGACACCTTGATTTTGTGCAAATTGTTTTTTTCAGGAGCCTTGCTTTGTAATTTCCAAGTGATATATCTAACTTATACTTTTCCTTGTAGATCCACTTGTAGCCAATTTCTTTAGTTCCCAATGGAGGGTCCACCAACTTCCATGTTCTATTCTTTATGAGACCATCATTATCCTACATTTCTTGTTTCCATTCATCATGAGAAATAACTTCTTTAAATTAATTTGGTTCAAAATTAGTAGAAAAATTCAATTCAAAATCATATGAAACATCCATATCATCAACTAAGTTAGAATTATCTATATCACCTACATTTTGTCTCATGGAACTTCTCGTTCCTATCTTTCCAAATTCATCCAGATGAAAACTTTCAATTTTTTTGGTGATCTGCTGTTAAATTTTAGTTTTGTTGTGTTAATTTCAACTTCATATTTATAAACAAATGCTTTTTAATTGCTTCATTTGCATGGTTCTCTTATGGTGTTTGTGATGGAAACATGTAAATTTTATCAAGTTTTATGTGAAATACATGAGAAAATAAAATAAAAAACAAGTGTTGAACAACAGCAATGAAAAGTATAGCAAACCATCAACATGAACACTTAACACAATGTTTTGATGGAGTTCACCTCTCCTGGGCTACATCTCCTTAGTCCAGCTTCCATGGTTTGGGCCTCTGTATTAGCTCAATATGGAAAATATGTTTTTTATAAAGCTCTACTGCTCTTGAATCCTACTTCAATGTGTTCTGAATGTCGAAATTAGCTAGGAACACTTTTTCTTGAGCTCAATTTGGTTGAATTTTTCTCTAGTTGTGGTCAAAACAGTTTTCCCTAGGAAAACTCCTCTAAAACTGGAGGAACTCTAGTTAATCTACTAAAATTGGAGTTGGTGCTGAATTTGGTGAGTCTGCCAAAAGTGCCATTGAATTAATCTCAAGTTTAATTATGTTGAACATGTTTAACTCTGAGTTAATCTAGCTTAAATAGCACTAATCATATGACTAGCTAACAATTAGTTTGTTTTTTTTTTATGAGTGGTCACATGTTGTGGCCTTCTGATGGTTAATGCAACCTCCACACATAAAAATGAAATGGTTAATATTTAATTGTTAGAGCTGGCAGGTAGTGTGGACACATGTCGGGAAGAGTTTTGTCATCTACACTGGTAGTTAAATGTTGTTCGTCGTTTGGATAAACTGTAAATGTTACCATCAGAGCGTTCACATGGAGGGATGGCCTACAGGATGGCCCTCCTAACCCTCAAATGTATTAACATTAAACTTTAAATAGGAGTGAAACTTTATATGGTTAAGAACTTGTGATGCGGTGTGGTGGTAAGACTGTTGGTCTACGTAGATCAAGTCCCGTATTTGACCCCTGGCTTGCCACAAACTTTTTTCACACTGCACACCAAGTCGACCTTTGGGGAGGGACACGTGGCGGCCTCCGATGTTTCCACTTGTCCCCTACTCATTGGTCTTCCATTAACCAAAGAATCATTCCACGTCACCAACATGAAAACCAACCAAAACTTGACACTTTTCAAACCATGATTGAGCATTGATCACCGTTGACCTTACACAGTGACCTGCCACGTCAGTAGTATGGACTACTGACTGTGCATTTTTTTTTAATTTCTTCTCTTTGGCAAAGTGCACAAAACACGATATATTCCTCATACGAATTCAGTTTTTAGTGAAACGAGTTTCTTTGGGATCATTTCACCGAGACAGACGTTGTTGTTTAGGTTTCGAGCCATTACAATAACTTTTATTTTTGAGCTAAATATTGAGCACCTGATTATTCCTCCCCACTAGAAGCCTTTTGGACCCAAAAATATACTATCATTTGTTCAGAAGGTGAGGGTACAACTCCCTCACCTTCTCAATCTGCAACCATTTGGATTTAGAAGGCATTTTTCCCTTGAGTCCCACTCTAAGGTATTCGACATTCCTGCTCTTCGAAGTTCTGGTTCTTCTGTCAAGTATGAGATCCTCTTGAAGCTCTTCAAGATATTCTAGTGAGAAATCATCTATTGATAGCAGCTGAGCATGTTCTCCTTGATCATCAACCAAAGGAGGCTCAAACAATCTCAAATTCTCAACATTAACAATAGAGTATATTTATATAAGGAGGCTAATCTAGATTATAGGCATTTTTACCAATCTTTTCCAGAATTTTATAAGGACCATAATGGATTGGCTTAAGATTCTTACCTTCCCCTTGAAGTCTCTCTTTGGTAATATATAACCAAACTTCATCTCCAACTTGAAATTTATGATCGGCAGGGTGTTTATCATGCCTTTCCTTATAGCTGCTCTAACTTCTTTCAAGTTGTTCTTGCACTATATGATGTATCAACTGAATTTTCTCTATGAACTTCCTTGCCTTATCGATGTCACTGTGACCATCGATGGTGACAAATTTCTCAAAGATTAAGTCCAATGGAAATCTTGGCAAGTACCCAAAACATGCCTCAAATGGTGATGTGCTTGTGGAAGAATTATTTTCCTTGTTGTATGCATGTTGTATGTAATGAAACTGTTCATTCCACAACTTTGGATGTTTACTGCAACATCCTCTACGAAGATGGATTGTCCTATTGACCACATTGGTTTGTCCATCTCTTTATGAATGAAACATTTTACTCTTCTTCAACTTAGTGTCCATCATGTTCCACAAATTTGACCAAAAATTCCCAACAAATAGATAATATCGATCACTTACAATGGAAGTAGGAAGATCAAAATGAACCCAAATGTTTTGGAAGAAAAGATGAGTTGTTTTTTTAGTTGTAATTTTCTTTTTACATGGCGTTAGTATACACATTTCGTTGAACCTATCAACAACTACATACAAGTAATCAAGACCTTTCCTTGACAATGGAAGACCTCCTACAAAATCCATTGAGATACTGTCCAATGGACGTGAAGGTACTGGAAGTGGAGTGTACAATCCTAGTTTCATTTTGCTAGACTTACCTTTTCACATGAAGAACATCCTCTAATGAAATGAGATACATTATCAAACATGCGTGGCCAATAATAATACCTTTGGAGATTCACGATTGTCTTGCCTACACCAAAGTGTCTAGTAATCAATGAAGTGTGTGCCTCCCTTATGATATTGTTTCTTTCTCCCTGTGGAAAACATAACTATTGAAAATAGCAACAAGAAATGATAAAAATAGAAGTGCTAAATTTAGCACTGCTATAAATAGAATTTCGAGATACCTTCCTATTTTAGTTAGTCCCTGAACTAAAATAGAGAAGTAAAATAAAAATTTGATCTTAGTAGCTGTCTGTAAAATAATTAATTAATTCATCTTGAGTTAATTAGTTGTAGAAATCAAACATGAAGTCTATGTGAATACATGCAACAGTTTCTCCATTGATTGAGGAATTTATCCCTCAGTTAAAGAGATAAGGATGAGTTGTAATTTGAGTTGTAATTAGTTAGCTCAGTTAACTGAGTTAAGTCCAGTTAGATTAGTTCAAATAGTTTGTTGAACTAATTGTGAGTTCAGTTAGTTAATGCATGCATGAATGTAACTGCTACACTTTAGATAAATGAATATTCTCTCATAAATAACCCATGCATGTCAGTTCAGCCAGAGACCCAGTTGAGATCAGATGATGGGATAGTGTACTATCAGTTGCAGGAATATTCCATTGTGAATATCTCTTGCATGTAGAAGGAATTCATTCCTTGGAGATTGCAAAATTACTTCTTCAGTTTAGCGAGTGTGTGATGAGGCCAATTCACACAGGTGGCATCATTGGACCCCAAGGAAAACTGTGCAAGGAAATAGGAGGCTGGGAGGGATAAGGGAAGGCATATCTTGTGTCTATTCAGTCTATGAAATGCATTGTTTGATTGCAAAGAGAGCAGGATAGCTTGTGAGCTGATTCTTTTGTAATCTGAACATATTTTCACTTGTATTATAATACAAAGGTTGGGGTTTTAGGTTGAGGCTTTCCTCGGGTTATTCTTCTATGTTCATGTGTGATTGATTTCTCGTTCTCAGTTATATGTATTCCATTTGATCTTGCTCATATTTGATTAAGCTTCTGCAAAGTTTGTTGTAGAAATAGATCTTGTATTTTCCTTTAGTATATTACATAATCTGTTGATCTACAGTGAGAATTTCTACATGGTATCAGAGAAAAGGTGATCAAAGCGAAGAATAATATACAAGAAGGGAGAAGGGAGAAGTTTGAGGTTCTTGAATATAAAAATCAAGTTCTTATCACATTTCAATTTCACCAATGGCGTTCAGTGGTTTAAGACTCGAGTCTTGATGAAATGAGATTTTGGGGGTTAACCAAAATCCCTTTTTCGTAAGAAATTGCTCCTAAGGCCTGTCGGTTATGGCCCACTAAGCCTATTGGAAGTGTTCTTTAGGCTTTTAGCCTTTAACTGTGGACTTACATTTGACCCATACCATTCAACTATTGGGTCTTTTATTTCCATCGGGAGCTTACATTAATGTTTTTAAGCCTTAAACTCCTCAGCCACACACATATCAGAACTATACGGGATAACAAAAGAAAATCTGGCTATGAACCCATGGGCTGGACTTCAAATACTATAAGTCCACACCTATCTCTATCGTCAGGTCCATCCCCCTCTTGCTGCAGCGCTGTTCCGATGCCTACACCTCCGATCTCCGAAACTCCAATCTAATATAGCTCCAATCGCTAATCAGTTTATCAGCGATATTGCATTATCACCATCAGTGCATCGATAAGGTCCAAAGTCTGACTTCCTGATCAACAATCACCACAACCCCCGATCGCCGATTGGCCTATTGGCAATATCACTTATTGGCCGTCGGAACTTCACTGTCCCGACTCCTCGTTATCCTTTTCTTTACCGACAAGCGATTGTCGATTAGATCTCAATTGTTGATCTGAAATTGATCTAATAGTTGTGATTTGATCACATATCGCTTATTTCCATATTTAAAAGAATCGTCCCTTTATAAAAGCGATCCACCGATGTGATGAAGGGAAATCATCCGGACCGTTGATCCATGTGATCAAACGGTCACTGTGCATTCTCGCCACTTCCTCTTGGACTTTGGTTTTGCTTGCCTTTGATGGATTTCTACGTTAAACGTAGTTCTACCATAGTTTGCCAACACATGATAGAACAGTTATATATATATATATATATATATATATATATATATATATATATATATATATATATATATATATATATATATATATATATATATATATATATATATATATATTTCATTAGATCGCCATCGATCCTACTATGGTCGATGGTTGATCAACATGAATTCACATTTGGGATTATACCATGGCACATATAGACATAACAAAATTGAATAGAGACTTAATACGTAGAACCAGAACACAATATATATTATATATATACGAGACGATTAAAGATAAGGCATCTGAGCCTTAGAATAGTCTCCTTTCGACTACATCATATCCTATCTCTGATTTCACGGTTCTATCTAATTCTCTATCTCTCTTCTTCTTGAACAGGCAGGTTCAACACATATATATAAGGACATTGGATCAGATCAATGTGAAGGATCCGATCATATCCTTTAACAAAAGTACTTAAATCTCGATAATGCATGTATATGGAAGATTACATTTAGATGAAGTCTTCAAGAGACTTATCGCTTCCATCTTTTTCTCTGTTTTAAAACAAAAAGCCCCTTTGTTTGCTCCTTGATCCACGTGCTACTCTTCGCTTCGCTTTGCATTCCTCCCTTTGACTAAGGGTGTTGGATGCTCTTGCATTAGACTCCTGAGGCACAAAAATTTATGACCTCCTGGTCATATGCTTCTCCTTGTCCTTAGCAATTCTACCTACTTCACTTCTTCACTGGAACTTCCTTCATGATCTTCTGTGAGCTACAACCAAACCTCTGCAGTAACAGTCTCCTTCTGCTACACGATACCTCACCAAGCCCTCCTCACTAAGTATTTTGGCATCCTTCAGGTTCTCTTCTCTGGAACCATATGAGCACTCCATGATCTAGGTTTGTTGCAATCTTCTCACCTTCGGCTGTCATTATCTGTGCGATAGTAAGACCATAAACTCTCCAGCTTTATCAATTGTACCTCCTGCTCCTTCTTCTTTCTCTCTGGAATCCTTCTTCTCGCATGAAACCTTTCCCTTCTCTGATACCACTAATGGTGAAAGGAGATTTTGGGGGTTAATCAAAATCCCTTTTCCGTAATAAATTGATCCTGAGGCTTGTGGGTTATGGCCCACTAAGCCTATCGGAAGCATTCTTTAGGCATTTAGCCTTCAACCGTGGACTTACATTAGAACCAAACCATTCAACTATCAGGTCTTTTATTTCCATCAGGAGCTTACACTAATGTTTTTAAGCCTTAAACTCCTTGGCCACACATATATCAAAACTATACGGGAAAATAAAAGAAAATTCCACTACGAACCCATGGGCCAGACTTCAAATACTATAAGTCTGCACCTATTTCTATCGTTGGGTCTGTCCCCCTCTTGGTACAACGTTGGTTCGATGCCTACACCTCTGATCTCTAAAACGTTGATCCAACAGAGCTCCGATCACCAATTAGCTTATTAGCAATATTGCATTATTTCCATCGGCACATCGATAAGGTCTGAACTCCGACTTCCTCGATCACCGATCACCACAACCCCCGATCGCCGATTGGCCTATCGGTGATATCGCTTATCTGTCGTCGACACTTCACTGTCCCGACTTCCCATTATCCTTTGCTTTGCCGACAAGCAATTATCGATTATATCTCAACCGTTGATCTGAAATTGATCCGATGGTTGTGATTTGATCGCATATCTCTTATTGTCATATTTAAAAGAACTGTCCCTGTATAAAATTGATCCACCGATGCAATGAAGGGAAATCATCTGGACCATTGATCCATGTGATCAAATGGTCGCTGTGCATTCTCGCCACTTCCTCTTGGACTTTGGTTTTGCTTGCCTTTGATGGATTTCTACGTTAAATGCAGTTCTACCACAGTCTCCCAACACACGACAGAATAGTTATATATATATATATATATATATATATATATATATATATATATATATATATATATATATATATATATATATATATATTTCATTAGATCACCATTGATCCTACTGTGGTCGATGGTCGATCAACATGCATTCACAATTAGGATTAAACCACGGCACATATAGACATAACATAATTGAAAAGAGACTTAATACACAGAACTAGAACACAATATCTATTATATATATACAGGACGATTACAGCTAAGGCATCTCAGTCTTAGAACAGTCTCCTCTTGACTACATCTTATCCTATCTCTGATTTCACAATTCTATCTAATTCTATGTCTCTCTTCTTCTTGAACATGCAAGTTCAACACATATATATAAGAACATTAGATTGGATCATTGTGAAGGATCCGATCATATCCTTTAACAAAAGCCCTTAAAGCTCGATAATGCATGCATATGGCATATTACATTTAGATCAAGTCTTCGAGAGAATTATCGCTTCCATCTTTTTCTTTGTTTTAAAATAGAAAAGTCCCCTGTTTTGCTCCCTGGTCCATGTGCTCCTCTTCACTCCACTTTGGATTCCTCCCTTTGACTAAGGGTGTTGGATGCTCCTGCATCAGACTCCCGAGGCACAAAAATTTATGACCTCCTAGTCATATGATCTTCTGTGAGCTACAACCAAACCTTTGTAGTAATAGTCTCCTTCTACTACACAATACCTCACCAAGCCCTCTTCACTCCGTCTTTTGGCATCATTCAGGTTCTCTCCTCTAGAACCATATGAGCACTCCATGCTCTAGGTTTGCCGCAATCTTCTCACCTTCGGCTGTCATTATCTGTACGACAGTAAGACCATAAACTCTCTAGCTTTATCAACTGTACCTCCTGCTCCTTCTTCTTTCTCTCTAGAATCTTTCTTCTCGTAGGAAACCTTTCCCTGCTCTGATACCACTAATGGTGAAATGAGATTTTTGGGGTTAATAAAAATCCCTTTTTCGTAACAAATTTATCCTGAGGCCTATGGGTTATGACCCACTAAGCCTATAGGAAGCGTTCTTTAGGCTTTCAGCCTTTAACCGTGGACTTACATTGGACCTGGAACATCAACTATTGGGTCTTTTATTTCCATTGGGAGCTTAAATTAATGTTTTTAAGCCTTAAACTCCTCGGCCACACATATATCGAAACTATACGAGATAGCAAAGGAAAATCCCACTACGAACCCATGGGCCAGACTCCAAATACTATAAGTTCGCACCTATTTCTATCATCGGGTCCATCCCCCTCTTGTTGTAGTGTTGTTCCAATGCGTACACCTCCGATCTCTGATACTCAGATCCAACAGAGCTCCAATCCCCGATCGTCTTATCGACGATATCACATTATCACTATCGGCGCATCGATAAGTTCCGAACTCCGTCTTCCCCAATCGTCGATCACCACAACCCCTGATCACTGATTGGCCTATCGGTGACATCGCTTATCAGTCGTCGGCACTTCACCGTCCCGACTCCCCGTTATCCTTTGCTTTGATGACAAGTGATTGCCGATTAGATCTCAACCATCAATCTGAAATTGATTCGATCATTTTGTTTTGATCGCATATCACTTATTTCCATATTTAAAAGAACTGTCCATTTATAAAAGCGATCCGCCGATGTGATGAAGGGAAATCATCTGGACCATTGATCTATGTGATCAAACGATCCTGTGCATTCTTGCCACTTCCTCTTGGACTTTGGTTTTGCTTGCTTTGATGGATTTCTATGTTAAACACAATTCTGCCACAGTCTGCCAACACATGACAAAATGGTTATATATATATATATATATATATATATATATATATATATATATATATATATATATATATTTCATTATATCACCATCGATCCTACTGTGGTCAATGGTGAATCAACATGCATTCATAATTGGGATTAAACCATGGCACATATTGACATAACAAAATTGAAAAGAGACTTAATATGCAGAACCAGAACACAATATCTATTATATATATACAGGACGATTACAGCTAAGGCATCTCAGCCTTAGAACAGTCTCCTCTCGACTACATCTTATCCTATCTCTGATTTCACAGTTCTATCTAATTCTCTGTCTCTTTTCTTCTTGAACACGCAGGTTCAACACATATATATAAGAACATTGGATCGGATCACTGTGAATGATCCAATCATATCCTTTAGAAAAAGCCCTTAAAGCTTGATAATGCATGCATATGGCAGATTACATTTAGATCACATCTTTGAGAGACTTATCACTTCCATCTTTTTCTCTGTTTTAAAACAGAAAAGTCCCTTGTTTTGCTCCCTTGTCCATGTGCTGCTCTTCGCTCCGCTTTGGATTCCTCCCTTTGACTAAGGGTGCTAGATGATCCTGCATCAAGTATCCCCTCAATGGTAGCTCAAATTATATAGCCTAGAAGGATCACATGGAAGCAGTATTAGAGGATAACAGTCTAAAGGACTTCATTGTTCAAGAAGTCCCCAAGCCCGCAGCAGCTAATGCTATAGAATTGGTGGAATGGAAGAAATGTGTGGCTAAAGCAAGGAGAATCCTTCTGAAGGGAGTTCGAGACCACAAAGTCTCAAGTCTCGATGGCAAGGAGACACCATTTTCAATGTGGAAAACATTGAAAGATCTATATCAGAACAACAGCGATCAGAGGAAGATGGTGCTGAAAGACGAGCTTTGGAAAATCAAGTGTGAAAAGGGCGACACGATATCTACATCTCTGAACAAGCTCACCACCTACAAGGATGAGCTTGGAAGCATAAGGATCATGACAGCTGATGATGACATGGTGAGTCTTGCACTCCTCAGTCTTCCTAAGAGCCGGCATAGCTACCAAGACTCGATAAATGGAAGAGAAAAACTTCTAGATTGGGAACGACTTTGGTCGGATCTGATGCAGGAGGAGATAAGAAGAAGCACCAGAGATGGATCCTCATCAAAGCAAGATTATGAGGAAAATCTAGCCTTAGTGAGTAAGGCGAGGAAGGGGAAAGGGAAGGCGTCCCATTCTAAATCCAGTTCTTCCCATGGTGGTGTTATAGACATTTTTGGGCCCTACAACCCCAAGCATGAAATGTCCATAAACCAAGGGATCCTAAGTCCCTAAAAGTGTTTTTCTAACCCCTAAAGGAACAAGGTCAACAGATTAAAGCTTCTCCTAGAAGTTCTCCATGAGAAACTGCTCAGAATTGGTCAAAATAGGATCATTGGAGCTGCTCCACTGGCTAAGTGCGTTGCATCTCACCCAAATACACTGTGAGGGTGTGTTGCATTTAAAAATTCCCTTCTGTGGGGTGCGATGGGCGAGAAATGACAAATGGCAGTGTCATTCCACGAGGTGGAGAGGCAATGGAAGCTTCTAGAATCTTCTCCTGTGACACTTGCCTCACTGAATTCGACCAAGGATGAGTAAGAGGCCATCAGTTTCCAAGTGGAAGCAAGAACTATCAGAGAGAAGACACTAATCAAATCACAAGCTGACTCATCCCCCTTACAGATATCTATATATGGATCCCTCATCCCAGAGATCCAGAGGCTGGAATTTTGCATATTGTAAGGAATTGTTGTTGGTTTCTTGAGACAAACATCAGATTGTTGGGTGATCTATGCTTTGTTTGAGGTGAAGAGGAGCTTCTTTGCTGGGAGGTTGATGCTGGGTCAGAACAACTGGTTGTAACTCCTCTTGGCTCTTTTCTTGTTTATCAATAAAAGCTATTTGAGTTTTCCTCCATGCTTTTGTATCATTGATGCTTGTTACATTTGTATGTTAAATTTACATCTGATCCTAGATTATTTATGATTATAGATCCATGTATTTGTATAGTGCTATGCTTCTGTGATCTTACAGGTGCTTCGTGAAGCTGGGCGTGCAAGGGAGCAGGTAGCTGAGGACTATCAAAGAAGAGAGGGATCAAATCAGGAGATTAGCACAAGACAAAGGTTGGTCTTTTTGTTCCTCTCTATCTATAATTCATAAAGGAAAAACGAAAGTAGTTTTTCTCTGTTTGTTTCTAAGGCAGCTGTCACACCTTAGTGGGATAGAGCAGTTCTAAATAGACACTTTTCCCTGTAACAAAATGGCGACCATACTGGGGAGATAATTAGTTTGTTTGTTTATCATTCTTTGTTGTTTGTTTCGTAAACTTACAAGTAGCATTTGAACTGTATTTGCCATAACAAATACAAAGTAGATAACTGCTACTTCAATCCATCTACTGGATCTGTTTATGATTTGAACAACTGATTCACAAACTATCTTATTGCCCTTGTGATAGCTCTTAGATCCTCCTTAGATCTACCACTGATTGTTGCATTACTGATTACTTTTTGCTCGGCCAAAACCCAAGAACTGAATTGCAAACTGTGACCCGGAACCTGAACAGAGTCTTGTTTCTGGCCCACCGCAGGTACTGTTCAGAGATTCTGAATTTCAGCGCACTTCCCGAGTGGACAACCTGTGCTGCATTTCAGATTCTCTTTGTTACAGGTGCGCTGATCAGACTAGCTCTATGCAGTTGTGGCTTCTGTGGTTCATTCTTTCCAATTCTATTCCTGAATTTTGCTGCCTGTGATCAGTATATGTCTGTTTGAAACCCCTTTTCCTTGTTGTTATTCCGCCTCCTTTGTACAAAAGAACTGTAGATGTTTTTGTGTGTTTGTTGAGTCATTTATAGTTCTCCTTTGCAAAAGTAGCGTAATTGTACTGTCGTCCTTTGATTTGAATCTGCCACAAGTGTCGATTTCAATTGTAGGAAAGAGCTTGATTGCTGTTGATGGTTGATTATCCTGTTACTATTGCTTTTGGTCTAAATTTGTAATTTTCTAGTGTCAAGAACAAGTATTCAGTTCAAAATCGTAAAGTGTTGTGACCGTCTCCATTTTTTATTTCGAAAAGAAACTTGTCGATATTTGTCGCTTGAAAAGAAATTCAGATTTGTGCATCAACTTTCTTTTTAGCATTCATATACTAAGAAAGTCTAAAACAAATACATGCATGTGCATTTGCATATAGACAGTCTGATTGGCTTGATTTAGGAAAGTGCATTTAGAGTGTGCTCTTTGCTCTTTGTGAAAAGATTTTGTCTTTCTTTTCCCTAGTAGCTAGGATTTTCATTGCATAAAGGAGATACAAAGTTTGTTTATCATCTTAGATTGCATTTTTGGAATTACATCTACATCTCGTGGTGAACCCGAAAGGAAAACTTCATAAACAACATCAACTTAAAATAAATTCAATGAATCTAACAACGCTTTGGAACTTAACGCAAAAAATTTAGAAGTCTAGGCTAGAGATGTATTCCGGCGTCGTAAAGCCTGGTAACTGTTGTTCTCACCGATGGTTGGGTGATTCCTCCACTTTGAGACGATAAGTGCCAGTACAGACTTGTGCTCCCACGTACCGTCGAGTATATTTTGGGAGACCCCAATAAGCTTAATCCTTTATCCATAGGAAGCCATGTTTGCCGCCCTATCGATCGCAATGCACTGAACACAACATTCGGGAAGATTGACTGCCGTACCGTAAAAAGTATTCTGCAGTTTTTCTATTGGTTTGGTAATCCCTATACCTAGATTTCCATAGCAGTCCCTTTTGTTCCTTTTCAGACTCCTTAACGGAAAAGGTCCATCTGAGCACTTGTCATTTCAGGCTCATTAAAAATCAAAGGAGACTGGAGTCATCTTTTGTTTTTTCTCGACTCTTAAAAATTGAAAAAACAAGTTGTGTCAAAGTGTCTAAAATTCATTTAATTCGGAAACATACTTCCCCTTTATTTTAGTTGATCGAGTAATCTGCAATCGTGGAAGAAATTCAATTGAAACCCCGTTGTTCGCGAAGGCTTATGAGTCAGCCGTCTTTGTCTCCGGAATCAAAGCTAGTATGGACAAAGCAAACTCGTTTAACTGGTTCCAAATCTCCTGTTAAAGTTAGAAAAAGTGTTCCAACAACATTAGAGACTTTGTTTACTCCAAAAAATTTTGGAATCCCTGCCTCTACAGAAGAAGTTCAGTAGCCACAGAAGGACAATGATATTGATCCTAGTCTGAGAGTAAACACTTGTGTTACCGAACCAGTTCCATTTTCAACCGGTTCGGAGAGTCTTGCTCTTCAAACATCTGTCGCTGCCGATTCCATACCTTCTTCGGCACCAGAAATATTCTATGGACCTGACGGTCTTCCCCTTCCACCTGGTCTGATTGCCATAGAAGAGATTGTAGAAGATCCTCCAACGAGTACTCCATCGCAATTTGGAGTCGGGATCACTCTATATCCTTCTTCATCAGAAGTTAGTCTACCACCAGCTGAAGTTCCTGTAGAATCGCTAGGTAATCTTTTGGATAGACTACAAATGTCTAAATAACCGTCAACATCTAGGACTGTGTCGTCTGACACAACGACAGCAGAACTTTCAGCTATCACTCCAACAATGTTCGTCAGTATACCATCTGTCCCGACTAGCTCTCAACCTCTAGAAGGAGCCCACTCAGCGGCCATTTCGACAGTATGGTCTGTTCTTGTTTGTTCATCCGGAATAATATCCGGAAGTTCTTATGTTGAGTCTCAACAAATTGATCCATTTGGAGGTCAATTTGGGCAGTCCGGCCCCCAAGGGCAAACCATTCCCTTGAGTTATGGATTACCACCGTATGGGGGGCAGTATACCCTTTCATTATCCCCTCTGGGAGGATATCCATATGGGAGTTCACAACAACATTCAGGCTATACCGGAATTACCTCAAGTGATTGGGTACCTATACTACCTCAACAACCAAGAGTTGTATACTCGATGCAATAATTCTTACCTATGTCAAATATACCAACTACGCCAGCTATTGTGACAGTGTCGCAAGTTCAAGCGCTGCCTGTTGTATGCCAACCTCAGGTTTCTCAGGTTGTAATGCAACAGCCCCTTGACCCTGCGACTCAACCATAATCGTCGACTGGTGGAATGACACAGGTTCATACGGGTACAATTACCCCTCATCTTGGTCAAACTGTTAGTATCGGTCAATAGGACATGGCTTCACAACCATGGTTAGTACAATACCAACAACCGCAACAAGTATACCAAGGTTCTGAACAACAAATCTTTGCAAATAGTGGACAGTCGTATATTCAAAATGGTCAGAATCAACCATTTTACAATGGTCATGCCCACGAACCTTACCAAAGTTACCAGCGTCAAATGCCTTATGCTGGTATGCAAAGACCAACTGCTCAGGCAATCCCATCTTATCCTGGGTATGCTTCACCTAACCTGAATCAACAATTACCCTTTGTGGCAACTTTAGAGTTACCTTATTTAAATCGGTTAACAAACTATCCAATCGCTTACGCCCCTTGATGGCCAGCGATTCCGCATAAACTTCCATCAGATATTCCTAAATTTAATGAAAATCCAGGTGAAGATCCATCGAATCACGTGATGACCTTTCATCTATGGTGTTCATCAAACACCCTAAATGATGATTCGATAAGACTTCGCCTCTTTCAGAGGACGTTAACGGGTCCAGCAGCAAAATGGTACATCGAATTTCCAAGAGCTTCGTTTGACAACTTCAGTACCTTAGCCACAACCTTTTTAACCCATTTTCAGTTACCAATAAGGTACGAAACGGGAACAGAACTTCTTACCAATTTCAAACAAACAACATCCACTCACATATCTGATCATATACATGAGTGGCGACGTCGTCGTAGAATGGTAAAAACGTACTCCCCGATCATCTCCTAGCTGAATGGTTTATCAATTCATTACTACCTTCCATCACAGATGATGTGGCAAAGGGGGAGTCGTAACAGAAGAGCAAGTGATCGCTCGTGCGCAATATTTGGACTTGATTTACACTCAGTCCGGCACACTCTACGATAAAATACCTGATGCCCCTAGACCGGAATTCTAAATTCCTCCTCCTAAATCAAACAATGACTCTCATGCCGACGATGGCGTGATTGGCACAAAAGACACGAAATCGACAAAGGCTACACCCAAAAAGGCCCGTAAGATTTCAAGTCAAAATACAAAAGATGAACTTCTTGCTTCGGAAATAAATGTCGTATCAACAGATAAAGGCAAAGAAACCAAACAACCAGGGAGCAAGAAGAAAGGCAAAGGGAAGAAGAAGAAACAGGAGGAATCATCACCTGAAAAATCTTCTTCAAACCCTCCTAGAGATAGGAAACCAAAATTTCCATGCATGATATGCGATGAGGATCATCGGACCGCAGATTGTCCACATAGAGCTGAGCTTAAGAAATTCTTCAAGAATTCAAAAACCTCCGTAGTGTTAACTGATCCGTTTCCAAATCTAGGAACAAATCAGGTTGAAAGTGGAAATGATTCCTCATCTCAAGTGCTAATGTTGTCGGTTTCAAAACAGCAAAATGATGCTTTGATATCGACAAGGAACAAAGATTATGGGAATCCACAGCTGTCGAACAACAAGGATAAAGATCAACCTAGTAGTTCGACAACAACTTCGACAGAAGTTGCACCGCCCATCATTCTTGAATTGACAATAAAACCGCCAAAGGGAGTAGTACACAAGTCGATGTTTAATCCCCATGCTAGAGCGGCACAACATTATAATATAGTGGAAGACTTGGCCCAATCGCCATCCACTATGTCGACTCTTGAAGTACTACAGAATTGCCCATCCCAAAGGCAGGCTTTATTATCAGCCATTGGTGGGATAGACCCAAAAGATTCCAATCTTGTATCCTTCAACCATAAAGGATACGATCCTCAATTACCAGCTCAACTAGCTTTCCTTGTTCAAGTGAAAGCCCTCAACAAAACTGTTCATCGAACAATTATTGATGAGGGAGCATCTACATGCATTATGTCAATGAGTTGCTGGAAAATTTTAGGATCTCCAACCTTATCGCGATCTTCGACGACATTAAAAGCATTCGACAGAAGGACATATACCCCATATGGTATTCTAAGTAACTTGAAAGTTGAACTAGGAGGGAAAACAATAGAAATAGATGTTGAAGTAATCGATGGCAATCTTGATTACAACATCCTACTAGGAAGACCATAGGTATATGCTATGGCTATTGTTGTGTCGACCTATTTTAGGAAGATTGCATTTCCCTTTCAAGGAGGGATTACAATCGTCGACCAACAAAACTTCCTCCCCAATGGCTCTCAAGTTACGGGAAGCATTCACATGATCCATGGAAGCCCCCATTCGCTTCAAAATATCGGAGTAGGCCTACTAAAAGATCCTATATTAATGGGAACTTTCGCCCTTCCACCTCCAATCAACCTGGCGGAAGTAGCGCCAGTAGGAACTTGCAATATGATATCTTCTAAAAAGATCTCGGAAAACGATATCAACATGGATCATGCAATGGTTTTTCCCCCAAGCCCAATGGAAATATTGTAGCAATCAATGTTCCTAGCATGGGAGGCAAACCCAAATCAACGATCATCAAGCGTTTGGATAGATAGGTCTAAATAATATGGTACCCCTTCAGATCCTTGGTCGCAAGTGCATGTCACCGACGAAGGAATTGTCCAATCAATGGTAATTGAAGGGGCACCATGGAATGATTCTCACCATCATTCCCTTCTTCCAGATTGTGGAGAAGATACTCAAGATGACCTTTATCATCCTTCAGTTTTTGATTTCCTATCAAATACTGTAAACACGGTGGATTCCGAGCAAAACTTGTCCAACATTGAAGAGACTATTGACATAAATATCTCGACCAAAACAGATGTTGTAGAGAATATTTATGTTGGCAAATGTTGTTCTCCTTCAGAACTCGAAATATATAATGCTCATTTTCGCGAATTCAGAAATGTCTTTGCTTGGTCATATAGTGAAATGCCAGGCATTGACTCGAGTATCGTTGAACATGAAATTAAGATGTATCCAGATGTCAAACCAGTACGATAACGGCTACGGCAGGTGCACCCCAAGAAAGCCGCTGCCATTAAGGCAGAAGTTGAAAAACTTCTCCATGCTGGTTTCATCTACCCGGTTCCTCTAACCGATTGGGTATCGAATATTGTCCCTGTTATGAAAAAACAAGGAACAATTAGAGTGTGCGTCGATTATAGGGATGTAAATCAAGCTTGTCCAAAAGACAACTACCCTACACCCTTCGTTGACCAGATAATTGATAAATGCGCCAGATGCGAAATCTTTTCATTCATGGATGGATTCTCCGGGTATAATCAAATAAATATCCGCCCACAGGACCAGTCAAAGACTGCATTTATTTGTCCGTGGGGCACATTCGCATATCGAAAATTACCCTTTGGTTTAAAGAATGCAGGGGCGATGTTTCAGAGGGCAATGAATTATGCCTTCCATGACATCAAAAACATCGTTCAACCATACCTCGACGACCTTCCCTCTCATTCACGAAATCATACTGATCACCCGCAGCATTTAAGAGCGATATTTCTACGTTGCCGACACTACAAGATACGACTCAATCCACACAAATGTGTATTTTGCGTCAGTTCTGGTCGTTTACTTGGCTTTGTAGTCTCGAAGGTCGGGATTCGTCTCAACCCATGTAAGGTCCAGGCAATCATAAATTTGCCTCCACCTTCGAATTTGCTTCAGATTCAGAAACTCCAAGGGAAAGCGAACTTTCTGAGGAGGTTCATTCCAAATTATGCCGAACTTGCTAAAGGTTATAAAAATCTTTTGAAAAAGGAAGTTCCCTCTGTCTGGGATCGGGTTGTGTAAGCTTCCTTTGATGCTTTATAAGAATCACTAGTGAAAGCATCATTAATGTACGCTCATGATTATCAAAAAGATTTTAACCTGTATCTGGCTGCAGCGGATACGACCATCGCAATGGTTTTAGTTCAAGAAGTCGATGGAATTGAACATCCTATATATTATTTGAGTAAAAACTTAAATGATACAGAAAGCAAATATTCTTACATTGAAAAGCTAGCACTCGCAGCTGTTCAAGCGATACAGAGATTTCGACACTATATCCTCCTTCGGAAAACTACCATTCTGTGAGATTGCAACCCCATGACTTATATATTGTCGCGACAGTTGCTGGGGGGCAAATATTCAAAATGGATAGCAATTCTACAAGAGTTTGATCTGGAATTTGTAAAATCCAAGTCGAAGAAAGCTCTAGTATTCGCATAATTATTGTGCGATCTCCCATCGTCGTCCAATGATGAAACATCCGATGAAACAATCGTGGATGAAAATTTGTTTCTGATATCTTCAAGCAATAAGTGATATGGAGATATACTAATTTATCTCCAAACCCAAAAATACAGGCCAAACACCTCCCACTCCGAACAAAAACGTATTCGATACCAAGCAAAAGACTACATGATCGTCGTTGATACACTTTACCATTGTTGTATCGATACAGTTCTGAGAAGGTGCCTGTTACACAGTAATTTATCACTGCCTTCCTGTCAGTCACCCTGCTGTGTCCAGAATTCACAATCACTAAGTGTTTGATCCGGCTTAAAAACCCACTTTTTGCAAAGTTTTGTGCATCAGCGCGTCTGTTCCTAAAATAACCGCGATGACAGGCGCTTCCCAGTGTATTTTGCGCGCTGCCATCGCGGAAGAACATCACTTTTCCGCGATGGTTCACAGCGCGCCTTTCCAGTGTTCTTCCGCGCTGACGTGACTTGTCCAGTTACTGATATGTGCTGACAGCGCGGCAGTTTCCCTATAATCCGCGCTGATCCAGTTTGGGCGAATTTGTTCAAACAACCAGCCTTCCAGATAACTCCAGGCTTGGTTGTTAGCTTTGTGAATGTCGACTCCCTTCTATGGCGTGTCTGTTCGACCCTTTGCAACAACTTCCCTTGAAGATAAGCTCATCCTTCCCCCTTTTTAGGAGACTCCTTCTCCTATATAAACTCTCACCATTACCATGGGCAGCTAGTTTTTGGATAGTTAGACATAGCTTGGATTGTATAGAGCTTATAGTGCTCAGATTGCTGCTACTATAGGTATTTGGTGTGCTAGGTGTGGAAGTGATTGATTGCTTAGGGAAGGTTGTTTTGTGTTGCTTGTGTGAGAGAGAGAGAGTTGTTGTTGGTCTTGGGAGAACCATCCTCAAAGGTAAATGCTTGAGATACATGCTGACTGGCCCCTCTTGAGAAGATTACCGACGTCAGAACATTTGGTTGTACTCTTCTCTATTCTGATTAATAATAGATGACTGCTATTATTGTTCCGTTCCCATTTGTACTTGCAATGGTTAAATGTGAATTACATCTTTTCTGACCGATGTATGGTTGCTTTTACTAGATTTCACGCTTGTGTTTGTTTCCTCTTCGTGTGTGCAGGTATCCATTCGCGGGGATCGCGGAGGATTGTGACCAGCCAAAGCGAAGGAGCGAAGGCAACATCTCTTCGCCAAACAACAGCGCTGGAATCCAAGTAGGTGTTCTTTGCCTCTTGTTTAATTGTAATTAGGAACATGCATAGCAACATTGTTTGATTGTTGCTAGACCCTTGTTGGGCTAGTAGGGATCGCCTCTATCCGTAGAGGGGATTTACCTCTCCAACAATTTGGCGACTCCGCTGGGGATCAGCCTTTTTGTCTCTTGAGTCCACTTTTGTGTTGGTTTTGATTGACCTCTTTTCGAGTTTTTGGGATTGTCTTTGTTGCTTATGAACTTTCTGGGCGTTTCCGGAAAGCATTTTTATTACTGAAAAGCTCCTGCCTTTGGTTTGGGAAGTTTTATTTTGGCTTTCCTTGTTTTTTGCTCTCAGCGCGTTTTATTTCGGAACAGTCACGCTGACATCGTGACCCTGTTCTTTGGTTTTCTCTTCATCGCGCCTGTACGTCTAACAGTCGCGCTGACCACGTTTTCAAGGGCAGCGCGCTTTATTCGTGTCCTTCCGCGCTGACATCGCGCCCCCTCTTCTTTGTGATTTCGGTCATCGCGTCTGTGTGCTTTATATCCGCGCTGACCTCGTTTTTTGAGACAGCGCGCTTTTTCCCTGTCTTTCCGCGCTGACGTCGCAAAGTTGCTGAAGGTCTCCCCCTATCAGCGCCGAGTTGCTGAAGGCTACCCGCGCTGAGCCTGAAAAACTCATTTTTGACCAAATCGGCCTCCTGAACCTCTTGCTGTGACTTTCCCTTCTTCTCTCCACCTGTCTAATGACTTGTTTTTCACTGTCTGAACTTTGAACTGTTTGATTACGAAGCTTAGCCTCATAGGGTTTCGTTTTGCTCGGTTTTGAGTTTGCAAATACCTTCCCTTTTTGCTTTCGCTGCTTGGTTCGTGTTCCCACCATCACTTTTGCAATTGCTGGATTGTGTTGTGTCTCTAGTTGACTGGTTGTGACTTTCGTCCTTCGGGTGTTTGCCTTTTTCTATTGAATTCACGCTCTAACTCTAGGACATCTAGAGGTCGCGTGTGTGTCAAGCCTACCGTAGGGAGCTTGTTTGTTTGTTCGACCAGCCAGGTTCAGATCTGTTCACGCACTTGTTCAGTGATTGTTGGGGTGCTTTGGATTGTGTTTCCAAGTGTTTTCTTTTCGCTTCCTCCTTGCTTGCAATCTTTGCTTGTTTTGCAGAGCTTAGATCACATAGCTCGTGCATTACTTTGTTTCTTTTGATTTGGAAACTTTGGTTGAGTGTTTCAGGAACTTTGTGTGCTCTCATTAAGTAGTTTACTTGGTGTTTTAGTTCCTCCAAATTATTTTGGATGCTTTGTGTCACTGAAAGAAAATCAAACTAGTAGCTTTGCTTTAAAAAAAAAAAAAGTTGAAAAGGAAAAGGATGTTTCATTGATTTGCATTTTCAAAAGAAAAAGTTTCCTTTCCTCGCTTTTAGTTGCATTAGGCTGTTTGATTGATTGTGTTCGTTTTGTTTGATTGAAATCTCTTTACCTTTCCATAGCTAGAATTCATCGAACAAAATGTTTCTCGTTGACATGTAGTTTGCATCTAGGTAATTGTGAGAGAACATACGATAGGACCTGAAATCGAAACTTAATCTCAAGATCAACTATAAAATGAACCGAATGAATCTAAAAACGCATTGGAACTAAACGTAAATATCTAGAGGTCTAGGTTAGAGACGTGTTCCGGCGTATTTAAACATAGTCACTGTTGTTTCACATTAGGTTGGGTGATTCCTCCTTTTGTGACTCGATAGTGGTCTAACACGGACTGCACTCCCACGTACCGTCGCGTATATAGGGAGACCCCACTAGGCTTTTATCCTTTATCCATAGGAAGCCGAGTCTGTCGCCTTACGATTCGCAATGCAGTGAACACAACATTCACGAAGATTGACCACCCGTACCCTAAAAAGTATTATGTGGTTTTGCGAAAAGTCTGGCACACCTTTTACCTAGAGTCTCCAGAGCAGTCACTTTTGATCCTTTTCGGACTCCCTAAACGAAAAGGTGCCTGTGAGCGTCTTGTCACTTCGTGCTCATTAAACATTCGAAGGAGACTGGAGTCATCTTTTCGTCCTTTTCTCGACTCCTGAAACATGAAAAGGTCAAGTCTAATTCCAATGTCTTAAAATTAATTCGGCCACGATAACATCACCTGATTAGATCTCGTGTGCGTTAGCTTGAGTAGGTTTCGTTTTCGTTTGCTATGGCAACTTTTCCGGGATTCACTAACCCAGGTTCCCCATCTGATGGGAATCCAGGACAATTCCCTCCTCTTGGGAATGTTGGTGCTCCGTATATGGCAACGTTGTCCCTACCCGGGTTAACTGTCGGGTTGCCTGTGTGGTTGTTTTCAACCTCTTTGGTCTCTACCGTATCGGCTGTTAGTCCATCAGACCCACCACCTGAACAACATCATGTTGATCCAAAGGTGGACCTCTCCCCTTCGACGCCTACTTCTACGTTCTCATCTTCTACTTCGCTTGGTGAAAGTCTTGACTCGACTAACCGGGTGGCTAAGAGGAAGAAGAGGAAGACCAAGAAGAAGAAGTCCCCTAAGGGAGAGCCTACACACACAGTCCCCCCCTCAAGTCCAGCTATCCACTCCAGTACACCTGAAGTCGGGTCACCTTCTGCTCCTTCGTGGAAGGTTAAGTTTCCTTGTCGATTATGCAGGGAGGACCATCTGCTTCGTGATTGTCCTGGCATTCCCAGGGTATTAGAAGTTTGGTCTCACGATCCGGCCCACCCTTCATCGTCCACTAATGATCATGGTGATGCTACCTCATCAGTTGGGAATGGTAAGGAGAAAGGGAAGTTTCGAATCCCCTGTCGACTTTGTGAAGGCAAACATCCCCTTCACCTTTGTCCCCTCATGGATAAAGCCTCTGCTGTGTTGGAAAGTCTTGCTGCTCCTCCGAATCCATTTCCTGCTGGTTATCAGCGTCTTTCTACAGCTGTAGATCGCGCCCCTGTTCACAAAGAGATCGCTTCAGATTCTCCTATTGTCCAAGCCCCTCTTCCCGAACCTGGCTGTTCCCAGCCTATTCCAGACCCGCCGTTGGTCGGAAAGGGTGTTGACTCGAGTTCGCCTCCTCTCAACCACTCTGTTTCGGAAGAGCAAAATTCTCATGTTCTTCTCGTCTCCTCAGATTCTCCTGAGCTTGATGAAGGTTCTCCTGAAACCTCTCCGGAGAATTTAGATTCGGTTCTTTCCGCGCAGGGGGGCAACCATATGGTTCCCCCACCAAGTAGTTCGGTCATTTCCTTTGATTGGAGTCGTTTGACTGCCCCTCCCCTTCCATCCCATGTGCCTTTCTGGGTCACCGCCTATGCTTGCAATAGGGCGCTGCCCGGCACTGTGTTAGACGAAGGAGCATCGGTTAGTCTCATGCCCGTTACTACTTGGCGAGCTTTGGGTTCCCCATCGCTTGTACCTGTTGCACCGCATCTCACCGCGTTTGATGGAGGAACGAGTCAGCCATTAGGGATCCTTCCATAGTTTCCTATCACTTTGGGAGGCAAGACTGTCTATATCGACGTCTCAGTTACCCAAGGTTCTTTAGACTTCAGTATTCTCCTTGGTCGTGACTTTGTGTATGCCATGGGAGCCCTTGTTTCTTCACTTTTCCGTGTGGTTTGTTTTCCACACGATGGAAGAATCGTGACGTTCGATCAATTATCGTTCGTTCGTCCACAAGCCCCTCCGGCGCACTCATCCTTCCCTCTTGGCTTTCATCCACAAGTTGCATCTTCCTCGCCGCAAATCAACTATGTGGCCACCTCCCCCGTGCCCGTACCCAGTAATGACACCATCGTGCATAGTGTCCTGGGGGCATTAGGTCCTGATTTCCAAGATGTCGGCCTTCCCTCCGGAGCCACTTTCTTGGAGGCCTCCACTTCCCGTTCATTATGATGAAGTCTGGATGGAGCATAGTTCTTTTCCGGTGTCAAGCTCCTTAAAAAATGAAACTGGGTCTGGTCCGAGCACAGTTCCTTGTCTTGTGTCAAGCTCGCTACAAAATGAAACATGGCGTTCCGAGGATAGTTCTTTTACCTGTGTCAACCTTGTTAAAACAATGAAACATGAGCTCGTGCAATTCGAGCGCAATAACTGTTTTGTCAACCTTCAACCCATTTTCAATGGCTTGAAGCTTGGGGGGCATGTACCTCGAATTGAGACACGATGCTGGGGGCATGCCCGCTTCCTTTCCCATCAAGCATAGTTTGCATGTATATACGTGCCTTTAAGCTTGCATCAAAAATAAAATCCATTGTTCAAAGCATAGTTTGCATACGTGATTATCATGTGTGTTTTCAAGCTTTCATAAAAAATAAAATACGTGCATATTTAACGATGGGTCGTTTGTTATGCAAGTAGATACATTAGATCACATGTGTGTCGAACAGTCGCATAGCATATAGAACACATCATCATATGTAAAGATCCATCTAAGAATAAGCATATGTAAATAAATCATTTCAAGCATAGTTTGCATGTATGTGCTTTTAAGCTTGCATTAAAAAATATAAAATCCATGGGTCATGTGTCATGCAAATTCATACATAAGATCACAATTGTATTGAATAAACGCATAACATAAACAATACATCATCACATGTAACAATGATCCATCCAAAAGCCGGTATGTATATATATATATATCGTGCGGCGCACTAAGGCGCTCAAAAATAGAAGTGCATGTCCCAAAATCTCAATACATCTGAATCATATGTCTCAAAATAACAGTGGAAATAAAACCTAGACGACTAGTCAGCTGGATGGTGCTCTCTGTAGTACACAGCTGCTCGTGCCACCCGCCTCAGAAGGCGGTGCACTCTGGGTTCCACCCCCACTGTGTGAATCTGATGCTCCACGGGGACCTCCTCGACCCCCTGGTAGTCTGGCACCCCCTCCAGCAACCCCTCAAGGTTGCGAGCCACAGTCTCCGATGTGTTGGCCCCTGGAGGGGCTAAGGCCAAAGCTCCGGCTCCCGGGCCCTCTCTCCGTGCCGTGGCAGCCAGGCCAATCGGTCTAGTAGGCCCCACATCTGCATAACAAGACATTTATTAAGACATGTACATGAAAATTAAAAAACAATACAAAACTCAAAAAGACAAAAAGTGTCATACCTGCATCGTCCCACTGTTCACCCGGAGGCAGTACCAAATCAGGATCATTGCGGAAATCCATCCCCGCATATGGCCAATCCTGCACGAAGATCTCCTGCTGATCCAGCCAGTCTCTGAAAAATGCCCCCCAGCTATGTGGCCGGCCGCCACCCCCACGTGGCATGATACGAGCCCATCGTGAGGCCCTCGTCTCTCGAGGACCCCTGGGGGCATCCACAGCCATAGACTGCAGCCGCATGGCTGGTACTCGCTCCAGAATGAGCGGGACCAGGATCGATCCATAGCCGAACTGCTTCGTCTCCCCACGACGGCAGTTGCTCAATTGCCTCTTCATGTTGTTGGCCACTGCCGTGCACCAATCAAACACGGTAGGCTCGAGGCACTCGAGAGCTAGTAGGAGATGGGTCTTGGACGCCTCATGATTCGCCATGCTACCCGCCGCCCGGGTTACCATGAACAGGATGGTGCGCAGCACTATGTCTCTCACTGTGGGGATCGAGCACTTCCCACTCCGCGTTTTCACCGCCCCCGGGCAAACCTGAGCCATCAGATCATCTAGCGTGCCGCCGCTAGGTCGCTGCCCCTCCAAGATGGGCCTCGCACCTCGGCGCGACAACCCAGTCAAGAAAAAGATGTCCATGTGGTCAAACTCAATGTCGTGACCACGGATGGTGAATTTCTGGTCTACAGGGTTCCATGCTCTGATCAGCAGCTCCAGAAGATCATGCTGGGCCCTCAAACGCGGCGTAAGGAAGAATTTCATGAATCCGCAAGCCCGCATGGCGTTGCAGCAATTCACATCTCCCCAAGCAGCTACATCTTCTACATCGTGAACTCTCTCTTGCCATTGAAAGGCCATGATGTCCTGCACAAACCATAAAAACAAATTAGAAGTGCTTCCATGTAAAAATTCACGTTCATTTTCAAAAACAAAAATTTTTCCGCGCCAGCGCGGCTGTTTTAGAAACAGCCGCGCTGACAATGGCAGCTCTTTGTAAAAAATTCGAGGTCAGCGCGGAAGAACACGGCTTTTCCGCGCTGACCCGAAGTTGGCTACGTTTGTTATTTTTCGGTCAGCGCGACCCCGTGGGCGATATCCGCGCTGACCGAGGGCGCATCCATGCAAATAAAAATGCCCAATTGGGCCAATTCGACCGTTAAAAACCTACTAAAATGAACCAGAATGCAGGGCAAGGGAACGAGAACCTACCTGGAAGAAGCAGATCTGAAAATGGTCTCCGTACGGGCTGGAAATCACTCCGTCAACTTTTTGGCTCCTCCACGTCCTTCACGTTCCAGAATAGTGAAATGGTAAAAATGACTTATTACTCCCCCCTATTTATAGTAAAAACTCCTAAATTGCCATATTGTTTGGGTTTTTACCATTTTTAACCATAACACTAGCCCTGATTTTGTTTTAAGCATGTTTTAGTGTGTTTTTACGTATATCGAATGGATTTATGCGGGTAGTGCCCTTGTGCAGGTACAGGTATAGCAGCTTGGTCATGCCGGTCCACAATTCATGTGATCCCCAAAAAGTGTCGTCTCTAAGCTCTTTTCCGACGTTAAACAAGAGAAGATAGCCGAGTTTCCTTTCAGCTCGTTAAAAGGAATGAAAGGCGGTCGTTTTTAAGCTCTTTTTCCGACCGTTAAACCAAAAAGATCGCCGGGTGTTTGTCGTTTCGCGCTCGATATTGGCTCTAAAACGACGTGTTTTCAACCACTTTTTTACTTTTTCAGGTCGGAGACACTATTCATGAAAAGTACTCCTCGGTTGTAATGACCGGGCGGTTCTTTCGAGCATAGTTTTATACTTTTTCGGGCTCGAGAGACACAACTGTACGAAAAAGGACCCCCCTTGGAGTCTCCTTTTCCGCATTCTTTTCAGACTCTCGAAACAAGAAAAGAAGCCGAGTTTCTCCTTTGTCAGGCTCGTTAAACACTCAATGACATCGGATATTGTCAACATGACACACATCAAGCATATGCTATCCCCGTCAAGCTTGTCATCCAAAAATAATCGGGGTACCTACCTGCAAAGGTGGGGAAAATGGAACTACGATTACAGTCGTCTCGGCAGTACGTCACTCTTGAACATGGCACTCCACTGTTTCGTGTCTGGGTGGGGTCATCTCATCTTATCGTTCACTGGCCCCGTGGGTTTGGGTTATCCTATTTTGACCTCTCATCTGCTTATTGCCCTGTCACCATCTTATCCACTACTCATTTGATGTCAAGTACTGCCAAACCCGTTACAGTGCCGCCGATATGTTCAAGAGAAGTTGACCTCTGCAATAATACAACCTCATCTGCTATCTCACACAAATCATTTTTCCTCTGTCTCGCGTCAATGATGTGGGAAACATTATGGCCCACCTTCGATCAAGGTCCCTTCCTGTCGACTTCAGCTCATTATCCGGGAAGGTGACTTAGAGACTCCCTTCAGGTGCCTTAGAGCCTGCATGCCTCAATGGCAGGTTCTTCGTGTTCGACGCGAGGTTTACATCATTGGCCTTCGATCGAATGATTCCGTGGGTGTTCGACACCAGCTCATTGATTCACATGCCGCGGATTGTACCTATAGTACCTTGAGGACCATTGTCATTATTGGTGGTACCTCTCGCGTCTGTTAACAGTTTTCATCATTGACTGGTAATCAGACGATGTTCATGCATGTTCGACTTCAACTCATATATTCACATGCTTGAACTTGTACTTTGTTCGGATCGGGACGGAGCGCAAGACCCTGGATCCCTATCTTTGAGGGCCGGGTTGCGTTTTTGTGGATGATCATTACATGACTCGTTGATGGATGGCTGCGCCCATACCTGAGTCTTCATGGATGGCTGCGACCATACCTTATCATCATTCTGGTCTCTTTAGCTGGGTGGCTGCGTCCATACCATAGACCATTCTCGCATGTCTTTTGGATGGCTGCGCCCATGCCTAGACTGCATGTATTTGATTGTCAGAGATTTTCGGTCCTTCCTGGTGGTGTTCCAGTTCGGCGTGTGTTGTAAAGCATTTCACCCCTCCCGCTCTCTCGGTCTTCATGCTTTAGGGGGCATCTGTTACACAGTAATTTATCACTGCCTTCCTGTCAGTCACCCTGCTGTGTCCAGAATTCACAATCACTAAGTGTTTGATCCGGCTTAAAAACCCACTTTTTGCAAAGTTTTGTGCATCAGCGCGTCTGTTCCTAAAATAACCGCGATGACAGGCGCTTCCCAGTGTATTTTGCGCGCTGCCATCGCGGAAGAACATCACTTTTCCGCGATGGTTCACAGCGCGCCTTTCCAGTGTTCTTCCGCGCTGACGTGACTTGTCCAGTTACTGATATGTGCTGACAGCGCGGCAGTTTCCTTATAATCCGCGCTGATCCAGTTTGGGCGAATTTGTTCAAACAACCAGCCTTCCAGATAACTCCAGGCTTGGTTGTTAGCTTTGTGAATGTCGACTCCCTTCTATGGCGTGTCTGTTCGACCCTTTACAACAACTTCCCTTGAAGATAAGCTCATCCTTCCCCCTTTTTAGGAGACTCCTTCTCCTATATAAACTCTCACCATTACCATGGGCAGCTAGTTTTTGGATAGTTAGACATAGCTTGGATTGTATAGAGCTTATAGTGCTCAGATTTCTGCTACTATAGGTATTTGGTGTGCTAGGTGTGGAAGTGATTGATTGCTTAGGGAAGGTTGTTTTGTGTTGCTTGTGTGAGAGAGAGAGAGTTGTTGTTGGTCTTGGGAGAACCATCCTCAAAGGTAAATGCTTGAGATACATGCTGACTGGCCCCTCTTGAGAAGATTACCGACGTCAGAACATTTGGTTGTACTCTTCTCTATTCTGATTAATAATAGATGACTGCTATTATTGTTCCATTCCCATTTGTACTTGCAATGGTTAAATGTGAATTACATCTTTTCTGACCGATGTATGGTTGCTTTTACTAGATTTCACGCTTGTGTTTGTTTCCTCTTCGTGTGTGCAGGTATCCATTCGCGGGGATTGCGGAGGATTGTGACCAGCCAAAGCGAAGGAGCGAAGGCAACATCTCTTCGCCAAACAACAGCGCTGGAATCCAAGTAGGTGTTCTTTGCCTCTTGTTTACTTGTAATTAGGAACATGCATAGTAGCATTGTTTGATTGTTGCTAGACCCTTGTTGGGCTAGTAGGGATCGCCTCTATCCGTAGAGGGGATTTACCTCTCCAACAGTGCCTCACCCATGAGGAGGCTGAAAAAGTCCTGAATGATTGTCATTCAGGCACGTGTGGGGGGCATCAATCTGGATATGCTACAGCGCAAAAAATCTTATGAGCAGTATATTTCTGGCGAACAATGTTCAAAGATTGCATAACCGCAGTCAGAAGTTGCCATGCTTGTCAAATTTTCGATAGCAAAACCAGAAGACCACCTGCACCTCTGCAGCCAATAGTTTTTGTTGGGCCATTCGCCAAATGGGGCATCGATTTCATGACATGTAACCCCACCTCGACCGGGGGGCATGGGTATCTCATAGTCGCAGTTGACTATTTTACCAAATGGGTCGAGGCAATGCCTACATTAGATAATACTGGTGAAACAGCTGCCCTCTTCTTTTTCAATCATGTAGTCACCAGATTCGGCGTGCCACAGGCTATAGTCATAGATCATGGATCGCATTTTCGCAATCACATGATGGTCGAATTAGCTACCAAACTAGGGTTGTCTCACAACAACTCTACTCCATATTATCCGCAAGCCAACGAACAAGTTGAAGCAATCAACAAGGTCCTGAAACGCATGCTGCAAAGGATGATTGGAGTTCACAAGAGAAGATGGCACCTAATCCTGTACTCAGCTTTGTGGGCTTACCGGACATCGGTAAGGAATGCAACCGGGTTTACACCTTTCCAACTGGTATATGGCCTGGAAGCAGGCTTACCAATCCAATGCGAAATCTCGTCTCTCAAACTCACAATTGATCTCCTCCCCGGAACTTCAGAAGAAGAAGCTTGTTTCTTGGAATTAATCCAATTGGATGAAACCCGTCGTGATGCCGCTTTGGCTAACGAAGCCCATAAGAAATGAGTCAAGGCACAGTTCAACAAAAATGTCAAACCCCGTGTCTTCTCAGAAGGTGACTTGGTCTTGCTTTACGACCAAGAATCCGATAAATTGGGGGCAGGTAAATTTAAGTCTTTATGGATGGGTCCCTATATTGTTAAATGAGTGTTAGCAAAAGGAGCCTACGAGTTAATGGATTATGACGGAATTCCACTGGCACAACCTCGTAATGGGTTGTACCTCAAGCGTTACTATGCGTAATGGTAACCTGTATGCTTTTGTTATGTTTTTGTTTTCTCTAAAGTGTTTATTTTGGTCAAGTAATCCACTTTTTACATTTGTTGCAGATGTCAAACCTATTGGAGTCATGTGTTGGATATGCCGATGGAGCGAGTCATAGTTCGCGGAACCTATCTTCCGCAGCCTAGGCTATTTTTGATCCAAGCAGCGAGTTAGTAAGTTTCAGAGGGGTATGTATTGGTCGATCAACAAATAACATCGCTGAATATAGCGCATTGATAGAACTTCTCTCTGATGCCATCACACATGGTATACGCCAACTAATTGTCAGGCTAGACTCACAACTCGTAATACTACAACTCATTGGTATCTATTCCGTCTGAAATCCAGCTATTTATCGCATGTTCCTAAGGGTTAAGATTTCGAAAAGACAATTTGATTTTATTCAATATCAACACATTTCCAGAAACTTAAACACATTAACTGACTCATTAGCAAATTATGTGTTAGATAGACATTTGCAACATTTATAAAAAGAAACATACCATCAATGTTTGCATGTGGATCATGTAACTTAACCAAAATAAAACTCCAAAAATAAAAAATATATATAACTGTTTATGGTTTACACATAATGTTCTGTAACCAAGACAAAATCCGTCAAGTGACCCAAAAAACTCAAAATGCTAGGGGGCACCCTAGTCTAATGATTCTCGTGATAGCAAGTCACAGCCTGTGCAATCATGCATAAGAGACGAATCCATCGTCTTGGCACACTAGTAGTATGCCGTTGTAGCCTCAAAGGTAGCTTGTTAGTCCTCACATCTGGAATACCAAGAGTGAGGCCCTCAACCTGCTCCTGTAATGCTATGAGAGTCTCGGCCACATCGAGGTCACAAAGGATAGCCCTTCTGACGGCCCCTCCTGCTGGGGCGGCAGTTGGTACTCTTAGGCGAGCTACTGGATGAACAGGACCAACATCTTCATGTACACATGAGTTTGATTAAAGTCTTGATAGAATAAAGCACAAGGACATTATAAATGAAAAACGATAAACAGGAATATGGTCAAAGATTTTACCAATGGAGCCCCATTGTTCGCCATCTGGCAGTACTAGATCTGGATCACCCCAGAAGTCCATGCCAGCATATGGATACTCGGAATAAACCATCTCCTGACGATCAAACCACCTGAAGAAGGTATCAGAAAATGAAATCTGAGATTGACCAGCATGCCTAGACATATGGTCAACCCATCTCTGCATACGTGGTTCAGTAGGTGAAGGTAAATCGAGTGCAATATACTGCGGCTGCATCAGTGGTATCTTCTCCAAGGCAAAGGTGGTCAAAATAGAACCATACCCGAAGTTCTTCAACCTCCCGCTCTTTATCTTGGTCAACTGTTCTTTCATCACAAGAAGTACTGCGTCGCACCAGTTGAACACCTTCGGTTGGAGGCATTCCAAGGCATACTGCATATAAGATCGGTTGGCTACATGAAGAGCCGCACCACCGGCCATCCTACAAAAAGTAAATAGAATAGTCCTGAGGGCCCTGTTAGTGACATCATAGATAATGATCTTGCCGTATTTACTCAGCTGAGATCCTTCTCTGCAGTATCGGCGAACATAATCTCTCACAGAGTCGCCTCCTCGGGCCGAACCTGATAAAGAGATGGGGGCACCCCGCCTCGACAAGCCAGTCAAGAAATAGATGTCTACTACAGTCAAGGGGATAGATTTGCCCCTGATCTAGAAAACCTAGTTGGTAGGATCCCAAGCATCGAGAAAATACTGCAGTAAGTTGATCTGTTGTCTCATGCTAGAAATGCGGAAAAACTTCAGCAAGCCACAGTTCCGCAGTGCGTTTACTGTAACCGGATCATGTAGGGAAAGCATGTCCTCTTCTTCATGCTCACGTTCTTTCCATGTAATGGTCATCTTACTCCAAAGATCTCTGAAAAACGAACAAGAGAAGAGTTAGATCCTGATTTTGGTGAGAAACAGGAAAAGTTTCCATCAAAAATTGTGCACAAAATTCCTTCTCTGCGCCCATCGCACCTACAGTAGTGTTCTGGGTGTGTTGCATGTTAGATAGCCTTTAGACAAGCCAACATTCAACGCACCTTTCGATACACAGAGGGTGTGCTGAAGGTAGAACGAGTTTTTCAAACCCCAGAGGCTCAGAAAAACTAGGAATCAAGCTCAGAATGTAAAATGGAAACGATGAAATGGAAGAGCTCAGGTTTAGCTCCTACCTGGTCCAGACGGTGCCAAGAATCATCCACAGAAACTCCCGAAATCAGCTGATGAAAATCAAAGGGAAAAAGCACCTCCAAAGCTCCAACAAACCAAAGTTCAAATGAAATGGTAAAATAAGAGGTAAAAACACTTTTTCATTACTTTTTATGTAGCTCAAAGTAAAATATTAGTGTTCTAACTCATTTTCAAGCATATATTGTTCATTTCTAACTAGTTTGATGAAGCATTTGAAAATACAGTACAATCTTTGAAAGAACAAAGCTATTTATGGTAAAATAAAAAAGGGACCATTCAATCGAGCAGTTTTAGCACATAGTTCAAGCTCGTTAAAAAATAAACATAAGACATGAGCAAATGTTTCTCCCCGCATTTAAGCTCGTTAAAAAATGAACTATTCCCTAGTAAATAACCATCGTGAATGTAGTACTTCAACCATTAAAGCCTTGGTCGTGTTTGCACCGTCACCTCCAGTTTTTCATTGGCCGATCATTCACCTCCATTTGATTGTTTACCCATTTTGAGGAACAGCTACGAAGAGTGATTTCACTAGCCATCCTTGTGACACTACCGTGATTGGAAAATTCCAAACCTTACCTGGAATCAACTGCTACCCATTTTATCACTCGTTCCTCAAAAGACGAGTCTCCTTTAAGCTTTTTTCAACTGACTCGTAAAATATGAAAATATTGCCGAGCCATTGGCCTCTCCAGCTCGTTAAAGGGACAGGAAGTGCTATCCCTGTTGGAAATAATACTGAGAGGGGGGGTGAATCAGTATTATCAAGTTCTTTTAATAAATCTTCCTTATTTATTCTTTGAATTATTTTTTCATGTCAGTACCATAAAATAATGAGCATGAAAAAAGAAAACAAATAGTCACACCAAAGAACACAAGATGTAAGGTGGAAACCCAATGTGGGTAAAAACCACCTGCTGCAATATGTATCTATCTTCTTTCAAATTAGAAACTCCTTTTACAATGGGTTTGTGCTGGTGCAGTCCTTTACCAGTACGCAGGCTACAACCTGCAGAGAGCTACAACTCTCTCTCGTTTTCCAGTCTCTCCTGGAAGGGAGCTACAACCCCCTACTTTTTTTCTTTCAAGGACCACTTTTCATAAATTTTCAAATTGGATCCAAGAACATCAAAAACCCATCAACTACACTTGCATCATCAATCTCTGATTTCACCAAAGCCAACCCGCATACAGATCTGCAAATATTTCCTTATAACTTTGCAGTTGTTACATCAGACATACCCAGATCATAACATGTGTAAAATAAAACATGCATCAATAATTCAGACCCAGATTATTAGATTTATAGATCAAGCGTGTGCCACATATCACAGATCAAAATCATATAGAGATACCACTATTCCAGCCTTAATTTTGACCCATCAATAGAACTTATCCTTCTCCTTACGCTCAGGTTCCTTCTTCATTCAGATCCAGATCTACACCAAAACCCAATCACAATATTCTAGATCTAGCACTTTATCAGATATTCGATAATTCAGAAGATGCTTTGCCAAATGATCTCCTTCCTCTTTTATAATCTTAGGCCTTTCACAATACCACAAGCCAAAACCATAGGATCAAAAAACTGTTGGACTAATACCATGAACCAACCATGAAAGTACGTGAGATCAACACTTTTGGATGCAATACCACGGGCCAAAACCATAGGATCAAAAACTGTCGGACTAATACCATGAACCAACCATGAAATTGCGTGAGATCAACACTTTTGATGAGGTACCATGGTCCAAAACCATAGGTTCAAATACCAAGGACTAACTACCATGGACCAAAGGTAAGTTCTCCAACATATACGTGCTTTTCCTTGCATGAAAGTGCGTACCATGGTCCAAAACCATAGGTTCAAATACCAAGGACTAACTACCATGGACCAAAGGTAAGTTCTCCAACATATACGTGCTTTTCCTCATAGGTTCAAATAGCAAGGACTAACTACCATGGACCAAAGGTAAGTTGTCCAACATATACGCACTTTTCCTCATAGGTTCAAATACCAAGGACTAACTACCATGGACGAAAGGTAAGTTCTCCAACATATACGCGCTTTTCCTTGCATGAAAGTGCGTGAACTTTTTCTCTACATGAAATAAACTTTTCTCTGCATAAAAGTGCGTGAACTTTTCTCTACATGAAATAAACTTTTCTCTGCATAAAAGTGTGTGAACTTTTCTCTACATGAAATAAACTTTTCTCTACATATAAGTGCGTGAAATTTTCTCTACACTATAATTTATTATCTGAGATGAGTGGGTTGCCATCAGGTACAACATATGTATCATAATGCCAACAATCTCCCCCTTTGGACTTGATGGCAACCAACAACCAATCACTCTCCCCCTTTGACATCAAGGGCAAAGGGTTATGCTCCCCCTAAGAACATGCTCCCCCTGACTATAAACCAGATCTGCAAAGAAGAACCATAATCCATGACCATGAAAGAGATAGAGACGTATTGCAACAATATTCAGACCAGCATCCATGATCTCCTTCTGTACTTCCTCCATAATGCTAAAAATGCATGATATGCTCCCCCTGAACCAGTGCCATTCGATCTTTGACCAATCCGCAACCCAGCACATGTACGCATATACTTCAGATGAACCTTGCGTACAACCAACAATCAGAAGAGATTCAACAACAAGATGATGCATCAACAACCCCCAGCTTTTGCCTGAGGTATTCAAAGGTCTCCCTAAGCAATGGTTTGGTGAGTATATCAGCAACCTGTTCCTTAGAAGGAACATACTCCAACTTGACCTTTTGTTCAAGCACTTGTTCCCGGAGAAAGTGATACTTGATTGGTATGTGCTTGGTTTTTGAATGCATGACTGGGTTCTTTGAAATGCTGATTGCACTTGTATTATCACATAAGATGGAGATGGGTGGTGTACAAGTGATTTGAAAATCCTGCAAGGTCTGCATCATCCAAAGGAGTTGAGTGCAGCAAGATGCAGCAGCAACATATTCTGCTTCAGCTGTAGACAAGGCAATCAAACTCTGTTTCTTGCTGAACCAAGATACTAATCTGGAACCCATAAACAATGCACCACCACTTGTGCTTTTCCTGTCATCCACGCTTCCGGCCCAATCTGCATCTGTATAAGCATGAAGTGTGAGATCTGTATCTCTAGGATACCATAAGCCATAGTTTTGAGTCCCTTGAAGATATTTGAAGATTCTCTTTACTGCTTGAAGATGAGTTTCCTTTGGATTTGCCTGAAATCTTCCAACTATTCCCACTGCATGTATGATGTCTGGTCGGGTACCTGTCAAATAAAGTAGACTTCCAATCATAGATCTATAAGTTGGTTGATGTACTGCTGCTGATTCATCATTTGCACTGAGGTTACATCCTGTGACCATGGGTGTACATACTGGTTTTGCTTCTTCCATACCATATTTCTTCAAAATCTGCTTGAGATACTTGGTTTGAGACAAGAAGATCCCTCCTTCATTTTGTTGGATTTGCAAACCAAGAAAATATGTCAGTTCTCCCAGCAAGGACATTTCGAATTCTTTCTACATCACCAAGGCAAAGCTTTGACTCATAGCTTCTTCATTGCTGCCAAAGATAATGTCATCTACATACACAACAAGTATCAGCAATTTGTCATTTTCAACTTTTATATAAAGATTGTTGTCTGCTGATCCTTTTGAAAAACCTTGTTGATGAAGATATTTGTCCAAACGATAGTACCAAGCCCTTGGAGCTTGTTTGAGGCCATAGAGAGCCTTTTTCAATCTGCATACAAGATTTGGATCATTTCCAAGAATGAAACCATCTGGCTGCTCAATGTATACTTCTTCTTCCAAGTCTCCATTTAGAAAGGCTGATTTCACGTCCATTTGAAATACTTTGAAGTTTTGAAAGCTTGAGAGAGCAAGGAACATTCGGATGGCCTCAAGTCTTGCAACAGGAGCAAAAGTTTCTTCAAAATCTATTCCTTCTTGCTACGCATACCCTTTACAAACAAGTCTGGCCTTGTTTCTAATTACTTCTCCATTTTCATTCAATTTATTTTTGAAGACCCATTTTGTTCCTATAACATTCTTATCCTTTGGTCTAGGAACCAACTCCCAAGTGTTGTTCTTTTCGATCTGCTCAAGTTCTTCATCCATTGCTTTGACCCAACATTCATCTTTGCATGCCTCTTTCACATTTTGTGGTTCAATGGAAGAGAGTAATGCCAAATAGCTTGAAGCTTCAACAATTTTTCTTCTTGTTTGTACACCTGCTTCTTTCTGTCCCAAAATCTAAGATTCTGGATGATTCTTCTGAACATATCTGGATGGAGTCTTCTCTTCTATCCTTATCTGCTCCTCTGGTTCTTCTTGAGGTTCTTCTTCTTCATCATTCTATCTTTGAGGATGGCCTTCATCTTCTTCGATATCTTCATGATTTACTTGCCTAGGAATGTATCCCTTCTCATCAACCACTACATCAATGCTGTCAACAATTCTTCCAAGTCTTTTATTATAGGACTTGTATGCTTTGCTGTGTGGAGAATAACCAAGAAGGATGCCTTCATCTGCTCTAGGTTCAAGTTTGCCAAGTTGCTCATCAGTATTTTTAATATAGCATTTTCTCCCAAAGATTTTGAAGTGCTTTACCGAAGGAGTCTCACCATACCAGAGCTCATGAGGGGTTTGAGTGATGTTCACTCGGACATTTGTTTTGTTGAGAATAATAACCGCAGCATGTGCTGCTTCACCCCAGAAATTTTCGGGAGTTCCAGATTCATCAAGCATAGCACAAGCCATTTGTTGGACAGTTCTGTTCATTCTTTCCACCACTCCATTTTGCTGAGGAGTTCTAGCTGTAGAGAATTCTCTTCTTATCCCATGTTCTTCACAGAAATCGAAAAATTCATTTGAGGTAAACTCCCCACCTCTGTCGGATCTAAGACACTTAATTTTGTATCCTGATTCATTTTCAACCAAGGCTTTAAAGGATTTGAATTTTTCGAATGCTTCATCTTTGTGCTTCATAAGTCCTAACCAGACAAACCTGGAGAAATCGTCAATGAATAATATCAAGTATTCTTCTCCTCGAGGTGTCCTTTTCCTGAATGGACCACATGTATCTATATGTACTAGCTCAAGAGGCATGCTAGCTGATCCTTCCCTTTCCGGAAAGGTAGTTCTGGTTTGCTTTCCAAACTGACATGATTTGCATATGGTGTTGTCTGGAACTTTGATATCTGGAAGACCACGAACTGCCTGATATTTGCATGCTTTCTGTTAACACCCAGGTTGTTCCCTTTGACTCCCAAGGGAATACAGACGGGGTAACCACTAACCAATCTTTGGATTACAGCTTCTAGCCAAACTGTAATCAGAGAGGGCTCTCTCTTTTAGGTTTGTCTCTGTTTGTGAAGATTTTAGGCTAGTTATGAGTTCAGGGTTTGGTTTTATGTTTTGGTTGAGGGATATCTTTCTGTAGCTAATGTGGAAACCTTCAGATATTTCTAATCCATTGGGCTATGGAGTCTGTGGCTACAGGTTGTTTTGAAATATTGAGTTGAGTTGCTTAAATTACAGGGCCATTTAAATACTTCATGGAACAAACTTGAGATTGTGATGGTGAAGTGTGTTTAACCAGTGGAAAGCAATTAAGAATTTTCCACTAAGCTAGGAGTGTGAGAAAGAGATACACTGCACAGGAAGCAGACTTGAATTTGATGAAACAACAATCACTATGAAAGATATAGTGTAGAGGTGCAGCAATTAAGAATTACACCTTTATTACTGTAACTGAAGAAAACATTTATAACAGCATAGATTGAGTTCAGGGTAATCCGTGATTAAATCCTAGAACTATTCTTTTTCCTTGCCATTAACTGTGAAACACAGAACATGAATGAGCTATGAGAAGATGACAAAACACATAACGAAGAGTTTAAAGAAAACTTATTGAGCCATGAGATACGCAGGAATCCTGTAACATTCAGCTAAACACCACAATGCATCAAATAATGCAGAGCTTTAGAAATCCCATCAACTTTGTATTAATTCTCTGAAAGTTTACAGCATAAGAAATCTGGAAGAGAAATCAACCACAACCCCTGCAAACTTATGCGAGGGGGGATATATACAAGTGGTGATACCAAAATATCTGAGGCGTTGAGTCATCTGAGAAATAAATATCTTCACCAATTTGTACAGAACAATAGATCAGAAGTTATTACAGCTTTGAATACAACATAAATGCTCTTCAATTCTGTCAGAAGACATTTTGGCCTTTGGAGTCCACTGAGTCGGTTGAACTCCCTGTTATAAATGATGAATGACGTGTCTTTGTAGCTCTGTCATCCTGTAGCTTTCTGGCCCTGTCACCTGTGACAGTCAATGCTGCTTTAGTGGCCGGATAGTTTTGCTGATTTGGCTCAGCCCCTTCATGTCCATACACGCTGATTTTATCAAAATTTTCCTGTGCATGATAACTTATATTTTTTGATGAAAAACTTAGTGAATGGCTTCTTGTCTATAATATGATCTGTATGGTCTTAGTCCACCATTCCTGTGTGGGCAATTGATGTCTCAGAATTGCCTCTAAAGTCTCATCTGCCTTTGTGTATTTATAGAAATTTGGAGGCACATCAAACAAATGTTTGATCTCATTCATGATGAAAAATAAGTTCTCTACCCTGTTGTAGAGAATTTGTCATGTTGCTGGTCTTGCTTCTTAAGAGGTACTGGGTCTTTCAGTGATCTGATTAGTGGCGAATGTATTGAACCTTTTGGCATACTGCTCATGAGAAAGTAGCCTTCCTGCGCTGTTCAGTAAGCCAGGAAGACCTCTGCTTTGTAATGCTGCAAATCTGTCCATAAACTTATTAACCTCTGTCTGCATGTCTTGGCTTCTTCTCTCCAATGTCTGCACCAGGCTTTTCAATGTCAGGACCCTCTTTATTAGCTGGATGGTCTCGGTTCTGTTTGTAATTCCCATTGTCGCCAGCTGAGCACTTGTTCTGTTGTTAAGCACATTGATCATTCTGTTGGAAACCTTAGGCATATTGCCTAGAGATGCCTTTGCTCTCTGGATTTCTCTATGTGCTTTCCCTATGAGCTCTATTTGCTCATGAATAGTCTCAATATATTTCCATTGATCAGTTATGGATTGGCCAATGTTGGCCCATAGGACTGTCTTGAGCTTAGCTGTCACTTTATCAAGTGTGAGCTCTTTCTCCAGTTCCTTTATCCTCTCTTTGAGAGCCTTTATCTCTCTTCCTTTCTCAGCCACAGTCTGCTTGGATTTATCATATTTTTCGTTTAACTTGACCAAATTCTCCCTGGCCTGATTAAGTTCTAACATTTGGGCTTCGAGGGCTTGGATTTTACTCCTTAGCTTCTGCATATCCAGGCTTGGAGCCTGCTCTGTTGTTGGTGTTGGCGTTGATGTAGATGGTGCAGTAGTCTTAGGAGGTTCCTCCAAGTTGATTATCTCTAGAGGAGGCTGAGATGTTTGTCCTCCTTCTTTTTGTTGTAATGCTACCTGCAGTGCAGCCTGTACAGCCTCTGATTCTCCTAATTTCTCCTGTGTTAGGATCAGCTGTTTGTATAATGAGACCAGCAAAGCTGATGCATCTTGGTCATGTCTCAGTTGGGCAACTTCTTCAGTTTGAGGGTGAATAGTTGCTGGGACTTTGATCATTTTCCTCAATGCTGCCATGTCTGCATCCCTTAATTTCAATAATGCTTGTATGCCCTTGATGTCCTTGGGATCATGCCCAATCTCTATGATTATATCTTCTAAGGCTCTGATCCTGTTGTCCTTTGCTTGAGAGGATGCTCTCTCCAACTCAAGTTGGGCAGTGGTGTTGTTTAGGCTATTTTCTAGCCTGTAGTTCACCAAAGTCTTGTCTGCCAAGGAGGCATACACCATCTCACCCATTTGCTTATGTAGTTCAATCTGATCCATCGGGTGGATGTCCTTGGCAAGGACCTCAAGATTGGTCCTTAAGTAGTCTGCAGGGGACTGTGGCTACAACGCGGTTGGCATGAAGTGGCTCATGATCATTTTTCCTTCATTGACATCATGTGCAGACATTAGTCTTTGCTGGTTAGTGGGAGCCATTTTCAACAAATGATTATATAGCTGTATTTTTATTGGCTCATTCCTCCTCTTTATGTCAATGAACTGCTGTTTGATGCCCAGTTCACCTTCTCTCTGCTGGCTTGAGGAGATGACTTCTCCTCCCACTATCCTCTATTGTTCCTGCTGGAAGGAACTTGCTGAGGCCTGCATACTTGGTGGGCCCATGCCCAAAGATTTCCCTATAGGCATTTCCTCCTCAGGGAGGGGATTCATCCTGTGTCTTTTCTCCCCTTGAGTTGTTGTTGTTGTGAGGGAAGTCTCTCTGTCCCTCTTTCTACTTATGTCTTCTTTCTGTGGGGTTTGAAGGACTGAGGCCTCCACTATTGTCTCCTACCTAGGAGGCACAATCTGTTGTGGCTGCTGTTCAGTGGAAATTGGGGCCTGTACTGTTTTCTCTTGATGCCCTGATTTCTCTTTTTCTTGCTGCCCCTCTTGTTGTTGCTGTACCTGTGGTTGTTGTTGTACCTCCTGCTGCTGCATTTCCTGCACATGTTGCACCTCTTCATTAGGTGGATGCTCTGGCTCCATCTCTTTCTCTTTGCCTTTGCTAGAGATTTGATCAGTAGCTTTGGCTGCTTGTTGATGTGCTGTGGAGGATGAGGCAGCTGCTCCCAATAGAGTGCTTGGAAGAGCAAATACCTGTGAACAAAGCTCCAAGTCAGCCATCTTTTGGGGATTTTTAACTGCTCTTTGATTTAATTCTTCTTGTGTGGTAGCCTCCTCTAAGGTTCCTCTCCTCCACTTAATTTGATTTGCATACTTTTCTATGTGAGGAAACCCTACATGGTCATAACCGGATAGCCTATATTTGACCCTTCTTAAAGTTATGAAGTGATTGGGGTCATAAGGTTTCCAAAGGAAACTGGTCTGCAGGCCAAGGGATTCTAGCATTTTGTCTGCTTCTTGCCAACCTTCTTCCCTTTTGTTGTAAATGAAGTGGCCTAATTGGTTTCTTACCTTGAGCTGTGCTTTCTTGCCCTTGCCTGAAAAATGTAGCACATCAGCATTCCCAAACTGCCTGAAGTATTCAAGGGCAAACAATCTCATGGGCACATATTTGGGCAATCTGTATGGGGGCAACTCACACCCATATATCCTGATGACTGTGTGGTTTTGGTAATAATACCAATCCCCGATGCTATATACCTTAGATAACTGAAGGATTCTCTGCATCTCATCAGTTAGTCTTGGAGGAGGTGAGCTCATAAGAAAAGACATTGCTGGGTGGATGAAGAGGTCTATAAACTCACAGTAAGTATATGGAGAACAAGATCTGTGGTGGAAGACAGAGGACCAATAGACCACTGACCTTGGATTTCCTTGTGCATCCACTCTCTTCATAGAAAAGTGAAATTTCTCATGTTGATAATACAAAATTAGGTGGTAGATGTAGGAGGTGTATCTGAACACCCTTTCTCTTGACAAGTTTATTAGTTGCTCATGTATTTTATCAGATATGTAGGTGGCATAGTCATAGCAGATTGGAGACTTGCCAGGGGCAAACATGAGCATCATCACCAGCACAGTTTCATCAACAAACTCAACAGAATTATAGCCCAGAATGGGACTGATCATGTCTACAAGATCTCTGCCCAATTGGTTGAGGTAAACATGAGAAATGGGAGGGTACTTCACGGTGTCAGACCCAATGTACAACTGATTTAGTTTGGTGATTTGAGCCTCTGTCAATTTAGCTCCTTGCTTAATCAGATCCATCAGTGATAGAGGAACTAATTTCTTCTCAGTTTTGAAGTGCAGCATCTCTCTGATGGCTTCAGGGGTGACATAGAAAACAACTGAACCTGAAGGGTCAATCACAGCCCTCTGAGTGGCATCATAGCAGTCAGCACACAGGTGGATTAGGTCAGGGAACTGTTTGACCTGAGGGAGCTTGAAGATAGGGAGGAAAGAATCCCAAATGCCCAATACATCTGTTCCACACTCATGTTTAATCTTTAACTCATTCAGCAAGTGAATATGGTACTTGTTGTGCATTAGCATTTCTTCTGATATCTGATAATCCAGGTCTACTAATGGTTGCCATTCCAATTCCCTCTGAGGGGCATTTAATGGGGCAATGTTCAGGGCTACAGGAGCTACTGGTGCATCCATGGTTACCTTAGGATTCTGTTGGTATGTGCACTGGTATTAATGAACAGAACAATACTAAAAGGGGATTTTTGCAATAGAGAGGTGAATTGCAAGGAACAGAGGGTAAAATGGCAATGGCAGTAATTGAAATACTGCACAAGAACTGATAGGGCTAATGTTTGGTCTTCACAACTCTTTTTTCACAGTAAATTAGTGCAGCTCGGGTTCCCCGTTCATGATTGCGCGAACAGAATGCAGGTTTTGTGATAACTCGGGTAAACAAGGCTTAGCAGGTGAATTTCGACCTTACAGTTGCAAATGGAGACTAGGCAGAGAGGTTTTGCCAGTAAATTATGTGTTTCTTCAGTGTTTTAAGTTATCCTTGGAGAATTATGGACAAACTTAGGCGCAGGGAGGATAATTCAGATAAATACCTAGTACACTGCGGCAATGGTGACAAATGCAGGTGGGTTTGGTGCGCCAATGGTATCTAGGTCGAATTCAGCAGGTTGGTGAGAGCTTGGACGTAAAATGCATGCAGAAGAAACAACAATCGTTTTCGCAAAAAGTGCAAAAAACACGGTTTTTTGGCCAAGATATGGATTTTTGGAACATTGGCGCTTTTTTTGGATGACGTCAGCATGACGTCATCAGGTGGGGTCAAGGTCGGATGACGTCAGCATGACGTCATCAGGTGACGTGGAGGTTTAAGAGTGGTCCACGGGGATGATGAGGTGGCGGACAGGTGGAGCAAATGGCGAACAGGGGCGCTGACGCGGCGATGACGTAGTAGTGACGCTGGCATAGCGGGTTAGTGGAAACCGGAAGCGGTAAGCGGTTTGATATCGCACCGCCCTCTATACGGAAGCTAAATTGTCAGAGGGGGCTCCGATACGATGTGGGGGTGACGCGTGGCCGAGGCCTGACGTCACCCTCTGACAAATATCGGAAGCTAACCTACGGACGTCGGGGCCGCTCCGATATTCATGTGGGCCATCAGATTAAAAAGGCCAGATCTGACAGTTGATGGATTGCTGAGATGCTAGGACCATACGGCAGCGGGTGGGGATTAAAATAATATATTCTTTGGAAATTGCGCCCAGCGGGGACTTAGGACTTCGACAAATTCATATGGTTTTCAATGTATTTTTCATAAAAATGCGCATAGCGCCCGAACTTTGGGTAAAATGAAAAAGTGGGTTTTTTCTTATGTTTTTGCAAATGAAGCGGGTTAGGGGTGGAAATGAGTTTATTTACCAAGTTCTTTTGCAAATGAAGGGTTTAATGGATTAGAAAACTTCTGAAGGGGAAAGAGGGGTAAGGCTTTGGGTTCTTAAACTAACCAGATGTCAATTTAATCCCTGATAGTGAACATATGGCTAAAATGCCAAGGGGAAGGGATATTTATAGAATGCTTGGGGTTTATACACCATAGTGTTTATAATAATAGGGAAAGGGTAACATAGGGGATTTAGATAATAAGAAGTTAGGGGTTAATATGGATGGCAAAAGGTGAATGGGGAGTGATATTACTAAGTTTATATGAAGATAACTTAGCTTAGGGAGTAGATCAAAATGAAAAGATTTTTAGACAAGAAATGTGGCTTTTAAAGGAATAAGAACCAACATAAAACCTTGAATTCTTTCATGAATCTCAACTGATGAGGGGATGTTAGTAATGAATGTGAAAGGGGAAAATAGGAAGTTAGACATGCTCCTTTGCTCTGCTGCAACATGATGGAGAAGAGGACCTTCTCAATCCACTGATATTCCTTTTTTAAACAGGTTATCAAACACTCAATTGAAAGGAATGACATTTATGCAACCCCATCTGCCTACCCATCTACTTGCCTAGCATTTTTTGTTTCTTCATGGAGGGTGCACTTAGACTTGCAGGCCCTTATGTGTCTTTTCTTTTCTTTGGCTTTTCCTTTTAATTTTCTATCTAAGGCTAACCTTATTGCTTCCAAGGTCCCAGATTAAGCAATTGGGAACCTTATTTCTCTGCCTAGCTACTGGTCTGCCAAGTTTAAACAGTTTGGACAGACTTCTTTCTCTATTCTACAACAAAAATTGAAACATGGCATGATCCAGATTAGGCTGTTGGAGCATCCATCAAAATTTAATCAACATGAAGCTATATACACACATTGTCTCCTTTTGGAAATATGGGATCTTTGTATCACCAAAGTAGAGCATATTTGGAACTTTCTTTGCCAATCATGAAATATGAAACCTATTGGTATAGGTAGCTAACACTTTCCTTATTTGTGAAAATCTTAGATGCCCCAACCTCCGGTGCCATAACCAGTGCTCATCATCCTTGCTCAGATAGCATTGTTGTTGTCCTTCTTCAAATATGTATAGATTATTTGGAGTTCTTTTACCTTTGATCACTGTTTTACCTGTATCAAGATCACAAACAAGACATCCATTTGATCTGAATATCACCTCGGTTCTTTGATCACACATCTGGCTGACACTTAGAAGATTATGTTTCAATCCATCAACATACAAAACATTTCCAGCTTTGACCTTTTCTTTTAACTGAGCAGTGCCTTTTCCTTTTATAGTTGCAGGAGTATCATTTCCAAAAGAAACTTTCTTTCCTTTTTCTAGAGCAGAATATGATTCAAGTTTTTCTTTATCACCTGTCATATGCTTCGAACATCCACTGTCAATGTACCATAGATTTTCCTGTCCCTCTGCATAAAATGCTATCCCACATCTTTCTGTTTGTGGTTCCTTTATTCTCCATGTTTTGGTGCTTGAGGCTTGTTCCTTTGTCTACTGAAACCTACTCCTGCATTCAAAATCTTCATGACCAAAGTTATTGCAAATAGAACATTCAACTTCATTTTCAAGAACCGAAAAGTTGTTATAGGTCCTTTTTGTAATCGCGGTCATACTTCTTTGTTTTTGAGCTTCTCTAGTCATGATCGTTTTATATGCAACACATTGAGCTGCTTTGTGACCAAAGTTATGGCAAGAAAAGCATTGTCCATTAAAGAAATTTCTGCGGTTATCAAATCTTCCGGCCAAACAATTGTAATTTCTATTGTCATTCATTCTTGAAGCAAATTGAGAGGATTTTACCTGTGGCTGGTTGTAGCTTTTGTTCATCCTTAAGACAGATTACCCCTGATTTGCCTGATAGCATTTGTTTGTAATTGGTCACTGCTTTACTTGGTGATCTCCATTGTGCTTTTGCTCATTCCTTCTTGCTGCATCAAGATAACTCTTTGATGTGGATGCTTGAGAAGTTTCTCCATTATAGCCCAGACCTGTCTTGTTTAGAGGAGAGCGATGTACATTGATGATCTCATCCAGAGTTTTAGATCCTTTGACAAACTTAAGATTAATAGCCTTTGTTTTTTTGATCTCTTTTCTAAGACCAACAATTTCGCCTTCTAACTTTTCAAGATATTTTTCTTTTTCATCAATTTGAAGTTGTAGAGTATCAATGATCCTATTCTTTTCTTCTATACATGTCTTGAGTGTAGAAATTTCTTCACAAAATCTATCCACATCTATAGCATCCATGTAATCATCATCTTCAAATGCCATTAAGAGTTTATAGTCATTACCTCGTTCATCTTCGTCACTATTTGATAGACCATCACTATCTTCATGAGTGTAGTAGCTTTTCTTATTTGCAATCTGTTTCTTGTTCCATCTAGCAGGTTCCTTTCCTTTATCCTTGTGAGGACATTTTGCAGCATAATGACCTACTCTTCCACAAGCAAAGCATTTAAAAGGTAACTTACCTCTGAACCTTCCAGTTCCCCTTTGAAGATTTCTGACAAAATTTGATTCTTCTTCTTCTTCTTCTTCTGGCACGTGACTTGCTTCATAATAGTCTCCTTTGCCTGAAGCCTTGAAAGCAGCTTCTCTTCTGTCTGATGGACCTCCCTTTCTCATTTCATAAGTAGTTAGAATTCCGTGTAGCTGAGACATAGTAAGAATTCGTAGATTTTCCTTTTCTTCTATTGCAAACACTTTAGATTCAAACTTGGGGGACAATGATCTTAGAATGTTTTCAACCACAATAGCCTCTTTTATTTCTTCACCCAAGTTTTTCATGCAATTAACAATCTCATCTACCCGAAGGAAATAGTTAGCCACACTTTCATCATTATACATTCTGAGATTCTCATACTGAATCCTGAGGGTTTGAAGTTTAGCACGCTTTACCTGTTCATCTCCTTCGTAGCTCAAGACAATCTTGTTCCATATTTCTTTTGCGGATTTATATTGCATAACCTTCACGAATTCTGTTTGAGATAAGCATCCCAACAGAGTATTGACTACTTTAGCATTTGTTTCATATTTCTTCTTTTCGGCCGTATCTGTAGGAGTAGCTGAAGGAAAAGTGTAGCCTGTATCTATGATATCCCAAACTTCTGTACCAAGAGATTGAAGATAGGCAGTAACTCTTACCTTCCAATAATTGAAGTTTGTCCCATCAAAAATTGGTGGCCTGATTGATGCTTCCCTCTCATAGTTGCTCATGATGAATGATCTTCCTTCAAGCGATCAAGCTTCTCTGAAGGACCTGCTCTGATACCAATTGTTGGAAATAATACTGAGAGGGGGGTGAATCAGTATTATCAAGTTCTTTTAATAAATCTTCCTTATTTATTCTTTGAATTATTTTAGCATGTCAGTACCATAAAATAATGAGCATGAACAAAGAAAACAGATAGTCACACCAAAGAACACAAGATGTAAGGTGGAAACACAATGTGGGTAAAAACCACCTGCTGCAATATGTCTCTATCTTCTTTCAAATTAGAAACTCTTTTTACAATGATTTTGTACTGGTGCAGTCCTTTACTAGTACGCAGGCTGCAACCTGCAGAGAGCTACAACTCTCTCTCATTTTCCAGTCTCTCCTGGAAGGGAGCTACAACCCCCTACTTCTTTTCTTTCAAGGACCACTTTTCATAAATTTTCAAACTGGATCCAAGAACATCAAAAACCCATCAAATACACTTGCATCATCAATCTCTGATTTCACCAAAGCCAACCCACATACAGATCTGCAAATATTTCCTTATAACTTTGCAATTGTTACATCAGACATACCCAGATCATAACATGTGTAAAATAAAACATGCATCAATAATTCAGACCCAGATTATTATATTTATAGATCAAGCGTATGCCACATATCACAGATCAAAATCATATAGAGATACCACTATTCCAGCCTTAAGATTTTGACCCATCAATAGAACTTATCCTTCTCCTTACGCTCAGGTTCCTTCTTCATTCAGATCCAGATCTGCACCAAAACCCAATCACAATATTCCAGATCTAGCACTTTATCAGATATTCGATAATTTAGAAGATGCTTTGCCAAATGATCTCCTTCCTCTTTTATAGTCTTAGGCCTTTCACAATACCACGGGCCAAAACCATAGGATCAAAAAACTATTGGACTAATACCATGAACCAACCATGAAAGTACGTGAGATCAACACTTTTGGATGCAATACCACGGGCCAAAACCATAGGATCAAAAAATGTCGGACTAATACCATGAACCAACCATGAAATTGCGTGAGATCAACACTTTTGATGAGGTACCATGGTCCAAAACCATAGGTTCAAATACCAAGGACTAACTACCATGGACCAAAGGTAAGTTCTCCAACATATACGCGCTTTTCCTTGCATGAAAGTGCTTACCGTGGTCCAAAACCATAGGTTCAAATACAAAGGACTAACTACCATGGACCAAAGGTAAGTTCTCCAACATATACATGCTTTTCCTCATAGGTTCAAATACCAAGGACTAACTACCATGGACCAAAGGTAAGTTCTCCAACATATACGTGCTTTTCCTCATAGGTTCAAATACCAAGGACTAACTACCATGGACCAAAGGTAAGTTCTCCAACATATACGCGCTTTTCCTTGCATGAAAGTGCATGAACTTTTTCTCTACATGAAATAAACTTTTCTCTACATAAAAGTGCGTGAAAGTTTCTCTACATGAAATAAACTTTTCTCTGCATAAAAGTGCGTGAACTTTTCTCTACATGAAATAAACTTTTCTCTGCATATAAGTGCGTGAACTTTTCTCTACACTATAATTTATTATCTGAGATGAGTGGGTTGCCATCAAGTACAACATATGTATCATAATGCCAACATTCTCCCCCTTTGGACTTGATGGCAACCAACAACCAATCACTCTCACCCTTTGACATCAAGGGCAAAGGGTTATTCTCCCCCTAAGAACATGCTCCCCCTGACTATAAACCAGATCTGCAAAGAAGAACCATAATCCATGACCATGAAAGAGATAGAGATGTATTGCAACAATATTCAGACCAGCATCCATGATCTCCTTTTGTACTTCCTCCATAATGCCAACAATGCATGATATGCTCCCCCTGAACCTGTGCCATTCGATCTTTGACCAATCCGCAACCCAGCACATGTACGCATATACTTTAGATGAACCTTGCGTACAACCAACAATCAGAAGAGATTCAACAACAAGATGATGCATCAACAACCCCCAGCTTTTGCCTGAGGTATTCAAAGGTCTCCCTAGGAAATGGTTTGGTGAGTATATCAGCAACCTGTTCCTTAGAAGGAACATACTTCAACTTGACCTTTTATTCAAGCACTTGTTCCCGGAGAAAGTGATACTTGATTGGTATGTGCTTGGTTTTTGGATGCATGACTGGGTTCTTTGAAATGCTGATTGCACTTGTATTATCACATAAGATGGAGATGGGTGGTGTACAAGTGATTTGAAAATCCTGCAAGGTCTGCATCATCCAAAGGAGTTGAGTGCAGCAAGATGCAGCAACAACATATTCTGCTTCAGCTATAGACAAGGCAATCGAACTTTGTTTCTTGTTGAACCAAGATACTAATCTAGAACCCATAAACAATGCACCACCACTTGTGATTTTCCTGTCATCCACGCTTCCGGCCCAATCTGCAACTGTATAAGCATGAAGTGTGAGATCTGTATCTCTAGGATACCATAAGCCATAGTTTTGAGTCCCTTGAAGATATTTGAATATTCTCTTTACTGCCTGAAGATGAGTTTCCTTTGGATTTGCCTAAAATCTTCCAACTATTCCCATTGCATGCATGATGTCTGGTCGGGTACCTGTCAAATAAAGTAGACTTCCAATCATAGATCTGTAAGTTGGTTGATGTACTGCTGCTGATTCATCATTTGCACTTAGGTTACATCCTGTGACCATGGGTGTACATACTAGTTTTGCTTCTTCCATACCATATTTCTTCAAAATCTGCTTGAGATACTTGGTTTGAGACAAGAAGATCCCTCCTTCATTTTGTTGGATTTGCAAACCAAGAAAATATGTCAGTTCTCCCAGCAAGGACATTTCGAATTCTTTCTGCATCACCAAGGCAAAGCTTTGACTCATAGCTTCTTCATTGTTGCCAAAGATAATGTCATCTACATACACAACAAGTATCAGCAATTTGTCATTTTCAACTTTTATATAAAGATTGCTGTCTGCTGATCCTTTTGAAAAACCTTGTTGATGAAGATATTTGTCCAAACGATAGTACCAAGCCCTTGGAGCTTGTTTGAGTCCATAGAGAGCCTTTTTCAATCTGCATACAAGATTTGGATCATTTCCAAGAATGAAACCATCTGGCTGCTCAATGTATACTTCTTCTTCCAAGTCTCCATTCAGAAAGGCTGATTTCACGTCCATTTGAAATACTTTGAAGTTTTGAAAGCTTGAGAGAGCAAGGAACATTCGGATGGCCTCAAGTCTTGCAACAGGAGCAAAAGTTTCTTCAAAATCTATTCCTTCTTGCTACGCATACCCTTTACAAACAAGTTTGGCCTTGTTTCTAATTACTTCTCCATTTTCATTCAATTTATTTTTGAAGACCCATTTTGTTCCTATAACATTCTTATCCTTTGGTCTAGGAACCAGCTCCCAAGTGTTGTTCTTTTCGATCTTCTCAAGTTCTTCATCCATTTCTTTGACCCAACATTCATCTTTTCATGCCTCTTTCACATTTTGTGGTTCAATGGAAGAGAGTAATGCCAAATAGCTTGAAGCTTCTGCAATTGTTCTTCTTGTTTGTACACCTGCTTCTTTCTGTCCCAAAATCTGAGATTCTGGATGATTCTTATGAACATATCTGGATGGAGTCTCCTCTTCTATCATTATCTGCTCCTCTGGTTCTTCTTGAGGTTCTTCTTCTTCATCATTCTGTCTTTGAGGATGGCCTTCATCTTCTTTGATATCTTCATGATTTACTTGCCTAGGAATGTATCCCTTCTCATCAACCACTACATCAATGCTGTCAACAATTCTTCCAAGTCTTTTATTATAGCACTTGTATGCTTTGCTGTGTGGAGAATAACCAAGAAGGATGCCTTCATCTGCTCTAGGTTCAAGTTTGCCAAGTTGCTCATCAGTATTTTTAATATAGCTTTTTCTCCCAAAGATTTTGAAGTGCTTTACCGAAGGAGTCTCACCATACCAGAGCTCATGAGGGGTTTGAGTGTTGTTCACTCGGACATTTGTTTTGTTGAGAATAATAACCGCAGCATGTGCTGCTTCACCCCAGAAAGTTGCGGGAGTTCCAGATTCATCAAGCATAGCACGAGCCATTTGTTGGACAGTTCTATTCATTCTTTCCACCACTCCATTTTGCTGAGGAGTTCTAGCTGTAGAGAATTCTCTTCTTATCCCATGTTCTTCACAGAAATCAAAAAATTCATTTGAAGTAAACTCCCCACCTCTGTCGGATCTAAGACACTTAATTTTGTATCCTGATTCATTTTCAACCAAGGCTTTAAAGGATTTGAATTTTTCGAATGCTTCATCTTTGTGCTTCATAAGTCCTAACCAGACAAACCTGGAGAAATCGTCAATGAATAATATCAAGTATTCTTCTCCTCGAGGTGTCCTTTTCCTAAATGGACCACATGTATCTGTATGTACTAGCTCAAGAGGCATGCTAGCTGATCCTTCCCTTTCTGGAAAGGTAGTTCTGGTTCTGGTTCTGGTATATCTATATATGGATCCCTCATCCCAGAGATCTAGAGGCTGGAATTTTGCATATTGTAAGGAATTGTTGTTGGTTTCTTGAGACAAACATCAAATTGTTGTGTGATCTATGCATTGTTTGAGGTGAAGAGGGGCTTCTTTGCTGGGAGGTTGATGCTGGGTCAAAACAACTAGTTGTAACTCCTCTTGGCTCTTTTCTTGTTTATCAATAAAAGCTATTTGAGTTTTCCTCCATGCTTTTGCATCATTGATGCTTGTTACATTTGTATGGTCAATTTACATCTAATCCCAGATTGTTTATGATTATAGATCCATGTCTTTGTATAGTGCTATGCTTCTGTGATCTTACAGGTGCTTCATGAAGCTGAGCGTGCAAGGGAGCAGGTAGCTGAGGACTATCAAAGAAGAGAGGGATCAAATCAGGAGATTAGCGCAAGACAGAGGTTGGTCTTTCTGTTCCTCTCTATCTATAATTCATAAAGGAAAAACGAAAGTAGCTTTTCTCTGTTTGTTTCTAAGGCAGTTGTCACACCTTAGTGGGATAGAGCAGTTCTATATAGACACTTTTCCCTATAACAGGTGGGAAGAAGTTTGACAAATCGAAAGTGCGATGCTTTTATTGTCATGAAGTGGGCCATTATGCTACGAATTATCCACAGAAGAAATCCAAGAAGGGATCCTCGAAGGGATCTGATGGTGAGGCACTGGCCTCATAGTTTGAGTTGGATTTCTCTCTTATCGCATGCATGATTTCATCCATGGTGGGATGTGTGTGGTACCTGGACAGTGGAGCTTCATTCCACATGTCAAGTGACAAGAATATTTTCAGTACCTTGGAGGAGAAGGATCTCCAGATGTGGATTGAGATAGGCGATGATGGAAAGTACCATGTTTCAAGTGAAGGTACAGTTGTGTTTCAGAGGAAGCATGGACCTCCTCTCACCCTGACTGATGTAAAGTATCTACCAAGTCTGAAGAAGAATCTTGTGTCCATTGTTATGCTAGAAGATAAAGGCTATGATGTAGTCTTTAGTAAAGGAAAGGTATTCCTGAGGCACATCGGCACTGGACAGACCAAGCAAATTGGGATTCGAGTAAAGAATTTCTATAAGCTAGAGGTAGACGACTGTGTTGCATTGAGTTCCAAAGATGAGATGGTGTAGAGACAAGATGTTGGTGAGCTATGGCATAGAAGATTGGGCCACTTGCACCATGGAGCCCTGAAGATCATGCAACAGATTTCTACTAGACTTCCTAAGGGAAAACTGGAGCAGACGAATACATGCAAAGGTTGTACCTTGGGTAAGTATGCGAAATATTCCTTTCCAGATCGAGATAGTAGAGTTGGAGCAATCCTGGAGTGAGTTCACTAAGATGTTTGTGGACCATTCTCTACAGTTTCCACCACTAAACAAAGGTACCAGGTTATTTTTATTGATTATTTTTCTCGTAGATACTGGATTTACTTTATGCAAAAGAAGGATCAGACCTTATTGAGGTTTTGTGAGTTTAAAGCCTTGGCAGAGAAAGAATATGGAAAGAAAATAAAAGCCTTGCGTAGTGATAATGGTGGAGAGTATGTCTCCCAATAGTTTAAGGACTTCTGCGGTACAGAAGGAATTAAATGGGAGTTGATGGCACCCCATAACCCACTGCAGAATGGGTTGGCCGAAAGGAAAAACAGATCGATTGTGGGAGTAGCTCAAGCAATGTTGCATGACCAAAGCCTACCACTGCATTTGTGGGCTGAGGCATGCAATATAGCAGTATACTTGTAGAACAGAAGCCTTCACCATATATTGGGAATGAAGACACCTATGGAGGCCTTTTTCAGGAAGTGACCAGTTGTGAGTCACTTTTGAATCTTTGGATCATCAGTTTACTGTCATCTGACCAAAGATGCCCGAAAGAAGCTAGATCCAACAGCTGAGTTGGGAATACTTGTGGGGTACATGGATACACCCCACAACTATCGGGTGTACCTACTTACCAGTCAAAGGATAGCGGTACGTAGGGATCTGAAGTTTGATGAGAAGAAATCCATGTGAGTATCACTTGAGAGGGAGCTCAAGTTGGATGCAGAGGAGCAAATTTCAGTTCTAAGGAGGAGGAGCCTCAGATTGATGCGGAGCAGCTGCATGCAGAGGACCCCGGAGTGGAGACATCCACTCATGCTGAGACTTCCAGAGATGGGTGGAAATTCTCAAGGGAAGCAAATAGGTTTATGCTGGATGCAAGGGAGAATGTGCGACAACCATCTTCTCTGCGTGGATAGAGGAGGTCGCCCGAGTGGTACACTGGTTACATGGTCGTGGTTGGGGAGTGTATAGAGTCCGAGCCTTCTTCATTTGAGGAGGTAGTGTAACAACCAGTCTAAGTTGATGCAATGGTAGAGGAGTATGACTCTATCATTCGGAACAGTGTGTGGGATGTTGTCCCAAGACCTCAGGGCAAGTCAATGGTGAGTTCTAGATGGATTTACTAGGTAAAGTAGGCAGCTGATGGCAGTATTGAGAAACATAAGGCAAGGTTTGTTTCTCGTGGTTTCTCACAAGTCGAGGGGATCGACTACGATGAGACCTTTGCTCCTGTAGCAAGGTACTCATCTATCAGATTGATGTTGGCACGATTAGCTCAGATGGGTTGGAAGATCCATCAGATGGACGTGAAGACAACATTCATCAATGGGAATATTAAGGAGGAGGTGTACATTGAGCATCCAGAGGGTTTCAAGACCTTCAATCATGAGTCATATGTGTGCCGACTCAAGAGGGCTTTGTATGGGTTGAAGAAAGCACCCTGTGCTTGGTACACCAAGATCAACAACTATTTCACCAGGTTTGGCTTCACCAAGAGTGAAGTAGATGTGAACCTTTACCACATCATGGTAGAAGGTAAGCCATTAATCATTTTTCTTTATGTTAATGATCTAATTTTGACAGGCGATGATTAGTTGATCCAGTCTTGCAAGGAGGACCTTACAAGATAGTTCGAAATGAAGGACATGGGTCTTATGCACTAATTTCTAGGCGTAGAGGTGTGGCAGAAAGATGGTGAAGTATTTATGTCTCAAGGCAAGCATGCCAATGAGATACTCATGCGCTTTAACATGGAGAAATGCAAGCCCATGGAGACTCTTCTTGATGGGAACTAGAGGAAGGAGGATGCTACTTCAGGTGAAGTAGTAGCTGCTATTGTTTATCGGCAGCTTGTGGGTTCACTTATGTATCTGGTGAACACACGGCCCAACTTATGCTTTGTGGTGAACCAGCTGAGTCAAGCTATGGTTCAGCCTACCAAGCTATTTTGGAAGGTGGCGAAGCATGTGCTGAGATACCTCAGAGGCACATCTCAGTTTGGATTGTGGTATAGATGGACAGAGGGAGTGAAGCTTCAGGGCTTCACAGATGTGAATTGGGCAAGGAGTCCATCAGACTGGAAGAGCACTTATGGAGGAATCTTCAACCATGGTTAAGCTCCAGTTTACTGGTACAAAAGGAAACAAAGATCAGTTGGACTTAGCTCAGCAGAAGATGAATACATGACTGCTAGTCAAGTTGCATGTGAGGCCAATTGGATGCGGAAGATTCTAGTGGAATTGTTTGGTCAAAGGATGGATCCAACCGTGATCTACTGTAATAATTAGAGTTGTATCAAAGTCTCTAAGAATCCAGTTTTTCATGACAAGTCCAAGCACATTGATATCCGGTATCACCATCTTCGAAACTATGTGGTCAAGAGGATCATGTTGTTGTATGTTTCAACCAAGGAACAGGATGCAGATATTTTGACGAAGGCATTTTCAAAATGCAAGTTTGAGTTCCACAAAGATAGGATTGGGGTTACTTATAATCCCTTTCTTGTTGAGAGGGAGTGTTGAAAATAACAACAAGAAATGATAAAAATAAAAGTGCTAAATTTAGCACTGCTATAGATAGCATTTCGGGATACCTTCCTATTTTAGTTAGTCACTGAACTAAAATAGATAAGTAAAATTCGAATTTGATCTTAGAAGTTGTCTGTAAAATAATTAATTAATTCATCTTAAGTTAATTAGTCGTAGAAAATCAAACATGAAGTCTATGTGAAGACATGCAACACTTTCTCCATTGATTGAGGAATTTATCCCTCAGTTAAAGAGATAAGGATGAGTTGTAATTTGAGTTGTAATTAGTTAGCTTAGTTAACTGAGCTAAGTCCAGTTAGATTAGTTCAAATAGTTTGTTGAACTAATTGTGAGTTCAATTAGTTAATGCATGCATGCATGTAATTGCTACACTTCATATAACTGAATATTCTCTCATAAATAACTCATGCATGTCAGTTCAGTCAGAGACCCAGTTGAGATCAGATGATGGGACAATATACTATCAGTTGCAAGAATATTCCATTGTGAATATATCTTGCATGCAGAAGGAATTCATTCCTTGGAGATTGCTCAGTTACTTCTTTAGTTTAGTGAGTGTGTGATGAGGCCAATTTACATAGGTGGCATCACTAGACCCAAAGGAAAACCATGCAAGGAAATAGGAGGCTTGGGGGGCTAAGGGAAGGCATATCTTGTGTCTATTCAGTCGGTGAGCTATATTGTTTGATTGCAGAGAGAGCAGGATAGCTTGTGAGATAATTCTTTTGTAATCTGAACATATTTCCGCTTGTATGATAATACAGAGATTGGGGTTTTAGGCTGAGGCTTTCCCCGGGTTATTCTTTTGTGTTCATGTGTGATTGATTCCTCGTTCTTAGTTATATGTGTTCTATTTGATCTTGCTCATATTTGATTAAGCTTCCGCAAAGTTTTTTGTAGAAGTAGATCTTGTATTTTGCTTTAGTATATTGCATAATCTGTTGATCTACAATGATAATTTCTACAATAACTTGCACAAGTGATACAACAAACTTTTATGTACATGGTAATCCAACTCTTCAATTTGGTTTCCTTGACTCAAGCTTGCATACACATCTTGAAAGTCATTATCATATGAATATTTCTCAATGTAACTTTCATGCAAAATAGAGTTATGCTTTAGTATAATAGATGAATCTACAATAGGCCTAGAAAGCATATAAACTACTTTATTGTAGATTCCCTTTTTGTATTTGATAACCAAATGAAACTGTTGTATAAAACCCATCCATCTGAAGTATTGTGATTGTTGCAACTTTGACTATGACTGTAAGTATTGCAAAGGTTGATGGTTGGTATGGATAATGGTTTCCTTCCCCACCAAGTAGTGTTTCCATTTTTGACACTTTGTACCAATGCATAAAGTTCTTTGCCATAAGTGGGATAGTTAGTCGCAACTCCATTAAAAATTTGAGAATGAAATGAAATGGGCTTACCATGTTGCATAAGAACTACTGCCATGGCGTAATCATTAGCATCCATTTGAATCTCAAATGGATGTATAAGATCCCGAAGAGCCAATACTGGTGCTGAACTGATCTTTTGCTTTAAAGCATCAAATGCTTTCTGTTGTAGATCTCCCCAATGGAAGACTTTCTTGACACTATTCAATGCATGTAATGGTGTTGCAATGGAATAAAAATGAGCAATAAATTTCCTCCAAGATTGTGTTTCCCCTAAAAAGCTTCTTACCTCTATATCTATATTAGGCTTGGGCCGATTCATAATGACCTCAACCTTAGAGGGGTCGATCTTCAGCTCACCTCCTCCAACAATGTGTCCCAAATACACTAAAGAAGTCTTTCCAAATTCACACTTCGACATCTTTAAAAACAACTGTTCTTTTCTCAAGACATCAAGTACTTTATTTACATGCATGACATGTTCATCTCTGGATTTGCTGAATATGAGAATATCATCTAAGTAAACAATGAAAAATTCATATAGAAATGGTCTCAATACATCGTTCATAACTGTCATGAAATTAGTTGGAGCATTTGTAAGACCGAAAGTCATAACAAACCACTCAAACAATCCTTGTTTATTTTTAAATGCAGTTTTCCAAATGTCCTCTTCAGCTATTCTAACTTGATGATAACCACTTCATAAGTATAACTTAGTGAAATACTTTTCGTACCTCAATTGATCAAGAAAATAATCAATTATTGGGAGTGGATAATGATTCTTTACCATGATTTTGTTTAGTGCATGGAAATCCTCACACATGCGCCAAGTCCCATCCTTCTTTGGCACCAATACAATGGGCGAACCACATGGAGAAGTATATGGGTGTCTAATACCTTTCTTAAAAAATTCTTGAATTTTCTTCTTGGTTTCCATGCTCTCCATAATCGACACGCTATACATGCCAATGTTTGGAACTGGAACATCCTGCTACATCTGTATCTCATGTTGAATTCCCCTCTTGAGAGGTAACCCCTTTGGTTCCTAAAACATCTCACCATGCTTGCTTACCATATAAAAAAAATCGGATTTTAATTTGTCATCACAACCTTCAAAAGATTCATAATCAATATCATTCGTTTTCTTGATCATGAGAAGCACAAAATTTTTACTTGCATTTACCAGTCTCTTCATCTGCCTTGCATTAACCAAAGAAATATTTAGCTTTTTGCAATGGGCTCTCACAATGTACTCCACCCCATGCTTGAGCAATAATTATTTGTTCTCATGGAAATAAAATATTTCTTTCCTATCATACAAATAAGGACTACCCAAAATGATTCTTGAGATGTCAGGTGGAACTACATGTAACTCAACTTCATCAATGAACTTTTCAGTAATGGGAAACTTGAACAAGCATTTCCTTGTAACCTGTAAATTTGCATTATTGACTATCCAACCTAATGGATATGGCTTATGATGAGGTACAGTTTCAAGGTTAAGCTTTTTTACCAATTCTTTTGAAATTAAGTTTGATTGTGACTCATAATCGAATAATTCATCAATCCTTCTATGATTTAAAATTACCCTTACATGGAACAATTCTATTCTTGATTCTTAATTTTGAGTGTTATTGTGACTATGTAACGAACTAGTGCTTGCAATAACTTATTTTCCTTTTGTGACCATGGCTGAAATCTTGGTCTCATCACCAAAATCTGATCCAAGATGATGTTGTGTGGTAGTGGTCATCTTTTGTTTTCCCTTATTGTTTGGTTTCTTAGGCCTTAGTTCAGGATGTAATTTCCAACAATGGGCTTCATCATGCCCAACTTTGGAACAATGTTGGCATATAGTTGTCTCCCCTTCTTTCTTCACACTTGCATTCTTCTTTCCCCTCCATTTTCATCCCTTCTCTTTCTCCTTACCCTTGAAAGGCTTCTTCTTACTACCCTCTTCTTGAATGTTCTTTCCACTTGCTTCAAGGTGCATGGCTTGCACACATACCTCATCCAAATTGCTTGGATTGAACATAATAATAGTATGTTTAAATAGGAATGTAAACCCCCAATATATTTCAACATTGTGTCTTGGGAATTCAAGTTTACTCCTAACAATAAAGCCCTCTTTATAAACTCATGTGTATAATCTTGGACTGTTTGGTCTTTAAGTTGCCTAAAATTTTTCCAACTTATAATGGATTTTGGATATAGGCTAAATGATAAACCTTTCTTTCAATTGAAGAAACAAAATCAACCCAACAAATGGATATCTTACCATGAATTCACATTTCCTCTTGAGTTTTTTCTTCCCACTAGACTAGTGCTACTCCTTCTAGCCTTAATGAAGCCAACTAGATCTTTATGTAATCTTCTTGAAGGTTTTGAATTCTACAGTAAACCTCCAATTTCAGAATCCAATTGTCTAACTTTGCTGCATTAACCTCACCATTTTACATGGGAAGTTCAAACTTAATGTCGAATTTGAGTAGGGGAGTTTTTTCCTTTGCGATTTCTGAATGAGTATGTGTAGTTTTTCTAGTGAAAGTGGAAGATGTTGCTGTTTGAGATGTTGAGGATGATGAAGATGATGAGGAAGATGATGAAGATGGTGTAGATGGAGGTGGCTTTCCTCCACAACCCTTTGAATTCTTCTTCTCATCTTTTTTATCTCCTCAGCTTCCTTCTCCATGTGGAGGCTTAGAACTCTCTCCATCCATTCTAGTGTTCCTCTCTTGATAGAGGAATCTAACCATGTCAATCAAGTCATATAAAGCTTTCATGAATGCTTCCTCTTCTGAAAGACCTTCAATCTCTCTTGCTCTAGACATGATGACTTTGGATTCAAGCCCAGCTTCTGGTACTGGTTGTACCTCCTCGATCTTAATTGAAGGTAAAACTTGAGGTGTTTCAAGTGTAGCTGGAATTGGAACTTTAGGTGGAGATTGTGGCCTTGTGGTTCTCCTTCTTCTGGGCATTACCTCAGGAGTTGCAACCAATAGTTTCTTTTGTCATCTCTCCAACTTTAACCTTGTAAGCATCACAATTTTGTAACCATTAAAACTCCACTTGCACAAAACTCAAGCAATCAAGAAAATAAACCTTTGCTCTAATACCATCTTGACTTGTTGTTGAATGTTAGTTTTGTTGTGCAAATTTCAACTTTAGATTTATAAACAAATGCTAGTTAATTGATTCATGTGGATGGTTGTCTTATGGTGTTTGTGATTGGAAACATGTAAAATTTACCAAGTTTTATGTGAAATACATGAGCAAAATAGCATCAAAAACAAGTGTTGAACAACAACAATGAAAAGTACAACAAACCATCAACATGAACAATTAACATAGTGTTTTGGTGGAGGAGTTCACCCCTCATGGGCTACATCTCCTTGGTCCATCTTCCATGGCTTGGGCCTCTGTATTAGCTCAATATGGAAAAAAATGTTGTTTACAAATCTATACTACTCCTGAAACCTACTTCAATATGTTCAGAATGTCGAATTTAGCTAGGAACACTTTTTCCTGAGCTCAATTTGGTCGAATTTTGCTCCAATTCTGGTCAGAACAATTTTCCCTAGGAAAACCCCTCTAAAACTAGAGGAACTCATGTTAGTCCCACTAAAATTGGTGTCGATGTTGAATTTGATGGTTCCGCCAAAAGTGATACTGAATTAAACTCGAGTTTAGTTATGGTAAGTACAATTAACTCTGAGTTAATTCAGATTAACTAGAATTAATCACGTGGCTAGTTAACTATCAGTTCACATTTTTTTGTGAGTGGTCACATGTCTTGGCTTTTCGATGGTTAACGTAACATCCACGCATTTAAATGACACAGTTAAGATTTAACGGTAAGAGCTGGTAGGTAGTGTGGACAGATGTTGCAAAGAGTTCCATTGTTTAAGATGGCAGTTAAATGTTGGCCGCCATTTGGATAAATCGTAACATGTTACCGCCGGAGCATTCACATGGAGGGTTGGCCTATGGGCTGGTGCCCCTAACACCAAACTGTATTAACATTAAACTTTAAATGGGTGTGGAAATCTATATGGTTAAGAACTTGTGCTATGCTGTGGTTGTAAGACTATTGGTTCTTGGGATTAGGTCCTGGGTTCGACCCCCCAGCCTACCACAAAATTTTGTTACACTGCGCGTCAAGCTGACCTTTAGGGAGGGACACGTGGCGGCCTTCAGGCTTGCCACTTGTCCCCTCCTCATTGGTCCTCCATTAAACAATAGAATCATGCCACATCACCAACCTGAAAACCAACCAAAACTTGAAACTTGTCAAACCATGATTGAGCATCGACCATCGTTGACCTTGCACAGTCACCTAACACATTAATAGTATGGACTATTGACTATGCATTTTTTTATAAAATTTCTTCTGTTTCAAAAATTGAATAAACGTGATATCTTCCTCATACAAACTAGGTTTTTAGTGAAATGAGTTGTGTTGGGATTGTTTCACTGAGACGGATGTGGTCATTCAGGTTTCGAGCCATTTTGAGAAATTTTATTTCTAAACTAAATACTAAGCACCTGATCATTCATTGAGTGATTTTGGGGAAGCTTTTGATATGTCTATGTTTCTCTATTGGAGTTACATCAATATTTAGCCATCTAATCCTCTCAATCGCATCACTCAAAAGGTATTTCTACTGTAAATAAGTGGTTGGAAATTCATGAGGGGGATACAATTCTTTAGATGGAGATTCCATAGATTGATCCAAGATAGGGATCTCCTCTTCAATATGTGGAATCTCATTATCAAATTGATGATAATTTTTTGCATGATTGAATCTATCCAAATTATCAAAATATCACTCAACAATGTTGTTAGTGTTGGAAGATTCAAGAAAAATCACATCTCTAACAATACAAACTTCTTATTTACCTCATCATAAAGATGATATGCTTTGGTGGTATCTCAATACTACAAGAAGATGAATTTTCAACTCCTTGCATCAAGATTTCTTCTTTGTTCCTTAGGAATCAAGGCGTACTATGTGAAACCAAAATTACTAAGATTCCTTACTAAATAAATGTGTCTATACCACATTTCATAAAGATTATTATTTTTGAGAGCATGCAATGGACATTCATTTTTGACATCCCATCGAAGTTTTGGCTAATACAAATACATTTTTATCATGACCACTTACTTTTGCATAAAAAGGTGTCCTACCATCTAACTATAATGAGATTCCAAAATAAACTTTGTGTACTCACTTGAAGGAACACATGGATGGCCTAGATGGAATAATAATCAATCCTTATGGTAAAAATCAGTGACAATCATGCTTGTGCTTAGAATTTGGTATGTGGTATCAAAGTTAGGATTTCTCTCATAAAGTTGGCAACACCTAGAGGCTTCATGTCTACAAGAGTGGAGCACCATAATTAGTGTTGCAACCACGTGTTGACTACAAAGATGTGATTGGTGCTCCTTGTCTTATATTTGATATTGAGATGAAACTACTACAATTATTTGGACCAATTTTTATGGCATTCATTCCACAAATTTCCTTCTATCTACATAAACTATACAAGCCTGTGATTAGTGTGGATGACTATTTCCTCCCCGATAATGTAATTATTCAATTAGCATACATATGGAAAACACCTAATAGTATCTCACTATGGTAGGCCATTAGATGGGCATGCTGAGTGAGAATTGTGTCCACAAAGTAGTCTAAATAAAGCATGTATCTTAATCTCAAAAAAGAATTGTTGATTGAGTAAGGATATTATTAGGAATGAGCAGAGGTGGTGTTTCTGAATGTTAAATGTTTTCTATTGTGACTTTCTGCACATTAATTTTTCTTTGCGACCACGCTCAGTCACTTGTTTGAGGGACCATGCAATATGAGAAAATCCCAACATGAACTTGTGATAGAATTTGGTAAGGCTTGAGAAACTCTAAAGCTTAGTTAGTGTGGTTGGGGATGAGCAATCATAAATTACCTAAATATTTACTAGATACACATGCACACCATGCACATCAACAATTTAGCCTAGGTATTAGACCGTGTTCATAATAAAGAACCATTTTTATAAGTTAGCATATGGCTTGTGTTGATGCAGAGTGTGAAGGACCTATTTAATATGCCACAAGTGTTCTTCCAAACTCTTTTTGAAGATGAAGATATCATCTAGAGATATCACCAAAAAAAAGATTAGTGAAAGGCTACATGATATCATCCATCAACCTCATGAAATTTGTTGGGAACTTTTCAAATTGAAGGGAATGAACAGGCATTGAAAATGACATTCATTAGACTTGAAATTAGTCTTCCATAAGTACTTGGTCCCCTTAAGTTGGTTAAAAAAATTGTGAATTGAGGGTATTGGGTAGCATTTCCTTATTGTGATTTTACTCAGGGCCCTATAATCAATGTTGAGTCGTTAGGTCCTATATTTCTTCTACATGAGTACAATTAGGCTTTTGCATGTTGAGCATCATGGTCAAAAGTTCCCTTTTTCCAGTAGCCCTTGCATATGGCATTTTATTTCCTCATTTTCTAAAAGAGAGAAGTGATAAATTGGTCCATTAGGTAGAGGTCCACCAGGGGTGAGATTTATTTAATACTTGAACTCATAGCGAATCAGGTATACCAATGGGTAAGGAGAAGATGTATTTTAATTCTTCTGTAACCTTTTCCACTTGCTTCTTCTACATGGAGAGGCCCAATGTGTAGGTTAATTAGGAAGAAGAAAAAAATATTGGTATGAGATATCACCTTCCTACATTACTTAGTAGATATCAAAGAAATGGTGGTAGATGAAGCTATCTCCAATATCCTATATCTCTATCTACCCAAAGTAATAAGAACATTATGTGGTCTAGACTCATATACAACATGGCACTTCCACAAGTATTGTTGGCCTAAAATAACATCACAATGTTGGAAATATCACACATTACCTCATCCTTTAATGGCTTAGTTCGATATGGTGGGTGATACTATTGGCTAATGTGGATATCACGCCATTAGTAGAGCCACCCAATGGTGTATGGCTACAAGTGTGGTGTTGTCGATAGGTCCAACATCTTGATGACCTTAATAAGACAAGGTTATTTTGACCTCTCCTATTAAGAATGAAGTACAATGGAGCACCCTTCACCAACATATAGGACTAAAAAGGGAACTAACCTTCTTCCTATTCTTAGGGTTCACTTGGCTAGATCTTGGGGGTAGCAATAGTGGCAGTGGATTCTACATCAATGGTTTTCTTCCCCTTGTCTAGATCTTATTAGAGCTAGAAATTTCATTTTACTCTAAGACTTTCAACTCATCCACCAATGATACTTTGTGTGACACTACTCAGTGTTATTCTAAGGGCCCTTATGGGACTTGCACAAATTTATTGTGTCCTTCCTTTCCTTCTCATTACCCTTGTTTTATTATGGCTTAGATAGGTTTTCTTAGGGTGGTCGATCCTAGCTCTCTCCTTTTTTTTTGCAGGTTGGGGTTTCCTTTCCCTACTTCTTCTATGAGGAATTCATATACCCAAAATTTCACTTCCTCTATTTAAATGTTTGCTCAAATTTGGTAGCATATCAGTGTATCGGGCCTTGTGAGGACATGTCTAGAAAGTCCATTTATGTATGGATGTATTTGTGTAAAACATTGCATTACTTTAGCACTATATTGTTTTTGGAGCCTTTGATACATATCTCGGTTGCAAGGTATGGAATATATTTGTGAACTTTAATAATAGTTGGTCCCTCACCTGCAGTAGTGTGTTCTATCTCATGTATTTGTCATCATAGCTTCAAAAAGGGTAATATTTCTCCTTAATAGCATCCGTGAAAGAGCCCCAAGTGGGTAAGAAAACAAACATTTTGGATTACTCAGTGAAATTTTTCTCATAGTAAGTCTCCCACCACTCCTTGACATGTGGGATAGTATTAGGCGATGCAAAGATAATTTTTTCACTATTGAAAAAATTGTGGACAAAAATAAACCCTTGTAGAAAATTTAACCATTTTTTTAGAGCACCTGCATCTATATAAACTTAAAATACAAGAATATAAAAAATAACTTGTACCTTGAAAGGGATAGTGCCTCTAAAATGGCCTCTTGATGAATATTTATCGATTGTTGGTAGCCATTGAGAGACATGAGGGATTTCTCAAGAAACAATTTAATAGGATCTTCTACTCACTCATCCTTCTTTTCTTCTACCATGGGAAACCATCAAGTTTGGAAAGGATGGTCATCCAACGACTCAAGTAATTTAGTTCCCAGATTCTTATAGCTTAGCCTCATTAGTAACATGCACATAATAATATTTTTATAGAAGACTATTATTATACCAATGATCTAAATTTATGAAGGGAATAAAATGAAATATAGATTTATAACAAAACCATATAGATATAGTAAAACTCACTTTCTATTAATAATGGAATGTGCTAAAATGATAATGTGGAATGAAACAAAATTGTTTCAATGGTGGTAGCCTATCCCTAAGAAGAGATGTGATGGCTACAGGCATTAACTAGAGAACATTGAAATGAGGCTAAAATGCTATTTTTAACTTAAAGAAGCAATTAAGAAACCTTGAACATAGAAAAACCTAACACTAGGAGATAAAATTCCGAAAAGGTTTGTGGCCCGTTATAGTGTTAGTTGGTACAAAAACTTACTAGAGTAGTAAAATTTTCATAAAATCTCTATTTGGCACACTTAGTAGCCCATTAAAAAGGTCTAGCTAATAAATACACATTTTGATTGGGTCTAGGAAAGATCCTATGGATATCACTTAGGCCTTGTTATTATCATGAGAATATTGTACACTCATGCATATGCAACAGAAGACACTTAGATTCAGTGACTAGCACATACAAAGTTTATATTTTCAGCTGAAGGCATCATAAACGCCCAAAACTCAAAACATTTCCTAAGGTTGAGTTAAACACTCAACCCCCGTGGGTGCACCACAGCTGGAAATTAACTACCTCACAACTTTTTCTTCGATAGTTGTGAGGGTTGCAAAAATCCCAGTCAACACCTCGAGACACAAACTTGCTTGAAGAACACTTCACATATTGACATGATGGGCTGACCATTCAAGTCTTGAGCCTCAATAAGCCTTAATGGCAAGTATATGGTAGCTCTCATCTCATTTATGAGGCAAAGAACTACATTGATGAGCCAAAGGGAGGAAGGATTTTTCAAAGTTTCTATAAATACAAGTTCAAGGAGAGCTAAAAACAAGAATAATTTGTGCATTTTTATGCTTCCAAAATTGCTCCCAAGCAATCTAGCATACCATTTTGAGGAGAATTCCACCATTTTGGAGAGATTTCTATGCTTCCTTGAGAGAGAAAGAGCTTACAAAAGAGATTGAAAAGAGGAAATCCTTGTTGATAACTTTTGAGCACCATTTCTCAAACAAATATGTTTAAGTGTCTTTAATATATTTATTATAACTCTTCCACCACCTACAATAAATAAAGAGGATCCTTTTCCTATACCTTTGTTGATTTGTTTTGCTTCACAAGCTTGCTTTGTGTTACTTAGTTTAATTTTAGTTTAATTTTATTCATGTTTTGTCACCGTTACTTTCAGTTCTTTGTTGGTATATTTTTATCCACTAACTCATATCATTTTCTTGTGTACTCTTTGGAGGAAGCAACCAATTGCAAAGAAGGTGTTTTTGTGACCCATATGTAACCAAACACACCACATAAAATGGAGACTCCACTTGCTTTCCATTTTAGTCTAACTGGTTGTTTTGAACCTCTTTCTTCTCTGAAATTTCATTGTATTTTTATTTTATTATCTCTCTGTAATTGTGTAGGACTCCCTAGGCCCTTCACATGGCCTCAACAACCCTCTATTCATTTTTTCGAGCCGACCTCGTGGTGTTTTGTAGTGATAGTCACCCAAGTCTTGCAACTATGCAAAACATAACCCATGAGACACACATATCGTTAAAAGTTCCAATGTAATTCCCTTTTCCAGAGTGATGTGGTAGCCTTTAGTGATATGCTAGCACTCCTACAATTTTCTCTTGTTTAGATAGGATTTCAATTTGCATTTCTAACCATCATAAGTAGAGAAATTGCTTATATTTTACTTTGAAAATTTTTGCATTCAAAAATAGCTTAATTAGGAGGAAAGTAAGTGGCCCTAATCCACAAATATTTCAACTTATTTTTCTCATTCAAACATAGCTTTATTAAGGGGAAAGTAAGTGTCCTTCTGTAGAGGCTACAACCACCCTCCAAAATTTTTCCTATGCTTCGATTTTGGAGCCTCCCTTCTTATCCATAGGAGCTCATCTTGCACTGGTCTAGGTATTCATGCTTTGCCTAAGACTTATATTTTCATTTGTACTTGTGCTTTATTTTTTTGACACTTAGTTGATCATTCTAAGTCATAGGTTGATCTCCCAACTTGGTTTAACAGTAGTTCTCGGCTTGCCTCTAGAAACTGCGCAATCCTTGAGGGAAAGCAACCTTGATGATGGGAATTGCGTAGTTTTGATTGGCAGTCAAGCATGAGCTCAGAAACCATGTAGACATGGAAGGAAACACAACACTAATCCCATAAACTTTGCAACCCCTCACTAAGCTCAGAAGTTGCGCAGTGCACTGAGCCGAAAAGTTTCCCAGTTCCACGAGACTGCGCAGTCTTTCCCAACAGTGTGCATGGAAAGTTTCCTCAGAAAAAAGAAAAAAATCTAAAAAGAAAAAAGCATCCGAAAAATAGGGATTTGTTTTTAGTATCGTGAAGGAGGCACTTTCATTATTTTTAGAAACTTCCACCAAATGTTGTTTTTTCCTTGATTTTATGCATACACGTCATAAACCTTAATTCACTCAAATATAATGGAACACATAAAATATATTGCATAAATATAAACACAAAAAGCACATAAAACAAGAGAGACACATATATATGTGGTTCACCCAATTTGGGCTACGTCCACGAGAAACAACCAGTCCTTCCTTTTATGTTATCCAACAAACTGAAGAGATACAACCTACAATAGATCCATTGTAATTCCCTCTTCGCTCTAACACAATCTCCTCTCTCTTTCTCACTCAGAATACAGATCTGTATAGACGCAATAAAATTCCCTCATATATAGTGAGGGGTTTCTTTCTAGGGAAAAAAAACCTAAATTAAACATAACTTCTACTGTCAGATCTCTGCCTAATGAATGACCTAGATTGACTACGAAATTACAACATTTTACAAGGTACTTATACATCTATTTTTGCCTTTAGGGGTGTTGCCCCCTTATCCCCCGCCAGGGGAGGATCCTAAAGATCACTGACCCCCCTTCTAGCGCAAATATTATGGACAGTGTTACCTCCACATTACGAACTGGGGTCCAATGCGGTGATACCTTTGAATAAAGAAGATAATCAGGTTCCACACCCAACAATATCCCACTTGGAGACTAATTATAGCAACTCCACCGCTGCTTCATTTGCTAGACAATGACTCCACTTTGGACCTGGTTGTTTCTCATCTTCATCATCATACTTGAAGACCAATTGAAACCTAGCGAAATCTTAATTTCTCCCTGGTTATGACTTTTGTTAACATATCTGGAGGATTCTGGCTAGTGTGTATCTTTTCCATCTTCAATTGTCCATCTTCCAACACTAACTGTATGAAATGATACTTGAGCTGTATATGTTTTGTCTTTGAATGAAATTGAGAGTTATTTGCAAGATTTATGGTACTCTGGTTGTCACTTTATAACTGGTCCAACTCCTGCTTCTTATCCAATTCATACAGAAACCTTTGTAACCAAATCATTTCTTTACTAGCCTCTGTAGCAACAACATACTCTGCTTCCATTGTTTAGATTGCAACAACACTTTGCAGTTTTGAAACCTAGCTGACAGATGTTCTACCTATAGTGAACACATGCCCTATTGTGCTCCTCCTATTATCTCTATCTCCCTCCATATCTACATCAACATATCCCTATAGAGCAATGTTTGAACTGCCAAAGAATAATTCTTGATTTGTGGTACCTCTCAAATACCTGAGAATCCACTTCATCGCCATCCAATTTTCTTTTCCTGGATTGTTCATGTACGTGCTTACAACTCCCACTGCATGTGCAATATCAGGCCTTGTGCAAAGCATTGCATACATTAAGCTTCCAACTGCTGATGCATATGGAACTTTAGACATATAAGCCATTTCTTCCCGAGCCTTGGGAAACACCCCCTTACTTAATTTTAAATGGCTAGCCAAAGGTATACTAACTAGTTTTGCATTCTGCATATTAAATCTTTTCAACACCTTTTCTATGTACTCACTCTGAGACAATGTTAATTTTCGATTCTTCCTGTCTCTAGTTATTCTCATACCAAGGATTTGTTTTGCATCACCCAAATCCTTCATTGCAAATGAGTTCGCTATTTTTCTTTTGAGAACATTTATTTCCTTCATTTTAGAAGTTGCAACAAAAATATCATCTACATAAAATAACAATATAATATAAATACCATCATTTTTCCTTTTGAAATAAACACAATGATCAGAGTGACATCTAGTATAACATTGTTTAGACATAAACCTATCAAGTTTTAGATAGAACTGCCTTGGAGCCTGTTTTAAGCCATACAAGCTCTTCTTCAACCTGCACACTAGTTTCTCCTTCCCTTTTACCTCATATCCTTGTGGTTGCTGCATATATATCTCTTCCTCCAAATCCCCATGGAGAATGGTTGTCTTTTCATCTAACTGCTCAAGCTGCAAATCTTCAGCTACTACTAGACTTAAAATAGTTCTACTTGAAGTCATTTTAACAAAAGGAGAAAATATCTCAACAAAGTCTATACCCTTTTTCTGTGCAAACCCCTTCACCACAAGTCTAGCTTTATAAATTTTTCTACCTCCATCTTCTTCCTTCAACCTGTAAACCCATTTATTCTACAATGTTGTTTTACCTACAAGAAACATGACTAAGTCCCAAGTCTGGTTATGTGCTAAGGAGTCCATCTCTTCTTTCATGGTTTGCTCCCACTTTTTCCTGGTTTCTACCTACACTGCTTCTTCATAACATTTTGGTTCACCAAAATGAGTCAACAATACATAATATAATGAAGGAGAGTATCATTCAGGGGGTCTACTTATCTTGGTAGATCTTCTAACACCACTTTCAAGTGTTTGAGGTGCTTGTTGTTGTTGTTATAGTTTTTGATCATTATGATTTTTAGGCACCATCACTTTTTCTGTAATCTCATCAAGCATTGCGTATTCTTTGTTTTATTTTTCCAGTTTCTTTTCATGTAGCTAATCCTTATACAAAACCGTTTCATTGAATATGACATATCTGCTTCTAATGATTGTGTTTTTCATAATCATAAAAGTGTTAACCAAAATCATTAACACCATATCCAATAAAGGTACATTTCTTTGATTTTTCCTCAAGCTTTTTTCTATTTTCTTTATTAATGTGGAAAAAGGCTTCACAACCAAAAGTCTTTAAAAATGAGTAGTTTACCATTTTACCTGTCCATGCCTCCTCTGGAATACCACCATCCAATGAACTTGAAGGCCCTCTGTTTATTAAATAAATAGCAATATCTACAACATCTACCCAAAATTGTAAAGGCAATCCTACATGCAATCTCATGCACCTTGCACACTCCATGATTGTCCTATTCATCCTTTCTGACAAACCATTTTCTTGTGGTGTTCCTGGAACTTTCTTCTCTTTGTGAATTCCATTCTCTGAATAGTACCTATCAAAATCTTTGCTACAATATTCACCTCCATTGTCTGATTTGAGACACTTCAACCTTTTTCCTGTCTCATTTTCAACCAAAGCTTTCCATTTCTTGAAAGTATCAAATACATCATATTTATTTCGAATACAATAAATCCAGGTTTTTCTAGTTGCATCATCAATAAAAGTAACATAATAATGAGAGCCACCGAGAGATGATACCTGAGAAGGTCCCCATACATCTATATGCACAAGCTCTAATTTTTCACTCTTCTTTTCTTTCCCAACTCTGAGGAATCTGACTCTCTTCTGTTTTCCATAAACACAATTCTCACAGAATTTTAAATCAACATGCTTCAAACCTGGCAACAAATTTCTTGAGTGAAGAATCTGCATCCCCTTCTCACTCATTTTCCCAAGCCTATGATTCCACAATGTCATATCTGCTCCTATAGAGGTTAAAGAATTAACATAATTAGAAATACCATTGCATAAATACAATGTACCAACCTTTTCTCCTTTTTCTATTACCAAGGCTCCTTTAGTGACCTTCCAAGTTTTATCTGTAAAAGTAGTTACACAGCCTTCACCTCCCAACTACCCTATTGAAATTAGATTTTTCTTCAGATATGGAACATGCCTTACCTCCTTCAATAGACATTGATTTCCATTATGCTATTTTATGAAAATTGTACCCATTCCAATGATTTTGCAGGGTTTATCATCACCCAATCAAGCCTGTCCAAAATCTCCTTGAACATAATCATGAAAATGTTTCCTATCAGGGGTGGCATGTAATGAGGCCCCTGAATCTACCACCCAGGCATCAATAATATTTTCTAATGAAAGAATGAAAGCATCTTGCAACACATCACCTATCACATTCACTTCATGATTGTTTTATTGTTGCATGTCTCCTCCTTTTCCCTTTCGAGACTTGTAGTCTTTTTTCATGTGTCCTTTCTTCTCGCATTTCTAGCACACTATCCCCAATCTAGACCTGGATTTGCCTTTCCTTGACTCACTGCAATATCCTAGTCTATTTCCTCTTTCCGTTTTTCTTCCCCTAGTCTCGGTTAGAGTCGGTCTTTACATCCCTCCGTCAGAGATCATTTCTCTTTTTGCATTTCATTTTTAGGTGTCTCGCTCGATTCACTCAGTTGCATTCCGCTAGGAGCATGCCATAAATCTGACGGAAGGGTCTTGTCATTCATTACCCCTCATTGCCTTATCATTGCTGGCTCAGGTCTGTCCATTAAAATCAAGTTTTAAAATCACTTACAACCCTGTTTTAGTCTTTTGATCAGCAGAGTCATTTCAGTCACTAGGTCTAGGGTTTCATAAATTGCATCTTCAAAGTGTCCAATAATGCCAGCAGGCCAGAGGGAGGTTTTATTTCACAAAATTTTATCATCATATGCTCGACTATGACTTTTCTTCAAAACTTTGTTTTGAAGAAAATTCGTCATTTCATTTTTGTAATAAATTGCCATGTAATTTTCAGAATTTTTCAGTTGTTGAAATTTCCAGGCATAGCCCTGGTCTTCCTTTGTCAAAACATGCCATTATCTCTGGAAAAATCTGGCCTCATCCCCGGACCCAAAATTTTCCTTTCCCTTTTTCCAACAAAACCCCCAAAAAACTCAAATTAAATCCTTGCACTTCATACCTAGCCTAAGATTAGTTGTTAAATCAGTCATCTCAAGCCCCCTCTGATTATCTTTTGCTGAGATTGACTTGGAGAGAGCCTTCTCCTGTCCTCGTAGGGCTAGCTACGAGGCTGAGCGTGGTTTGATGTGGACCTAGAATCTTACCTTTTCAGCCTAAGGTAAATCTAGGCTCTAACATAGTGGCGACCGTACTGGGGAAGAAAAGTTTATTTGTTTTTTAGTGTTCTTTGTTTTATAGACTACAGACGGAGCCTGAAGTTAGCCAAGTAGCCTTCGAAACGCTCTTGCTTTGCATTAGCGAAAGTAGATAAACGCTACTTCAGTCAATCTCCGGTCTAGTCTTATAAACGGAATATCTAACCTGCAAATTGCCCTAGTACATGTATCAAGTTAGATCTGATTGTTGATGGTGGACAACAGTCAGATACATATGAAGGCTGAAACATTCACCTGGTGACTCCAACTCAATCCAGAGATTCCAGTGCTCACTGATCCGTTCATGCACTAAAATAAAATGGTAGGGTATGTGGCAGACCCTGTGTTTTGTGAAGCTTTAAAAGAAGTTAGAGATCAGTTAGTGGATTTTGAAATTGATGAAGTATTTTTCATTGCCGTGCTTCAATGTTTGAGATCTCCGAAGTTTCCTCCTAAAGCTAAAACTGGTTTCTTTGAGTTAGTTGTTGGAAAATTTGAGAAGGAGATTCAATATTTAAATGATCAGATCCAATCATATGAATTCCGAGATCCCAAAAAGTTCTTGGAAACTCTCCCTCCTTCAAAACAAGAAACAATAGAGCTGCCCATGGATATTTGCATTGACAGTTTGCAGTTGGAGTTCAATATTGAGGAGTTGGGGCAGCAAACAAAGTCTGGTTTTTTCGATCCTATTGCAACGTACATGGAAATTTTTTTTCAGTTTAAATGATAGATCAAATTGTCTTTTACACAACCATACTCGTTATGTGCATGTATGGCTATCAGCATTTACATTTGTGTCATGGTTCAAGCACTTCCAAGCAGCATCCTTGTCACAGTTACTTGATTGGTTGATTTGGCATTACAGCATTACTTGATCTATCAATTTTGCAGCAAAGTGGGTTAGATTTGTACATAAATAAGCTGCCCAAGGCAGCATTTTAGTTTTCGGTATTTGTTTATGTACAAGTTGCAGTATGTATATGTTTTTGGATTGGTATGAGTTGTTTTGGGTTTGCAGTTGTTTGACCATCCATGCCCAATGGAAGAGGCACTATCTACTTTCCAGAGATCTATAGTTCTTGGCACCTCCAAGGAGCTACCATCCCCATTGGAGCCGATGTTATTTCCAGTCTTTGCAGCCTGTCACCAGGGATCAACATGAGCTCTTACTATGTCTGGTTTTGTTAGATGTTTTGCACATGATGTTCAACACAAAACATGTCACAAGTGTGTCCATCAGAAGAAGCTCGGAAAAATATTTCCAACGGTATATCACACTCCCATAACCGGTTCCTAGATTATAAGAAATGAATGAGTGATTCTTGGTTATGCATGTTTTGAGGTCAGTTGCTGCACATAATGACAAGTTTAGTAAAAAATCAGTTTCTGAAATAATAGTAAATATTTTTTCAAAAATGAAAGAGGTTTTTGTTCATCACATATCAAATAACAAAAACCTCCTTCAGTTTATGCACAGGTGCTACTATGTGGGAGATATACAGTGATATTTGGAGCCTACATTAAAACAAAGCAAATTTTTCATATTTTTTACTGTTTTAGTCATTTTAGTGCGGGGCCATTTTACAACATATGGAAAGTAATTTTGCAAAACCCAAGGAGGTTTTTGTTAAGAACGAGCCATATAACAAAAACCTCTTTCATTTTTTTCACAGGTGTCATGGATTGGGATATGTGACTAGATCTTTACAGCTCATTTTCACAGATTTAAATTTTTAATGATTTTCTGTTTTAGAGATGATTTTGTGGAACAGATTGCAAGCTATTGGAAATGAATTTCCCAAATTTGAGAGAGGTTTTTCTCCAAAATGACCTTATCTACAAAAACCTCTTTCAGTTTTGTAACAGGTGCTATGGTTTAGGAGATACGAGTTCATCTTCAACACCTATTTTCATAAATTCGGCCCAAGTTTAATGTAACTAATTCTATTTTGAAGAAAATGGTTGAGCTCAATCCCTTAGTACAAGGATGAGAAAATGTATATATTTTATGAATTTCATAGTGTAGGGGTTGGATTTTGGTAGAGGGTTGGATACTTGGGATTGCTTGGGCACTTCATTGTACATTTCATTTCTGCAATTTTGGCAAAGGAAAGACCAGGGTTTTGCAACACTTGTTGGGATCCATGTGGCTCTATGTTTTGATGGTGTTTTTCTCTATGTATTTGTAAGTTCACTGATGTTTATGTGTATCATTTTCCCTTCTATTTTCTTCTGCAATTAAACAAATGAGTGATTAAGGTAGAATTCATTGGACTGCTATGCTCTGCCTTGAAATTTTGTTTAATTCTACATGTTTTCATCTGTTTGAGGAGGACCCTTGAGACCCTCTTGCCCTCCTTAGCTCCTCACCAGTCTGATCCACCCATTCATTCAATCCAAAGCATCAAAACTACTGCCTATCTTGCCCCTACCTGAACTCTGCAAAAATCTGGCCTCATCCCTGGACCCAAAATTTGCCTTTCCCTTTTTCCAACAAAACCCCCAAAAAACTCAAATTAAATCCTTGCACTTCATACCTAGCCTAAGATTAGTTGTTAAATCAGTCATCTCAAGCCCCCTCTGATTATCTTTTGCTGAGATTGACCTGGAGAGAGCCCTCTCCTGTCCTCGTAGGGCTAGCTACGAGGCTGAGCGTGGTTTGATGTGGACCTAGAATCTTACCTTTTCAGCCTGAGGTAAATCTAGGCTCTAACATATGTGATGAACAAAAACCTCTTTCACTTTTGAAAAAATCCTTACCATTATTTCAGAAACTGATTTTGTACTAAACTTTTCATTATGTGCAGCAACTGACCTCAAAACATGCATAACCAAGAATCACTCATTCATTTCTTCTAATCCAGGAACCGGTTATGGGAGTGTGATATACCATTGGAAATATTTTTCCGAGCTTCTTCTGATGGACACACTTGTGACATGTTTTGTGCTGAACATCATGTGCAAAACATCTAACAAAACCAGACATAGTAAGAGCTCATGTTGATCCCTGGTGACAGGCTGCGAAGACTGGAACTAACAGTCTCTGCAGTCAAAGCATTACCAGATGTCTCACCAGAGCTTTTCCATCGCATTTCCTTGCTAAGGATTGCACCAACAACATCATCAAACTTTAAAGTACTAGATCCAGAGACAGAGTTACTAATGGCCATAACTAAACCAATCCAACTTTATACCAATGAGCATAGAAATAACATAGCCCTAACTTCATCATCAAAACTTACCCCTATAGAACCTAACTGATTGGTAACTATATTAAATTCATTTAAATGATCAGCAACAGATCCACCTTCTGACATCTTCATATTAAATAAATGCTTCATAAGAAATACCTTATTTGAGGCCAAGGGTTTTTCATATAGTTTGGCCAATTCCTTCATTAAACCCTCTATTGTTGTTTCCTTTGAAATATTATAGGCTACTGACGCCACTAGGCACAACCGTATTGTTCCAAGTGTCTTTCTGTCGAGAATATCCCATTCTGTGTCTATCATACTCGTCAGCTTCTTTGTCTTTCCGCTCAATGGTAGGTACAGATATTTCTGGTACAAATAATCTTCCATCTGCATCTTCCACAATTGATAGTTTTGGCTGTTAAATTTTCTGACCCTAAACCTACCATCTTCCACCATTATTCCCACTCAAACCAGGAACCCTTCTCTCTTGCATGTTTATTAGCCAAATAGACCTTCATCTATGATACTAGTTGTTAGAAAATTATATATTACAGAGCAATGGAACACATAAAATATATTGCAGAAATATAAACACATAAAACACATAAAACAAGAGAGACACAGATATACGTGGTTCACCTAATTTGGGCTACATCCATGGGAAACAACAAGTCCTTTTATATTATCCAGCAAACTGAAGAGATACAACCTACAACAGATCTGCTATAATTCCCTCTTCGCTCTCACACAATCTCCTCTCTCTTTCTCTCTGAGAATACATATCTGCATAGACACAATACAATTCCCTCATATATAGCAAGGGGTTGCCTTCTAGGGAAAAAAAACCTAAATTAAACATAACTTCTACCATCAGATCTCTGCCTAATGAACAACCCAGATTGACTATGAAATTACAACATTTTACAAGGCAATTTTACATCTATTTTTAGCTTCAGGGGCACTACCCCGATCCCTCGCCAGGGGGAGGCTCCTAAAGATCACTGCCACCCCCCGGACCCCCCTTCCAGTCAAAATATTACGGGTGGCGTTACCACCACATTACGAACTAGGGTCCAATGCGGTGATACCTCTGAATAAAGAAGATAATCAGGCTCCACACCCAACAGCAACCCCTCACTAAGCTCAGAAGTTGCACAGTGCACTGAGCTGAAATGTTTCCTAGTTCCCCAAAACTATGCAGTCTTACCTGATAGTGTGCATGACAAGTTTCCTCGGAAGAAGAAAAAATCTAAAAAGAAAAAAGGATCCTAAAAAATAGGAATCTATTTTTAGTATCATGAAGGATGCACTTTCATTACTTTTAGAAACTTCCGCCAAGTGATGTTTTTTCCTTGATTTTATGCATACACGTCATAAACCCTAATTCACTCAAATATATTTAATCAAAGCTTCTAGAGATAATTTTCACATTCAATCTTAGATATCTAGCATTCCTGAGGAGATCAAGGAACCTTCGATGCTATCGTCGTCGCTTTTCTGGGTGAGTTTATCTTTTGTCATCTTTTGCCACTTTTTCTATCTTTTTTTGTCGTTTCGCTTGTGTGAACATTTTTTTACTTGTTTCTCTTCATAGTTGTTGGTGTTTCTACTTGCTTTAACTTGTAGAAGTGTTGTTGTCAGGCCAGGCAGTAACTCCATAAGGCAAAAATGATTCGTGTGTTTTATTCCATCAGGTAGGTCTTCATTATATACATGAGGGAGAGACTGTTTAGTTCATCTCCCTATGACTGTTCATATTTCTAATTTATCTATTTACATAAATTTACCCAATCACAAGGATTAGGTGTCATCATTCCCCCCCTTAATATGAAGGGATGTTGGTGAGTCCAAGCATCATTCTGAATCGTTCAAGCTTTTCTCTTCCAAGCGCTTTGGTGAAGATGTCTGTAATTTTCTCATTTGTGGAACAATGACGGAGATGGATTGTTTTTGCCTCAACATGATGTCGAATCAGATGATATTTAGTATTGATGTGCTTCTTTTAATCATGGAATTTTTGGTTCTTGGCCAACTTTATTGCAAAGGTATTGTCAATCATGCGTTGAGTTGATTGTACTTGTTTTACCTGCAAATCTTCAAGAATTTTCCTGAGCCACACAATTTCTTTTGTTGCTTCAGCTGCTGCCATGTATTCTGCTTCTGTTGTGGAATCTGCTGGAACTGATTGTTTGCGTGATCTCTAGGAGACAACTCCTGATCCAAGACTGATAGCATATCCTGAAGTTGATACCCCAGTTTCTTTGTCTCCATCGAAGTCTGAATCAGAGTATCCAATCAAGTTGAAGTTGTTCACCTGTGTATACTTGATTCCAAAGTCTTGAGTTCCCTTCAAGTACCTTAGAACTCTTTTTGCAGCAGACCAATGTCCCTCAGAAGGCTTTTGCATAAACCTAGAGAGGATTCCAACAGCAAATGAAATCTCTGGTCTAGTAGTAGTTAGGTAGTTGAGACTTCCTACAAGCTGTCTATACTTTGTTGCATCCTCAAATTCTTTTCCTTCAATAGATGTGAGCTTTAAGTTTTGTTCCATTGGAGTAGTAAGAGGATTGCACTCTGTCATGCAAAACCTATTCAACAGATCTCCAATTTATTTCTTTTGAGAAAGAAATATGGACTTTGGATGTTGGGTTACTTCAATGCCAAGATAGTAATGAACATAGCCCAAATTAGTCATTTCAAAACTTTTCCCCAATTCCTTATTTATGGATGCAATGTAGCTTTCATTATTCCCTGTCATCAAAAGATCATCTACATATACCACAAGATATACAACTATTTTGCCAACTTTCTTGACAAATAAAGTTGCATCATCAAGATCAAAATGTTTGAAATTGAGTTTCAGAAGATGCTCAGTTAGTTTTTCATACCAGGCTCGCGGTGCTTGTTTGAGGCCATACAAGGACTTCACAAGTTTGCATACTTTATGTTCATGTCCTTTCATAGCAAATCCTTCAGGCTGGGACATAAAAACATTCTCTTTTAGATCTCCATTCAAGAAAGCAGTTTTTACATCCATTTGATGGACTTTCCAACCATTCTGAGCTGCTAGTGCAAAGAGTGTCCGAATGGTAGCCCATTTTGCTGTGGGGGAAAAGTCTCCTCATAATCGACCCCTTCCTTCTATGCAAAACCTTTTGCCACAAGCCTAGCTTTGTGCTTGTCAAGTGAGCCATCAGCTTTATACTTGTTCTTGTAGACCCACTTGTAGCCAATTGGTTTGGTTCCTAATGGAGGATCAACCAGCTTCCAAGTGTCGTTCTTTATGAGGGCATCATACTCCTTTTGCATCACTTCTTTCCATTCATCATGAGAAGCAACTTCTTTGAAGGAAGTTGGTTCAAAATCTGTAGACAAGTTCAATTCACAATCATAAGAAACATCCATATCAACAGGTGAATTAGAGTCATCTACATCACCTCCATTTTGCCGGTTTGAATTTCTGGTTCCTATCTTTCCAACTTCATCAGGATGAACACTTTCAAGTGTCTTTGTCAGCCACTTTGGGGGACCTTTCTCAAATGGTCTAGGTTGCTCCGTTGATTGAGTTGGGACTGAATCAACATTGAGTCTCCCAATTCTATCAATTACATCACTTAAAGTATCATCCATTGTTGGAGTTTCATGTGGGGGAGAGTGTTCTTCAGAAGAAGATTCCACATGTTGATCTAGTATAGGAATCCCCCCTTCAAGATGTGGAATCTGATTATCAAATTCTTGAAATGATTTTGCTTTTGCGAATCTATCCAAGCGATCAAGTTTCCGCTCAACAACATTGTCAGTTTTGGATGATTCAAGGAAAATTACATCTCTAGATACAACAAACTTCTTATTTACTTCATCATAGAGGTGGTATGCTTTGGAGGTGTTTGAATACCCTAGGAAGATACACTTACGACTTCTAGCACCAAGTTTGTTTCTATGTACCTTTGGTATCAAGGCATAATAGGTGGAACCAAAGACCCTGAGATGCTTTACCGAAGGAACATGTCCATACAACATTTCATAAGGAGTCTTGTTTCTAATAGCATTAGATGGACATCTATTCTTTATATATGCAGCATATAGAATAGCATCAGCCCAAAACATTATCTTTACATTTTTGAAGAAGAGCATGGATCGTACCATATTTAAGATTGTCCTATTCATTCTTTCAGCTACACCATTATGTTGGGGATTATAAGGCACAGTTGTTTGATGTTTGATCCCATGTTGGCGAAGATAATTTTCAAATTCATTTGATGTGTATTCTTTTCCATTATCAGTGCGAATAGACCCAATATGAGATTGTGCATCATTTTCAATCCATTTATGAAAATTCTTGAATGTTTGAAAAGCATCAGATTTGTTCTTCAATAAATAAACCCAACACATTCTGGTGTAGTCATCAATAAATGTCATGATATATTTATTTCCATTTGTAGAAGGAACAGGCATTGGACCACATAAATCTGAATGAATGAGTTCAAGTTTTCTATGTTCTCTTGAATGTGAATCATGAAAAGACTGTTTGCTATGCTTTCCTAGAATGCAAGCATCACATTGCTTAAGTTTCCTAGGAATTGTAGGCAAACCAGCAACACCATTTTTCTTCAATAAGCGGAGACTGTCATAGTTTAAATGTCCAAATCTAGCATGCCATAATAAACTTGATGGGAGTGTACCTTCTTCATGATGAGAACTGTATGAGAAATGTTGTGCATGAGAAGAGGTTCCTTGCAGCTTGAGAAGCCTTTCTTCTTCTATTCCCCTCATGACAAGTGAGTGGTTAGATGCTTTTCTTATCTCAAGCTTGCCATCAAATGTATGAATGGAGTGACCTTGCTGGTGGATGTGGACCAAGGACAACAAGTTTCTCTTGAGCTGTGGGAGATATAGAACATGATGCAGAAGAAATTCTGGAAGACCAGGCAGTTTAAGCCTGATTGTGCCAAGCCCTGATGGCTTGATTTTTGATTGATCTGCAAAGTATACTGCTCCATCAACATTGTCAGTGAAATCTTCAAAAAAATATTTTCTATGAGTCATGTGGCAGGTTTCTCCTGAATCAAGCAACCAATCATTTTTCCAAGAAGCAAGTGAAGCATTAAATAAATCTTCATTTACTCCAATGTTACATTGTGCCACAACATAGTGAGCGGATTCAGGTGCTTTACCTTTGTCTGTATCATCAGTTTTACCTTTCTGTTGGTTTCTTTTCTGCTCAATTTTTTCCCATGGTAGCTTTCATGTAGAGGCATCATGTGATCCATTTCTTTTGTAGCGTATGCAGTGCAAATCTGCCTTTTCTCCTTGAGAATGTCTGCCCCCCCGCCTATGAAATATCTTCCTCTTCCTCTTTGACCACCTCTTCCTCTTGTAGAATCTTGAGCAGGATGCTTTTCTTTATGAGCAAGGCACACAGCCTCTTCAGAAGATTCAGGGGTTGTCTTCTTTCCAAAAGCTTTCTCTCTTTCAGCAAACTTTTTCACAAGAGAGTCAAAGGTTATATCTTTGAGATTTCCATTTGCTTGCAATGACTCAAGATAATTGGAGTAAGTAGGATAAAGTGCCTTGAGAAAAGAAATAAGAGGAATATCCAATTCAACCTTAGTGGATTTGATATCATGCATTATAGACTTTACTTCAGATGCAAAAGCAAGAGGATCATTATTTTGCAGTTCAAGAGTGAAGAGTTTAATCATGAGTTGAACAACTTCAAGTGCAGAATGTGAGTCATAGAGTTCTTTCAAATTTTGTAAGGCTTCAAAGGCAGTTGAATATGACAAAATATGGTGACTCGCCTCTTCATTTACAGATGCTGCAATTAATGCATAAGATTTGTTGTTCTTGTTTTCCCAAATGACGAGCTCTTTGTCTGAGGTAGGCTATACTGGTTCATTGTCTCCGTCTCCGACACACACTCCTTTCCACAACTCATTGAAAATGAGGGTGTGTTTTATCATCTGGGACCATTCAGGATAGTTCTCCTTGCCAGTGAGAACTATTCCCACCATGGATATGATTGAATGCATTCTGTAAAAAAAAATACTTCTGCTGATAGAAAAATACTTCTGCCAATATACTGTAAAATTGTACTTCTAGTGGTAAATTTTTTTTTTTGACAGCAAAATAGTTGTAATATTTATCAGAACTTCAAGAAGCACAATACTACAGAAGGAGTTGCTCCGAGATCTTTACAAAATGATTCAACTAGAACAAACCATACGCCTTAATTTTCAAAGCCAGTGCGCCAGTGCAGCATAGTATTAGAAGTTTATGATCCCCAAACAAAAAAGTCTACCACCAGTAGTTTCTAAACAAATACTCAGCTATAATAAAATGAAACACCAATCAGAGTTTATCAATCTCGGTGAAAGCCGTAGAAAGTATTTCCGCACCGACATTTGAAGCCGGTCAGACCGACTCGTTTCCTGCAGGAGAAGCACCGGTTAGGAGTTCATCCGCTACCGGTTAGGAGTTCAATGGAGCAGCGTATATCTCACTTCTTCATACCAGCGTATATCTCACTTCTGAATGTGGACGGATTCCACAAGTAGCAGCGGATACCATGAAGGAAACACCCCGTGCATGCATGAAAGGATTTAAAGAGTCCACGCTTCAATCACACTCTCATTAATTATCTCCGACTATGAATGGCCCTTCTTCCTCAAGATCTCAATCTGTGGAGATCTCTGTTAATGGGTGAGCCCGCATCGATAGTCACAATAGAACAGTTAAAATATAATCAAATATAATCAAATCGAGGGGCCTATTTTCTTGACCCAAGCCGTGCTCTAAAAAAAACGGGAGCGTATACATTCAACAGGCATGAAACATCATAAATCGAACAGCGTATACATTCAACAACTCGCTCTGAGAACACACTTGCAAACCTGAGATTTCTACGGTACAGGTTATCACAATGTTCAATAGCAGATTTTCACAAGAGTTACCAACGCGGAGGCTTTCAAAACCATTCCCCGAATGCGCGCCTTCTTCAGCCCAGTTCATCTGCTGTTGTGGTTAAACTACACGCATACGAAAACAAGGGAACAGGATTTGTGATAACTTTTTGGCTAATGCTGGATGCGCACCAACAACCACATGGGTCTGACCACCGGTTTGAGGGAACAGTCGCGGGTCTGACCACTGGTTATGAGGGAACAATCACAACGTTTATGGACAGTCCAGAGAGCCAGAGAGCACAGGCAGTGTAGCAGACAGGCGTACAGGCACTGAATTATATGGACAACGAAAATGTCAGGCACTGAATTATATGGAGAGCAGAGGAGCAGACTAGGGAGTTACAAAGGACATAAAGGCTAAAAAAAGGAGCTGGCTCTGATACCATGTTAGGCCAGGCAGTAACTCCATAAGGCAAAAATGATTCGTGTGTTTTATTCCATCAGGTAGGTCTTCATTATATACATGAGGGAGAGACTGTTCAGTTCATCTCCCGATGACTGTTCATATTTCTAATTTATCTATTTACATAAATTCACCCAATCACAAGGATTAGGTGTCAACAGTTGTTTTAAGTTTTAGTTTTCCTCTCACATGTGTCGCAATAGCTTTCCTGTTTTTTCACCAGTGGTTGTCGTTGCGACGACTCCCCTCACATAATTGATTTTCCTTATGTTTGATTAATTGATGCACTTTATCTACATGGATTTGATTATAATTAGTGATATTTTCACTCAATCTAGCACTATCTCTCATATTTTCTCATTTTACACACTTCCCTAGGGTAGATCTGCACTTTCCTTGGTCGGTTTTCACTTTGCCCAATTGGGCACTGCATAATCCTAATGCTCAAGCCACAAGCTTGACCTCTAGAATAGTGCAGTGCATAGTATAGGTTGGCTCCAAATGCACACTACATAGTTCCAAGAAACAACATGTCTCCTTGGCCACTGAGACTACACAATGCACAGTCTCTCCCATACCACTTCCCAAGCTGAACTATGCAATGTGTAGTTTCAAGCCACACACTTCAACTCTGGTTGTTGGGACTTTGCAATGCTAAGTTCCCATAGGAATCCATCCCTTGTTTTCAATGAGAATTGCATAATCCTCCCCATTAGATGCCTGGTTTTATTCTTGAACATGCCTTGAAAGTAGAGTTGCTAAAGACTGATGTTTTCTTGCCATGAGTGTCTTTTATGTCCCACAGGAAAAACAATTGCTGAGAACCTCTCCAACATTAACTCTTACCATGGAACCTAAGAGATTTTCTTCAAAAGAAACCACTTAAAGTAGTACTGGGGAAGCAATTGAGCAAGTTCCAGTAGACTTGCCAGTGTATGTAGACACTCCATTTTTATAGAAAAGGGATCATCACTGACATGCCAGTAGGTTAAATATGCTTTTGTAAAGAAATTTGAGGAAAAATTAGATGACCGATAGGTGTATCTTAGGATTTGACAGTTAGGACTATAAAAGTTTACATGTAGGTATCTAGCCTTCTCATGTGTAGGTGTCATCAACTAGATTGACTCACACATTGATGAGAAGATGATGACATTGAACAGAGGAAACCAGAAAAATCTTTCCTTTCATGCATAAGACTATCAATGCATTTATCACTTTCCCAAGCCAAAGAGCACATGGACTCACTTTTCTATTCCACCCACAACTATGTGAATACAAGAGACATTGTCAAAGGCTGGGTGAAAGATGTTGAAGAACACAATATGTTGGCTCTCTGCCAAGGCCAAAACCTCTCTTCTCTTGAGAGGAAAACCCTTTAGTTAATTTCTCTTATTGAAGCTTCTTTTGATCAATGCAAACCCTAGAACCCTGAGAAAGAGATCCTCCAAGCACAATTCAAGCCCTTTCTCCTTTCTGCACTTTGTTCCTCGTCACTTCCTTCTTTCGACAGTTTGTTTCCCGACACTTCGTCCTCCTTATTCTGACACTTCGTTCTCCTACTTGTTGGCTTAGGGGGTCCCGACCTAGGTTCAAAGTTAGTTGCACCAGCCAACAAAACCCTACACTGCTGGCCCTTTCAGGAACAACCTGCATAATGTAGGTTGCAGTCTCACCCGAAGTAGTATTGGGGGATGCAAGAACCAAGTTTCTGCATTTGGAGACTAGTGTGATGTCTTCTAGCGGCTTGGACCTGCCTCCGCACAGATCGATAATCTCCTAGGTCTCTTTTACTGCAACTAGGTTAACTGGTTTCCAGACCTTCACGAAGGCTCATGATCTGCAATTATGGACCTAACATAGTTGACTTATCTACTTTCATGCGTCAACAAGTAAGCCTAGGTCAGATTTCGCATAGATCTAATTAATTCATTGGAAAAAATAAGAAGAACAAATTGTAACTTTGTGAAGATAAGCATTCATTTTGTACGTTATTAAGACATATTCAATAAAGTCACATAACATTCAATCATTATTCCATAAAACATAACATTAATCAGCAAGATATATTATAAACAGATGCAATGAAATACACAGTAATTCTGCAAAAAGTATTCTTTATTGATCTTCAATTCACTGATTATAGACTCTCTACCTTGCACACACAGATGCAAGGGTCCATGCACTCAGCTACGGACTCTACCCAGGCCTCCTGCACACTCAGTTGCAGGAGCCTTCCCTTCTCTATCTAAGCGCAGGAAGTAGAGCCTTCCTGCCTTAGATTTTAACAAAACTCTTCAATATGCCCAATGCTCTTGTCAAAACTTCTCTTCTAAGACTTGCTAAGACTCAACTATTTATTTATTTTTCAATACAATGCCATGGTATGTGGACCATGGGTGAATCTCAAAACTGACTCAAAAATTTACCCAAAATAGGGGGCTAAGCCCCTTTGACTCTTATTCATCTACATGCTCTGCATCCACATATCACAGAGAATTTACATTTTTTACAAAAATGTATACAAAATTTGGTTTATCTAACCCCAAACTGCCCCAGGGGACCCCATCCCAACATGACCCCAAAACAAAGATCGTTACTCGCCCTCGAGTCACTCAGCTAGTTGTTCCACTTTCTGGCAGAGTTCACTGAATGCCTTGGTCAGTGCCTAAAGTTCCATGATGCTCTGTTCTGCTGCTTGTTGGACTTCCTCGACCAATTTCTTTGTGGTTGGCCCCTTTACTGCCAGTTGTGTAGTCCTCTGTGTCTGTTGCATTGCCTTCAGCTTCTCATGAATGGTTTATGAAAACTGGCAGGCTTCCTCTGTCCAGGGCTTAAACCGTGCATTGAGCAAGGACTTATTCTTCTTCATTTCCTATATTTGCAGCAATTTCTCTTTTCCTTCTTGTAAGCAGGCAAAGCGCTGGACTAGCACCAATGTCCATGCTGTCGTACTGATCTCATTGTACTGCTATTGTGCTTTCCTGATTTTTGTGTTCAACTTTTGCAACGTAAGATCCTTTTGCAGTGTATCCTAGAGGCCCAGTGACTGAGTGAAGAGTTGGTCGCATACTTGTAGTGCAATGTCTAGTTGGGCCATGGATTCTTTTATCTATGCTCCTCTGTTTTCCTGAAGCTTCGATGGTGTGGTCAGTTGCAGCTTCAACTGCAGCTCAGCTATTTGCATGCTTAGATTGAAAGGTTCCTTCTCAACCTTTTCTTTTTATGTGCGCACTACGACAACAAATCTCCTCACTTTAGCTGAAGCCTCTGCATCTTTTGGTATATCTACCTCAAGGACGAATTTGTAGGCCTATTGAATTATTGTGATCAAATTCTCATGCTGAGTCCACATTTCCTCCTATTCCTTCAATGCCTAAGTATTTTCTATAAAAAGCTTCTCATTGTTGACTCTAAACTCATTGGCAACACTGAGTGCGTGATGCTCTCTGATTTTCAATTCATCGGAGACTCCTTGATGCAACTCATGAAGGGTTTGAAGTGGAAACATGGCAAGGTTATCTGCCATATTCTTCACTGTGTTGAGCACTATGCAATCCTCATATGATTCCACATGGATTGACCCTTCTGGTAAAGAAAAGACTCTAAGATCCAGAGGCTATTCAATCTCTGAGACTGCACTTGTCCCTTTGCCAGGATCGCCTGCACGATGCTCGCCTTCCTAACATCCACCTGAATTTTTTTCACCTAGATCTACAACTCATGCAAGATCCCTCTAGATGCTCCCTAGCATCTTCATGTATTGCTACTCAAATTGTTGCAACACCTCTGTTGTTGTGTCCCGAATCTTGTCGTTGATCTCATCGAGATCACCCTCTTTCAGCACCATGGGATAAATATGCATCTACTTGTCAAACTTGTGTTTCTTTTGGTGTCCACCTTTCTACACCTCCGCACTCTTCTTCAGGATGAAAGGAGTGCTTTTCTCCTCACTGCCACCTCCTCCGTTCTCTGACAGCTCTTGCTCGTCAGTGTGGTGAGAAGCAGACTTCTCACTCTCCTCATCATCCTTCTGTTCTCTTTCTGCCTACACTTTGGTAGCATGCTCCTCCTCCATACATGACCTCTCTGCAGCTACCTTAGTAGCCTCCTTCTTTTTCTTGGCCAATGTGCGCGTAACTTTCTAAGCGGCTTCCTTTCGATTCTGTGCAACAGAGATTTTTACACCTATGCTTGTTCCTGCATCTAACAGCGTAGGCATGCACCATTCCTGAGGCCAAAGCCCCACAACTTCCTGGATATCTGTATCCGTCACCATATAAGGCAGCAGGTGCCGTTATTGCTGAAGGTCTCTACGTGCTTTGATCAAGACCCTATGAAAATCATATTTGAATTATGCATATGCCAATAGCAGCATGAACAAGGTGGGAGACAACCTTGGCCATTGATTAACTGCCATGTGCATGTCCATATCCATCAAAACCCAAAAAATCTTATTTTCTTTAGTATGATCTAGATCTTTTTTGGCCCACAATGAGGCAAACTGCGTTGCCTCGGGCAATTCTTCTTCGTGTGGAGGAAACTGGCTATCTTTCGGTAGCCTACAAGAAACCATATAGATTGACAACAATAGCTAGGCATAATGAAATAACCTGTTCTCCTCCCGGTTCTCACAGCAGTTCATGAGCAACTCCTGATAGAGATACTTGGCCCAATTGTATTTTACCCCCTTTGTGCACTAAGATGCGAGCAATATGACTGGCATCGAAACTTTATTTGCGTGGAATTTTCTCATTAATTTGTCTGCTAGAATATGGGAAGCCAACTGTACTATCAATTCTGATATGGACGTGATGGAGTATCCCCGTGACTTTTTTATTAGACCAAATTCCTTCTTCATCTTATTTGCCAACTCTTTTTCTCTAGTTTTTCCTCCAATCTCTTTCGCATGGTTCGCCCCTTTGTAAGGTAACTTGGTGATCCTATGGATCAACATGTCTCTAATGAGGATAGGCTCACCTAGCCATAGGCACCCATCATGCACCAGCGCGAGGAGTTGACACACGCAGATCGTGTTGAAGGGGGAGCAGTGATAATGCAGCACTAATAGCAGATTGAGCAACCCTGATTACTCAATGCCACAGACCCACTTCATGGGCTCCATCCTTGTAACCCCCATATCAACACAGTAAATTTTATGCATATACTTGCGAGTCGCCAAGTGTGGAAACCTTGCATGGTCCACGAGGTCCCAATCCTCCATCTTAAGCAACGAAATGAACGCTAGATAAGGACCATCAAACATGACCTACTCAAGAAGCAAAGGTGTCGAAATTACAAATTTCTCTAAATCAGGACCCTTCATTACTTTAATTTTTCCTTGTTGTAGAGGGATATACTTAGGCAACCTCATCATAGGCTCTACCCCTTCTTCGTCGACATCCTCGATATCCTGGAATTCTTCCTCTTCCAGGTCCAACAATTTTGCTTATTACTTGTCCTTTTTCTACTTCGGTTGTGTCTCTGTATTCTTTCTCAGTGAAATCTGCACTAACACCCACTTCTTTTGTTTTTCTTTTGCAGCTGGTTGTTTTTCTTTCATGGCAGGCTACTTTTCCTTTGTCACCATTTGTTTTGGCCTAGGAAACCTCGATGACATAGGCACAACAAGCGTAGTCTCCATACTAGATAAGTTCGGACCTGGCGCGTCAGATAAAACTGCTTCTGAACTGAGGGCTTCAACGGGGTTAGTGGCAGTCATTCTTTCCATAAATAACTCTCTGGCTTCTGGAGAATAGTTCGCGAGTGACATAAATTCTTCCCAGAATGCTTGACTCATATACGACAGACAAAAGAATGCTCCAGGAATTCTCAGAATGCAAAGTTTTCTCTGCTGGACCATCATGCTCAATTTATAGGGGGATTTGAATTCAAATCCGACCATTCCCCACAATTTGTAATAATAAATGTTGCTTTGGCTATAGATCCTCAAATATTTTTACCTTAATTGTTGCCTCCTCGCTCCTCTTAACCGCTTTCTAGCCATCCCATCATGAATAGTAACTCCAACGGTCATTTTATTATTGGGATACACGGTAACTTTCCATCTCGTGCAACAAACTGAGCACAGCTTCAGCTAGTGCATCCTCATCCATCTTTCTGTAGATTGCTCACTGCCTTGTCCTCCAAACCAGGAAGTGTAGTTTATAGTCCCATGCTCCCTTGCAACTGCTTGGAGCACTAAGATTGTCCTGTTGCCATATAGTCATTTCACAGTATCCCCTGTATAGAGCTTCAGCCTACTTCCATTTAGTTTTCCTGGGAGGGGCTCCCCATTCAGCTTTGCGAGCTGAACTGTGCCACTATCCATAATTTCCTTAACAATATATGGTCCTAACCAATGCATTTGAAATTTACTCAGAAATTTAGTGAACTTACTATCATATAACAACACAATATCATTTACCTTGAATGTGTGAAGCTTAATATGGCGATCATGCCATACTTTTTCACATTCCTTCTGTACTTGTTGGTGGAATCCTACCAAAAATTGATCCTCCTCTAGCTCCATGAGCTGCATGAGCCATTCTTCCAAGGCCTCGCTATCCGCCATATCCATCAAGGCTTCTATGCATAGACTTGGCACAATGTATTCCATAGGCATTGTTACTTCGACCCCATAAACTAATCTGAATGGTGTTTGTCCTGTCAGCTTCTTACAGGTTCTCCTATAGGCCCATAGCACCACAGGTACATGCAAATCCCAATCATTCCACTGCGCATTACAGATCTTTGTCAATGCATTCTCCAAAATTTTGTTAAGAGCTTTGACTCTCTCATTTTCCTATGGGTGATATGGTGTACTCTTCTGATGGTAGACCTGGAATTCCTTTGTCAGCGCGCTAATTGTTTCATTCAAAAAGTGCAAACCCTTGTCACTCATCAAGACCTTCGGGCATCCAAACCTCGTTAAAACATGTTCGAACAAGAATTTTACTGTCATAGCCCCTGTACAATCCTTTACTAGTTGTTCTTTCACCCATTTGGTTAAATATTTTGTCAAAGTGATAATGTAGTGCGAACCCATTTTCTTAGGGGCTGAATTGGTCCAATAAAATCAATTGGCTAGTTTTCAAATGCCTGTAAATATACATGAGGATGTAGCAGGTATCTCATCCCTTCGAAACGTTTTTCCAGTCCTTTGACATGCATTGCATACCTTACATTATGCTTTGGAATCCTTGTACAAAGTTGGCCACCATAAACCTGTACGCAAAATCTTCTGTGCAATCCTTTTCCTGCATAATGGCCTCCTGCAGCTCCCCCATGAGCTTCAGTGAGAATAATATCATGCTCAAAGTCTGGCACATCTCTCCTCAATTTTTCATCTGCCCGCATTTTGTACAAATTTCTCGGAATGACCGAGAAATGAGATGCGTGAACTGCCAGTTCCTTCTTCTACTGATTTGTATATCCTTCAGGTGCCATCCTTGTAGTTAGGTTCTGTAAAGTGGTCATCAACTACGCGTACTGCAAAGAGTTGCGCATCACGCAACCCTTCCTCCAAATGAACAGGTTCTTCGCTTGTTTCAATTCGCGATAGATGGTCAGGTCCAACATTCAACTTCCCCAGTTTCACAATGACTTCAAAGTCATACTCCTGAAATAATAACAACCATTTACAAATATTTCCCCTCAACACAGGCTTGTTGACTACGTATTTTAAGGTATAATGATCTGTATACATCTTGAAATGTCCCTATAGTAGATAATGCATGAACTTTTGCAACGTGTAGACCATGGCCAACCCCTCACGCTGAGTTTTTGAATAATTTCTCTCAGCCTTTGATAAATTCCTACATGCGAAGGCTATAGCATGGTCTAGTTCTCCTTCGCCTACCTATGTTAATACTGCACCCAACTCAATGCAAGAAGCATCCACATGTACATGAAACTCATTATTCCAATAGGGAAATACCAAGATCGGCGTAGTCACCATCTTTTCTTTTAACAGATATAGGTTGCATTTACATCCTCATCCTAACAGAATGTCCTCTCCTTCTTCAACAGTTTTTCCATAAGTGCGGTAATTTGAGCATAGGCTTTAATGAATTTCCTGTAGTATCACATTTGTCCTAGCGTCACATGCAGTTGCTTGACATTCCTAGGGACCTCCAAGTTCACAATTACCACAATCTTTGCAGGGTCGACCATCAATCCCTGTTTGCACACAACATGACCCAGAAAGATCCCAAAAGGGACTCAAAATATACATTTTTTCAAATTCAGCACTATCTGGTACCTTTGATATGTATCCAACATAAGGCACATACTTGCTACATAATGCTTCACCAAGCCAAACACCATCTAGTCATCAAAGTACAATTCCAGGAACTTATGAATGAATTCCTTGAACACGGCTATGACTACGTAGGAAACTATTGTAGGTGCATTCTTCAATCCAAACGACATAATAGTGTACTAAAAGCAACCCCATTCTGTCGTGAAGGTGGTTTTGGTTCTATTCTCTGGGGCAATCTTAATTTGATGATACCTGGAAAATCCACCAGTGAAGGAATATGCCTTCTGTCCTCTGACATTGTCTAACACCTCATCCGTAAATGACGTTGGAAATGGATGGTGAAAACAGGCATCATTAATTTTCTGGAGATCTATGCAAATCCTTATTTCACCCTTTGTTTCTTCTCTTGGACTACCATCGAGCTCACCTAATCGAACTCTTCAACAGGTTTGATAATGCCTGCCTCCAACATTTTATCCAGCTCTTAGCAAACCTTTTCCTTATACATAGGGTTAAGGCGATAAGGCCTCCATTTAACAGGCTTCCCATCTGGCTTCAAGGTGATCTTTGTACCACCCAAATCCCCAATTATGCCCTTTTAGTTAGAAAACATAGTGGGAAAGAGATCTTGGTATTCACGAAGTAATTCAGCAACTTTATGTATTGTAGCGTTGTCCCAATAATCTCCAATCTTTGTGAACATTGGTTCTTCTTTAGTGCCAATGTTTACTTGCTTCATTTTCAAAGGTGTGCAGATGCTTTGGTTCTCTACTTGTGGGCCTTCGAATTCGCGATGCCCTTTTGTATCCGGAATATTGATATTCCTTGGGTCTTCTTACTCCCCTTTAGTGGTCACATTACAGCATTCCAATGCGTGTCATAGCTGGGTGCTCCAATCTAGTTGAGTCCATTCCATAGGTTCCTTCGGTGTTCTGAAGATAACCACTTTAATTTCTTGCAGCACTTCATCGATGCTTGCAAATCCATATTCAAAGCTAAAAGTCAATTAGAAACCTTCCTTCAATACATCCCATTCCACAGTGCCATGGCTGAGCTCCATTTCAAGGTACCAGTTCATGGGGATCGTATCCAAGGTATGAAAAATATGTGTACCCATTCGGTCTGTGGTTCTGTTCCCCATGCCTTAGTCCACTTTTCTAGGTGATCACGTGGATCATCCTTCCCATTATACTTCTCAATCATTCTGGCATTAGCATGCCAAAATTGTAGCTTCATCATTCTCCTATAATATCGCCATCCAACAAATCTATCCTTATGCATACCCCACAATTGTGTAGGCGTAGCATGCAACGCCAATTCCAAGGCTTGAAAGCAGTGGTCCTCAGGGACTTCACACTCAAATTCATTTAAGAATATATCTACATTGGTCAAACCATCATAATAAGGTAACTTTCTTACCTCTGACATAACACAACGTAGTGACTTAGTCATCATATTGCATCGCAATGTAGACACTTCATGTAAGTGGTTTTGACAATTCTCTAACTCCTCATCTGAATCAGAAGTGCATAAACTCTCCCGGTCCCACACGATCCTTCCATCCATTGTTGGATTGATCTAGTCCTTATCTCGCGCAGTTATCTTATAAATTTGATCCATCTCATCATCATTTTCTACATAATCGCAGACTGATTCAATATAGTGCTCCCATTTTACAGGATCTAGTGGCACTATAACCCTAAGTGACTTTCTTTCAAACGACATTGTCCTCTTCTTCATATTAATGACCTTGTTAATCTCAATAGCCTAGTAGATTCTCATAAGTGCAGGGTAGGGATTACTGTCATCGAGAATTTATATAACCTCAAAGTCCGCTAATGCACTCGCACCATCAATATCAACCATTACTCCATATAAGTGTCTCATGGGGATGATTTTCTGTTGATTCACCATCCTAAGCTGAATCAGAGACCACTATAATGCAGGTCTCCCCGTCCTTTCCCATGTCTATTTTGGTAGAACATTTGCATTAGACCCTAGGTCCAAGATGACTTGGCCCATTTCATAATCACCTATCTGCATTATTAGCCACATCTCTCACCCTATTCATTCCTTATGCTTACCAATCTTTCTAACCGTGCAGTGCTCATCAGGAACATTTTCTTTACTAACACATTTATTTATTAATTCATGCAGTGCTTCCACAACCTTTCTATCATGCATCGGCTTCATGCAGGTCTCCAAAAATGTAGTAAGCACAGAAGGGTCAACTTCTTGTGTTGTACTAATATCTAGTGTCCTTCCCGAGCTTCCTGAGGTGGAGGCCTCAACGAAGCTCTTCTTTGCTTCCCAAAATGTTTCCATAGCACACTTAAGATCAAAGGCTGCTTCTTTTTTAGGAGCTTTGCAAACCCATCCATCTTCCTTAGGTTGTTTACCTTTATCAGCGCTAGTCATCATTCCACTTCTCAGCACAATATTAATGCTTTGATATTCCTCGCAGGGCTTAACCCTAATCATCTGTAAATTTTGCGTCGGTTGTTGAGGCTACTTTTTCTTCTCTTGCATCTTAGCTATTAACACCGGGAATTCTTCTATGTTATGGTCAAACTATCTGCAATATTGACACGACGGGTGGGTAGGATTTAGGCAATCTCATGCAAAGTTCTCCGGTTGTCCACAATTTTAGCAGATAATCTAACCTTGACCTCTACCATGTCCTCCTCCTTGGCCTTGTCCTCGGGCCTGAAAATCTCTGCGTGCTCCTTTGACACCTTGATTTGGAGGCCAAGTCTCTACTTCCATACAGTAGTTATGGGTTCTTTCCATCATTAGCTCATAGCTTCGACAATGGTGCTCATCCTGGACCGTAGAAATTATATAACAACTCCTAAGGTGTTTGAACAAAATTCTAAAGAAAGTGGCAGTTATTCGTCACACGTTGCCCAGTGACTTGGCAAATGGCACATCATAGTGTAGCCACCATGCTCGACCCTACTACAGCCTCTGGCTTTAGGGGGATTGGTCCCCCTCCTATAATATAATTCACATACACAGGTCAATGATCTTTATCATGCCCATGGCCCTTGCACTTCAGACACCAAACCTCTGCACACACGTCAGGCTTAGTCTCCTTGTATTTCTTCAAACTCTATAATTCTAGGTGTAGGATTTCTAATTGTGAGTGGATTTGTTGTACCCCTAGGTTTGTATCCTGAATAGGTGATGCGTGCAACCTCATCGTGATCTCTAAGGCTTCTTCCTGTGTTGCTATCCTATGCTATGATAGAGCAATTCTCAAGTGGGGCAAAAGCGATGCGATAATCAGTTGCGATGCTGGCTATCTGAGATCTACATGTTAGCCTATCTAATTTGTCACTTCAACCTCTAAGCAAAGTCCCAAGGTGTCTCCTCAACCTTCATCATGATCTCTTTAAAGTCAATCACCAAATATGAGTTAGATTTAGCCTTACTAAACTCTTTGTTCAAAGTCGTTTGAGTTTCTACTAGCGACACATGAGGATTGTCAGCACAATACTTAATGTAGTAGGTTAGCGCGCGATCCTACAAGGTAGTAACCAACTGCACCTTCTTTATATTATCATTGGTGATTTGCTGCATTGTCCATACAACATTTATCACAAACCAGAACTTATCTAGATCTTCACTTCCTATGCCCTTGAAGATCAACATCTTCATTTTGTTCACCATGTTGAAAGGTGGTGGTGGAGGTGGAGGTGTGGGTGAAGGTGTATGTGGCGGAGGTGAAGGTGGAGGTGGAGTGGATGGATGATGTGTTCTAGGAATACCCTACATTATTAGCTAAACAACACTTCACTATGTAGTCTGCACAGCCCCTTCATCGTCACTCGAAGGAGGTCTAATCAATGGGATATACTCTGATCCTGGGTTTTCATGATTTCTAAAGAATATTCCACTTCACATAGCTTCGAACATCAAGGTAATGGCATTACCCACTTTGCACATAATAACATTTTAATCCAATTATTCAATGACCTTAAATACTTACCTCGTGGTCCCTTAAAGAATATTTTCTCTCCTTCACTATATCTGACCAAGGTGTCAAGTACAAATTATGTAACAAATTCTCCCAAAATTTGATCAAGCCAATGATCGACAGCTCACGCGATCTTGTTTTCAGAGGCCTCTAATTGTCACACCAATTCTGGAGTCCACACTATAGGACTATCAAGATTCCACCTTCCTTGATTGTCTGTTAGTTTAGCTAACCACTTGTATAGTTCAATTGGGAAAGTGCAGAAGAAGATTTCGTGTACCTATGTATACAGATATCTATTCAACCAATCCTCCTTTGACAGGCGTGGATTCCTATTTTCTTGAGCCGCGAACTCGTGAATCTTCTGATCTAACCACTTTTCAATATCTTTCTTAGTCGGATTCCAATGATGTGACATCACACATCTCTTTAAGTAGATCCCGGTCTTGGCAACAGAACCATTTTTTGGCTTAGGGGGTCCCAAACTAGGTTCAAAGTTAGTTGCGCCAACCAACAAAACCCTACATTACTGGCCCTTTGGGCAACAACCTATGTAGCGTAGGCTGCAGTCTCACCCGAAGCAGTGTTGGGGGATGCAAGAACCAAGTTTCTGCATCCGGAGACTAGTGTGATGTCTTCCAGTGCCTTGGACATGCCTCCGCACAGATCGATAATCTCCTAGGGCTCTTTTACTGCAACTAGGTTAACTAGTTTCTAGACCTTCGCAAAGGCATGCGATCAACAATTGCGGACCCAACACAGTCAATTTATCTACTTTGGCACATCAACAAGTAAACCTAGGTTGGATTTCGTATAAATCTACTTAATTCATTGGAAAACATAAGAAGAACAGCCTGTAACTTCGCAGAAGTAGCTATGAATTCATTTCATATTGTTATTAAGGCAGATTCAATAAAGTTGCTTAGCATTCAATCATTATTCCATAAAACATAACATTAATCGGAAACATGTAATATAAAAGGATGCAATGGAAACACATAGTAATTCTGCAAAACGTATTCTTTATTGATCTTCAATTCACCGATTATAGACTTTCTACCCTACGCACACAACTGTAGGGATCCACGCACTCATCTGCAGACTCTACCCAGGCCTCCTGTGAACTTAGCTGTTGGAGCCTTCCCTTCCCTATCTAAGCACAGGAAGCAGAGCCTTCCTTCCTTAGCTTTTAACAAAACTATTCAATGTACCCAATTCTCTTGTCAAAACTTCTCTTCTAAGACTCACTAAGACTCAACTATTTATAGACTTTTTAATACAATGCCATGGTCTGTGATCCATGGGTGAATCTCAAAAATAACTCAAAACTTTACCCAAAATAGGGGGCTAATCCCCTTTGACTCTCCATCTACGCGCTATACTTCCACATCTCGCAGAGAATTTACATTTTTTACAAAATTGTATATACAAAATTGGGTTAACTAACCCCAACCCAACACTACTCCTTGATGATAAGTTCTCTTATGCTATCTCTAGAAGAGATGTTTCCCCTTGATCCTGGGTGAACCCTCTCACATAGGATAATTCCTTTCTTCTCTTCAACAATCGAGCTTATTACTCATGTAAGATGGTATACTTGATATGGCAGTACTGGAGCCCTAAATTCTCACACATGTGGGAGGTTTCGTGGTGTTCTTTGTTCCTTTTAGCTTCGTATGTGAGAGTCTCTTCTTCACTTTATTGACAGGCCTTATAGACCTGAGTTTCAAGCCCAAACGATGAGAAGTATGGTGCTATTATATTTCTGTTGATATGTCCATAGAAAGCCCTCCTTTTCTCGCACGTGTGACTGTGGTTTTCCCTAGAAACATTCCTTCAAACTTCGTTGTTCTTCCTCCTCACTTCATTGCCCTAGTAGACCCTTTTCTTCGGCTTTCTTTGTTCCTCTTTTTCCTCCTTTTCTTTGCATATTTCTGAGCCGAATGAATGTGTTGTATTGGAGTATACAACCTCTATAAATAGAGGATTGTCCCTCCATTTAGGCCAACTAGAAATCCAACTAGTCATCTTGTTTGTAGGCCGACTTTGAGGGCTGCTCTTATGCTTCAGATTTCTTGTTTTTAGGATGTCATAGCTTGGAGGATGCTTGTGAATTTGCTTGGAGGTATTCTCTTGACCACAATATACAAGGTATAACATGCCCTTAAGATCTTCAACTTATTCTTTTGACTATTTGACTCACCTATAACACTTTAAATAATGCTAGTCCTATTTCAATGAGCAAGAAACTCATTGACATATATTATAAAAATAATATTTCTTTTCTTAAATAAATACAAATATCAAAAGTACATTTATGAAGACCGAACCTAGTTACATTTCCTTCAACACTCCCTCTTAACTAGGGAGGTATTCATACAACATTACAAGGTGTTTGGCTATTATCAATCTTGAAGAATTCACATAAGAGAAACCGGATTAGCAATCCATATGCTATAGCATCATATCCTTCAGCATTGTCATAGTGCAAGGACTTAACTAACAACTCCATCTCTTCATGAGATCATGAGCTACAATGTTGGTGAGACCAATGATTTATAGACACCTTCATCATTGTCTCTCAAGGTACATACCCACCTAGGTGTTCTCTAAGTATGACCTTCTAGGACTATTCTTATCTTGGGTTCCCAGCCCTCAAAGAATATCGGTCCTCTTCCCTACTCTTATCTTGGATGCCCTACACATCCTCAAGGAGTATTGGATGCTAGATGATTACCTAATCCTCCCATTATTTCTTCCCAAGTGATGAGAAGAATGTAGTGTCTATATTGTGTCTACATTTCCATTCATGGCCTTAATCTAGACTTACAGCTATTAGTCCTGGTCTAGTGCATGACCCATGAAATGGAAAACACAATTTTCACTCCTTTGTAATTAGGGGTGATCCAAAACTCCCTCTTGATTAGGGACTTGTGAGAGCTCCCTCTTAACTAGGGACTCTTTCATTCATCAACAATTTCTTCTTTGTGGGTCCTTCAGCTGCTTGATCTCTTTGCTTTCTTTTATGTCATGAAGTCTTTCTTCGAACTTCTTCTAGGTAGGGCACCATCCATCGATAACTTTCCTTCCCAGTTTATCATGTCATTCATTCCTTCATGGAAAGTGTTTTTCTTGTCATAGATCATGTTTTATTGTCATCTGGATACTCCTTTTTCATTTGTCCATGCTTTGGAATACTCTTCTCATGGATGCTTCGTTGTACTTGCTTGTTTACATGATTCGACCTAGTAGTGTTTTAATGACTTTGTCTTTATATTTATTTCAACATTTCTTTTTCTTTTGCTGGATGGCTTCTTCATCATGACATCTTTATAGAGTAGAATCAGTTATCTGCATCTTTTATATCTCCAAGTCCTTCATAGGTATCAAGGGTCCTTCCTTTCTTTGTCAGAGTTGTCCTACCTTCTTTCAAGAGATATCTTCAAAGTATTTTGTCAAATAGTTATTCTTGATGATCATGGTGTTCTTCACATGCTTGATCTCTTTCTTCATTTTCTTCTTCCTAGATAGATCAGTCAACCATCTTATGCTTCTTGTGAGAGAATTTATTCATTTCTTGCTTCCTGGACTAGTCAACATTTCTTCTTGCTTCTTAGTCAGCAATCTTATACTTCTTATGTGAGCATATTCTTTTGTTGACCTTCATTGAAATGTAGTACATGCCTTTGAGCATGTCCTTGGTGAAAAATATTCTTTCATACTTGATCCTCTTATAGAACTATTCCCATGACTCAATAATATACAAATGATAACATGACTAAACTTTTATGTATACATACCTCATCTTGATTCTCCTTTGATCATCTTGGCTTCATTTGGTTGTCCTTGGTGTGGCCCTTCATGCTTCATCTTAGCTTGCCTGCATATCATCCTTTTCTTGAATCCCATGAATGGGATTCCTGATGAGACATCTTCTTTGGTTCATGAACCATCTTTTGAATATTCCATTATAGGATCTTAAAAACCCTTTCCTTGCAAATGTTTCTTTTATTTTGATGATGGAGGTCTTCTAAGTTTCTTAATCATGATCAATCTTCTTTTCTTATGGATGAGGTCCTATGCTAGGTATGCTCATTCTACATGAATATCTTGAGCTAGATCTTCCATGCTCCTATATTCTAGAAGATATTCCTACTCATGCATTTTTTTTCTTATCATCAATTCTACATCCTCATAAGTATCTAGAAATCTATGTACATTATGCTTCTAGATTCTAGAGGATGCTTCTAGCTATGAAATTTTATTCTATTCCCACATGATCCTATACAACTCAAAACTTTGAAACAAGTCTAGAAGTAAAGAGTTTGACCTAGTCATAGTAAAGATCCAAAGGATCTTCCTTCTTTTGCTTCTTTCCTTCTTCTTTCACTTCTTGAGTTATGTGAGCTTCTTCCCTCTTTCTTTTGGTGTTTTTATCCTTATTAAGCTTAGGACAATTCCTTTTGTAGTGTCCATATTCTTGGCATCCAAAACATTGGATTTTGGACACATCTTTGATGTTTGTTCTTTGTCGACCAAATTTTCCAAATTTACTCTTTCTCTTGGCCATGGTAGCAAATGCTTTCTCCTTTGATCCCACATATTATTTTGCTTTAAGTTTGGTTTCCTTTGTCTCGCATAGAGACCACATTTCACTAAGAGTGGTTGCTTCCTTCTTGGCATATATGCTTGATGTGAAGTTTCCCCACTCCTCAGGTAGAGCATTGAGCACTACAATTGTCATCTCTCTGTCAGACATGACTTCCCCAAGATCTTGAAGTTGATCTCTCATTTCAGATATTTTCATGAAGTAGGGAGCTATTCCTTCCTTTGTTATTTTCATCTCTTACAATTAATTCCTTAGAGATATCACTACTCTGGTTGTGGATATCGAGAATAACTCTACTAGATTATCATAAATTTCTTTTGATGTCTCAAACTTGGAGACATAAGGAATGAGAGAGTCTTTGATTGATTCTATAATAATCCTTTAAGCTCTTGTCTTATTATTATTGTACTTGGCTAAGGCTTGAGTTTGTTCCTTAGCATGGATAGTGATATTCCCTTTGACGTGTTCTAGGAGTCCATTCTCCTTGAGAAGTAGATCAGTCCTCTTCTTCCATGCAAGAAAGTTATTTGTACCTACCAATTTATTCATTTCCTTGCAAAAAGACATTGATGTATATTCATAAGGGGGCATGTACTTACTTGATATATTTCGAGATGTGATGGATTTTCTTTCTTCTTAAATAATTGATGGCTTTGCTTCCTAGGATCTTTATGTTCTTTAAGTTTCCTTCTCCAAGTGGACTTGATTGATGATGAGATTTGCTTCAATACTTGTAGCTTGATGTAGGCCCCACTTCAATCTGCTCTACTTCTAGCTTTGTGGACCTACTTGATGAATTATGGATTGTATATCATTATTTTACTTGAATTGATTGAGACTTATAGGATTGATACTTCAACTTTGTAGATGCTTCTCCCTGATGAGTGATCTTGAGTTTCCCTTTCCTTGATGTGCCACCTTACCTTTGATACCATGTTGAAGAATCTAGGGCAAAGTAGTGTAGTGTGATTCTTCGTTACTTGATAACAATTTGTGGAGTATTTTTAGTTTTCCTTATTAGCTTATTATTCTTCTTATTATTATTAGTGCATTTGTGTGTACTTCATCAAACTTCTATTACAACATAAAAACAAGAACACAAGATGTTGGCTCTCTGCTGGGGCCAAAACCTCTCTTCTCTTGAGAGGAAAACCCTTTAGTGAATTTCTCTTATTGAAACTTATGTTGATCAATTCCAAAACCTAGACCCTAACAAAGAGATCCTCCAAGCACAAGTCAATCCATTTCTCCTTGCTGCAATTTTTTCCCCGACACTTCCTTCTTCCGACACTTTGTTTCCAGGCTCTTCCTCCTTTTTCTTCTGGAACTTTGTTCTCCTACTCCTTAATGATAAGTTCTCTTATGTTATCTCTAGAAGAAATGTTTCTCTTTGATCCTAATTGAACCCTCTCACATAGGATAATGCATTTTTTCTCTTCAAAAATCGAGCTTCTTCTTCATGTAAGATGGCATACTTGATGTGGCAGTGCTGCAACCCTAAATTCTCGCACATGTGGGAGGTTTCGTGGTGTTCTTTGTTCCTTTATCCTTCGTATGTGAGATTCTCTTATTCACTTTAATGAGAGGCCTTATAGAACTAAGTTTCAAGACAAAAATATGAGAAGTATGGTGTCGTTATGTTTTTGTTGATATGTCCACAGAAAGCCCTCCTTTTCTCGCACGTGTGATTGCGGTTTTCCCTTGAAATAGTCCTTCAAACTTTGTTTTTCTTCCTCCTTACTTCCCTGCCCTAGTAGACCATTTTATTAAGATTCCTTCGTTCCTAGTTTTCGTCCTTGTGCTAGAGTTTAATTTCTGTGTGTTGGCACGAAAATGACAACAGGGTTGAGACCCTGGGTTCAGGCACAAGGGGCCAACAAGGCTGCACTGTAGTCTAGAGAAATGCTAACATTTAAACCTTACCTGTTGGAAATAATACTGAGGGGGGGGGGTGAATCAGTATTATCAGATCAATAAAACTTTTTCAATACTCAGAAACATATACGCTACTTCAGTTAAGAGAACCAGCGTGTACACGCTACTGTGTCAAAAGCAACCAGCGTATAACCAGAAAACTTATGATTCAGTTAGTTTATCTTCAGTAAATGCATCAGGAAATTATTAACCATATTAAAAGTAAACAAGTGCAGTATAACAGAACAGATCATCACACAAAAGCCACACACATGAACACCATGATATAAGGTGGAAACCCAATGTGGGTGAAAACCACCTGCTGCAAGTCGTCTTTATCTTTCTTTAATAAGAAACTTCAGTTTACAATCTTTTGTACTGGTGCAGCCTTATACCAGTGCGCAGGCTACAACCTGCAGAAGGCTACAACCTTCTCTCGTTTTCTAAACTCTCCTGGAAGGGAGCTCCAACCCCCTTTGCTCTTGTACTAGCTAAGATACTAGTACGTAGATGCTGGCCTACAATCTTCTTTCCTTCAGGTACCACTTTTCATCAATTTTCAGACTAGATACTCCTGAAGCACAACATTTCAATCTGAAGACCACGATTCATTCACTTTTCATAGCAAATCATAGAAGCACAAAACAACCAATACTAGCATCATCAAACTTTGAATCACTGAACCACTGAAACCCTGTCAACACCCAGACACCAGAACACAGAGCAGACTACAGAACCCTGCAATAATAGACAGACCCAACTGCAACCCAAAAATTAACCTTCAAAAGATATACGCTACTTCAATGAAACAAACCCGCGTATACACGCGCTTTTACCGAAGCCAACCTGCGTACAGATCTAAAAATAATTTCTCATAACTTGCAGTTGTACCAGTCATCAGTCATACTCAGAACATAATATTGCGTCAATATGCAGATCTAAAAATATGTGTAATCAACCATATACTGATAGTTTATTTCAAACAATCTAATCCCGATCTATCCTTCCATCAATCGATGTGATCTCTCCTTAGCTCAGATCAAGCAATGTATCATCAACCCAGAACCTGCATACTAGATCTCTTTCTTCATTAGATATTCAAGACTTTTTCAATACAATAGCCTAATGATCTTCTTCTCCTTATATAGCATTAGGCCCTCCTCAATACCACGGGCCAAAACAATAGTAATACAATACCATCAACTTCAAAACTCGGGATCAACACGACTGTCGAGATACCTTGGTCCAAAAACATAGGCTCAAGTACCGAGGACTAACTACCACGGACCAAAGGGAAGCTTCTCGACATGTACGCTCTTTTCTGTTCAAGAGACTGCATGTATACGCGACTTAGTATATAGCAAACCTGCGTATCCGCGACTTAGTATATAGCGTACCAGCGTGTATACGCATCTTGGGCTTAATGAACCTGCGTATATGAAATTTCTCTTCATTCTTGTAGTCTGGACTGAGATCTGTCATCAAAGAGAGTTGCCATCAAGAACAACACCTGTACCGTAGTGCCACACCTATGCCAAAATGCCAACAATCTCCCCCTTTGGACTTGATGGCAACCCCAAGATCCTTAGAATCATTCTCCCCCTTTGTCATCAAGGGCAAAGGGCTGTGCTCCCCCTGTGAATGTGCTGATATCTCTGCTCTGCTGTGCTGAACATGCTCCCCCTGACTGTAGGCAAGATCTGCAAAAGATGTTCTTCAAAAAGAACCAAGACTTATACATCATAAAGGACCTTCCGATCACCGAAAGACTCATACATCCATACTCCCAACCAAGAGGGTATACATCAGAAATTTACATATAACAACCAATTACATTACATCATTCATCCCAAGCATAGTGGGGAAACCAACATAGGCCGTTACATGACCTTGACACCATAGAAGAGATATCACAAAAAAAAAATACATGACATAGGGACGAAAGAACTAGACCAAGACTTATGAAAGTCACCAGTAGCATCTAATAATCATCTTTTTAGATCAGCAACCAAGATTTCCTTCTGTGCTCCTTCTTCAACAATAGTTGTGAACTAGGACCAAAAGCATCTAAATGCCAACAATGCTTTATTAGATTTTAAGCTGCTCCCCCTGAAACTGTGCCTGCTGCTCCCCCTGAAACTGTGCCTGAAGGACTCTGTCATACCCATCTCAGACCTTCTCCAACCAAAATCTGCTCTTGCTGTTCAGAACTCCATATACGCGACTTCACCTGCATAAATCGGCATATGTACGTGTATATCCCTTTTACAACACGCGTACACCAACTTTTCTTTAGAACAGACAAGCTTCAACAACAGGATGAAGCATCAACTACTCCCAACTTCTGTCTGAGATATTCAAAAGTCTCCCTGGGCAGTGGTTTTGTGAGAATATCAGCAACTTGTTCTTTAGAAGGAACATACTCCAACTTGACCTTTTGTTCAAGCACTTGTTCCCGGAGGAAGTGATACTTGATTGGTATGTGCTTGGTCTTTGAATGCATGACTGGATTCTTTGAAATGCTGATTGCACTTGTATTATCACATAAGATAGAGACAGGTGGAGTGCAAGTGATTTGAAAATCCTGCAAGGTCTGCATCATCCAAAGAAGTTGTGTGCAACAAGATGCCGCAGCCACATATTCTGCTTCAGCTGTAGATAAAGCAATCGAACTCTGTTTCTTGCTGAACCAAGATACTAATCTGGAACCCATGAAGAATGCACCACCACTTGTGCTTTTCCTGTCATCCACACTTCCGGCCCAATCTGCATCTGTGTAAGCATGAAGAGTGAGATCTGTATCTCTAGGATACCATAGGCCATAGTTTTGAGTCCCTTGAAGATACTTGAAGATTCTTTTGACTGCCTGAAGATGAGTTTCCTTTGGGTTGGCTTGAAATCTTCCAACAATTCCTACTGCATGCATAATGTCTGGTCGGGTACCTGTCAAATAAAGCAAACTCCCAATCATGAATCTATAAGTTGGTTGATGAACTACTGCTGATTCATCATTTGTACTGAGGCTGCATCCTGTAACCATGGGGGTACATACTAGCTTTGAATCTTCCATGCCATACTTCTTCAAGATCTGCTTGAGGTACTTGGTTTGAGACAAGAAAATACCTCCTTCATTTTGTTGGATTTGCAATCCAAGAAAGTATGTCAATTCTCCAAGTAATGACATTTCAAATTATTTCTGCATAACCAAAGCAAAGTTTTGACTCATATCCTCTTCATTGCTGCCAAAGATAATATCATCTACATACACAACAAGTATTAGCAATTTGTTATTTTCAACTTTCATATAGAGATTGCTATCTGCTGATCCTTTTGAAAAGCCTTGTTGGTGAAGATATTTGTCCAACTGATAGTACCAAGCCCTTGGAGCTTGTTTGAGACCGTAGAGAGCCTTTTTCAATCTGCATACAAGGTTTGGATCATTCCCAAGAATGAAACCATCTGGTTGCTCAATGTATACTTCTTCTTCTAAGTCTCCATTCAGAAAGGCTGATTTCACGTCCATTTGAAATACCTTGAAGTTTTGAAAACTTGAGAGAGCAAGGAACATTCAGATGGCCTCAAGTCTTGCAACAGGAGCAAAGGTCTCTTCAAAATCTATTCCTTCTTGCTGTGCATACCCTTTACAAACAAGTCTGGCCTTGTTTCTAATTACTTCTCCATTTTCATTCAATTTATTTTTGAAGACCCATTTTGTCCCTATGACATTCTTATCTTTTGGTCTAGGAACCAATTCCCAAGTGTTGTTCTTTTCGATCTGCTCAAGTTCTTCATCCATTGCTTTGACCCAACATTCATCTTTGCATGCCTCTTTCACATTTTGTGGTTCAATGGAAGAGAGTAATGCCAAATAGCTTGAAGCTTCTGCAATTGTTCTTCTTGTTTGTACTCCTGCTTCTTTCTGTCCCACAATCTGAGATTCTGGATGATTCTTCTGGACATATCTGGATGGAATCTTCTCTTCTATTCTTGTCTGCTCCTCTGGTTCTTCTTGAGGTTCTTCCTCTTCTTGAGGTTCTTCTTCATCATTCTGTCTTTGAGGGTAGCCTTCATCTTCTTCGATGTCTTCATGATGAACTTGCCTAGGAATGTATCCCTTCTCATCAACCACAACATCAATTCTGTCAACAATTCTGCCAAGTCTTTTATTGTAGCACTTGTATGCTTTGTTATGTGGAGAATAACCAAGAAGAATGCCTTCGTCTGCTCTTGGTTCAGGTTTGCCAAGTTTCTCATCAGTATTCTTAATATAACATTTTCTCCCAAATATTTTGAAGTGCTTCACCGAAGGAGTCTTACCACACCAGAGCTCATGAGGAGTTCGAGTGCTGTTTACTCGGACATTTGTTTTGTTGAGAATAATAACCGCAACATGTGCAGCTTCACCCCAGAAAGTTGCGGGAGTACCTGATTCATCAAGCATAGCACGAGCCATTTGTTGGATTGTTCTGTTCATTCTTTCCACAACTCCATTTTGCTGAGGAGTTCTAGCTGTAGAGAATTCTCTTCTTATCCCATGTTCTTCACAGAAATCGAAAAATTCATTTGAGGTAAACTCCCCACCTCTGTCAGATCTGAGGCACTTAATCTTGTGTCCTGATTCATTTTCAGCGAAGGCTTTGAAGGATTTGAATTTTTCGAATGCTTCATCTTTGTGCTTCATAAGTCCTAACCAGACAAACCTGGAGAAATCATCAATGAATAATATCAAATATTCTTCTCCTCGAGGTGTTCTTTTTCTGAATGGACCACATGTATCTATATGTACTAGCTCAAGAGGCATGCTAGCTGATCCTTCCTTCTCAGGAAAATTAGTTCTGGTTTGCTTTCCAAACTGACATGATTTGCATACGGTGTTGTCTGGAATTTTGATATCTGGAAGATCAAAAACTGCCTGATATTTGCATGCTTTCCTTATTTGTGGAAAGCTTAGATGCCCCAACCTCCGATGCCATAGCCAGTGTTCATCATTCTTGCTCAAATAACATTGTTGTTGTCTTTCTTCAAATATGTATAGATTATTTGGAGTCCTTCTTCCTTTGATCACTGTTTCACCTGTATCAAGATCACGAACACAACATCCATTTGATCTAAATATTACCTCTGTTCCTTGATCGCACATCTGACTGACACTCAGAAGATTATGCTTCAATCCATCAACATACAGAACATTTCCAGCTTTGACCTTCTCTTTCAACGGAGCAACGCCTTTTCCTTTTATGGCTGCATAGATATCGTTTCCAAAAGAAACTTTCTTTCCCTTTTCTAATGCAGTATATGATTCAAGTTTTTCTTTGTCCCCTGTCATATGCTTCGAACATCCGATGTCAATGTACCATAGACTTTCTTGACCTTCTGCATAAAAGGCTATCCCACATCTTTCTGGTTGCGGTTCCTTTATTCTCCATGTTCTGACATTTGAGGTTTGTTCCTTCTGAGTTGTCTTCCAGAACCTGCTCCTGCATTCAGAGTCTTCATGACCAAAGTTATTACAAATAGAGCATTCAACTTCATTTTCAAGAACCGAAAAGTTGTTATAAGTCCTTTTCATGGTTCCAGTCATACTTCTTGGATTTTGAGCTTCTCTAGTCATGATTGTCTTGTAGGCAACACATTGAGCTGCTTTGTGACCGAAGTTATGGCAAGAAAAGCATTGGCCATTAAAGAAATTTCTCCGATAATCAGATCTATCATCCAACCGATTGTAGCTTCTATAGACATCCATTCTTGGGGCAAATTGGGAAGATTTTACCTGTGGCTGATTGTAGCTTCTGTTTGTCCTTAAGGCCGCTTGTCCCCGAACTTCTTGATAGTCTTTATTTGTTCTTGAGGTAAACTGTCCCTGATTCACCTGATGACTTTTATTTGGTCTTTGTTCGCTCCTCCTTGCTGCATCAAGATAAATTTTAGAGGTAGAAGCTTGAGATGTTTCTCCATTATATCCTAGACCTGTCTTGATCAGAGGAGAACGCTGCACATTGATAATCTCATCCAATGTTTCAGATCCTTTAACAAATTTAAGATTAATTGCTTTTGTTTTCTCAATCTCCTTTCTAAGACAAACAATCTCACATTCCAATTTTTCAAGATGTTTTTCCTTTTCTGCCAGTTGACATTGTAGAGAATCAATAATAGCACTTTTCTCTTCTAAGCAAACTTTGAGATTATTCATTTCTTCATAAAAGCCTTCTACATCTATAGCATCCATGTAGTCATCATCTTCAAAAGCCATTAAAAATTTATATCTATAACCCTGTTCATCTTCGTCACTATTTGAAAGACCATCACTATCTTCATGAGTGTAATAGCTTTTCTTTTTTTCATTTTGTTTCTTGTTCCATTTAACAGGTTCCTTTCCTTTGTCATTCTTATCTTTGTGAGGACATTTGGCAGCATAATGACCTACTCTTCCACAAGCAAAGCATTTAAAAGGTAACTTACCTCTGAACCTTCCAGAACCCCTTTGAAGATTTCTGACAAAATTTGATTCTTCTTCTTCATCTTCTGGCACGTGACTTGCTTCATGATAATCTTATTTGCCTGAAGCCTTGAAAGTAGCTTCTCTTCTGTCTGATGGACCTCCTTTTCTCATTTCATAAGCAGTCAGAATTCCGTGAAGCTGAGACATAGTAAGAATTCGTAGATTTTCTTTTTCTTCTATTGCAGACACTTTAGATTCAAATTTGGGGGACAATGATCTTAGAACCTTTTCAACCACAATAGCCTCTTTTATTTCTTCACCCAAGTTTTTCATGCAATTAACAATCTCATCTACCCTAAGGAAATAGTTAGCCACACTTTCATCATTATACATTCTGAGAGTCTCATACTTAATCCTGAGAGTTTGAAGTTTAGCACGCTTTACCTGTTCATCTCCTTCATAGCTCGTGACAATTTTGTCCCATATTTATTTTGCGGATTTATAGTGCATTACCTTCATGAATTCCGATTGGGATATACATCCTAATAGGGTACTGACTGCTTTCGCATTTGTTTCATACTTCTTTTTCTCGGCTGCATCTGTAGGAGTAGCTGAAGGAAAAGTGTATCATGTCTCTACGATGTCCCAAACTTCTGTACCAAGAGATTGAAGATAGGCAGTAACTCTTACCTTCCAATAACTGAAGTTTGTCCCATCAAAAACCGGTGGCCTGATTGATGCTTCTCTCTCGTAGTTGCTCATGATGAACGATCTACCTTCAAGCGATCAAGCTTCTCTGAAGGACCCGCTCTGATACCAATTGTTGGAAATAATACTGAGGGGGGGGGGGTGAATCAGTATTATCAGATCAATAAAACTTTTTCAATACTCAGAAACATATACGCTACTTCAGTTAAGTGAACCAGCGTGTACACGCTAATGTGTCAAAAGCAACTAGCGTATAACCAGAAAACTTATGATTCAGTTAGTTTATCTTCAGTAAATGCATCAGGACATTATTAACCATATTAAAAGTAAACAAGTGCAGTATAACAGAACAGATCATCACACAAAAGCCACACACATGAACACCATGATATAAGGTGGAAACCCAATGTGGGTGAAAACCACCTGCTGCAAGTCGTCTCTATCTTTATTTAATAAGAAACTTCAGTTTACAATCTTTTGTACTGGTGCAGCCTTATACCAGTACGCAGGCTACAACCTGCAGAAGGCTACAACCTTCTCTCGTTTTCCAAACTCTCTTGGAAGGGAGCTCCAACCCCCTTTGCTCTTGTACTAGCTAAGATACTAGTATGTAGATGCTGGCCTACAATATTCTTTCCTTCAGGTACCACTTTTCATCAATTTTCAGATTGGATACTCCTGAAGCACAACATTTCAATCTGAAGACCACGATTCATTCACTTTTCATAGCAAATCATAGAAGCACAAAACAACCAATACTAGCATCATCAAACTTTGAATCACTGAACCACTGAAACCCTATCAACACCCAGTCACCAGAACACAGAGTAGACTACAGAACCCTACAATAACAGACAGACCCAACTGCAACCAAAAAATTAACCTTCAAAAGATATACGCTACTTCAATGAAACAAACCCGCGTATACACGCGCTTTTACGGAAGCCAACCTGCGTACAGATCTAAAAATAATTTCTCATAACTTGCAGCTGTACCAGTCATCAGTCATACTCAGAACATAATATTGCGTCAGTATGCAGATCTAAAAATATGTGTAATCAACCATATACCGATAGTTCATTTCAAACAATTTGATCCCGATCTATCCTTCCATCAACCGATGTGATCTCTCCTTAGCTCAGATCAAGCAATGTATCATCAACCCAGAACCTGCATACTAGATCTCTTTCTTCATTAAATATTCAAGACTTTTTCAATACAATAGCCTAATGATCTTCTTCTCCTTATATAGCATTAGGCCCTCCTCAATACCACGGGCCAAAACCATAGTAATACAATACCATCAACTTCAAAACTCGGGATCAACACGACTGTCGAGATATCTTGGTCCAAAAACATAGGCTCAAGTACCGAGGACTAACTACCACGGACCAAAGGGAAACTTCTCGACATGTACGCTCTTTTCTGTTCAAGAGACTGCGTGTATACGCGACTTAGTATATAGCAAACCTGCGTATCCACGACTTAGTATATAGCGTACCAGCGTGTATACGCATCTTGGGCTTAATGAACCTGTGTATATGAAATTTCTCTTCATTCTTGTAGTCTGGACTGATATCTGTCATCAAAGAGAGTTGCCATCAAGGACAACACCTATATCGTAGCACCACACCTGTGCCAAAATGCCAACATTACCCAGGGAGGGTAAGGAGTCTCACCTAAGGCATGTCACGAATAAAGTTAGACGAAGGTGGAATGAGATGCCAGGGGAGTCATATCAAATTGAAGAGGCCAGAATATAGTAGCTTAACATAAAAGCTAACTAGATCGCAATGATCTACTCATGCTATATCAGGAAACTATCTAACCGGATATATTCATTAAAAAATTGAAATATTTAACTCAATGCTTAAAGGAAAAAGGTGATTCCAAAATAGTCTTCTCCATTAACATAACATAATGTAGTACATAGGGCTCAAGGCCTGATCATTAGTAGTAGAAATCACACAACCAACATAAACTTGTACAAACAGGATCATGGAGTCTTTCACATTAATTTGCAACACAGGGAGAATAGAATTATTACAGACTCGCTCGATTGACTAGCAACAACCCTCATTCACTCTTTCTTATTCCTTTTATCTGTTGCCATCAACCCAAACTACCAGTTCTGCTTTCCGTTTTCTCAGCTTCCTTCATTCTCAGCTACCTCTGCTCTTTCCTAGCTCTGTTATCCCTGCTTCTTCTTGCCACTCCTCCACGACTGCCAGTAATCCTTCATTTTCTTATCTTCCCTCAATTTTCAACTCCCCAACGGTCATCTCTGCCACTTGTCATTAGCTTCTTTCTCCACAAAATATCAAAACAAAGGCCCCAATAGGCCCCAACCACAGTCCATTGAATCGTCCCTGGGTCAATCTTCCCTTGGTGTTGTCGGTGTTGTTGACATTATTGTTGTTTCCTCTACTATTTTTGTTGTGGGTCTTTCCCCTGGGACTTCTACTACTTCTTGTTATGTTGTTGTTGCTTCTTCCTGGCCTCTTTTTCAAATAAAGGCCCCAACTCTAGCATGAAAGCAATTGTCCCCTAGAGGAATTGAGTGTAGTTGTCCAGTTATTCTTGCCAGGGTTCAGTGATTGTCACTTCTTACTTGATGAACTCTATCAACGTGCTAGAGGTTGGTTTGGTTGGTTGAGTCATTAGTAGGCAAGCCAACTGCTCCTCCATTTCTTCACTGAGCTCTTGCAAGGCATTGATATGAGTTCAGATCGGGGGTTGAAGATTGTGGAGCTTCTATTTTGTCTTGGAAGGTTCATCCTCAATTTGCTGGATGTGGACTTTGAGAGTGGAAATTTCTTCTTCAAACTTATTCCAATGATCCTTGTCTTTAGAGCTCCTAATGTCTATGAGGAGTTTATTAATTCATTAGCGGAGCACGTAGACTAGTTGATTCTTCTTTGCTAGGTTCCCTGACCAATCGTGAACCTATTGAATCATTAAGAGCATTGAGAATGGAGGCTTTCATAGTAGCTACAATAGTGATCTTCTATTCAATCTCATTGGCATAAGCCATGGAAGGATCTGGCAGCACCTTCCTCACACCGTTGAGGCTCTGCTTGAGTTCTCTATTAGAGGAGATTAGCCTGTTGCATGCATCTTGGATGTGGTCACAGAATTCGATGAGGGTGCAAGTGGAGAAGTCTTACAGAGCCTTAATGACTACATCAGAGATGGCCAACCATAGCATATGGAACTGTGAAGTGATCTCATCAACCTATTACTGTATTTGTTGATTGTCTTGGCAAAGCTGGTCTCATTCGACTGTGAGGGAAACAATTTGTTTTTGTTTTTGCACGTGGTCGGAGACAAGGTCATTATGACTTTTTACATCCCTTTGCATGAATTGTAGTATAAAACTAAACAAATGATGTGACAACCAGTTTTGGGGGTCATTCTACTGCATGCTAGATGGATTTGGGAATCGAGTATGTAAGGGTTGCCCACCAGCGACAAACTTGTCTGAATGTTTGTGGGGTGATGTGGCTTGTTACAAGGGTTTTGAAAATTGGGGCATTGCTAGTATATAAATAGGATTTGGTGCAATAGGGGGGGTTAAACAGAAGGGGGGCACCAAGGGCTCGATAGTAGTAACAAGTGGTTGTGAGATGATGAGAATTGCGCTCAATAGTGGACCCGACTCTAACAACATGGATAGCATGGAGGTGGTCACATTTTCTCTGCTGGGGAATGTCATGACGTTTATTGCTCCACCTAGATCAACAAGAGAATTTGGTAAACAGATGCCATTGATCTGTATGGTCACTACTACATTCCGAGGATCAATGTACTTAGAACGCATCCCTAACATGGTTTCCAATAATCGGTTAACTACTTTGATAATATGGGGATTCTTCATTTTATTTCTTGGATTTTTAATGCAAAGGTCCCTTAGAATCTTGGCATAAATGGGAATGTCTTTGATGGCTTGCAGCGAGGGTATCCTTACACAAGTATTCCATAGTTCGACCTCTAAGTCATATTCTTGTGGGACCTCAGGCTTTTTGACAAGTAATATTTTTGGATAAGGTGGTTGAGTAACCTCCTGAGATGGTTCAGATTGTGTAGTAGAATTGATTACTTTGGGAGGGTTTTCTTCTTCACTAAGAGGAAAACATTCCTCTTCATTTTCAAGAGGTGAGTTTGTTGGTTGTTCTTCATGAATGATAACTGCAGGTCATGTTTAATTTAAGACCTTCCCAGACCTTAATCAAATCTCATTAATTGTAACTAAAGTGATGGTATAAGTAGGGAGGATTTTCACCTCCACATTCTGCACAGGTTGAGTTAGTTTACTATTAGGGTTTGGAATGGGTTGTTCAGGCAATTGAGTAGGTTGAGGGGGGTTTTGATTTGGTGGTACCTTTTTTTGACATGGATTCATGGGTAGAGAAAGTTGTTGTGGTTTTGGGTTCATTGGCAATTATTGTTGAGGAAATGGATTCATGGGCAGAGCAGGTTGTGAACTTGGATTCATGGCCATTTGTTGTTGTGGGAAGGAAGGTAGGAGAGGTGGATTAAACCCTAGTAATAACGGAGAGATATTTGAAGGATATAGTGTGTAGGATGGATAAGAAGGTGTTTGGTAAGGTTGTGGAGGTATATTTCCATAGGTAGTCCCCGTCCAACCTTGTTGCCAAGAATTTACTTCTGATGGCTAGGGCCCCCATTGAGAGTAAGGCATTTGAGGAACCCATTGTTGTTGAGTGAACTACATCTAAGGATCTTGGGACATGGAGGGATTTTTCTACCTCCATGATCTCCTAGGGGGATAAGATGGATCTTTTGGTTCTATTATCCCTTTGTATATAGCTTTCAATCGTGGTAATGAAGGAAATTCTTAAGTTGAATGCTTATCCATGCCAATTCTAAAAACCTCTAGGGTATTAAGAGGACATTCCTTTTCAAGATGTTTCTTCCTACAATGAGGGAAAAAGATAGCTAAAGCAATGTTTTCATATTCTTGCTTCCTCTTACTATTCAGGGTATCTAGCTAGTTACTAATGGTACTAATGATATCAGTTTTAAAATTGCCCAACAGATTCTCCAATTTTGTCCTAGTTACCCCACTTCTGGTAGGTTTTACAACTCGACTTGTAAGCTCTCTAGGACTTTTTCTAGCTTTGGCTTGACTGCAAGACTACTTTTTACAGTATTCGGAAATCTCAGCAAATGATTTTTGATAAACATCACCTAAAATCATAAGGTTAAGTACTTCTATGCAGTCATCTCGTACTCCTTTTAGACAAATGGTCTTAATTGTGGCTAGGTCAAGAGAAACTTGTTTGGATTTTTGGTAATTGTAAAGGAACCTCTTTAAGTAGTCCTCAGGCTTTCATCTTCAGCTTTCTACTTTCTAAAGATGTCATTCCAGGCACCCCTAGCTCTACCGTAGTCTTGGTTTTTATGTAGAAAGGTTCATATTGTCCCAAGATGTAATAGTGTGTCCCCCTAGACTCATGAACCATCTTAATGCAGATTTTTTCAAGGTAGTTGGGAAAAGTTTCAATTGTTTAACATTATCTGTATAATTATAACTTCTACACAATATATAAAATTCAAATAAAAATAAATCAAGATCTTCAAATGTCATACTGTTGAAATAAGGTAATGATGACAAAGGAATGTTCTTCATAGTCACATTCCTGGTAATGTCAAGTATTTGAAATTCGAATGTTTCTGGTTCATTCTCTTCTGGGTTGTCAACTCTTTCGCTTTCTCCTTCTATTGCTCCTTCCCACACTTTGAAATTTGTGGCAGTTGGAGATGTCTCACTTGTAGAAGATGATGGTTCAACCACTTGGTTGTCTACAATATTCCAAGGTACTATCCCCACTACAATCTGCTCTTCCTCTACCACTGTCTTAATTTCTCTTGATGTCTCCTCTGCTACTGTCATTGGACTTTCCTCCTTTAGTGTTTTCCTTGCGTATCGATTAGTAGAATTAGTCGGGGTCATAATTTTAGGAGCATATATATTTTCTAAGATTTTAGATTAAATAAACCTACCCTTCTTATCTCTGATTCTTTTCCTAAAATCAAAACATCAAACTTCAACTACCTACCAAAAGAGAGGACAACTTAACTTCGGAGTGACCCCACCATAGTGGATGCATAGGTTCTTACCTCTTGTCTTACTGACTTCTCTCCACCCTTAGCTCATCCTCAATATTACTCACATACCATCAAACAAATATATTATTGTTTACAGCTCCACAGCAGCAATGCCAAAAATGTTGGGGAATTAGGGAAATTATATGAATAATATATATATTGTCACAATACTTAATTATCAACTAGGGAATTGTAATAAGAAGAGTTTATGCAATATATGTGTCGACAATAGATATGTTCCTATGTCTGCTAAGTGTAATCTATATAGGGAGTATTTAAACTAACACTTCATTCTACAAATTTTAATTTATTTTCATCACACAAATAAAAGAGCATACTTCAAATACTATGAACTTAATATTTTAATAAGGTAATATGTTTCTTCATTTAGAGGCTGATGAAATGGAAAGATGAATTCAAAGTTCTTTCCTGTAACTACTAATCTTAACCAAATCAATTCACTACATACAATTGTTAAACAAGGAAACCAAAATCAATACAAGAAATATGTGATAAGGGTCTTCGCTATTGGTGCAATATGTAGTTGAATGGTGAGATCTCAAATCTTGGCCTTTATGTGCTTCAAGGTAGAAATCAATAATTCAATCTATAACTTAGGAAGTACGATTTGCATCCACATAAACTAAGAAATTGTCACTCATAAAATAAAACTGAAAATACTAAAACTATATAATAACTTAAAAGAAGAACTTGCATTGATGGCTTTGGTGGGTGCTTTCCGAGCTAGCAAGGAAAGCTTGAAAACTCACAGAACTAAGAAATAAATTGACACATTGAACTTAACACTAGTTTCTCATATCATTAATTGAAAAGGAAGATTACAAACTTAAAATTCCAACAGCATCACAATACTGTGTAGATATCAGATTTCTATCTCTCTATTGCTCTGTTTCTATTAACTCTTTTTCTCTAACTCTCTAACTCTCTCCAACTCTAATCTGACTAATTGTCATCTACAGGTCTTTCTCTTATAGATAAAATGGTTGTTACAATCAAATTTACATTATATGACATGAAATATTTAAAGTTGAACTTAAATTAGATATTCGGCTTCATCATCATGACACAAAGTGCACGAGGAGGAAGAAAATATTGATTTTATATGTAAAGAAGATGCCTTCAAAAGTTATCTTGGTCTCATCAAAGACCGTTCATTGAATCACTAATTCTAGAAATGAAATATGGTACCAAAATCACATAGTGGAATACTGGTACTGGAATCGCACAGTGCTGGATGGTGGGTATCGGAATCACATAGTGTTAGATGGGTGCACAAGTGTGGTGAACGCAGTAGCCAAAAACACAGGCCATTGATCAGGTGCCAGAAAAATAGGAACATGAGTACTGGAATGTTGCACGTGTTCTAGATAAGTAGGGAGCATGAGTACCAGATTATTGAGCTACATGAGTACCAAATTGTTGAGCTAGTACCGGATAAGTAGGAGTGAAATTCTAAACATTTATGTGAGCCAATCCGAGGAATTAGAGAGTACAAAAGATCAAATAATTTTATTTGTACTACAAGAAAGCATAGAAATTTTGTTTTGAAGTATAGTTAACCTCATATAGACATAAGAATGTGTTGGCTTGATAGGCCCTGACCCAAGTTCAATGTTAAGTAGTTAAGCAAATCCGTACACTACTACCCCTTTCGGCATCAATCCACAGAGTGCAAACTGAAGTCTCACCTGAAGCAGTATGGGGGGATGCAGGAACCAAGTTTCGACACCTTGAGATGGTTGTGATGTTGGTTATTTTCCCTAACCTTCCTTAGCACAAATTGATAATCCCTCTAGGGATTATCAAATTGCTTCTCTTATTTTTCCTCGAATCCTTCATAAAATTCTCTGATTGTCCTTCACGGACCCTGAATAGATAGATCAAGCACTTACGCACCCATGTAATTACTCTTACTTTTGTATCTATCTAGATTTGCTTAAGTATTTGTTACTTTAATGTGTATTACTGTTATCTTCACTTAAACAAATATTCCTACTTGTGTTCATATGATAAAGTAAAATACATATATTCGTGCATCAATATAGCATTACCATAATATAATCGCAAGATTCATAACAGAAGTAAAATAACGCATACATAGATAATTGAAAAATATTCCTCTTTATTGATAACCAGGATTTCCAGTACAGACTATGACTGCCCTACACACACAGCTACAGGGGTCCGCGAACTCAGCTGTGGACTTCTACCCTAGGCCTTTGTGCACTCAGCTGTAGAGCCTCTTTCTACAGTAAGATTCTTCGCTCTTAGCTCTCACAGACCCATACATAAAACATAACATCACTCCACTGAATTGAACTGGCTTAGACTCTTCTAAGACTCCCTTCTTATACAATCCCATGGTCCTTGGACCATGGGTAGATCTCTAAATTCGACATGAATTATACAAAAGAAGGGCAGAAAAACCTTAGTAACTCTTTACATCTTCGTGCTCCGCAGCCACAAAATGTAGAGACTTCACATTCTTTACACAAAACTTGGGCCTTTAGCCCCAAAACTTGGGCTTTTAACCCGAAAATTGACCCCAAGGGACCCATTCCCAATAGGCCCCCAACACAAATCTGGTGACTTACCCTCGAGTCACTCTGCTGGCACAGAGATCTTGTCGTGAAGACCTCCTAGCTCCACTTGTACCACTGCGACTTCGGCAGTGCACTATGTTTCCACCTGCTTCATCTGCTCGACCAGTTGCTCCATCACTAGCCCTGTGCCATCCACCTGTAACTTTCGCTATGTTTCCTATAGACTAGCCAATTTGCCTTCAATGGTGGCCATGGACACATATGATTCGTCTAGCAAAGGCTTCAATCAAGCCTTCAATAATTCTTCCCTGTGCTGTGCTGCATCCACCTGCTCTTTCAACACCTTTGCTTCCTACACTTTTGCTAGCCTTTGGGTATGGTGACGGTGCGCTATCACCTTAACCTCGACATATCGCTACTGCAACTCCCACACCTCTGTTTCTAGCCTCTGCACATTCGGATCCTCCTGTAAGCTGGTGACTACTTCGAGCGACTGCTCGAAGAGTGGAGTGCAATCCATTACTGCGCTATGTATTGCTACAAAAACATCCCTAACAGTTGCCTCGTGCTACTCTCTGACTTTAGGCAGAGTCGAAGGCTGGGCCTTCAATGCAAGTTCTGCAATCGTAAGGTTCAATTCAAACTGAACCTTTTCCAATTCTGTCCTTGCTTCGTGCACTCCAATAGCGAGCTTTTGAATTAACACATCCATTGGCTCATCTTTGGGAATGTCTAGTTCCTGGATAGACTTGCATGCCTCAGCCACTACCTTAGCCGTGCACTCATTCTTGTCTATGATGGCCTTAAATATATCAATAGCAGATTTCTTATGTGCAACTATCTAAGCATTATTCACCTTCTTCTCACTAATAACATGTAGCGGGCGCTGTTCACAGGCCCAAAGTTGCATGATCACACCATCTTGCAAAGTGTCAAGGGCTTCACTTGGAAGCATAGCCAAATTGAGTCCAACCCCCTTGAGGGTGCTGACAATGGCCTTGTTAGCTTTGGCTTCCATAGTCAGCACTTCGTCTAGCAATGCTATTGCCTGGGGATCTAGTGTGCGCACCATCCTGACTGCTTCTAAGGTACTAGTCGCCAAGCTAGTTGATGTCGCACTACTCCATCCCACATTGGTCTGTACCTATGACACCTACATCTGTAGCTCATGCAAACCCATCTGAATGGTGCCTAAGGTCTGTTTCTATTGTTACTTGAACTGCTGCAGTAGTTCCGCGGTCGCATCCCTCACCACATCACTAATGTCATTCAAATCACCTTTAGTCAAGGTGATTGGGTCAAGGGACATTTTTCTGGCCTTGGACTTCTTCTATGACCCTACCTTCTCCGGTTCCCTGGTGCACTTAATCTGGAATGGAGTAGTCTCTGGGTCCGCCCCTCCCTGCTCTGATTGTTGTTCATCCTCCTCTGTCTCTGGGGAAGGCGACTTCTGGCTCCTTTTAGAGACGCGCTCCTCCTCTTCCCAGCCTCTTGTTTGCTTCACAGAAGCACACTCCACCTTGGTTTTATCCTCAACCTCCTTCGTCCTTTTCTCAGCGAATTGTTGCATCTTTAGCTTGGCCTCTTCCTTTTTTCATTAAGCTACAGACTTGCTAGATCCACCTATCAAGTCTGAAGTTGTCCACCAATCTGCCAGCCAGCAGTTGAGGATCAATGTGATCACGTCGTCTGTGGCTAGGTATGGAAGGTCATACCACTTTTGTTCAGGATCCTTCCACGCACACATAGCGACATGGTGGAATTCTGCATTGAACTCCACATACTTTGTCAGATGATCATAAACTATCGGCAATAACCGTGGCTTGCGGTTTATGACCATGTGAATACTCATCTCCATTAGGATCCAAAAGTCCTTGTTGTCCTTGACCCTTTGGGGGTCCTTGGTAGCCTAGAGCAAAGTGAACTTCGCTTCTTTTGATAGGTCCTACGCGACTGGAGGAAACTGACTATCCTCTAGTAACTACCACGCGACCAACACTATAAACAATATCAGCCATGCATAATGAAATGTTTTGCTTTGATCTTGCGCCTCTTTGCAGTTTGCAGGGAATGCATTGCAAAGGTAGTGCAATGAGTTGAACTATACGTCCTCCGCATACTAGGCCGCTAAGGACACTACTGGTGCCAACACTTCATTTGTGTGACACTTCCTCATAATTTTTCCTACCAGGATCTAGGAAGCTACCTTGACCGCGGAGTTGGTTATGCTAGTGATGGAGTAGCCACGCAAATTTTTAGCGACCATAAATTTATCCTTCATTGCTTCAGCGAGGTCACACTCACTTATCTTTCTACCAAATTCCATGGCTAGATTTTCTCCTTCGTGCGGCAGCTGAGTGATCCCATGGATGAGCATGTCAATGATCGGTATTAGCTCCTCTAGCCATAGGCACCCGTCATGCACCAGGCACAGCAACTGCTTGATGACTATCATGGTTATGGGCATGTGGTTGTAATGCAGTGCCCACAACATGTTTAACATACTGACCTTATCCACCCCTTTGGCCCACTTTCTTGGCTCCAGCATGGTCACACCAGAGTCTTTATAGTATACGCGGTACATGAGTTGATCTATCGCTAAGTGAGGAAAGTGCTCCGTATCAGCCAAATCCCAATCATCTAATTTTAAATGGGTGATGCACCCCAGGCATGGTCCCTTAAAGGATATTGTGTCTGGTAGCAAGGGTGTATGCAGTGTGACCTTGATTTCATCAATGTCCTTTGGAACCTTTGTCTTTCCTCTACACGGAGGAATGTACTCAGGAAGTTTAGAGATAGGGTCGGACCCCTCAACGTCAATGTCCTCTACCCCCATGTCAATGTCTTCCTCATCCATAGGGATTTCTTCAAAATCCTCTTTAGGCTCCAAGTCAATTAGCTTGCCCTTCTCCTGCATGGTGGGATTTTCCTTCTAGGGGTGCTTTTTAGGTGATGCGCAAACTAGTTGTGGCACTTTCTACTTATCTGTCTTTGTCTTTGGACCTTCTTTGGTCGGCGTAGGCCTCAGCCTGGGTGACCTTAGTTATTTAGGCACTTCTGTCAGTACTTCGACACTTGCACCCTTTGAGGAAGCTCCCTCAGCTGCCATTGCTACTTCTGGTGTAGTTCCCTCAGCTACCATTGCTTCTGCAGCGATCGCAATTTCTGTAGGCGCCGACATGATACTAGACAACAACTCTTGCATCTCCTTTGGAAACTTCTCAAACATTGAACTCGCTATCAAAATTTCAAAGTACTCACGGTTCATACGCGCTTGTGAGATCAACACGTCAATTCTCAAAATCGCAAGTGTTTTTCGCTGGGCAACGTCCTGTAATTTATAGGCATTTTTGAATTCAAATCTGACCGTTCCCCCCAAATTCATTCATAAATGCTGGATTGGCAGCAGATTTTCATAGATCTTGCCCTTAAATTCTGACTTAAATGCCGCCCCCGCGCTCCAGTTAGCTGTTTTCACACTATCAAGTCATGAACAATGACCATAACGGTCACTTTTTGGTTTCCCTGCATGGACCCTTCTTGGATAGTGCAGCTCCTTGCAGGTTTCTACTGACACTATGACATTCCTCCATTCCGCGAAGTTCCCCAATCACGTAGATCCCCAACCCGAGCAGTGTAGTTTATAGTCCCATGCCTCCTTTCAGCTTCTTGGAGCGCTAAGACTGTGCTTCCACCATGTAGTCATCTAGCTGAATCTCTGGTGTATGGCTTTAATCGGCTACCATTCACTTGCCCTAGGAATGGTTCTCCATTCAACTTTACCAATTGAACTGCTCCACCATTGGTAATCTCCTTTATGACATATGGCCCTAGCCAATGCATCTAAAATTTTCCTGGAAATTTATCAAACTAGTTGTCATATAATAGAACTAAATCATTTACCTTGAAGGTGTGTAGTTTGATGTGGTGATCGTGCCATACCTTTTGACGCTCCTTTTGAACTTGTTGATGGAATCTAGCTAGAAATCTATCTTCTTCAAGCTCTATTAGTTGCGCAAGCCTCTCCTCCAGGGCTTCACTATCTGCCATATGTGTGAATGATGTTATGCATAGACTAGGTATAATGCACTCCATGGGCATCACAACTTCCACGCCATAAACTAGTCTGAACGACATTTGTCCAGTCAACTTCTTACAAGTTGTTCTATAAGTCCATAGCATTGTAGGCATGCGAACATCCCAGTCATTTTGTTGAGCATTTCAAACCTTTGTGAGCCCACTCTCCAATATTTTATCAAACACTTCCACCATCCCATTAGCCTGCGGATGATATGGTATGCTCTTCTGATGGTAAACCTTAAATTCCTTCGTCATCGCGCTAATCGTCTCATTAAGAAAGTGTATACCATGATCACTCATTAAAATTCTTTGACACCCAAACCTTGTCAACACATACTCAAAGATGAATTTGGCTGTTGTCATGCTTGTGGAGTCCTTCACAAGCTGCGCCTCTGCCCATCTGGTTAAGTACTCAGTCGCGGTGTTGATGTACCACACACTCGTCTTCTTTCTTAGAGGTTGAATTGTTCCTACAAAGTCAATCACCCAGTTCTTGAAGGGCTATAACAATACCTATGGATTCAGCAGCAGATCATCCCTGTGCAAGGGTTTTCCAGTCCTTTGGCATGTGTCGCATGCCCTATAATATGCTTTTGAATCCTTATGCAAGGTCACACACCACAACCCAGTGCGTAGAATCTTTTGTTTTGTTTCTTTTCCTACATAATGACCTCCTGCGGCTCCACCATGAGCCTCAGTGAGGATGTTGTTTCATTCAAACTTTGGCACATAACGTCATAGTATTTCATCTAATCCCATTTTGTATAAGTGCCCTGCAATGACAAAAAAATATGTTGTGCACACCACCAGTTCCTTCTTATGTTGGATTGTATATCCTTACAGAGCCCTACCTGTAATGATGAAGTGTATAATATCTTCAAGGTGACTATCTGTGACGCGTACTACAAAGAGTTGTGTGTCAGGTAGTCCTTCCTCCAAAGTCATAGGTTCCCCTCCTGTTTCAATGTGGGACAAATGATTTGGTCCAACATTCAAGCCTCCTAGTTTCACAATAACTTCAAAATCATACTCCTAGAACAAAAACAGCCACCTACGTATCCTCCCCCCCAAAACAGGCTTGTTGACCAGGTATTTTAATGTCGAATGGTCTGTATACATCTTAAAATGTCCAGCCAAAAAATAATGCCTGAACTTCTAGAGCACGTACACCATAGCTTGTCCTTCACGCTCTGTCATGGAATAACTTTTCTTAGCTTTGCACAACTTCCTACTTGCAAATGCTATAGGGTGATCCAAGTCCCCTTCACCAGCCCGTGTCAGTACTACACCCAGCGCAATACATGATGCATCCACATGCACATGAAATTCCTTCTTCCAATCTGGTAAGACTAGGATCGACGCAGTGACCATTTTCTCCTTTAGCACATCCAAGATCTTCTGGCATTATTCATTCCAACAAAACGTAACATCCTTATTTAAAAAAATTTCCATCGATGCGGTGATCTGAGCATAACTCTTGATGAATTTCCTATAGTATCTTGTATGCCCCAACATTACGTGCAGTTGTTTCACACCCCTTGGTGCCTCCAAATTGATTATGACCACGATCTTCATAGGGTCTACCATCAAGCCCTCTCTACATACCACATGACCTAGCAAGATCCCAAAAGGGACACAGAACAAACATTTCTTCAAATTGAGCGCTATCTGGTACCTCCGGCATGTATCTAGCATCAAGTGTAGACTTTCCACATGGCGCTTCACCATTACGAACAATGTCCAATAGTCAAAGTATACATCCATAAATTTATGAATGAAATCTTGAACATCGCAATGACTACATGAGTAAAGATCATTGGCGCGTTCTTCAACCCAAAAGGCATCATCATATACTGGAAGCATCCCCATTTAGTTGCGAAGGTCATCTTACTTCTATCCTTCAGCGCGATCTTTATCTGATGGTACATAGAGAACCCATTAGTGAAAAAATATGCTTCCTGGCCACCAGCATTATCCAGGACCTCATCGGTGAACGGAGTTGGGAAGGGATCATGCATGCAGGCATCATTCAACTTCCTGAGATCTACACATATCCTTATTTCTTCCTTCTGCTTCTATTCCTAAACCACTATTGGGCTTACCCAATCAGATTATTCCATCGATTCAATAATACCTGTCATGAGCATCTTGTCTAACTCTAAGCGGACCCTTTATTTGTACTTCGGATTGAGGCGATAAGGTATTTTCTTCACAGGTTTCACGTCCACTTTTAGGGTGATCTTCATGACACCCAGGTCCCCTATTATCCCTTTCAGATCTGAAAACTTCGTGGGAAACAGATCCTGATATTTGCAAAGTAGTTCGGCAACCCTATCTACTATTGTGTCATCTTAGTAGTCCCCAATATTTTCAAACTTCTGCTCTGCCTCCATGCCAATGTTCACCTACCTGGTTTTGAGCGGCTCGGTTATGTCTAGGTTCTCTAGTTGTGGTCTTTCAACTTCGCGGTGTCGTTTAGCCTCTAGAATATTAATATTCCTTAGGTCTTCATATTCTTCTTCCATTGTTACATTGTAGCACTCCAGCACGTGGCTCAGCTGGGTAGTCCAATCATGTTGAATCAAATCTAGAGGATCCTGCAATATCCTGAAAATCGCTGCCTTAACCTCCTATAACACTTCATTGATAGATTGAAATCCATCGTCGAAATTGAATGTCATCAAAAATCCCTGGCGCAAAATATCCCATTCTTCGGTGCCATGACGGAGTTCCATCTCCATGTACCAATTCATTGGTATAACATCCGAGGTATCGAAAAATAGATGGACCCACTCTGGCTGAGGCTTCGCTCCATATACTTTAGTCCATCGGGCCAAATGGTCGTGCAAATCACTTCTCCCATCATATTTTTCTATTAGTTGAACCTTCGGATGACCAAAGTATACCCTCATCATCCTCTTATATTCACGCCAATCATCAAAACTATCTTTGTGCATAACCCACCATCTTCTAGGTGTAACACGCAATGCCCAATCTAATGCATGGAAGTGATGCTTCTCTGGTACTTCCCTTTCAAATGCATCGAAAAATTGATCAAAATTAGTTAACCCATCATAGTGAGGCAAATTTCTTATGTCTGATGATACACAATGCAACGACTTGGTCATCATATTACAACACGGTGTAGATACTTCATGTAGTCGATTCTACCAGTGCTTCAATTATTCATCTGAATCTGATGTTAAGGAGCTCTCGCGGTCCCATGCAATCCATCCGTCTGCTGTTGGATTCACCCAATCCTGATCTCACGCCGTTATCTTGTAAATCTGGTCCAAATCGTCATCACTTTCATAATCGCAGACCGGTTCATTATAGTGCGGTCCTTCTACAAGGTCCAATGGCACCACTACACGGAGCGATTTCTTCTCAAATATCATATTTCACTTCTTCAGGTTGATTACCCATTCATGTTAATGGCCCAATCAATCCCAAGGAGTGTGGGGTAGGTATTGTTGTCATCCATAATCTCTATCACTTCGAAATCCACTAGTGTGCTCACGCCTTCGATATCAACTATAACCCCCTGCAACCTCCCCATTCGGATGATTTTCTGTTGATTCACCATCCTTAACTGAATCGGAGACCAGTGTAGTGCAGGTCTCCCCATTCTTTCCCATGTTTGTTTCAACAAAACATTCACATCATACCCTAGGTCCAGGATAACTTGTCTATTTCATATTCTCCTATTTGCGCGGTGAGTCTCATCTCACGTCCAGTTTGTGCCTTATGCTTACCAAGATTCCTAACTATGCACAGACTATCAGTAGTAGTTTCCCTGCCAGTGCACCTATTGATCAGCTCCTACAGTCCCTTCACATCCTTACTATTGCGTAAAATTTTCGTGCAGGTCTCCAAGAATGTGGTAATCATGGATGGGTCCATTGCTTTAGTCGGCTTCTCTTGACTCCCTGAGGTAGAGGCCTCAGCAAAACTTTTCTTTACTTCCATAAATTTTTCTTTTGTGCATTCTAGATCAAACCCGGTCTCCTTTTCTAGTGCTTTGCAGACCCACTCGCCTTCTTCGAGTTGCTTCCCCTTATCCTCACAAGTCTTCACTCCACTCCGTAGCATAATATTTACTTTAGGGTCTTCCTCGCAAGGCTCAGCCCTCATCATCTGCAGGTTCTGAGTTAGTTTTTGAGGCTACGTGTTGGGCGAGGGATCCTCCAAGGAAACTTTTGGGGATTAAAGCCTAGATTTTGGCTAAAAATTGTAAATCTGATGTAAAGACTCCACATTTTTTGGGCGCAGAGCGTGAAGTTGTAAATGAGTCATAGGGTTGTCCACCCTCAATTTTGTAATGTAATGTCGGCTTTAGAGATATACCCATGGTCCGCGGACCATGGGATTGTATAAATAGAGCGAGGCCCTAAGTAGTTGAGACATCTAATTCAAGTAATGATCGTGGAATAGAAGCATAGTAGAAGATCTAAGTGTAAAGTTGAGTCTTTAGGTCATAGAGTAGGAGAAGGCTCTGCAACTGAGTGCGCAGAGGCCTACTAGTCCATAGTTGAGTGCGTGGACCCCTACAGCTGAGTGCGTGGGGCGAGTCGAGTCTGTAACCAGTGGAGCATTAATAATGAGAAGTTTTCATATCAATTCTGTGTAATTATTTCCTGTTTTCTGCATTGAATATATTAGGTATAAATTGCATTTCTGTTGTTTATATGATGCACAAACATACATAACTGTGTAGATTAAGTGAACATGAGATAAAGTGTCTGTTTATGTGAAGTTAACTAACATTTGTAATAATATAAGTAAGATACGTGGCGTAACTTGGGGAAATAGTGCAAGTCACTGCCTTAGTAGCGTGAAAGCATCTTAGCCCTAGTTAAGGGCTGCACGAAAGATGATCATAAAAGATTGTGAAGGTCTCACAGGTTAGTATAGTGTATGAAGGTAGGCATAGTTGGACTAAATTGATAACTCATACATCTCAAGGGTGCAGAAACTTGGTTCCAGCATCCCCCCATACTGCTCCGGGTGAGACTTCAGTCTGCGCACCATGGGCTAATGCTGAAAGGGTGAGTAATGTAGGGATTTGTTTGGTTAATTTACTCCGAACCTGGGTCAAGCCCCATCAAGCCAACAAATGGTTCCATTTTCGGGACCAAAATCTGCATAGAGATGTCTGATGTCGTATCATTGGAATCCAACTAAGAAGGAAATTGAAGGCTGGTTGGACAGGAGAATTCACGAGTTCATAGCACAAGAGAACATGAATCTACGACTGACAAAAGAAGAGTGGTTAGACTACTACCTATACATAGAGATCCATAGAATCTTCTTCGCATCTTTCCCTACTAAGTTGTACGAGTGGATCACAAAGCTAGCGGATAGCCAAGGAAGCTAGAAGCTCGACAGTCCTATTGTGTGGACCCCAGAGTTGGTGCACAAATTGGAAGCACCGGAGGATAAGATCACACGTGCTGTTGATCATTGGCTCGATCGAATTATAGGAAGATTCATTACTGAGTTCGCGATAGACACTTTAGTCAGCTATAACAAGGTAGAGCTACACTTTCTCAAAGGACCATGAGGTAAGTACATAAAGTCTCTCAATACTTGGATTAAAATGTTATTGTTCAAAAAGTGGATGATGCAGTTACAATGATGTTCAGGGCTACGAGAAGTGGAAAAACTTACAAAAATGGAGTAAGGGACCATAGAATAGCCCCTTGATTTCACCTCACAAGAGGGTGAGAAAGAGCTCGCAAAGGTCTCTCCGTGAAGTGCGATCCATTTGATAAGGTAAAGAATTCCGCGAATACCACCCCTGCCCACACCACCACCAGCTTCGCTTCCATCACCTCCATCTTCACCTGTACCACCCCCGCCACCACCGCGATTCAATATGGCGAGCATAATAAAGTTTCCTGTGTTCACAGGATTGGGAAATGAAGATCCGGACCAATTTTGGTTCATGGTAAGAGCCGTATGGGAAGTGCAAGGAGTTACAGATGAAAATATAAAGAAAGTGACGTTGGTTAGCACTCTATAGGATCGCACACTGACTTGGTATATTAAGCACTCAAATGATAATATGAATGTGGGAATCACAAATATCCAAATTGCGATAAATAAGGAATTTAGCAAGCCAAACTCTGAAGCACAGTCGATCATTAGATTCAAAGAGATCACAATGCTACCAGGCAAGACTCCTTGTGAGCTGGATCAGAAGATGAAGTGTACAATTCACAAAGCTAACATGAATCTGACGGATGGAAAGCATTGCGAAAGGTTTGTAGCATCGCTAATGGCACATTTGAGGAGTAAGCTATCATAGTAGAAGCTAATGACTCAGGAAAAGGCCTTATAGATCGTGATGAGGCTGCATGAAACCCCAACACAGGATCCCAACTTAGGAGTTCAGCAGATCCACGCACAGTTGAAAAACTTATGCCTTGAGATGCAAAGTCTAAAACAGGATAGGACAGCTCGACCAGAAGTGCGCGAAGAGGTGTGGTGCGTAAAATGCAAGGGTTAGGGTCATGATAAGGACCATTGCCCGATGTTTGCAAAATACCTCGCAGAAGGAGGAATGATGCTATTAAGGCCCGAAGCATAAGAAGGACCTAGCACGGCGCCTGCTTTGTGGTGTGGGATTTGTCAAATAGGTGGAAATCATGTTATGCACAACTTCCATTTGTTACAGAAGTACATGTAGAATTCGCAACAGTTGTTATGTAACTTTTTTAGATCAATGGGACACGATGAGAAAACTTGTACAAGCTATGAGCTGATTATGGATAGAACTCCCACCTATAGAGTTCAGGCCGAAACGCAGCCCCTAGACTAGAACACAGGAGTGGCGCGAACCAGATTTCAGGGGCATAGACAAGGCTGAGGCAGAGGAGGACTAGTAAGAGGTCGTGGACAGTTGATATGCTACAATTGCGGAGGGTCAGTACATTATGCCCATGATTGTACAAACATAATGAGTCCATCATGTTTTTATTATACCTTGTTTGATCATGAGACAGAAGATTGTCCTACGCTGATAGCTAGGATTCATGACAAAGGAGTGCTACCAACTCTCCCGACTCAAAACTTGTAGATGATGAGGTATGGGCCGTGTGAGGAAGATCCAAATGTGAACATTGTGCTTGAAAGTGGAATTATGATGGGAGATGACAAAGGAAAACAACCAAAAGATAGTACTTGGGTTTGAAAAGCTTCGGCGAAAGAAGTGGAGTTTGATTCGGTGCATGCTCGGGAAACCTTCAAGGAAGCCAAGAAGAGCTTCACTGATGCCTCCACTTCAGTGAGAAAAGATAGACAAGAGCCGAAGGTGGACCCATCTATGCTTACGACATGCCTGGAAACATGCATGAAGTTACTACGTGACAGTAAGGTTTTAAAAAGATTACAGGAACTCATTAACAAAAGCGCTAGGACCACGCCAGCTGAACTGCACATAGTGCAGAAGATTGGAAAGCATAAGACAAGAACAGGCAGAGAAATGAGGCTAACCACCCAAATTGGAGAATATGAGATGGACAAAGTAATTATGGATTTAGGATCAGACGTGAACGTTCTGCAGAAGTAGACATGGGAGTGAATGGGGAGACATACACTGCAGTGGTCTCCTATTCAGCTACGAATGACGAACCAACAGAAAATAATACCCATGGGGCAATTGCAGGGAATCACCATGGATGTTGAGGGAGCAAGCGTGCTAGCAGACTTTGAAGTGATAGAGATTGTTGATGACATCAATCCCTACCCTGTGCTCTTAGGAATTGATTGGGCCATTGACATGAACGGGGTGATTAACCCGAAGAAGCACAAGATGATTTTTGAGAAGAAGTCTCTACGCGTAGTTATACCCTTGGACCCTTGTGATGTAGGTAAAGTTACCTCTATAGACAGAGGCAACCCCTTTAGCCCTAGAGTGGGTCTAGTCATAGAAAAACAAGTACAACAGCTAATTCGTTAAATAGTCATCGTTGAAAGAGCCTACCTTATGTCGGTGTTCGATGCGGTCTTCGTTACACTGCTCCAACTATTGTTTTCTTCTCCTTGATGAGTGGTTCACCTGAAACAACATAAGAGAACAAGAAAACACATAATAGATCACAACAATGAACTATTCACATACAGAGTCAAGGAAACATAAGCTATCAAATATATCTCATACATGATATAGGAAAAAACCATTGATTGTATTAATATGAGAAAAATTAAAGCTACAACCATGTCTTGACGTCGCAAGCTTCCTTGAAGGGCCTAGTCAGTATGTATCCAAAATCATTCACTCTCAAAGGTCTCCCAGAAAGGCTGATGACTCTCTCTCTCACCCAAAACACTAGTATAAGGCTAAGGAAATCACAAGCAAGCTTCCTTCTCATAAAACCATTTCACATTAACAATCCACAACCAATTGCTAGACTATCAACAATTCACACTGTAAACTATCAATCCAACACCAAGAACTAGCTAATTTGCTCACACCAAAAAACTAGTTGATCATAGTAATGGAGGATGCTTTTATAAGAGGAGGAGCTTCCATAAATGAGGGAGAGGAAGCTTATATTCATGGGAGGTTACTCAAAAGGCAGAACCACCATCTCAAATGAGGAAAGGCCAACTTCCTTGACCCAACAACTAGTTCCAGAACCACATAGAACCATTATGTTTGAAGTAATTCACCATATCTGGGTCGTCACAAGTCAAACACTAAGACTCAAAGATGACATTATGAGGCAACAAAGTATTCAGAGTTATTGTTGCAAGCAGGATACTGATGACTTGCGACGATCCCTAAAATCCGAACATCGCTAAGAACAGATGTACTTTTGTGACGATGTCACGAGGTTCTGGTTCACTCTGGTCCATCGTTGCAGACAGGATACTGATGTCCTGTGAAGATCTTGAAACATAGGTTAAAAGGGTTAACTTCAGGATTAATGAGCATGGTTAATCTTCTTGAGCGATATGGAAGATATGGACACATATTTTGATGTATGACACAGAGCAGATGCCATTTAGAGACCGATTTTACCCAGGATTAGGGGAATGCAGGGTCGGTGATAAAATACTATGTAACAGATGCCCCCTAAAGCATGAAGGCTGAGAGAGTGGGAGGGGTGAAATGCTTTACGAAACCATAACTGAACCAGAACACCATCACAGAGAACCTGCAGATGCAAGTACAACTGATATCTCTAATAGTGAAAGAAATACATGTAGTCTAGGCATGGGCGCAGCCATCCAAAAGACAAATAAAATTGCTCTGTGGTATGGACACAGCCATCCAGTTGATAAGACCATATGAAAAGATAGGTATGGTCGCACCCATCCAATCAAAGAGTCATGTATGCAATCACGAACCAATCCACTCAACCTAAACTTATATAATCTGAGTCTGGGGTCTTGAAACCATCCCAATCATAATAAATGTGAATAAATGTGCTGAACTCGAGCATACTAGGAAATCACTTGATTATCGGTCAATGATGTGAACCGTTAACAAGCGCGAGAGAAACCACCAGTAATGTCAATCATCCTCAAGGTACAGCTAATACAAGTCAAAAAGTGTGAAAAATGAGTTGGAGTCGAACACTCATGAAGTCATCTAATCGAAGGCCAGTGATGAAAACCTGTCGTCAAATGCGAAGAACTTGCCATTAGGGCATGCAAGCTCCAAGGTACCGGAAAGGAGTCTCTAGATCAACTTCCTAGATAATGAGTTAATGTCGACAGGAAGAAATCTGTCACAAGAGGGCCATAATGTTTCCCACATCAACGATGCTAGACAAAGGAACAAGATGATGATGGATGAAACAGAGAATCGCAGGAGGATGTAAGGGTGTAAAATGCAGAAGGATTAAGGTCTTGAACATATCGGCGACACGACTCCAGAATTTGGCAGAATTTTGGTACCAAGTGATCGAAGGTCATGCAGATATAGCGGGGATTGAATGGAATGAGGCAAAATGAGGAACCCAAACACTGGAATGCAAATGAGGAAGTGAGGATATCCCAAACCCGACGAGAAGCAACAATGGTGTCGATGTTCAAGAGCGACAAGCTGCCATAGGTAATCAACAAAATATTTCCAAATTTTTTCCCCTAGCATTGCTGGTGAGTACCCCAATTATTTCTGAAACACAAGCTTGAAGGGGATAGCATATGCTTGTAATATAAGTTTGTCCTTCGGACAAATCCAACCTAGTGAAATTTTAACGATCCCTAGGGAGGAGAAGCTCAGGTCTCATCATGGAAACATGTCCAATGTCGTAAGGGTTTAACAAGTCCAACATAGGTAAAACTCAGAGTCTTTTTCATGTTTAGAGATTTTGAAAAGACACGGAAAAGAAAACTCCCAAGGGGCCCTTTTCGTACGTTTATGTCTCTCAAGCCTGAAAAGGTAGAAAACGATACTCGAGAGAACCACTTGACCATTGCAATCAAGGAGTACTTTTCATCAATAGTGCCTCTAGCCCGAAAAAGTAAAAAACTTACTCGGAACACAATGTTTCGTAGCCATTAACAAGCTCAAAACGACAAGGGCTTGACAATCTTTTCACGTTTCAAGAGTCATAAAAGAGCTTAAAGTTGACTCGGAAAAGGTTTTTTTGGTATTGCATGAATGCATAATCCATACATCGATCATCACCAGTGCTCAGGACACCTGTCACTGCAAGAAAATGTAAGCAAAAGCCATGTTTCACAAAAATACACGACTAATGCTCAAAAACCTAATTCAAAACACTAGAAAACTCTATATATTGAACAAAAAGGCTATAAAAGAGACATTATGGTAAAAAACAATTCACTTGTGTTTTTTGACTGTGGTAAAAACCTTCAAACATTGCGTACCTGAGTGATCGATTCTGAGAATCTCAATGGTCCATTGTCTCTCATGCTTCCTCCAGATAAATACCCCATCCCTATCTTTGTTTTTCCACCAAATTTAAATGCAATTTCAATTTTAGACCGGTATTTGAAGAGGTTTTTTCGTCAAAACATTCTGCCTCGGTCATCACAGGTTTTCCCCTCGGGGTTGCGACGACCGTGAAATTTTCATGGAGGAAAATAGGGATCATCGCAAGAAAGTGATGTACTTCTACGACGAACCAAAAATTCCTGAACTATGCAAATCATCCCATCACAACTATTTTAAAAACAGCTATGACGAGCGCCGGGACCAAAAAAACTTCATTGTTAAACAATTTTAAGAGATGAAAATGATTAAATGGTATTTAATAAAACGATTTTGATACATGCAGGGATTCAAAATGTCTTTCTCTTGCCATGAACGCACTCATGATGATGATGACGAGATGGGGGCAGCCGGTCCTCATTGCCAAAATATCCTACAGAATTGTGGACTATTAAAATTCTTCTTAACACCACTACTGAGAGCTCAACTGGATCTCTTGGAGTACCTTATCTAAGCATGGAATCCAATAGAGGGAAAAATTTATCATCCATGGACAAGAGATCAAATTTTATGCCACGAACATCTATTTTTTGAGTGGATTGTCATGGCGAGGGGAGAGACCTCGAATGGTGGGTACTCGAGTTACTAGAGACTCGCTAGACACCCTTATTGCAAGAGTGTGCCCAGGAGCACGGAAATCATCTACCAGTGGGAAACTGTAGATTACCTCAGTGAATGATTGTCATTGCGGCTTTTGTTATTCACTATCACTAGGACAGTTGGCTCCCAAGCCCAGCATGAGGCAACTAAAACTCAACTGCGGCTAGCCTTAAACTGTCTAAGTCCCACTATGTTTGACTGGGCAGAGGCCATGTCTCTTAACCTGAAGAGATAATTGACCAAATTCCAGAGGGGTGAGACAAAATAGTTTGGTTATGGCTCGATCTTGGTACCACTCATGCTAGAACGAGTACCAATGATTCAGCTATAAGACATGCGGGTGGGGTAGCCAGGACCACAAGAGACTTGAATTACTTGGTGGGCTCTTGTGATGCTGCGACGAGGCGGTGGCTAGCTAGTGTCATGGGGGCCTGAATTTATTGAGTGGATAAACTGTCAGCAGGTCATAGTCAAGGATTGGCCATATGCAAGGATGGAATTTAGGCGCAACCCAGACATGTTGCTTCCTCCTGGAGAACAGTGGGATGAGAGAGGTTAAATACTCAGTTCAACTGAAAAACTTTTTGTAATTGGTTTTTTTGTTGTTTTTGGATTTTAAATATACAGCCCTGATTATTATGTTCAATTATTTGCAGATGTTGGACCCAAGAGACCTGTAGGTCTTTCTCCTACTGCCCGGAGGGCTGCCAAAGAGATTGACCTACCACCTCCAACTAGAGATGCTGAGGAGGAGATATCCCGGAACCTAGAGGGCTTCACTGACGGGATCCTAGATTACAAAGGATTCGAAGAGATCCTCAGACAGTACCAATGACACACCGCAGGTGTGTCGAATAGGATAAACTGGCTACTTAGATGGGTGGTCCAAGCAGTAGTTTTCTATAGAGAGCATCATCCATAGTAGACTTCTAGGTTTTGTTTTCTGCAAATTTTGAGAGACATGTATCTCACGATGTAACTTGAACAGACATATTTTTTAGACATATACATATATTTTTTGAGTGCCATGGTGCACAACACATGGTATACATCTATCTATGTTTTACTGCATCTACTTATTGTGTCTGAATGCTTGCTTATGTTTTTTATAAATTGCACAAATGTCTATCTAATACTTGATTTGTCAATGCATCAGTTAACGTATTTAGCCTTCTAGGAATGTGTTGATATGTGATATAAGCAAAATTTCTTTCCAGTAAGCAAACATGTAAATAAAACCTTAAAATTTGAGGGTTTCTGACAGAATAACACTCGTTATGTTGAAGAACAACAAGCTGGGAGTCCAGATTCACAATCAATGCGTGAATATTGAGGTCAACAGCCTCAGCCATTAATTCGATGACGATGCTATATTCAGTGACATTGTTTGTGGTACACCCTAGAAAGACACCATGAAGGTCCACTAACTCACCATGAGGATCGTAGATCACCCATGCAGTGGAGGAAATATTCCGGGTACTGCGGTAGGCACCATCAGCAAAACCGATATAAGGTGGAACATACATCTGCATAAGAAGTAAAAAGACACAATAAGTGGAAAATACTTACACACCAAGCCAAACATGTACAAAATGAAAAGCACACTTACGTACATAGCAGATGCACAAAAGACTCATGCATAGTATTTTTTAAGATAAAGCCCATTCCGGGGTTTATCCAAAGGGTTTCCTTTATAGTCAATTAGCTCATAGGCACCTTTTTGCAAAACACATTTCACAATATAGGGCCCATGCCACATAGGTTCAAATTTTCCTACCCCCAGCTTATCATTTACTTAATCGTATAGTAGGACAAAATCTCCCTCCGTGAAAGAATGAGGGTTAACAGTTTGATCAAAGTAAGTTTTCACTCTCTTCTTCTATGCTTCAATGACTAAAGAAGCAAGTCGATGGGTCTCGTCTAGCCACTATAGATAAAGAAGGTTTTCTTCCATGGGAGTAGTATTTGGGAGCAATTCGACAGCTAACCTGAGAGAAGGTATTTCACATTCAATCAGAAGGGTAGCTTCCAGACCATAAACTAGTTGAAATGGTGTGAATCTGGTTGCATCCTTCACCGAGGTACGGTAGGCCCATAAGGCGTAAAACAACATCAAGCGTCAGTTGGACTTGTGCATTCCAATGGTACGCTGAAGCATCATAACCAACACTTTGTTGACGGCTTTGACTTGGCCATTAGCCTAAGGGTAATAAGGTGTCGAACTATCGTGACGCAAGCCTAACTGGGTTGTTAATTCAGTCATCATATAACCACGGAAATGAGAACTGTGATCAGTGACAATAGCCTGAGGGACTTCGAATTGAGTAATCACATGATTGAATAGGAATTGCACAACTGTCTTACCATCATTAGACAATGTAGGCATCACTTCGGCCCATTTTGAAAAATAATCAATGACAATGATGATATACCCATGCCCCCTAGCTAAGTGAGGGTTAAAGGTCATAAAATCAATGCCCCATTTAGAAAAAGGTCCCATCGTAAGGATATGATGCAAAAGGGAAAGTGGCGCATGCATCTTCTGCTAGTAAATTTGGCACGCATGATAGGAACAGACAGGCATAATGCAGTCTTTAAAAATGGAGGGCCAAAAGTAACTAGCATGAAGGATTTTTTAGGCAGTAGCATAACCAGACATATGAACACCACACATGCCAAAGTGGTAGTCATTCAAGACTCGTTCAGCTCCCTCAAAAGTCAGACAACTACAGAGAACAGAATCAACGCCGAGACAATATAAAGTGTCTCCAACAATACGATAAGGCTAAGAATGGTGATGAATACCTTTGCCGAGAATCCTTAGATAAATCAGGATGGAAGGAAGATGTCTGGAGGTAGACAATAATGTCACCGTACCAGGCATTGAGGGTACTGATCAAGAAAAGAGTGTTGTCTGGAATGCGATCCTCTATCCGAGAGGGAGTGATAGCAGACAGTAACGAGCAAATCAACTCAGTGAAGACGAGTGACTTCTTGGACTTGGTAGTAGTAAACTCCAAATCAAACTCTTGAAGGATAACAATCCATTTCAAGTACTTGCGCCCCAGCAATTGTCATGAAAAAATGTATTTCATCAGGTTGCAATCAGAAATCATGGTCGTCGTACGCAAAAAAAATAATGACGAAAACGTTGGATAGCTTGGACAGCTGCTAAGGTGAGCTCTTGACATAAGCATATCGAGTCTCAGTGTCAAGAAGGTTGTGGCTGAAATAATAGATAATGTGCTCAGAGCCATCATCGTTGTCTTGAACCAAAACCATACCAATAGTACTATCTGCAGCAGCTAGATAAAGTGAATAGTCGTGATGATAGTCGGGTGGACGAAATAAAGGAGTAGAAACAAGAAGTGTCTTGAGTTGCTCGAATGACCTTTGGACGATGTCATCCCAAACAAAGGGAGTTTCACGCTTAAGGAGACGTGTGTAACCTTTAGCAATCTTGGCGTAGTTAGGGAGAAAACGACGTAGGAAATTGGATTTTCCCTGTAAACTCTACAACTAATGCAAAGAAGCAGGAGGCGGGAGATTCAAGATAGCTTCGACTTTGAGGGGATCAAGACACATGCCCTCTTTAGAGACGAAAAACCCAAGGAGTCTGCCAGATCCGATGCCGAAGACACATTTACGCGGATTGAGACGAATACGATAATTTCTACAATGGAGAAAAATCTAGTAGAGGTGGCTTGGATGGTCAGAGCATTTAGCTGAATGAGATGGACAATCATCCAGATATGGCTGAAAAATGTGATGGATGTCATGAAATGCGTAGGACATTTCTCATTGGAAAGTGGCACCGACATTCTTTAGGCTGAAAGGAAGCTTTTTGTAAGCAAATGTACCCAACGGGCAGATGAAGGCGGTTTTGTGTGGATCACCAGGTGAAATATTAATCTGGTTGTAACTAGAAAATCCATCCATAAATGAGAAAATCTCACTCCCAGCACAATCGTCGATGAGCTAGTCGATAAAGGGAGTAGGATACTTATCTTTCATACACGCACGATTGATGTCACGATAATCAACACAAAATCTAATAGTGCCCTGCTTTTTGTTTCCAGGACGATATTAGAGACCCAGTCAGTCAGTGGGATAGGGTAAATAAACCCTGCTTTGAGAAGTTTTTCAACCTCTCCTTTAGTGGCCGCAACTTTTCTAGGATGCACGGGGCATGAACGTTGTCTAACAGGCTTGGCATCAGGGTATGTAGGTATCCCGTGTATCACAATACTTGGATCAATACTGGGCATCTCTTCATATGACCAAGTGAATATGTCACGAAAATCTCTGAAAAGTTCAGTGTAAAGCTGAATCTCCTCAGGAGAACAGGGAACTCCAATGTGAATATTTTCAACAATCCCTGGTTTGACAGAGATGTCAATGGGCATGGTTTGCGTAATATTCCCCATATTGCCTTCAGAAAAAACTTCATGAATTAGGATAGGCATTTTAAGGGGCTGAGAAGGAATACGGGGAGAAAACTTCTCTAGATAGGTAGTCATGGCCCCATGGCTTGGAAGAAATGGGGAATGATGGTGATGATTAGACCAAGGAGGATCCTCAAAAGACATAGTCTCAAGAATTGCTTCATTGGAAGGAAATTTCTCTTGTTACGGATCTGGAGAAACAGTGTCCCCTAGCCAAGGGGATTGCACATATGCATCGAGAGATCTGCTCAAAGGAGTAGAGTCGGAAGATGAAACTGAAGTTGAAACCATTTCAACATAGTTGAGCTCGGCAGGGCTCAATGGCATAACCTCATGCCATGAATCGACCTGATCGACGGGGGGAATCACCCAAGGATCAGAACAGGTAGAAATCATATTAAGAGAGGCGACATTGGGAGGTGGGAGTGAAAAAACACCCATGAGGGTAGGATCTTTGAAGAGTCCAACACCCACACTCACATAGGGAATAATTGTATGCTCCACAAATGGGACATTGCCATGCTAAGAAGAAGAAGCGAAGAAGGACAGCTGATCAACCATGACAATTTTCCCTTGATGAGGAAAACGGAGTACACGGAATAAAGATGAAGCCACCGCATGCATGACATAGGTCCACCTTCAGCCTAACAAAAGGTTGTAAGTCAAATTTGCATCAAAAACTTCGAATTCGACCTCAACTGTCTTCCCTTCCAGGGTGATAGGCAAGCGCAGGAGGATACTAAATGGATGAGAATCTCTTCCATCAAAGGCTTCCAAAGTATTAGGAGATTGAATCAAAGACGGGGAGTTGATGGCCTTCCAACAAGCAACAGACATGATGCAAGTGGAGGTGCCCTCATCAATAACAGTACGATGAATATTCTTCAAGTTAATGATGACTTGAATGAGAAAAGCAATTTCATGAGGAAATCGCGGCACATGGTTCTCAAGATCGAATGTAATTAATTTCGAATCAACCAGATCAATGCCACCAATGGCTGATAGCAGAGACTTCCATTGGGAGGGACAACTCTAGAGAACTTCCAAAGTGGACAAAATCGTAGGAGCTTGGGCTAAGTCTTTAATAATACTATAGTGTTGCACGACATGAGCATTGGGGTTATAAGAATATTTCCAGAGGACTCCCTTAGTAGGAGGTCGAATGACAGACTCAGTGCTAGGCCATTCAATATGAAGAGGGCCAGAACTGGATCAAGGAATGCTTGAAGGGACTTCAAGTTCCTTACCGGAAGATGGAGGATATTCTTTCGCTCAAGTACTCACATGAATAGGGATAGTCCCAGCCATAAAAACATGAGAGCCAAAAGTGGAAGAGGATTGAGGATGATTAACCACCATTTGAGTTTGTTGAGAGGGAAAGGGTTGTTTAAGGATAGTAGGAGTTTATGGGGTCCCCTTAAGCAAAGAACTAACTTCAGACCATCTAGGACAGTCTTTAGTGTAGTGATCCTCGTCATAGATAAGACAAGGGTACTTGGGTTTTCATTTAGCACCATCATCGGCCGGAGGCTTAGGAGGGTCCTGCATTGGTGGATCGGCCTTATTTTTTCCTTTCCCCTTCTTCTTACCTTTCAAAGCTTTATCTGCCGCAGTGGAATGGACAACATTGATTTCGGAGGTTTTACCAATATTATCTGTGGCCTGCGAAGCATTTTCACTAGGAGCAGTAGCTTTTTACTTCGCAGGAGTCATGGAAGACTTTCGGGAAGATGAAGCAATGGAACCAATAACACCTTCGACAGAAGGTGTTGACGGAGCCTTAGTAGTTCTATGTCACGGAGCATCAAGCAAGACATCATACAACATACTAGATTGGGAATAAACCAAATTGAGATACTGAGCACGTGTGATAGCTTGCTCTTCAGTAACACATGCCCCCATGGCGATATCATGAGCTATCGGACCGACAAAAGAGGTAGTAAACCAATCAGTCAAAAGCTGATCAGGGATACAGAACTTAATCAAACAACGCCGCCTTCTCCATTCATGAATATGATCAGAGATGTGTGTCGCCGTGTCTTGTTTTAGAGAAGTAAGGAGGTGTGTTCCCATTTCATAACGAATCAGTAACTGAAAATGGGTAATAAATGCCATCGCAAGCAAATTGAAGTCTTGTAAAGTTCCACGAGCGAGCTCAATATACCATTTCGCAGCTAAGCCAGTGAGAGTCCTCTGAAAAAGATGGAGGCGGATAGAATCATCAAGCCATGAGTTAAATGAGCACTAGAGGTGATAAGTCATGACATGCGCTTGACATGCGCTTGAGGGTCCTCTCCAGATTTACCATCAAATTTAGGAAAATCACCAGGAATTTTGGTCAGAACTGGTGGCCAATATGGATTATGAAGGATTAGGTCGTTCGTCAGCTTGGACACATCAGGTAGTTCCAAGGTTGCTAGAAAAGGTAATTGAGGATTAAAGGACATCATAGCCCTCTGATAGGGGCCAACATTAGGGTTCCCACCAGAGCCTCGATGCCCCCATGGATTTTGTCCATAAGTATTTTATCCATAAGGGTTATATTTAGGCAGGTGAATGCCATACCCTGGTTGTTGTCTTGGATTTTGACCACCAACAACCCATTGGTTACCAACTTGACCAACAGGGGCAGCATAGGGCTACTAAAAATTTCGATAAGGATTGACCTATGGTCGCTGATAATTTTGATACAGAGTAGCCTGAGGTTGCCCTTGGGGTTGCTAAAGTACTTGGAGATCGTATTGCGACTGAGTGCCAAACTGTGGCTGAGGCCCAAGCTGCATTTGATAAATAGGTTGGTCTTGAAATCCAACTTGAGTTTGGAGACCGAGTTGAGTCTGGAGTCCAACCTGAGTCTAGAAACCGGGTGGGGTTTGAGAAACAGTTAGAGTTTGAACGCCCAGTTGACTGAGAGGTGGATTGATTTGACCAAACTGATGTCCTTTTTAAAACTGGGGTTGACCCAACTGGCCGGAAGGCTGACCTTGTTGGTACTGAGGTTGACCCAACTGGCTAGAATGCTAGCCTTTTTGGTACTGAGGTTGACATATTTGCCCATAAGGTTGAACTTGCTGGGTAATCGGTTGGCCTTGCTGAAACTGAGGCTGGCCCATTTGACCTGAGGGTTGGCCTGGCTAGACAATAGGCTGGCCTTGCTAGATGTGAGGCTGGCGCATTTGACCAGAGGGTTGACCTTGCTGGATAGTAGGCTGGCCTTGCTGGATGTGAGGCTGGCCCATTTGACCAAAGGGTTGACCTTGCTGGATAGTAGGCTGGCCTTGCTGGATCTAAGGCTGTCCCATTTGACCAGAGGGTTGATCTTGCTGGACAATGGGTTGGCCTGGTTGAAACAGAGGTTAACCTAACTGTCCAGAAGGCTAACCTTACTGAGTGACCGTTTGGCCTAGCTAGAATTGAGGCTGACCTGGTTGACCAGAAGGTTGCCCTACATAAACGAAAGAGGCACATGTGGAGGCCAAAGGTTTTCCCTGAAAGGGGTTTCCTTGTAGGCCTGAAGGTTGGCCTTGATACAGTTTCCCTTGTAAACTAGAAGGTTTCCCTTGTAAAGGTTGGCCTTGATACAGTTTCCCTTGCAAACCGGAAGGTTGCCCTTGTAAAGTTAGGCTCTATGGGCCATGATAAGTGGTGTGATTCCAGGCAACCACTAGCAGAATGGAAACTTCGACTGTGGGTTCCGAAGGGAGAGACCCAGTGTGATAAATATGAGCCCCTTGAGGATCATAATAGTGAAACAGGTTATGCAGATAGGATGGTGGTTGGGAGCCCAGAGGGTTATAATTCAGGTTTTGAAGAGAAAACATGTATTGCACATATGACTGTCCTTCCAGATTGTAACCAGAAGAAAGTGGTAAGTTACTCATAGGGTTAACAACTCCAGATGTCGAGGATCGGATGCGAACGTTCTGCCGAAGCAGACATGGGAGTGAATGGGGAGACCTACATTGCAGTGATCTCCCATTCAGCTACGAATGACAAACCAACAGAAAATAATACCCTTGGGGTGATTGCAGGGAATCACCGTGGATATTGAGGGAGCAAGCGCACTAGCAGACTTTGAAGTGATAGAGATTGTTGATGACATCAATCCCTACCCCGCGCTCTTAGGAATTTATTGGGCCACTGACATGAATGGGGTGATTCATCCGAAGAAGCGCAAGATGATTTTTCAGAAGAAGTCTCTACCCGTAGTTATACCCTTGGACCCTTGTGATGTAGGTAAAGTTCCCTCTATAGACAGAGGCAACCCCTTTAGCCCTAGAGTGGGTCTATTCACAGCAAAAAAAATACAACAGCTAATTCCTTAAACAATCATCATTGAAAGAGCCTACCTTATGTCGGTGTTCGATGCGGTCTTCCTTAAGCTTCTCCAGCTATCATTTTCTTCTCCTTGATGAGTGGTTCACCTGAAACAACATAAGAGAACAATGAAACACATAATAGATCACAACAATGAACTATTCACTTTTAGAGTCAAGGAACCATAAGATATCAAATATATCTCATACATGATATAGGAAAAAACCATTGATTGTATTAATATGAGCAAAAGTAAAGCTTACAACCATGTTTTGACGTCGCAAGCTTCCTTGAAGGGACCAGTCAGTATGTCTCCAAAAGAATTCACTCTCAAAGGTCTCCCAGAAAGGCTGATGACTCTCTCTCTCACCCAAAACACTAGTATAAGGCTAAGGCAATCACAACCAAGCTTCCTTCTAACAATCCACAACCAATTGCTAGACTATCAGCAATTCACACTGCAAACTATCAACACCAAGAACTAGCTAATTTTCTCACACAAAAAAACTAGTTGATCATAGTAATGGAGGATGCTTTTATAAGAGGAGGAGCCTCCATAAATGAGGGAGAGGAAGCTTATATTCATGGGAGGTTACTCAGAAGGTGGAACCACCATCTCAAATGAGGAAAGGTGAACTTCCTTGACCCAACAACTAGTTCCAGAACCACCTAGAACCATTCTGTTTCAAGTAATTCACCATATCTTGGTCGTCATGAGTCAAGCACTAAGACTCCGAGATGACATCGCGAGGCAAAACTGTATTCAGAGTTATCGTTGCAAGTAGGATACTGATGATTTGCGACGATCCCTAAAATCCGACCGTCACTAATAACAGATGTACTTTTGCGACGATGTCGCAAGGTTTTGGTTCACTCTGGTCCATCGTCGCAGACAGGATACTCATGTCCTGCGAAGATCTTGAAACATAGGTTAAAAGGGTTAACTTCAGGATTAATGAGCATGGTTAATGTTCTTGAGTGATATGGAAGATATGGACACATATTTTCATGTATGATACAGAGCAGATGCGATTCAGAGATCGATTTTACCCGGGATCAGGGGAATTTGGGGTCAGTGACAAAATACTATGTAACAGATGCCCCCTAAATCATGAAGGCCAAGAGAGTGGGAGGGGTGAAATGATTTACGAAACCATAACTGAACCGAAACACCATCGCAAAGAACCTACAGATGCAACTACAACTGATATCTCTAATAGTGAAAGAAATACATTTAGTCCAGGCATGGGCGCAGCCATCCAAAAGACAAATAGAATTGGTCTGTGGTATGGACACAACCATCCATTCGATAAGACCATATCAAAAGATAGGTATGGTCGCAGCCATCCAATCAAAGGGTCATGTATGCAATCAAAAATCAATCCATGCAACCCGAACTTATGTAATCTGAGTCCGGGGTCTTGAAACCATCCCGACCATAGTACAATTTCTAATATGCGAATAAATGTGCTGAAGTTGAGCATACTAGGAAATCACTTGATTACCAGTCAATGATGTGAACCGTTAACAAGCACGAGAGAAACCACTAGTAATGTCAATGGTCCTCAAGTATATCTAGTACAAGTCAAAAAGTGTGAAAAATGAGATGGATTCAAACACTCATGAAGTCATCCGATTGAAGGCCAGTGATGAAAACCTGTCGTTGAATGCGAAGAAATTGCCATTAGGGCATGCAAGCTCCAAGGTACTGGAAAGGAGTCTCTAGATCAACTTCCTGGATAATGAGTTGACGGCGACAGGAAGCGATCTCTTGTAGGAGGGCCATAATGTTTCCCACATCAACGATGTGAGACAAAGGAACAAGATGATGATGGATGAAACAAAGAATCAGAGGAGGATGTAAGGGTGTAAGCTGCAGAAGGATTAAGCTCTTGAACATATCAGCGACACGACTCCGGAATGTGGCAGAATTTTGGTACCAAGGGATTGAAGGTCATGTGGAGATAGCAAGGATTGAATGGAATGAGGCAAAATGAAGAACCCAAACCCTGGAAGGCAAATGACGAACTGAGGATATCCCAAACCCAGTGAGAAGCAACAAAGGTGTCGATGTTCAAGAATGACAAGCTGCCATAGGTAATCAACAGAATATTCCCAAATTTTTTCCCCCGGCATTGCTGGTGAGTACCCCAATTATTTTTGAAACACAAGCTTTAAGGGGATAGCATATGCTTGTAATATAAATTTGTCCTTAGGACAAATCCAACCTAGTGAAATTTTAAGGAGCCCTAGGGAGGAGAAGCTCGATCCTCATCATGGCAACGATTCCAATGTCATAAGGGTTTAACAAGTCCAACATAGGTAAAACTCATAGTCTTTTTCATGTTTAGAGAGTTTGAAAAAGACATGGAAAAGAAAACTCCCAAGGGGCCGTTTTCGTACGTTTGTGTCTCTCAAGCCTGAAAAGGTAGAAAACAATACTGGAGAGAACCACTTGTCCATTGCAGTCAAGGAGTAGTTTTCGTAAATAGTGCATCTAGCCTAAAAAAGTAAAAAACTTACTGGGGAAACAATTTTTCGTAACCATTAACAAGCTCAAAATGACAAGGGCTTGGCAATATTTTCACATTTCAAGAGTTAGAAAAGAGCTTAAAGTTGACTCGGAAAAGGTTTTTTTGGTATTGCATGAGTATATAATCCATACATCAATCATCACCAGTGCTCAGGACACCTGTCGCTACAAGAAAATGCAATCATAAGACCTGTTTCAAAAAAATACTTGACTAATGCTCAAAAACCTAATTCAAAACCCTAGAAAACCATAAATATTGAACAAAAAGGCTATAAAAGAGACATTATGGTAAAAAAAAATTCACTTTTGTTTTTTGACTATGGTAAAAACCTTCAAGCATTGCATACCTGAGTGATCAATTCCAAGAATCTCAACAGTCCATTGCCTCCTGTGCTTCCTCCAGGTAAATACCCCATCCTTATCTTTGTTTTTCCACCAAATTTAAATGCAATTTCACATTTTACACTGGTATTTGAAGAGGTTTTTTGGTCAAAAAATTCTCCCTCGGTCATCGCAGGTTTTCCCCTCGGGGTTGCGACGACCGAGAAATTTGCATGGAGAAAAATCGGGATCGTCGCAGGAAAGTGATGTACTCCTACGAAGACCCAAAAATTTCTAAACTATGCAAATCGGCCTGCCACAGCTATTTTAAAAATAACTACGATGAGCACCGGGACCAAAAAAACTTCATTGTTAAACAATTTTAACAGATGAAAATGATTAAATGGTATTTAATAAAAGGATTTTGGTACATGAAGGGATTCAAAATGTCTTTCTCTTGCCAATAACGCACTCACGATGATGATGACAAGATGGGGGTAGCCAATCCTCATTGCCAAAATATCGTACAAAACTGTGGGCTATTAAATTCTTCTTAACACCACTGCTGAGAGCTCAAATGGATCTCTTGGAGTACCTGATCTAAGCATGGAATCCAACAGAGGGAAAATTTATCATCCATGGGCAAGAGATCGAATTTTATTCCACAGACATCTATTTCTTGAGCGTATTGTCACAATGAGGGGAGAGACCTCACATGGTGGGTACTCGAGTTACTAGAGACTTGCTAGACACCCTTATTGCAAGAGTGTGCCCAGGAGCACGAAAATCATCTACCAGTGGGAAACTGTAGATTACCTCAGTGAATGATTTTTCATTGCAGGTTTTGCTTTTCACTATCACTAGGGCAGCTGGCTCCCAAGCCCAGCATGAGGCAACTAAAACTCAATTGCGGCTAGCCTTAGACTGTCTAAATCCCACTATGTTTGACTGGGCGGAGGCCATGTCTCTTAACCTGAAGAGACAATTGACCAAATTCCAGAGGGCTGAGACAAAACAGTTTAGTTATGGCTCGATCTTGGTACCGATCATGTTGGAGCGAGTACCAATCATTCAGCTATAGGACATGTGGGTGGGGTGGCCACAACCATGAGAGACTCGAATTACTCGGTGGGCTCTTGTGATGCCGTGAGGAGGCGGTGGCTAGCCAGTGTCATGGGGTCCTAAATTTATCGGGTGGATAAACTGTCAGTAGGTCATAGTCAAGGATTGGCCATACGCGGGGATGGACTTTAGGGGTGACCCAAACATGTTGCTTCCTCCTGGAGAACAGTGGGATGCGAGAGGTAAAATACTCAGTTCGACCGACAAACTTTTTGTAATTGGTTTTTTGTTGTTTTTGGATTTTAAATATACATGCCCTAATTATTGTGTTCAATTCTTTGCAGATATTGGACCCGAGAGACCTATAGGCCTTGCTCCTATTACCTAGAGGGCTACTAGAGAGATTGACCTATCACCTCCAGGTGGAGATGCTGAGTAGGAGATAGCCCGGAACCTAGAGGGCTTGAATGAGGGGATCCAAAATTACAGAGGATTCGAAGAGATCCTCAAACAGTACCAATGACACACTGTGGGTATGTCGAATAGGATACACCGGCTACTTAGACAGGTGGTCCAAGCAGTAGTCTGCTATAGAGAGCATCATCCATAGTAGACTTCTAGGTCTTGTTTTCTGCAAATTTTGAGAGACATGTGTCTCGCGATGTAACTTGAACCGACATATGTTTTTTATAAATTGCGCAAATGTCTATCTAATACTTGATTCACCAATGCATCAGTTAACGTATTTAGCCTTGTAGGAATGTGTTGATATGCGATATAATCAAAATTTCTTTCCAATAAGTAAACACGTAAATACAACCTTAAAATTTGAGGGTTTCTGACAGAATAACACCCGTTATGTTGAAGAACAACAAGCTGGGAGTCCAGATTCACAATCAATGCACGAATATTGAGGTCAAAAGCCTTAGCCAATAATTCAATGACGACACTATATTCAGTGACATTGTTTGTGGTACACCCTAGAAAGACACCTAGAAGGTCCACTAACTTACCGTGAGGATCGTAGATCACCCATGCCATGGAGGAAATATTTCAGGTACTGCGGCAGGCACCATCAGCGAAACCGATATAAGGTGCAACAGACATCTGCATAAGATGTAAAAAGACACAATAAGTGGAAAATCCTTACACACCAAGCCAAACATGTACAAAATGAAAAGCACACTTACATACAAAGCAGATGCATGAAAGACTCATGCATAGTATTTTGTAAGATAAAGTCCATTTTGGGGCTTATCCATTCCTTCATAGTCAATTAGCTCATAGGCCCTTTTTTGCAAAACACGTTTCACAATATAGGGCCCATTCCACATAGGTTTGAATTTTCCTGCTCCCAGCTTATCATTTAAATGATCGTATAGCGGGACTAAATCTCCCACCGCGAAAGAACAAGGGTTAACAGTATGATCAAAGTGAGTTTTCACTCTCTTCTTCTATGCTTCAATGACTAAAGAAGCAAGTCAACGGGTCTCGGCTAGCCGCTCTAGATAAAGAAGGTGTTCTTCCATGGGAGTAGTATTAGGGAGAAATTTGAAAGCTAACTTGAGAGAAGGTATTTCGCATTCAATCGGAAGGGTAGCTTCCAGACAATAAACTAGTTGAAATGGTGTGAATCCAGTTGCGTCCTTCACCAAGGTACAGCAGGCCCATAAGGCGGAAAACAACATCAAGTGTTAGTTGGACTTGTGCATTCCAATGGTACGTTGAGGCATCGTAACCAACACTTTTTTGACAGCTTCAACATGGCCATTAACCTGAGGGTAATAAGGCATCGAACTATCATGACGCAAGCCTAACTGGGTTGTTAACTCAATCATCATATAACCACAGAAATGAGAACCGTGATCAGTGACAATTGCCTGAGGGACTTCGAATCGAGTAATCCAATGATTGAATAGGAATTTCGCATCTTTCTTACCGTCGTTAGACAATGTAGGCATCGCTTTGGCCCATTTTGTAAAATAATCAACAACAACAATGATATACCCATGCCCCCCGACTAAGCGAGGGTTAAAGGTCATAAATTCAATGCCCCATTTAGCAAAAGGGCCCAAGGTAATGACATGATGCAAAAGGGAAGGTGGTGCGTGGATCTTCCGCTAGTAAATTTGGCACGTGTGACAGAAGCGGACAGCCAAAATGCAGTCTTTAAAAATGGAGGGCCAAAAGTAACGAGCACGAAGGATTTTTTGGGTAGTATCATAACCAGACATATGACCACCACATGTACCAAAGTGGGAGTCATTCAAGACTCGTTCAACTTCCTCAAAATTCAGACAATAATGGAGAACAGAATCAATGCCGAGATGATATAAAGTGTCTCCAACAATACGATAAGGCTGAGAATGGTGATGAATACCTCGCCGAACATCCTTAGATAAATTAGGATGGAAGGAAGACATCTGGAGGTAGACAATAATGTCACTGTACCAGGGATCAAGGGTACTGATCAAGAAAAGAGTGTTGTCCGGAATGCGATCCTCTATTCGAGAGGCAATGATAGCAGACGGTAACGAGCAAATCAACTTAGTGAAGACGAGCGACTTCTTGGAATTGGCAGTAGTAAACTCCAAATTAGACTCTTGAAGGATAACAATCCATTTTGAGTACTTTCCCCCCAGCAATTTTCGTGAGAAAATGTATTTCATCGGGTTGCAATAAAAAATCAGGGTCGTCGTACGCAACAAAATATAATGACAAAAATGTTGGAAAACTTGGACAACTGCCAAGGTGAGCTTCTTGACATAAGCATATCGAGTCTTGGTGTTAAGAAGGTTGCGGCTGAGATAATAGATAACGTGCTCAGAGCCATCATCGTCGTCTTGAACCAAAACCATACCAATAGTACTATCAGCAGCAGCTAGATAAAGCGAATAGTCACGATGATAGTCGGGTGGACGCAACAAAGGAGCAGAAACAAGAAGTGTCTTGAGTTGCTCAAATGACCTTTGGGCGATGTCATCCCAAACAAAGGGAGTGTCACGCTTAAGGAGACGTGTGTAACCTTTAGCAATCTCGGCATAGTTAGGGATAAAACGACGTAGGAAATTGGCTTTTCCCTGCAAACTCTGCAACTGATGCAAAGAAGCAGGAGGTGAGAGATTCAGGATAGCTTTGACTTTGAGGGGATCGAGACAAATGCCTTCTTTAGAGATGAAAAACCCAAGGAGTTTGCTAGATTTGACATAGAAGACACATTTATGTGGATTGAGACGAATACGATAATGTCTACAGCGAAGAAAAATCTTGCGGAGGTGGTTCGGATGGTTAGAGAGTTTAGCTGAATGAGCTGGACGATCATCTAGATACGGCTGAACAATGTGATGGATGTCATGAAATGCGTAGGACATTGCTCATTGGAAAGTGGCATCGGCATTCTTTAGGCCGAAAAGAAGCTTTTTGTAATCAAAGGTACCCCACAGGCAGATGAAGGCAGTTTTGTGTGGATCGGCAAGTGAAATATTAATTTGGTTGTAACCAGAAAATCTATCCATAAACTAGAAAATCTCACTCCGCACACAATCATCGATCAGCTGGTCGATAAAGGGAGTAGGATAGTTATCTTTAGGACATGTACGATTGATGTCATGATAATCAACACAAACCCTAATAGTGCCCTGCTTTTTGGTCATAGGGACAATATTAGAGACCCAGTCAATCAGTGGGATAGGGTAAATAAACCTTGCTTTGAGAAGTTTTTCAACCTCTCCTTTAATGGCTGCAACATTCCTCGGATGCACGGGGCATAAATGTTGTCGAACTGGCTTGGCACTAGGGTACATAGGTATCCTGTGTATCACAATACTTGGATCAATACCGGGCATCTCTTCATATGACCAAGTGAATATGTCGTGAAACTCTCTGAAAAGGTCAGTGTAAAGCTGGATCTTCTCAGGAGAACAGGGAACTCCAATGTGAATATTTTCAACAATCCTTGGTTTCACAGAGATGTCAATGGGCATGGTTTGTGTAATATTCCCCATATTGCCTTCAGAAAAAACTTCATGAATCAGGATATGCATTTCAAGGGGCTGAGAAGGAATACAGGGAGAAAACTTCTCTAGACAGGTAGTCATGGCCCCATGGCTTGGGAGAAATGAGGAACGATGGTGATGATCAGACCAAGGAGGGTCTTCAAAAGACATATTCTCAAGAATTGCTTCATCGGAAGGAAATGTCTCTTGTAACAGATCCAGAGAAACAGTGTCCCCTAGCCAAGGGGATTACACATACGCGTCGAGAGATCTGCTCAAAGGAGCAGAGTCGGAACGTGAAACTGAAGCTGAAACAATTTCAACATAGTTGAGCTGAGTAGGGCTCAACACCATAACCTCGTGTCATGAATCCACCTGATCGACGAGGGGAATCACCCAAGGATCGGAACAGGTAGAAATCATATTAAGAGAGGCAACATTGGGAGGTGGCAGTGAAAAAATGCCCATGAGGGTAGGATCTTTGAAGAGTCCAACACCCACACTCTCATAGGGAATACTAGTATGCTCCACAAATGGGACATTGCCATCCGAAGAAGAAGAAGCAAATAAGGACAACTAATCAACCATGAAAATTTTCCCTTGATGAGGAAAACAGAGTACACGGAATAAGGATGAAGCCACCGCACGCATGATGTATGTCCAACTTCGGCCTAACAAAAGGTTGTAAATCAAATTTGCATCAACAACTTTGACTTCGACCTCAACTGTCTTCCCTTCCAGGGTGATAGGCAAGCGCGGGAGGATACCAAATGGATGAGAATCTCTTCCATCAAAGGCTTCCAAAGTATTAGGAGATTGACTCAAAGACAGGGAGTTGATGGCCTTCCAACAAGCAACCGACATGATGTAAGTGGAGGTGCCCTCACCAATAATAGTACGATGAATATTCTTCAAGTTAATGATGACTTGAATGAGAAAAGCAATTTGATGAGGCAATCACAGCACATGGTTCTCAAGATTGATTGTAATTAATTCTGAATCAGCCAGATCAATGCCACCAATGGCTGATAGCAAAGACTTCCATTGGGAGGGACAACTTTGGAGAACTTCCAAAGCAGACATAACCGAAGGAGCTTGGGCTAAGTCTTCAACAATAATATAGTGCTGCACGACACGAGCATTGGGGTTATAAGAAGATTTCTAGAGGACTCCCTTAGTAGGAGGTCGAATGACAGACTTAGTGCTAGGCTGCTCAATATGAAGAGGGCCAGAACTGGATGAAGGAATGCTTGGAGGGACTCCAGGTTCCTTGTCGGTAGACAGAGGATATTATTTTGCTCGAGTACTCACATGAATAGGGATAGTCCCAGCCATAAAAACTTGAGAGCCAAAAGTGGAAGAGGATTGAGGTTGATCGACCACCATTTGAGTTTGTTGAGAGGCAAAAGGCTCTTTAAGGACAACAGGAGTTTCTGGGGTCCCCTTAAGCAAACGACTAACATCATACCATCTAGGACAGTCTTTAGTGTAGTGATCCTCATCATAGATAAGACAAGGGTACTAGGGTTTACGTTTAGCACCATCATTAGCCGGAGGCTTAGGAGGGTCCTACATTGGTGGATCGGCCTTATTTTATCCTTTCCCCTTCTTCTTATCTTTCGAAGCTTTATCTGCGGCAGTGGACTGGACGGAATTGACCTCGGAGGTTTTACCAGTATTAGTTGTGGCATGAGAACCATTTTCACTAGGAGCAGTAGGTTTTTGCTTCGCAGGAGTCGTGGAAGACTTTTGGGAGATGAAGCAATGGAAGCAATAACACCATCAATAGAAGGTGTCAATGGAGCCTTAGTAGTTCTAGGTCATGGAGCATCAGGCAAGACATCATACAGCATACCAGATTGGGAATAAACCAAATCGAGATACTGAGCACGCGCGATAGCTTGCTCTTCAATAACACATGCCCCCATGGCGATATCACGGTCTCGCGGGCCGACACAAGAGGTAGTAAACCAATCAGTCAGAAGTTGATCAGGGATCCAGAACTTAATCAAACAATGTCGCCTTCTCCATTCATGAATATGATCAGAGATGTGTTTTTTTGTGTCCTGTTTCAGAGAAGTAAGGAGGTGTTCTCCCGTTTCATAATGAATTGGTAACTGAAAATGGGTAAGAAATGCCATCGCAAGCAAATTGAAGTCTTGGAAAGTTCCACGAGCGAGCTCAATATACCATTTCACAACTGAGCCAGTGAGATTCCTCTAAAAAAGATAGAGGCAGATAAAATCATCAAGGCATGAGTTAGATGAGCACCAGAGGTGATAATTCATGACGTTCGTGTTGAGCCTCAAACCTGCACTCATTTACCCATCCTCCCAGTAGCCTTTTCCTACTCATTTCCTTCTTTTGTCATCATTTCCTTCATCAACTTGTTCAATTCATTGCATTATAGGACTTTTTAACATGATTTGCTAATTGTGATAATGATTGACTGTTGGTTTAGATTTTTGGTTCAAGTGCTGCAATTCCGCAGCTTATACAGGGTTTCCGCAGCCGATCTCTGATTCCGCAGCCGATCCCAGATTCCACAGCCATTTTCTTATTTTCTATGCTCCAGGTGTCCTCGAGGGGAAAGAGCCACATGGGCAAGTTTATATGACTGTGTACATGGTGCGTGTGCCGTCAGCTCAGCCAAACTGGTCGTCTACACCCCTGGTCAACGTGGAGGTAACTCTGGTCAAATGGCAAGGTTACAAATGGTGGCACGACTCTGCATGTTCAGGTGGAGCACGGAACGCACAACTGACCTCTTCTTTAGCCACGAAGACTGCAGGGGACAAGAATCCAACAGCGGATTTATCAACCACGATGACCGTTTCCTAAATCCGTGCACGGTGCTGCTGAACGTGTCTTTTGCACAGCTGTTAGTTAGCTTAGTTTACGCACATAACAGTTTGTGTTTCTGCTATAAATAAAGCGTTTCCACACGCTGATTAGTTAGCCTTTAAGTTAGTCTTTTGTTGTTGTTATTCAGTTTGTAAAACTCTGTTTCAAGACTATTTTACACAGCGTTTACGCTCCCCACTGTATTTTATTATGTGCTGATTTAATACCAAGAAGACAGTTCTGTTCTTACTTGCGTAGCTGATCTTTTTAATTGGTTGAAGTGGATGGAGGGCCCCTGTCTGCTACAACCATTGTACAATAGCTTTTAAATTTATTTTCCTGAATTTCTTTTTTCTAATTTCCCATGTATATTAATGTACAGTTTGATTTCTGCAATTTTGATTTCTTTTGACATGTATATTATTGTACAGTTTGAATTATGTTGCTTTACATTTCCGTACTTTTCATGACTGATCAGTGTGTGTTTTTGCAGCTTTATTAGGAGCCCGGGACAGTGTGCTTTTCCTTCTTTTTATCACTAGTGGCATTTGAGGTTGTCTTATCTAAACTGCTGACTTTTGCTTTGATTTTCATTATTTTCCTTGCTTAGTTTACTTTATCAAGTTTTGTCAAGTTGTTAATCTCTTGATGGTTCTTTTTATCATAATTCACTAACTTTTATGGGACCAAAACATCATTTAATTGCAGCTTGGTTTATTTAGTTTTAGACTCATATTGCTAATTCACTCCTAACTCTTTTTTTACATGATCAATTTAGCTAAAGGCAGAATGTTAAGGGAGAATTAAGTAGTGTGATTTGTCACTTAATTTTTGCATTGCTTTAGATTCAATAGAGGAGTTAGAGTAGTGTTCTTGCTTTCAATTGAGTTAATGTAGATGTCATTTTCATTCTTATCAGCAGTAAAGGTATTGGACTAGTGCCATTGGTCTTTTTTTTTTATGCTTTACTTTCATTTGAAGCTTTAATTTCATTCCAAGTTATTGTTCAAGAAGCATTTAGAAATCGCCACATACACACACATTCACTCACTTGTTTATAACTTCATCACATCACATTAGGAAGATAAGTCAAACATGAACTAAAAACGACAAAAAGAACTAGGAAAGGTTGCTTAAGTATATATTGTACACTTCACTTCATCAGCTTACGAGCCCCGGGTTGACAATTTATGATAGCAATTTAGACAACACTAAATTGACCAAACATTTTGGCGCCGTTGCCGGGGAAGTGAAATTAGGTAGCCAATTCTTAAAAAGAAAAAAAACAAGAAAATTTCAAGGAAGGAAATTGATAACCTCTCAAAGTATGCTCTACTCTTGCACCTAGAGTGACCTGGAGGATCAGAAAAGAGAAAGTTATTGGTTTAATAGTTTCTTAAGTAGGCTCTCTTCTTGCACCTAGAGTGACCTGGAAGATCAGAAAGAGAATTAGTATCCGGACTTGAAGAAAAATAAAAATGACATGCATAGAGCTAGAGATTCTAGGGGAAGGTTTTTAGCTAGAGCCAAGAGTTCGATTTTTACAAGTCCATCTACTTCAAGGGATAGACAAGAGACACCTCCCTCATCTCCAACTGACACTCCTAGCCCTAGGGTTCCTGGAATTCAAGAAGCAGGAGTCGACTCTCCCATACCTTCCATCGAGTCTGAATTAGAGAGAGATCCTTTCCTTCTTTCTCCAGAGAGACAAATTATAATTGAAGAAGTAGAATCACCTGAAGAAGAAGGAGGGAATCCTTCTCATACACCATTAGTAGAAGAACCAGAAGACTCTGAAGTCTCTGGGGAAACTACCATGGCAGAGGAAGGAGCACCTGGATTTGGTAGAGGTAGAGGTAGAGGAGGAGGAGGAAACAATGGAGGAGGTAGAGGTAATATTGGAGGAAATAGGGATGGGGATAACTCATTCGGGTTCCCTATAGTCACTGAGGATTCCCGAGCCACCATGAAGAACATCTCACCATCTGTCCTCCCGAACTTTCATGGATCAAGGAATGAGGACCCTGAAACATTTCTATTTGAGTTTGAAGTCGTATGTCGAAATTATGATTATCTGGATGACTCTCAAAAACTCAAACTGTTTCCTTCAACATTGAAAGGACAAGCTTTGAAATGGTTCATGGGATTACTCACTCAATCCATTAGGTCCTGGAATGATATGAAACAAACATTTTTGGATAGGTACCTGGACTATTGTATGCCCACCAATCATAAGGATGAGGTATTCAAAATGGTACAAAAGGAAGATGAAAACTTGGAGGAATTGATTGAAAGATTTCAATATAATCTGAAAAGAGAAAAAATGGGTAACTTGGATGAAGAGACCTTGAAAGCCCTATTACTAAAAGCCATTAGAGATGAATGGATAGATCTTTTGAATATGATGGGGAAGGGAGATATATCTCAGCTTCCACTTTCTGATATAGCAGAATTATGTGTCCATCTCTCAAGGGGGGAATCCAAAACTCAAAAAGGGCCTAGAGATCCTTCTCTCCTCAGAGCAAACAAATCTGCAACTGGATCAGTAACTAGGGCTGAAATCGGCAATATGCTTGATGAATTCAAAACCGACATCTTAGGGAGTCTTAGCGAACAATTAGACACCCTTAAGATCCACAATAAATAGAAAGAAGAAGCTGAGGCCTTGGCCATCTTTTGCCCAAAGTGTAGAAAGAAACATGCTCTAAGGGAATGCCCCTTGGATGCAAAAGTTATAGAAACATGTGTAATCTGTTCAGAGAACCATGAGACCAAGGATTGTCCTTCAATCCCTGGGCTCAAAGCTATTTTTCAAGAAGATCCAAGTACACTTGAATCTCTCTGTTTTGTTGCAAGGAGACCTTGGCAAGGGCAACAAAATCAAGGGTTTGACAACTCGATGAATTTTCAACCCCCACCAAATTGGAATCCTTGGCAACAACCTTGGCCCCAACCTCAAAATTCCTTTCAATCATGGGTACAAGGTATGCAAAATCCTTATGGGAGATTTGCTCAGTTCTACCAATATCCTCCATCTTTTCAAAATCAACAAGCTCCGCAACTTCCAAATCAAAGTCCACAACTATCATTGCCATTCCCTCAACAACAACAACCTTCTCCACAAAATCAAAATTCTCAACTCTTGCTTCCATCCCAACATAAGTCAAATCAACTTCCTTCTCAGCCATTGCCAAACCCCAATAATAAAAACCCTCAAAATGATTACATGATGGAAGGTCAACCATTCCCTATCTATATGATTGTTCCTCTTAATGAAGTACAACTCAGATCAGGTAGAGTTCTAGATAAACCTTCTATAAATACTCAACAGCCAATCATTTCTGAGGAAGAGTCTCTTGAAGCCAATAAGGGTTCTGAAGTTGCTCTTCAAAACCCAAACACTCAAAAAGAAAAAGGAAAAGAATCAACCCCCACAACTCGCATAGTTGAGCAACCTACATCTCTATCCACACCTCCTTTTCCTAAAAGATTACAAATAGATAGAGGAGTGGAAAAACAAATTTGGTTGCCTGACTATAATTTTCTAGATGAATTGAAAAATGTCTGTATCAAGATTCCCTTGTTACAAGCCATTAAGGAAATTCCTATTCTAGCAAAAACAATAAAGGAGTTGAGCCTTAAAAGACCAGGAAGGAAACCAAGAGATACCAGAAGGATCCACCTGGTAGGGAAAATTGCAGACATCATGATGGGAAAGATTACTATGCAGAAATATGTAGATCCCGGTAGTCCAATTGTCAAAACACATATCAATGGGGTAGAAATACCAAATACTTTGATTGATTTAGGGGCTGCTATCAACATTATGAGTAGACAGACCATGGACCAGTTAAAACTTCCTAACCTTCTCTTTACACCTACTTTACTGCAACTTGCAGATCGATCAATCATTAAACCTGATGGTGTATTGGAAGACATTCCAGTCTCCCTAGACTCTTGGGAATATCCAGTTGATTTTATGATTTTAACTCCCAAGAACAATCTAGGAGGACATCCTCTTATTTTAGGAAGACCTTGGTTAGCGACCGCTGATGCTTTCATAAGTTGTAGGTCTGGGGATATGTATATTTCTGATGGTAATTCGACAAAGAAGTTCAATCTGTATCCTCCAGTGAAAGCAATTACAGAAATAGGAGATAATGAGTGGGTTGATGATGAAGATACTATACAACCTGTCTTTACCATTTCTGAGATTAGTGAAGATAGTCAAATTCTGAACACATTAGAAAACTTTGAACCATCTTCAGAATATGACTCCACACAATTTCAGTTGGATTCTGACATTGAGTGTCTATCATCTAGACAGATGTCTCTTTTCTCTATGGAAGAGTTTGGTAGTTCTGCCATTGAAATTTTTCCAGGAAAAACACTGAATATCAACAAAAACTTTGAAAAATCACAACAAGAAGAGTTAACCAAAGTCTTGCAAAAGCATTCTACTGCATTTGCATGGGAGTATACCGATATGAAAGTTATTGATCCTAAGACTTGCATTCATCACATCTATATTGAGGAAAATAGCAGACCAATCAGACAACCTCAAAGAAGGATGAATCCAAATCTTAGGGAGAGAGTGAAAGAAGAGCTCCAAAAGTTACTCAATGTAAACTTCATTTACCCCATTTCAGATAGCCGGTGGGTTTCTCCTTTGGTTATAGTACCTAAAAAGAATGGTAAATGGAGGGTTTGCATTGATTACAGGGAATTGAACAAAGCAACCTTGAAGGATCACTTTCCTTTGCCCTTTATTGATCAAGTATTAGATACTTTAGCAGGAAAAAAATATTTCTCATTTTTGGATGGTTTTAGTGGTTACAATCAAATTCAGGTAGCACCTGAAGATCAAGACAAGACCACATTTACCTGTCCATGGGGAACTTTTGCTTACCGAGTACTTCCTTTTGGATTATGTAATGCACCCACAACATTTCAAAGGGCAGTATTAGGAATCTTTTCCGATCTAATTCATGATTGTGTAGAGGTCTATATGGATGATTTTACAGTTTACGGTAATACATTTGAAGAAGCCTTAGAAAATTTGGAAAAAGTACTTATAAGATGTAAAGGAACAAATCTTTCATTAAGTCATGAAAAATGTTTTATGATGTTTACTGAAGGGATTGTTTTAGGACATCATATTTCAGGAGATGGAATTAAAGTTGATAGATCAAAAGTTGAAGTCATCTCCAAGTTACCTATTCCAAATTGTCAGAAAGATGTTAGAAGTTTTCTTGGGTTTACTGGATATTATAGAAGATTTATTGAAAACTTCACCAAGATAGCATCTCCGCTCTTCAAATTACTTACAAAAGACTGTGAATTCAAATGGGATCCTGAGTGTCAATCTGCATTTGAAACTTTAAAGACTAGAATATCTGAAGCACCCATTTTGAGAGGGCCAAATTGGAAACTCCCTTTCCACATTTCTACTGATGCTTCAGATACAGCTCTAGGAGCTGTCTTGGGACAAAAGGATTTGGTCCCTTATGCCATTTACTACACCAGTAAAAATTTGACTCCCACTGAGTTAAATTATACTGTGACTGAAAAAGAGTTCTTAGCCGTTGTTCATGCAATCAACAAGTTTAGACATTATATAACCGGCTATGAAAATTTTGTCCATACTGATCATTCTGCAATTAGATATCTTATGAACAAACCTGTTACTAATGGAAGAGTTACAAGATGGCTTTACTTTTACAAGAATTCAATATTACTGTGTTAGATAGACCAGGGAAACAAAACACAGTAGCTGATTTCTTGTCTAGAATCCAAAACATTAACGAAGATTCTCCTGTAGAGGATAAGTTTACAGATGAATACTTGTTTGCAGTAACTACTAAAACTCCTTGGTATGCAGATATTGCTAACTATTTAGTTACAGGGAAGCTACCTCCACACTTATTTCCTAATGAGAAAAGGAAAATCATTCAGGAGAGTTCACATTATTCCTGGATTTCTAATGAATTGTTCAAAACAGGGCCAGATTGTGTGATCAGAAGATGTGTTCGGGAAGATGAAATACCTGACATCCTTAAAGCATGTCATGATGAACCATGCGGCAGACACTTTGCTGACAAGAGGATGGCCTATAAAATCCTTTCTTTAGGATATTATTGGCCTTCTCTCTTCAAAGATGCAAAACAATATGTCAAAAGGTGTGGCAGCTGCCAAAGAGTTGGGAGACCAACTCTTTCAAATGAAATGTCATTACAGCCACAGGTATGCATCGAACCCTTTGAAAAATGGGCTTTAGATTTCATTGGACCTATTAACCCACCATCTAAGCAAAAGAAGTATATATTGGTTTGTACTGATTATGTTACTAAATGGGTGGAAGCAAAGGCATTGCCTTCTGCCACTGAAAATTCAGTTGTTCAATTTCTTTTTGAGGATATTTTTACTCGTTTTGATGTCCCAAGAGAAATTGTGACAGATCAGGGAAGTCAATTTACATATAACTTGATGGAGAAGCTGATGGAAGAATACAAAATCAAGCACAGAACATCTACTCCATACCATCCGCAAGCAAATGGTCAAGTGGAATCTACAAACAAAGTTCTTGAAAGCATCATCACCAAAACTGTTCATCTCCACAGAAGAGATTGGGCAGAAAGGCTTGCTGAAGGCTTATGGGCCTATAGAACTACATGGAGGAACACAACAGGACATTCTCCCTATGAACTTGTTTATGGGAAATAAGTCCTGCTCCCCATTGAGTTCCAAGTCAAGACCTTCAAGATGGCAGTTCAATTGGGGATGAGCCTATCAGAAGCCCAAAAGCACAGAATGGAGCAGCTGAATGAGCTAGATGAGATAAGAGAAGATGCAATTTTAAGGACTGATCTAGTTCAGCACCAAAGAACTAAGTGGCATGATCGACACATCAAAGAGAGAAAGTTTCAAAAGGGAGATTGGGCACTATTGTTTGATTCCAAGGAAAATTTCAAACTCATTGGCTTGGACCATATGAGATTGATGAAGTCTTTAACAATGGAGCAGTTCGAGTGAAGACCATTGATGAGCTTCAGACTCCTCTCATTGTGAATGGCCACCGATTGAAAGTCTACCACAAGCCACTCTCAAAGGAGGAATTTGTTAAAATCTTCCAAGAAGATTCTGCAATGAGGCTGGTGGAGAAGAATTCTTCTCCTCCATCAGCCTAGTCTTTATTTCTTTCAGTTGAAAAAAAAAAAAAATCTCTTGTATAAGCCTGAAAACCAATCTTGGATTGGCGGTCTTATGCATAAAATATAAAGTGAAAATCAGGGTCACCTGACACTTTATATTTTCCAAATAAAAAAATCTCTCTTTCTCTTTCCATCTCATCCGCCATTTTGTCCATCTCATCCGCCATTTCATCCATCTCATCATCTCCATTCCACTTGATTTTTTCTTCCAGTTCATTCATTCCATCTCATTTCCATCAATAAAGTCCCTCTCAGGACTATTCCATTTAGTTAAGTTTGTTCTAATCATCTTTGTGCAGGCAGAAAAGTGTTGTTGCAGTTTCCGCAGCTAGGAAACCGTTTCCGCAACTCATACCAAGTTTCCGCAGCCAGCACACTCTGTCTCTGCAATCAAAGCAACTCTGTTTTCAAAAAGAAAAATTTACAGTCAGAGGTATCATCATCATCAAAGGGCAGCAAGGATACATAGCACCTACAAGGTCAGAAAGCAATCAAAAGTTAGCCACCATAATCAACAAAGGGATCAAATGCAAACGTATGAAGGTATGTTCCAAATTTTTAACCAACAGTTTAATGTCATTTATGCATGGTTTTCAAATCATGGTAGGAGTCACTTAATGCAATGATTGACAAGATTATCCCACTCCTCGTCCACTCCTCGTCCACGATCACACCTAATCCACCTCATCACCCTCCTAACGGTCCCCTAATTACTATTGATTCAAACTTAATACGGGCTGCTCTTCCATTAACTACTCGTACCTCAGTGACGTATACCAGTGTACTACGGCTCTACATATGATCATTTCCGCAGCCAAGTGTACGTAGCCACCCGACGCTTAAGGATTTGGCCGTTGCTTCATCTACTCATATCTCCATTTCCCGCATGCATAAACTCATTGCCGTGTTGTTCTCTACTCTCTCATACCACCGTTTCCATTCTCGTTTTCATACACCACTCTCGTTTTTACTGTAAACCTCTCTGTTTTCTTTTTCCTCACCTCTCTGTTCAAAACCCCGATCACAAGTTCTGCACCATACCGTTTATTACATTACGGTTACTTTGTTACAGTCGTAATTCCCCTGTTTTTCCCGTGAGCATTCTCCTCAAGCGTCCATATACCACTGTCAGAGCTTCAAGTAAAACTGAGAGCGGAAAATGGGGAAATTGCTAAGAGCAGAACCGGAGGGTTCGAAATTTTTAGAGGGTTACCCACAGACAAATGAAGCGCTGCAGAAAGCCAAATGGTTGAAGTTCATCCAGAAATTTAAAGGGTACAATAAAGAGGTGACAAAGGCATTTTCCCGGTCATTTAATGGAAATACCGTGGAGGTAGGAGACCTGCAGTTCACCATAACAGAGAGCACCTTGGACACAGCAACCGGTTTGCCTCAAACAGGAGAATGCTGGTTCAAAAACAGAACAGTTGAAGATCAAGAGTGGGAAAATATGCTCAAGAATCGAGGTATGGATACCTCCATTTTCACTAAGGGAATCCCTGTACATGTCATTAAGGAAGAGTGGACTTCATTACTGTTGCTTGTTCAAAAAATTTTAACATGTGAAGGCCGCTTCAGTACCATGTATGTATACCATGCAAGAATCATGATGCACTTTATGGATGACCATGCTATCAACCTACCTTATTTCTTGTTAGCTAGTCTAAGGAAGATGAGTACCACTGTTCAGAAACACGTGGGAAACATTGAACCCCACTTGTATCATCATGGACTCATTAGAATTTTAATTGAGGAGCAGTTGAAAATTAAAAAGGATACGTGGGAGAAGTTTCTAGTTAGAAACCATTTTCAAGAGGTAGCTGAAGCCTCTAGCAGCTCTCCTAGGATACCAAAGAGAAGTAGGAGAAGAGGGAAAGAAGTTACTGCCCAAGAAACTGCTGTAGAAATTGAAGAAACTTCCCAAGAGACTGCTGAAGAAACTGTTCAAGAAACTGCCCAAGAAATTGCTCAAGAAGAAAGGAAAAAGGGAGGCAGAACTAAAAGACAAAAGAGGGATAAAGGGAAAGCCATTGTGCAAGAGTCATACCCTTCACCTGAGCCCTCAATTGAAGAAGACTCCCAAACACTAGCTGATAGACTTGCTCAACTCCATGCTACTGCCCTCTCAAAGAAGAAACAAAAGCAAAAACAAAGTACCTTGCAAAAGCAAAAGAGCACTAGTGCCGTGAGAAGGAGCAGTAGACTAAAAAGGAAAATGAGGGTCACTAAAGACAAACAGCCACATTTTATTGACTTGGGAGAAAGTACACCTGAAAAGGTTGCTACCCAGCTTGATTTTGAATCAAGTTCCCCACGTGTTGAGCTCACTCCTCCACGTGAAGAAAGCCCATTTCAGCAAGACCCTCAAACAGAGTTTGAATATGAACCAAGTCCAAGAAGATCACCTAACATTGACCCTGACCAGCAGGAGGTGTACAATTACTTGGAAACCTTAGAGCAATCAGCTGCCGGTCCTAGCACTATCCTGCCTCTTGATCAACAGGTTCAATCTCTAAAACAAGAAGTGTTCGAGCTAGAAGTCCTGAATCGCCATATTAAACAAGAAAACGAAGCATTGAGAGAACAGAGCAAGGTGGACAAAATTGTCCACGACAACACAATGCTTCACTTGGGTCTTTGGCAGAAAAAGAATAGGAAGTTGAAGAGGAAATGCAAGAAATTGAGCAGGGCCTTGATTAACTTGAAATTTAGGTGTTTGGTTAGAAAACCAAGAACAAATTTGGCAGCAAGAAGAAAAAGGAGAAGGTTATATGTCTTGGCAGAGGCATCTGAGCATATGGACTGAAAAATCATGACAAATTTTTGGTTGCATGAGGACATGCAACACCTTCACAGTGGGGGTATGTTGAGCCTCAAACCTGCACTCATTTACCCATCCTCCCAGTAGCCTTTTCCTACTCATTTCCTTCTTTTGTCATCATTTCCTTCATCAACTTGTTCAATTCATTGCATTATAGGACTTTTTAACATGATTTGCTAATTGTGCTAATGATTGACTGTTGGTTTATATTTTTGGTTCAAGTGCTGCAATTCCGCAGCTTATACAGGGTTTCCGCAGCCGATCCCAGATTCCGCAGCCATTTTCTTATTTTCTATGCTCCAGGTGTCCTCCAGGGGAAAGAGCCACATGGGCAAGTTTGTATGACTGTGTACATGGTGCGTGTGCTGTCAGCTCAGCCAAACTGGTCATCTACACCCCTGGTCAACGCGGAGGTAACTCTGGTCAAATGGCAAGGTTGCAAATGGTGGCACGGCTCTGCGTGTTCAGGTGGAGCACGGAACGCACAGCTAGCCTCTTCTTTAGCCACGAAGACTACAGGGGACAAGAATCCAACAGCGGATTTATCAACCACGATGACCGTTTCCTAAATCCATGCACGGTGCTGCTGAACGTGTCTTTTGCACAGCTGTTAGTTAGCTTAGTTTACGCACAGAACAGTTTGTGTTTCTGCTATAAATAAAGCGTTTCCACACGCTGATTAGTTAGCCTTTAAGTTAGTCTTTTGCTGTTGTTATTCAGTTTGTAAAACTCTGTTTCAAGACTATTTTACACAGCGTTTACGCTCCCCACTGTATTTTATTATGTGCTGATTTAATACCAAGAAGACAGTTCTGTTCTTACCTGCGTAGCTGATCTTTTTAATTGGTTGAAGTGGATGGAGGGCCCCCGTCTGCTACAACCATTGTACAGTAGCTTTTAAATTTATTTTCCTGCATTTCTTTTTTTTAATTTCCCATGTATATTAATGTACAGTTTGATTTCTGCAATTTTGATTTCTTTTGACATGTATATTATTGTACAGTTTGAATTATGCTACTTTACATTTCCGTACTTTTCATGACTGATCAGTGTGTGTTTTTGCAGCTTTATTAGGAGCCCGGGACAGTGTGCTTTTCCTTCTTTTTATCACTAGTGGCATTTGAAGTTGTCTTATCTAAACTGCTGACTTTTACTTTGATTTTCATTAGTTTCCTTGCTTAGTTAGTTTCCTTGCTTAGTTTACTTTATCAAGTTTTGTCAAGTTGCTAATCTCTTGATGGTTCTTTTTATCATAATTCACTAACTTTTATGGGACCAAAACATCATTTAATTTCAGCTTGGTTTATTTAGTTTTAGACTCATATTGGTAATTCACTCCTAACTCTTTTTTTACATGATCAATTTAGCTAAAGGCAGAATGTTAAGGGAGAATTAAGTAGTGTGATTTGTCACTTAATTTTTTCATTGCTTTAGATTCAATAGAGGAGTTAGAGTAGTGTTCTTGCTTTCAATTGAGTTAATGTAGATGTCATTTTCATTCTTATCAGTAGTAAAGGTATTGGACTAGTGCCATTGGTCTTTTTGTTTGATGCTTTACTTTCATTTGAAGCTTTAATTTCATTCCAAGTTATTGTTCAAGTTTTCTATTTAAATTTCAAGAAGCATTTAGAAATCGCCACATACACACACATTCACTCACTTGTTTATAACTTCATCACATCACATTAGGAAGATAAGTCAAACATGAACTAAAAGCGACAAAAAGAACTAGGAAAGGTTGCTTAAGTATATATTGTACACTTCACTTCATCAGCTTACGAGCCCTGGGTTGACAATTTATGATAGCAATTTAGACAACACTAAATTGACCAAACAGTTCGCTTGAGGGTCCTCTCCAGATTTACCATCAAATTTAGGAAAATCACTAGGAATTTTGGTCAGAACTGGTGGCCACTATGGATTATGAAGGATTGGATCGTTCATCAGCTTGGACACATTGGGCAGTTCCAAGGTTGCCAAAAAAGGTAATTGAGGATTAAAGGACATCATAGCCCTCTGATAGGGGCCAGCATTAGGGTTCCAACCAGAGACTTGCTGCCCCCATGGATTTTGTCCATAAGGGTTATAGTTAGTAGGGTTAATGCCATACCCTGGTTGTTGTCCCGGATATTGACCACCAACAACCCATTAGTTACCAGCTTGACCAACAGGCGCAACATAGGGCTGCTAAAAAATTTGATAAGGATTGACCTGTGGTTGCTGATAATTTTGATACGGAGTAGCTTGAGGTTGCCCTTGGGGTTGCTGAAGTACTTGGAGACTGTATTGCGGCTGAGTGCCAAACTGCGCCTGAGGCCCAAGCTGCATTTTATAGACAGGTTGGGCTTGAAATACAACTTGAGTTTGGAGACCGAGTTGAGTCTGGAGTCCAACCTGAGTCTGGAAACCGGGTGGGGTTTGAGAAACAGCTAGGGTTTGAACACCCAGTTGACTGAGAGGTGGATTGATTTGACTAGACTGATGTCCTTATTGAAACTAGGGTTGACCCAACTAGCTGGAAGGCTGGCCTTGTTGGTACTGAGGTTGACCCAACTAGCTAGAATGCTAGCCTTGTTGGTACTGAGGTTGACATATTTGCCTAGAAGGTTGAACTTGCTAGGTAATAGGTTGACCTTGTTGAAACTAAGGCTGGCCCATTTGACCATACGGTTGACCTGGCTGGACAATAGGTTGGCCTTGTTGGATTTGTGGCTGGCCCATTTGACCAGAGGGTTGACCTTGCTGGATAGTTGGCTGGCCTTGCTCGATGTGAGGCTGGCCCATTTGAGCAGAGGGTTGACCTTGCTGGACAGTTGGCTGGCCTTGCTCGATGTGAGGCTGGCCCATCTGACCAGAGGGTTGACCTTGCTGGACAGTAGGTTGGCCTTGTTGGATCTGAGGCTGGCCCATTTGACCAAAGAGTTGACCTTGCTAGACAACGGGTTCGCCTAGTTAAAACAGAGGTTGACCTAGCTGTCCAGAAGGCTGACCTTGCTAGGTGACCGGTTGGCCTGGATAGAATTGAGGCTGATGTGGTTGACCAGAAGGTTGCCCTACATAAACGAAAGAGGCACATGTAGAGGCCAAAGTTTTTCCCTGAAAAGGTTGTCCTTGTAGGCCTAAAGGTTGGCCTTTATATGGTTTCCCTTGCAAACTGGAAGGTTGCTCTTGTAAAGGTTGGCCTTGATACAGCTACCCTTGCAAACCGGAAGGGTGCCCTTGTAAAGGTAGGCTCTACGAGCCATGATAAGTGGTGTGATTCTACGCAACCACTAGCGGAACGGAAACTTTGACTGTGGGTTCCGGAGGGAGAGACCCAGTGTGATAAATATGAGCCCCTCGAGGATCATAATAGTGCAACAGGTTATGTGGATAGGATGGCATATGGGAGCCCAGAGGGTTATAATTTGGGTTTTGAAGAGAAAACATGTATTTCACATATGACCATCTTTCCGGGGTATAACCGGAAGAAATTGGTAAGTTACTTGTAGGGTTCACGACTCCAGACGCTGAGGATGAAAGACCACCACTAGCAGGTTCAAAAGAGGGCCCGGTAACAGTATTAACCACCGAGGATGCAATAATGGCACTAACAACAAGGGCTATAGAGGCCACACAAACAATGGGCATTAACGGAATAGACGTGACTGAGATGTCCTGAATCTGAGGTATGAAAGGCCCTGAAGTCAAGGCGATAGAACGAGACCACACAGAACTCTGATTTATAGATGTGGAACTCATGACATCAGACAAGGCACGATAGCACAATGGTAATGACATGCCAAGAGGAGTGGATAAAGGGAAACCTTCCGAGGGAAGAGGAATTTCTCCACTTGACACAAGGTTCTCTTCACTACTAACAGGACTCGTCTCATCCATGTCGGAAGAAGACATGACAATCGAAACACCAGGAGTAGACAGGAAGTCTTCCTCTGAGGGCTCCCAAAGAGGATTCCAATTGATATCAAAAGGCTCCTCTCCTGGAACTCGAGAGTCAAGAGGCCCAACACTCAGAACAATGGGAAGGGTACCACCAAAAATCAATACCTCAGAAGAGACAGAGGATACAAATTCTTCGTCACTTGGTAAAGAGGACGGGATCGGTGAGTCTGCCAGGATGGCCTAATCTCAAAATCTAAGAAAAATAGATAACCGAGTAGGGTGCAACTCTGTGCGAACCAAGAACATGGCCAAGATTAACAGGTAAAATGTGAGCTTGGACAAACAAATTTTATGACATAGGAAGAAAACTTGACCTTTTCATATTTAAAGAGTCGAGAAAAAAGGACAAAAGATGACTCTAGTAGCCTTTGAATGTTTAATGAGCCTACAAGGACAAGTGCTCAGATGATCCTTTTACTTTTAAAGTGTCGAAAAGGAATGAAATTGACTGCTCTGGAGTAGTAGACAAGAGGTTTACTAAACAAATCGCAAAACTGCATATACATCTTGGTGATTAAATGAAAGAGAAATGACCAAGGACTCTCCATACGGCAGTCAATCTTCCCGAATGTTATGTTCGGTGCGTTACAATTCATAAGGCGACAGACTCGGCTTCTTATGGATAATAGGATGATAACCTAGTGGGGTCTCCCAATATATACTCGATGGTACGAGGAGCAGAAATCCGTACTAGTACCTATTGAATCACAAAAGGAGGAATCACCCAACCTTAGTGAAAACAATAGTAACTAGGTTTAATGACGCCGGAACACATCTCTAGCCTAGACCTCTAGATATGTGAGCGTTAGGTTCCAATGCATTTTTAAGTTCATTCAATAGATTTTAATAGTTAATCTTGAATTAAGTCTCGATTTCAAGGCCCTACCGAATGTATTCCAACAATTTCTAGGATGCAACTACAATGAGTAAAAAACCATTCCTTTCGATGAACGACTACCTAAATGAGGGTAAGGAGTTCATTTCCAAGTGAATGAAACAATCACAAGAAAATGAAAGAACAACAGTGCATGAAAGCAATCCAATCACTAGGAACACAATGCATCAATTTTGCTTATCTCGCAACTACTATGACGGAAAATGAAAGATTTGAACTTTTCTTTTTAATTTCTCAATCATGAAAAATCCACTAATGCAAACATGCTTTCACTTTCGTATGATATATGAGTGCAATGTTTTTTATTTTTTGTACTTAATAACAAACAATCAAATGCAAGTTTGACTGATCAAAACAAATGTAATCTATGTTTGAATAGTGAACGGAAATCAAATCAACACATCAAACTAGTTTGATGACCAATCACTACAAACCACTCAGAAAGGATAGACAAGCAGCAAGGAAACAACATCAAACAAACCAATAAGGTGGTTGTGGACATAGTTGAGAATCTTGGAAGGACAATCAACCCAAAACAAGTGACTTCTTGACGAAACCCTAAAAGATTTAAATCACATAGTCCAAAAACCAAAATTCATACAAACAGAATCAAGAAGAATATGCCTTACCAAACACAGTCAAAACAAGCTTGATAAGATCTGAGAGACAACAGAGGTCAAGCAACACTAGCCTATTCAGGAGGCAGGGCTGTGAAAAACAACGCTACAGGAATCGTCATAGGGGTTAGACTACCAACCTGATACGAACGCTCAATTTTCGTAGGCACGACGTTAGCAACTGTGCGACATCGTCGCAAGAGTACACATGTCTTCGGCGATGATCCGATTTTAGGAATCGTCGTAGTTGTATGACGGGATATCTGTGATGTACAACTTGGTCAAAGAGGGTAGGGGAAATCCATTGCTATTGTTAAGAGCTAAACAATGATGATCTTAATCAAGAGGCAAAACAAGGTAAAGGCACTTGAAAGACACCAAGCGTATCACTCAGATAGTGAGGTGGACTACCAGATCTACTCAAGTGATCCAGAACATTGATGGCTCGATCCTAGAACAAATAGACACTATGTAATTCAAGCAAAAAAAAATCGAGAGAAAAACAATAGACAACACACAAAGGACTCCCACTGTGGTCACCAACTTGTGATGTAGGTAAAGTTCCCTCTGCGGACAGAGGCAACCCCTCTAGCCCTAGAGTGGGTCTAGTCACAGCAAAACCAATACAACCTCTAATTCCTTAAATAGTCATCGTTGAAAGAGCCTACCTTATGTCAGTGTTCGATGCAGTCTTCATTACGCTTCTCCAGCTATTGTTTTCTTCCCCTTGATGAGTGGTTCACCTAAAACAACATAAGAGAACAACGAAACACATAATAGAGCACAACAATGAACTATTCACTTACAGAGTCAAGGAACCATAAGCTATCAAATATATCTCATACATGATATAGGAAACAACCATTGATTGTATTAATATGAGCAAAAATAAAGCTTACAACCATGTCTTGACGTCACAAGCTTCCTTGAAGGGTCCAGTCAGTATGTCTCCAAAAGCATTCACTCTCAAAGGTCTCCCAAAAAGGTTGATTACTCTCTCTCTCACCCAAAGCACTAGTATAAGGCTAAGGCAATAACAACCAAGCTTCCTTCTTATAAAACCATTTCACACTAACAATCCACAACCAATTTCTAGACTATCAGCGATTCACATTGCAAACTATCAATCCAACACTAAGAACTAGCTAATTTTCTCACACCAAAAAACCAGTTGATCATAGCAATGGAGGATGCTTTTATAAGAGGAGCCTCCATAAATGAGGGAGAGGAAGCTTATCTTCATGGAAGGTTACTCAAAAGGTGGAACCACCATCTCAAATGAGGAAAGGCGAACTTCCTTGACCCAACAACCAGTTCCAGAACCACCTAGAAGCATTATGTTTGAACTAATTTTCCATATCTGGGTCGTCGCGAGTCAAACACTAAGACTCAGAGATGACATCACGAGGAAACAGTGTATTCAGAGTTATCGTTGCAACAAGATACTGATGACTTGCGATGATCCCTAAAATTTTACTATCACTAAGAACAGGTGTACTCTTGCGACGGTGTTGCGAGGCTCTGGTTCACTCTAGTCCATCGTCACAGACAAGATATTGATGTCCTGCGATGATATTGAAACAGAGGTTAAAAGGGTCAAATTCAGGATTAATGAGCATGGTTAATCTTCTTGAGTAATATGGAAGATATGGAAACATATTTTTAGTGCCTAAATCTACCTCAGGCTAAAGGAAGACAAGTCTAGGGTAACATCAAACCACGCTTAACCTGGTAGCTAGCCCTACCAAGTTGGGAGAGGGCTCTCTCATCATCAATCTCAATTAGGATATTGGCAATTAGGGCTTGAGATGACTGAATTTAATGTAGATTTTAGGTTAGGTATAGTAGCTCAGAGGATTTTATTGGACTTGTTTTGGGTCGAAAACAACAAGAGAAAGGGTGATTGGACTATGAAATCGATGTCAGTTTATGTCGGAAAACCTGGGGAAAATTAAATGCCATGTTCAGCCAAGTGAAGATTGTAAATGTGAGAAGTATGAGGGAGAAAACCTGCTTCCCTACAGGCATCAGACAAAGGATGAATATGCAACAACAACTTTAGATGAAAGAGAATCACGAGGTTGCTCAACAGAGCATCTAGCCAAGGATTAATTCTCCTAAGACAACCATTACAACTAACAACAAAATAATCATGAAAGGAGCATCATTATGGATGAATTCCTAACATGTCACTTAGATAATGCTGAAACAAAGGAGAAAAACATAATGTGTAAATGAATTACAGGAGAAAAAACATACTGAACATTTAAGCACCGTGATGAATCCCAAGCCTAAAGGGCAAAAACTGCTTTATTATGATATTCAATAAAACCTTACACAGTAAGAATTCTTCTTTGCTGCAAAAATCCAACCTATACACTATGAAATTCATAAAATATATACATTTTTTCATCCTTGTACTAAGGGAATTGAGCTCAACCATTTTCTTCAAAATAGAATCAGTTACATTAAACATGGACCGAATTTCTGAAAATAGGTGTTGAAGATGAACTCGTATCTCCTAAACCATAGCACTTGTTACAAAACGGAAAGTGCCTTTTGTATATAAGGTCATTCTGGAGAAAAACCTCTCTCACATTTTGGAAATTCGTTTCCAGTTGCTCGGAATTTGTGCCACAAAATCATCTCTAAAACAGAAAATCATTAAAAACTTAAATCTGTCAAAATGAGTTGTAAAGATCTAGTAACATATTCAAATTCACGACACCTGTGAATAAAATAAAAGAGGTTTTTGTTACATGGCTCATTCTTAACAAAAACCTCCTTTGGGTTTTCAAAATTACTTTCCTTCCATTGTAAAATGGCACCGTACTAAAATGACTAAAACAGTAAAAAAATGAAAAATTTGCATTATTTTAATGTAGGCTCCAAATATCACTGTATATCTCCCACATAGTAGCACCTATGCATAAAATAAAGGAGGTTTTTGTTATTTTGTATGTGATGGATAGAAACCTCTTTCACTTTTGAAAAATTCCTTACCATTATTTCAGAAACTGATTTTGTAGTAAACTTGTCGTTGTGTGCAGCAACTGACCTCATAACATGCATAACCAAGAATCACTCATTCATTTCAATCATATCTTCTGATCTAGAAACCGGTTCCGGGAGTGTGATATATCGTTTGAAAGCTGTTTCCAAGATTATTCTGATGGAAATACTTAGGACATGATTTGCACTGAAGATCATGTGCAAAACATCTCTGAAAACCAGACATAGTAAGAGCCCATTTTGATCCCTGGTGAGAGGCTGTGAAGACTGGAACTAACATCAGCCTTGTTGGGGATGGAAGCTCCTTGGAGGTGTCAAGAACGCCATAGAACAAGTGCCTCATCCATTGTGAAATATGGCCAAACAACTGCAAACCCAAAACAATTCATACCAATCCAAAAACATATACATACTGCAACTTGTTCATAAACAAATACCGAAAACTGAAATGTTGCCTCAGGCAGCTTATTTATGTACAAATCTAACCTACTTTGCTACAAAATTGATAGATCAAGTAACACTAAAATTCCATATCAACCAATCAAGTAATTGTTACAATGATGCTGCATGAAAGTGCTTCAACCAGGACACAAATGTAAATGTTGACAACCATCCATGCACAAACTGAATTTGGTTGTGTGAAAGATAATCTGACTTATCACTCAAACTGAAAAAATACTCCATATATGCAAGAAAACAGACTCTGTCTGCTGCCCCAGCTCATTAACATATGCTCTTGGCTGGAGATTGTCACATCCTCGCCGTAAATCATAACATCCTTCAACCCAACCATCCAAGGGCAACCTTATCTTTTCTTCATTGGGAGGAGGGAGAGTTTCCAAGAACTATTTAGGGTCTTGGAATTCATGTGATTTAATTTAAACGTCCAATAATTCAATTTCATTTTCCAATATTTCAACCACTAAGCCAAGAAAAAAAATATTTATTCTCAGGTGTGAGTCCACTATATTTCAAGCTAAGAAACAATGATGTTAAAAAACTCTGATCAATCTGAAATTTTGCTATCTCATCGCTTAAAATCAATAAGATTTCACTAGATAACGGACTTTCCACATACCCCGTCATCAGTGATTACAATCAACGTTCTAAAAATTGGATTCTTTGGTAGTGAATTCAAAGCTTAGGATCTTGAACATTGGAGTCATTAGGTAGATGATTTCAACCTTCATATGTGTTTGACTGTTGTCCACCATCAACAATCAGATCTAAAACTTGAATGATCTTTCCCGGAGAAGATCTGTCACCTCTTCCCAAGTGGAATTGCCACTATGTTATAGCCTAAATCTAGCTCAGGCTGAAGGAAGGCAGGTCTAGGGTAACATCAAACCACGCTTAACCTGGTAGCTATCCCTACCAGGTCGGGAGAGGGGTCTCTCCTTGTCAATCTCAAAGAAAATATCGCAAGTAAGGATTTGATGTATGACACAGAGTAGATGCCATTCAGAGACCAATTTTACCCGGGATCAGCAGAATTCGGGGTCGGTGACAAAATACTGTGTAACAACCCTGCTGAAGGATCGTGTTTTACAGATCCAGTGCGTGACTATGAAAGTGATGATGACCTGGACTGCATCTACAAGATAACCGCACGAGAGTAAGACTCGGTAAATCCCACTGCGGATGGGCGGATTTCATGGGAGCACGAAAGCTCTTGTACGTTGGATTCTGATGAGGAGATAGAGCGATGGTAGAACTAGTTACACGAGGTAACCACACTTAATTTTAATATGATGACAAGGTCACTACACTGTGTATCGACCGAAGTGAGAGATATGCCTACTTATGATGGGTTAAGTGAGGTAGATGCCTTCTTGGACAAATTTGAAAGGGAAGTGCCAGAAAAGCAACGCTTCCAGGCCTTGAATTCGGTATTACGTGCTACACTTGCGAGGTGGTGGGGTACTCATAAAGGGAGCTTTGAGGACTGGCGTGAATGTAGAAGAATGATGCGCACACGGTTTGGGAAGCCTAGAGTGTGATTGACAGACAAATACAATGGGCAGAATGGTCCGCGCGTACATCCAGCCAGGTCGGTGCAGACATATGGAAAAAAACCTACATGAATGCATACGAACTCCGCGTTGAGAGGTATGGTCAATAAGCATGTGTTGGGGGGGGTAGATGTGCAAATGGCTCTTCAGACTGGAAAAGCAATATGTAGGAAGAACGATCACGCAAAAGGTTATCCATGTGAAAGCGTTCAATAAGGTATGCAAGGTGTTGAACAAGGTATGTAACACGCAGCGAAGTGATTGGGACCTGCGCATACCCGCAGTATTATGGTCTTATAGGACAACATGCAAGAAACTGACAGAACAGAGACCTTTTCGGCTGGTCTATGGAGTAGAAGCCATAATGCCTATGGAGTATATGGTGCCTAGTCTGCGCACAGTGGAGCTCACAGGTATGACAGACCGTAGAGCGCTGGAAGAAAGGCTTGCACAATTGGAAGAGCTCGAAGAAGAACGGTTGGGACTCGATGAAGAGATCCGGCAGGGTGATCTTAGGCTCCAAGAACTCATGGATGAAAGAGTTTGGTTGAGGGAGAAGAGCACCATGGTGGGAGCAGAAGTCAAGAAGATTGAGGAAGGAATAGAGAAGGACTTTCTTGGTAGAAAGACTATGGTGATAGAGCAGGATGAGCTCAATAATATTAACAGACTTGGGGACTACCGCCAAGATTTTACCAGTTTGATGCATTGGATGGGACTGTATGTTATTAAGGAGATCACAGATGGTGGTGTGGTACAGTTGGTGAAAATGAATGGCGAACGTTTCCTAGGGAAAGTAAATGGTAGTCGTTTGACGCCATACATAGGTGGCTCGACCATCTCACTAGCTGAGGGAAGCATAGTCTTAGCACTCTAGGCAGCTGAAAGGAGGCGCGAGACTATAAAAGACTCTGCCCGAGAGCTATGCAATGTCAGGATTTTGATCAGTATCGTGGTGTCATAGGGTCTGCGATAGTGCAAGGGTAGTTGCACTGCCGCGTGGGTTGGATGGAAGGTGACCGTTACAGTCACTACTCATGATGTGATGCTTGGTTTGAGACCAAATGGATTGGGTGGGGAATTTAAGACAAACTTTATGGGCTACATTTGGGAAAATCTATCGCCAAGGGAGCATAAATGGACTGGATTTGGGGGGAACGGTCGAATTCAAATTCAAAAGGCGCTATAAATTGCAAAGGGTTGCCCAACAAACAACACTTGGCCATTTGATAATTGAGCTATTGTGCACCCAGAGATTCATGAACCCTGATTTGTTTGATATTTTGAAGTCGAAGGCATTGTTTAAGCACTTACCTGAGCCGTTGAGAGAATTTTGGAATAGCAGTATGGTTGTGCCAGAGGAAGCCATGGATATTGGAGAGATGACGGCTGAAGGGGCCGCGCAAGCCATGACAATAGGAGAATCCCTAGAAAGTGTCAGGATAGTCACATAAATCCCTAAATCACTGCGCACGTCGAGAACTAAGAAAGAAAAGAAGCCTATGGTACTGGTGCACACGTCCCCTAGAAACCCACTGAGAACTAAACTTACCATGGAAGAAAAGGGGAAGGCAATCAATTTGGAAGCTAATGAGGAGGAGGAAGACCTTGAAGAAGTCCTGGTCAAGGAGGAGGAGGACAAAGAAATGGACATGGAAACCCAAGGTGGGGACCCTCTAACCAGGCTGCTCGCATATTTTCCTCCATGGAATGGGAAATCAAGGGTTCCCAGGGACCTAGATGACAGCAAGAGCTCTCTGTAGGCTATGCTGCTCCCCGATGACATCAATTTTGACAGAGTGCACTTGGGATAGGTGTCGGTTCTAAAATTTGAAGACTGGGATCTCGTGGACCACGAGAAATTCCCACATTTGGCAACTACGTAGCTAATGCACCAAAAGAAAAACACACCGACTGGAGTCATAGAGTTGGAGCCACATAAGCGGTTGTGAGGGGTAGAGAAAGCAGGGTTGTTAAACTTGCTCTAGGTGTTGCATTACAATTTCACCCCATTGACTATCTTTGTCATCAGGCAGCTACTCTGCCTGGTGCATGATGGGTGCTTGTGGCTGGAGGAGCCCATCCCCATCACGAACCACCTAATTCACAGAGTTACCTTACTCCCTTGCAAGCGGGAGGACCCAACGAATATCTTGGAGGGTAAAAAAGATGATTTGGTCATCGTGTAGGCCATGAAGAAGAAAGTCAAGCTGGAGAAGAAGAAGAGAGGATACATGATCTCCAGCATAAACAATGTTGTGGTCAGAGTCGCAACGCAGATACTGGCTAGGAAGGTTATGCGCAAGTGCCTCATGGATGAGGTTCCTGTGCTGGTGGTTGCACTTGCCGTGCAATGAGCAGAGGCGGTCCAGTTTAACTGGGTGGATTACTTGTGTAGAGAGCTCCTGGAAAACTGCCATGAGGCACAGGAGAAGGGGAAGACTTTTGACTATGCATGGCTTCTACTGTCCATAGTGCTGGTCGCTTGGGAATTGCCCGAGGATAGCCAGTTCCCAACGATTGTGTAGTATCTTCCAGAGGCAGTGAAGTACACTTCGCTATGGGAAACTAAAGATGCACAGAGGATCTGAGATAGAAAAATATTCTGGGTGTTCATGGAGATGAACATCAGAATGGGGATTAACCGCAAGCTATTGTTATCGCCCACTATCTATAACAGTCCGCAGAGCTTTGTGGAGTTCAAGGCGGATTTTCATCACGTGTATATCAGGGCACACAAGGACACCGTGAAGAAATGGAATGAGCTACCTTACCTAGTGAAGGACAATGTCATATTCATCGTGCTTGAGTCGTGGCTACCAGAGTGGCATGCTCCAGCCAGCTCCGCGATGGAAGCAGAGAAGTCTATCGCATAGCAGAAGAAGGAGAAGGAAAAATTGAGGATGACGCAGTTGGTAGAGAAGCGACAAAATGAAGCAGTAGTAGCGAAGGCGCAGGAGGCACGTGACGCTACAAAGGCAACAGAGGAACAACAAAAGGGAGCAAAGAAGGAGTACGAGGGCCAGAAGTCACCTTCGCCTGAACAGGAGACAGAAACATAGGAAGGTGCCACAAACCCACAGACAATGTCCACATAGCTGAAGCAATAGTTCCCAAGAGAGCAAGTGGGGCCGCAGAAGAAGTCGAAGGCCTCCAAGACTTCTTTCGACCCGATCACCCTCATTGAGGGGGATCTCCATGACATAGGGGAGATGGTGAGGGACGTCACTGTGGAGGTCTTCCAACAGTTCACAGAGGAAAACCAGATGGTGGTGGGGGCCCTTCGGGCATAGATACAGGAGTTGCAAGTGCGCACTCCTCAGGCTGGTACTTTGTTGACCAGCCTCGTAGTAGGCACGGCCACGGCTGAGGAAATTTTTCACGCCCACATGACCAACACTATAGTGCTACCAGAGGGAGCACTGGTTACAAAAAATGAGGCTGACAGGACTATGGTCAATGCACTGAAGGGAGTTGGAATAAACATGGTTGCGCTCCCTCGGGAGACGCTCTATGTTCTACAGGACGGAGTGACTGCAGAACACGGGTCAGGGAGGGTCACGCGTTCCAGTTGATGAGTGAGCAGCGAATTAATATTGAACAATTGAGCTTGTAGCGTGACGAGGTCATGACATAGAACAAACTTCTAGTGCAGGTGGTTGAAGAAGCCTTCCAGATGGTCCCGAAGCTGGCCATCCAAGCAGAGGAACCAGCAAAGGTGAACAACTCGAAATTAGCAGTAGGGGTGCGTGAGGTGAAGAAAGAGATGGCTAAGGTTCAGCTAGAGCTAAACCTTCAGATAGCTGAGCTACAATTGAAGGCGCAACCTTCAACTCCGCCAGAGTTGAAGGAACAGTGTGCCAGCGCCATTACAATAGGAATAACGGAGATCAACAGTGTAGTGAAGGACCGTACCAAGCTATTTGAAGAGTTGTTCGAGGTCCTCACCACTCTATAAGAGGACTCGAATATATAATGCCTATAAACAAAGGCACGCAAGCTACAACAATAGTATGACAAAATAAAAGGGATCGTGCAAACGATGGCCCTTACACATAGTCTCGTGCAGATGCAGCAGGTGAAAGTGCTCAAGGAGCAGGTGGACACTGCTCGACACAAGGAAGTTGTCTTGAAGGCATGTGTAAAACCATGGATCAATGAGGCCTTTGTCATTACAACCTCTATTGAAGCAAAGCTTGCGTAGATGAAAGGTACACATGAATAGATTCAAGGCAGCAGTTCATCTACCGTGGTCTCTGAATAGCGCGTCTAGGAAGTGCAGCAGGCAACCGCTCAGTGCAGTGCCAATATTGCAGTAGTCCAGGCAGAGTTGGGAGGTCTCCGTGTAAAGATCTCCGCACCGACAGAGTGACTCAAGGGTGAGTCGCGATGTTTGTGTTGGGGGCCTGTTGGACATAAGATCCCCCAAGGAAAATTTCGAGGCTTAAAGTCTAGATTTTGGCTAAAAATTTTAAATCCAATATAAAGACTCCACATTTTTTGGGCACAAAGCGCGAAGTTGTAAATGAGTCATAGGGTCGTTTGCCCTCAATTTTGTAATGTAATGTCAGCTTTAGAGATCTACCCATAGTCTGCGAACCATGGGATTGTATAAATAGAGCGAGGATCTGAGTAGTTGAGACATCTAATTCAAGTAATGATCATGGAATAGAAGCATAACAGAAGATTTAAGTGTAAAGTCAAATATTTAGGTCGTAGAGTAGGAGAAGGCTCTGCAGCTAAGTGTGCAGAGGCCTAGTAGTCCATAGCTTAGTGTGAAAACCCTTGCAGCTGAGTGCACAGGGCGAGTCAAGTCTATCACCAGTGGAGCATTAAAAGAGAGAAGTTTTTGTATCAATTCTGTGTAATTATTTCCTATTTTCTACATTGAATATATTGGGTATAAATTGCATTTTTGTTGTTTATATGATGCGCGAACATACATAACTATGTAGATTAAGTGAACGTGAGATAAAGTATTTGTTTACATGAAGTTAACACATTTGGAAGAAGATAAGTAAGATACGCATCGTAACTTGGGGAAATAGCGCAGGTCGCTGCCTTAGTAGCATGAAAGAATCTCAACCCTGGTTAAGGGTTGCGTGAAAGATGATCATAATAAATCACGAAGGCCTCACAGGTTAGAGTAGTGTGCAAAGTGACATGTGCGAAGGTAGGCAGAGTTGGATTAAATCGACACCTCAGACATCTCAAGGGTGCGGAAACTTGGTTCGATCATCCCCCCATACTGCTTCAAGTGAGACTTCAATCCGCACATCGCGGATTGATACCGAAAGGGCCAGTAGTGTAGGGATTTGTTTGGCTAATTAACTCTGAACCTGGGTCAGGCCCCATCAATCCAACACTACGCCCCCTTCTCACGTATCTTGGTGAACAATATAGCACAATCCTCCGTCACATGGTCAAACTGAGTACAATAGCGGCATGATAGCCGCGTCGGATTCGGGAAATATCACACGTAGTGTCCTCCAAAACTCTAACAGATAATATGCCCTCAACCTCTACCAGGTCCTCCTCCACCTTCGCCTCAGCTGCACCCCTGATACTCACCTCGTGCTCCTACAGTGCCTTGGTCAAGAGGCCGTGTTTCTACTTGCACCCTGTATGTAAGTTTCCTATCCATCATGAATTCGTAACTTTTAAAATTGCGCTCATCATGACCCATAGATTGACAAAAGTTGCAGAAGAGTTGTTGTAGTTTCTGTACGAACTTCTGCAGCAAATGGCAATTATCTTTTGCATGTTTCCCAGCTACCTGATAGATAGCACACCATAGCGTGGGCCCTATACTTGGCCCTGCTATAGCTTCTAACCTCAGAGGCATTGGTCCCCCTGATGCAACACAATTTGTGAAAACAGGATAGTGATCTATATCATGCCCTTGGCTTTTGCACTTTAGGCACCATAATTCTTCGCACACCTCTTGCCGAGCTGTTCTGTCTTTCTTCAGACTTTGCATTTTGAACAAAAGGTTCTGCAACTATGTGTGAATTTGCTGAACCCCCAGATTAGCATCCTACATTAGTGTCTCATGCAATCTCATCATGATTTCCAAAGCTTCCACCTGGGTACCGATGTTCTATTACGATAGCGCAACCCTTAGATGAGGCAAGAGCAAGGCCACAAACCATTCATTGTGCTACCCATCAGTCATATTCATGTTGGCTTTACAGATTTTACACTTCAGTCTTTGATCCAAATCCCATGTTGTCTCACCAGGCTTCATCATGATCTCTTTGAATCCCACAATTTATTGTGTCTCAGACTTAGGTCTACTAAATTCCTTATTCAACGCAAACTGGATATCTGCCAACGCGGATGTCAGATTATCACTGCAGTACTTAATATACCAAGTTAGTGTGCAGTCCTGCAAAGCACTGACCAACATTGCTTTCTTAATTTGATCATTCGGGATACCCTAAGCTTCCCATACAACCTTTGTGACAAACCAAAACTGGTTTGGATCTTCATTTCCTACACCCTTGAACACATGTAGCTTTACGGAGTGTTGTTGGGAAAAGTATCCAATACGGAATGACCCTATCCCACTCTAAGAGGTGATAGTGCCTTAGCAACAAACAAGGAAAGCTATCTGAGTATTCTTCTTTGTGAGATGCAAATAGAGAAAGAAGGGTGTAACTAACCGATGTCTTCCACTAGTTCGTCGATCCAATCTCTCTCTCTCTTTCGTTCGCTTCCCGCTGCTTGCTCTTTCACTGGTCCAGCTTCACACGGTTCCTGCAAGATCACAAGAGCAGAAGACTACACGAAAGATATAGATTCACATTCACAAATAGTTTAGGATCAAATGTAAACTAAATATGCAAATATAACAAAACACCATTGAAATACAAGCATATAGGAGAAACTCAAGTAGCTTTATTGATATGATAAACAAGGTTCAAGAGGAGATACAACCAAGTGAGTCCCGATCCAGCATCTACCTCCCGGCAAAAGAATCCCTTCCTCTCCTCCAACAAAGCATAAATCACCCAATGTACTAATCTCAATCTCAAACCAACAACAATTCTCTGCAAATACAAAATTCCAGCCTCCTGAACCTCTGGGTGAGAGATCCATATATAGATGTGAGCAGAGAGGATGAGTCAGCTCATGTTTTGACTTGTGGCTTCTCTCTGTCAGTTCTTGTTTCCACTTGGAGGTTCTTGCTTCCACTTGGAGGTTGAGAACCTCTTACTCATCACTAGTCGAATTCATTGAGGCAAGTGTCATTGAGGAAGATTCTGGAAGCTTCCAGGGTCTTTACACCTCGTTGAATGAACTTTCCATTTGGCAATTCCCGCTCAGCGCACCCTGGTAGTGATTCTACCTACATTGCAGTGCAAGTAGCTAGTGCAGACTTTGCATTTCAGCGCAGACAGCTAGTGGAGCTACTGAATTGATCCTGATTTGACCATTTCTGAGTGGTTTTTGGTGGAGAACTTCTGGGAGAAGTTGTCATTGGTTGACCTTGTTCCTCTAGGGGTAGGAACAACTCATTTAGGGACTTTGGATCCCTTGAATTATTGACATTTCATGCTCAATGCTGTAAGGCACAAAAATGTCTATAACAATTTCCCCCTAAAGTATGAGGTCGTTTATCGGGTGAAATGCTTTATTAGGAGGATCCGAAGTTATTTTGATGTCGGGAGGAGACCTGTAATAAGATACAATACAATACATTATTTTTCATACTGCTTTCATGATCTAGCTGAGGCGGGCATTCCCATGCTCAGCTTTATAAATTCATTTTTCTGTACATAGAACAGACAATCGTCTAATGGTAGACTGATGATTTTGATGAAATCATCATCCTTTTTGGTAGGATGATTATCTGCTGTAATGATGTACATGTCAATGTCTTTATTTTTCCTGAATATATATCGCAACCCGGATGGATGAAACTAGATCCGGGGTCTTCAATCTCGTTCGATCTTCACTCTAAGTACAAGTCGATCCATGTGAGAAATGTTCTGAAGTCGAACATGGAAAGACATCGCTTGATTACCAGTCAATGATGTAAACTGTTAACAAGCGCGAGAGGAATCACCGATAATGATAATGATCCTCAAGGTACTGCAGTACAATTCACGTGGTGTGAATAAAGGACTTGGCGTCGAACACCACGCAAAATCTCCCGGTCGAAGGTCATTGATGTATACCTGTCGCCGGAAGTGAGAAACTTGCCATTGAGGCATGCAAGCTTCAAAGTACTGAAGGGTGTGTTCCTAGATCAACTTCCCGGATAATGAGCTGATGTCGACAAGAAGCGATCCGTCAAAGGAGGGCCTTAATGTATCCCACATCAGTGACACGGAACAGAGCAAATGATTTTGATGGAGGTGAAAACGATCTGATGATATATGGTTCAGGGTGGCGGTCATGAAAGGATGAAGGATGATGTATGGTAGTGGATGGGACACGGTTGACTTCTCTGGATGACTTCTCTTGAACATATCGGCGACACTTGTGTGATGGATTGGTAGCATTTACCCCAAAGATGGATGGTATGGCGAGACCATGGTGATGTGACCAGTGAATGAAACAACCCAACCCGACTCAGGCACGGAGTGGAAGTGTCATGTTCAAGAGCGACTTGCTACCAATAAAAGTTCCTTAAGTTTCTTCCCAATTTTTCCCCAGTCATTTCTGACCAGTACCTCTTTATTTTTGTCAAGCTTGAGGAGGATAACATATGCTTGTTCTATAATTTTCCCTTCGGGCAAACCCATCGCTATGTTTTAACGAGTCTAGCGATAGTGAAACTCGTTCTCGTCTAAAGACAAGTTTGTCGCTATTAGTGCTTTTTAACGAGTCTAACGACAAAGATAACTCGGTCCTTTTCAATTTTAGAGAGTCTGAAAAGGTACGTAAAGGTAACTCCAAAGTTCCTTTTTCGTCATCTAATCCCTTAAGTCCGAAAAAGTATAAAACAATACAGAAGGGATGGATTTTCGATAGTTTTAACGAGCCGAACAAAACCAGCACTCGATCTTTTTGTGCAATAATCCCTCAGGTCCAAAAAGATTAAAATCTAGAGGAGGGATAGCACTTCCGGTCGCTTTAACGAGCTGGAAGGCCAAAACTCGGCAATCTTTTCATATTTTACGAGTCAGATGAAAAGAGCTTAAAGAAGACTCGTCTTTTGAGGAACGAGTGATGAAACGGGTTAGCAGCTGATTCCAGGTAAGGCTTGGAATTTTCCAATCACGGCAGTGTCACAAGGATGGCTAGTGAAATCACTCTTCGCAGCTGTTCCTCAAAATGGGTAAACAATCAAATGGAGGTGAATGATCGGCCAATGGAAAAGTGGAGGTGATGGTGCAAACACGACCAAGGCTTTAATGGCTGATAATTTACGTTCGCAGTGGCTATTTACCGGGTAGTTCATTTTTTAACGAGCTTAAACGCGGATTGAAACACTTGCTCGATCTTATGTTTATTTTTTAACGAGCATGAACTATACGATAAAACTACTCGATTTTATGTTTATTTTTTAACGAGCATGAACTATACGATAAAACTGCTTGATTTTCCAGTCATATGATAAGAAAGTCTCATATAAAAAGGCAACTTTTAGATTTTTGCCCCACATCCTTTCTTTATGCAAGTTTGGAAACGACTAATCCTACAAGTTTAAAGGGTTAGACCTACAGGTTTAAAGGGAGGACCTAAAAATTTAAAAAAATAAATAGTCGCCCCTTACTTGCAATCCAAAAGGTTTGCATGCCCCCAGGTATAAAGTATGATTTCAAGGTTACCCCTACTTCACTTCCGCCAAAACAATTGTTTTACCGAGAGAGGCCTACCTCTTTCAGGTTACCCAAAGATTGTCTTATTCACAAAGCAAACAAAACACTTCTTTGGCGATGTCTACCGAGATAGAAAAAGGTGAGTGACTCTGTTCTGTCAAACACATAACTTTGACAAAAGAATCTTATTCTAGAACAACCCCTCTTCCAGGACGGACGGGGTACGGACTAGTCATATTCTCCCGCGGAAGCCTACCCTATACCTAAAGTTTTCCTGCCGAAGCAGACCAAGACGCATGCCCCCTGGGTTCCAGTCATATCCCTCCGAATTACTCGCGCTCATCGGGAGGACGGACCGTGGGTTGAGACATTTCTTGAGTGAAGAGACCATTTAGGGATGGTATATGACTGTTTGCGATGCGTGATCCAGGAAATGAAAGCTGGTCCACGAGCTTGACCACTCTTCCTTCGTGCGGAAAACACATTACTCTAAAGAGTGAGGAGACGACAGCTCCCATGCAATATATATAGTCTCGTCCAAGGAGTAGGTTATAATCCAAGGGTCCTTGAACGACCATCACGTTCATTTGAACGGTCTTCCCTTTCAATGTTATGGGCACATTGGGGAGGATCCCTAAAGGTCGACTGGTTCCTTTATCGAAGCCTGATAGATTTCTCATTTCAGGCAAAAGCGATGGCGAACCAAGAACTTTCCAGGCAATAGAGGAAAGGATACTCACAGATGCCCCCTCATCAATGATGGTGCCAGCCATTACCATTCTGTATATTTGAATGATAATTTTGAATGGTATGCTAGCTGGCAACCGGGGTCTGCCTAGTTGGTTCCAGTCGAAGGATACAACCAGGTTACTTGGCGGTGGGACCGAATAGACGGCCGGATATCGCTCTGACGAATTTCCTTCCTGTGATAAAGGAATGGGTGCATTGCCCCCATGCTCGTCGAAGTCTGTGTTGATGAAAAGAATCTGGATGGTGTCATCCTTATCCTTTTCGGTGACTGTATCATTTGAAGATAAATCCTCTGAAGGCAATACCGGGTCAACTGGCGCCTCGACCTTTTGACTTTCGTCTGGTATGGATTCAGTCGGTTTATCCTCAATGATAGATGCTTCAGCTAACCACTTGAGCGGGCCAGCTGGATTTTCAACTAACGAAGGAATTGGCAAGAGTCTTTGATATCTAGGAGGAAGTCGTAACAGTGAGACCGGACGATCTTCCAAGACTCTTTTAGCCTCGTCTAAGAAGGGACAACGGTGTAGGGCATGGTCGCCTTCGCACAGTCTACAGGGAGGTCTAACTCTCCCTTTTTGTCCAGGGACTTCACTTTCGCTAGTTGACGGTGTACTTTCAACATGGCTATCAGAGGTTGACGACACCGGATTGTGCAAACGGGGAGACCATTCCCTTAGTATCCGAGGGATGCAGGGACAATCTCGGTGAAAGTGGTCTCCCTTGCAGATGACACATGGCGATCTAGGCCTGGTCAGTGCTGTGTGTGGGTTTTCATCAGACGACACTTGTTTTCCCTTATTTGCCTTTGGCTCCTTCTTCTTTTTCTCTTTCTTCTTCTTTTCCTTCTTCTCCTTAGGAACTTGGTTTTTACCAGCTCCTTTACGCGAAGATGAAGGAAGAGAGGAAGAATTATAAGAAGTAGAAGGTTGGTGGGAAATTCTAGATTCGTCTATTTGTTGATTCGACTGTTCAGGAATAGTGATGTTCTGAACGACATTGGTTGAGAAGAGCTAGACTGGCAGGCCAATTGTCAGTCCTGGAAGCGACAATGTGGCCATATGGGGCGCACCAACATCTCCCCAAGAGGAGAAGGGACTAGGATTTCCACCAAGGGGAATTCCTTGGTTGGTGGGCTCCATTTTCTCAACCTAAAGATCAATGCAGGACAAAGGGGTGATTGTTCCGTTTAAAATAAATTTTAACGACTCTTAGACACAACTTGCTTTTTCAATTTTAAAGAGTCCAGAAAAAGCTAAAGATGACTCTAGTCTCCTTCGATGTTTTAACGAGACCGAAGTGACAAATGCTCGGATGGACTTTTTCCGTTATAGAGTCTGAAAAAGGCCAAAAGGAACTGATCTGGAGTTCTAGGTAGAGGGTGTGCCAAACTTTTCGCAAAACCGCAGAATACTTTTTAGGGTACGGGCGGTCGATCTTCCTGAATGCTGTGTTCAGTGCATTGCGATCAGTAGGGCGGCCGACACGGCTTCCTATGGATAAAGGTATTATTCCTATAGGGGTTTCCCAATATATACGCGATGGTATGTGGGAGCACAATCCGTACTGGTACTAATCGTCCCTCAGGAGGAATCACCCAACCATCAGTGAGGTGACCAGTGACCAGGTTTTACGAGGCCGTAACACGTCTCTAGCCTAGACCTCTATGTTGTGCGTTATGTTGCAAAGCGTTGTTAAGTTCATTCAATTTATTTTAGGTTGATCTTTTTTAGAAGTTTGCCTTTTCGGATCACCACGAGATGTATGATACAATTCCTAAATGCAGTCTAAAGATGATAAGCAAGCTTTATATCTTTTCAACAATGAAAATCCTAGCTACAAGGGGAAAAGAAAGACACCATCTTTTCTCACAGAGCATAGAGCACACAGTAATGCACTTTTTCCTAAATAAACATATAAACTGTCAAATGAAAATGCACATATGCATGTATTTGTTTTCGCTTTCTTAATATTGATGCCTAAAAAGAAAGCTGTTATATAAACTTGAATTCGATTCCAAGTGAAAACACAAACAAGTTCCTTTTCCAAAATCAAAAAGATGATTACGACACTTTATGATTTACTTGTTTCGAAACTTTGAAATGTATAAATTCAAACCAAAAGACAAAAGTAAAAGCTAAATCAACTGTGAACAGCAAACAAACTCACTCCTAAGATCAAAACGACACTTACGACAGGTCTAGATCTAGGGGCGACAGTATGACTAGTTTACTTCTGTAATGGGAAACTGCAAATGATGTAACAAATACACAAAGAAAAAATACAGTTTCTTTATATAACTGAGGTGGAATTGAGGCAAAGAAAAGGGGTTTCAGATAGGTACACTGACTGATAACAGGCTGCAAAAACAGAGATGAAAACTGAGCAAAAGGAAGTAGGGAACCACAACTGCACAAGGCAAAGACTGATCAACGCACTCCTAACACAGAGGTTTTGACATTCAGCGCAGGTAGCCTTCACGGGACCTGCGTTGAAATGCAGAACCTCTTCACAGAGTCTGCGCTGAAGCAAAAACAAGAATTGTTTCTGGGTTCTGGGTTTCGGTTTGCAATTTTTTCTACAGTTTTGGCCGGATAAAAGCTATCAATTAGGTACAATTAGGAGGATGATTTATAGGAGGACTAAGATCTATCACAAAGGGTTGTTAGAGCACTTGTGGATCAGCTTCTCAGATCATAAACAGGCCCAGTGAGAGGGCTAGAGTAGCTGATCTCTACTTTGCATTTGCAAGCAAATGCAGTTCGATTCGACACTCTTGAGTTTATGAAATGAATAGCAATAGAAACACAAGTAAACCAACAAGATACTTTCCCGAGCGGAGTCGCCAATTTGTTGTTGGGAAAAGTATCCAATACGGAATGACCCTATCCCACTCTAAGAGGTGATAGTGCCTTAGCAACAAACAAGGAAAGCTATCTGAGTATTCTTCTTTGTGAGATGCAAATAGAGAAAGAAGGGTGTAACTAACCGATGTCTTCCACTAGTTCGTCGATCCAATCTCTCTCTCTCTTTCGTTCGCTTCCCGCTGCTTTCTCTTTCACTGGTCCAGCTTCACACGGTTCCTGCAAGATCACAAGAGCAGAAGACTACACGAAAGATATAGATTCACATTCACAAATAGTTTAGGATCAGATGTAAACTAAATATGCAAATATAACAAAACACCATTGAAATACAAACATATAGGAGAAACTCAAGTAGCTTTATTGATATGATAAACAAGGTTCAAGAGGAGATACAACCAAGTGAGTCCCGATCCAGCATCTACCTCCCGGCAAAAGAATCCCTTCCTCTCCTCCAACAAAGCATAAATCACCCAATGTACTAATCTCAATCTCAAACCAGCAGCAATTCTCTGCAAATACAAAATTCCAGCCTCCTGAACCTCTGGGTGAGAGATCCATATATAGATGTGAGCAGAGAGGATGAGTTAGCTCATGTTTTGACTTGTGGCTTCTCTCTGTCAGTTCTTGTTTCCACTTGGAGGTTCTTGCTTCCACTTGGAGGTTGAGAACCTCTTACTCATCACTAGTCGAATTCATTGAGGCAAGTGTCATTGAGGAAGATTCTGGAAGCTTCCAGGGTCTTTACACCTCGTTGAATGAACTTGCCATTTGGCAATTCCTGCTCAGCGCACCCTCGTAGTGCTTCTACCTGCGTTGCAGTGCAAGTAGCCAGTGCAGACTTTGCATTTCAGCGCAGACAGCTAGTGGGGCTACTGAATTGATCCTGATTTGACCATTTCTGAGTGGTTTTTGGTGGAGAACTTCTGGGAGAAGTTGTCATTGGTTGACCTTGTTTCTCTAGGGGTAGGAACAACTCATTTAGGGACTTTGGATCCCTTGAATTATTTACATTTCATGCTCAATGCTGTAAGGCACAAAAATGTCTATAACACGGAGTTCACCATGTTGAATAATGGTGGAGGTGGTGGCGGTGTGGGTGAGGGGGTGAGCAATGGAGGTGAGGATGGAGGTAGTGTGGATGGATGAGGTGAGGATGGAGGCAGTGTAGGTATTTGTAGGAATCCCTGTCTTATCTACTGAATAACACTCAACGGAGAAGATTCTGCTACTCCTTCGTCATCACTCAGAGGAGGCTCGATCAACAGGCTATATTCAGGGAATTTTCTTCCTCCGTCCCTGAAAGTACTTCCACTTTGTGTAGCCCCAAACATCAGGGTAACTTCATAACCCACCTTTCACACAAGAGCATCTTAATCCAAGTATTTAATGATTTCAAATACTTACCTCGCGGCCCCTTGAAGAAGCAAGGTTTTGCTTCATTGTAACTAACCGAAGTATCGGCCGCGAAATTTGTCACAAACCATCCTATGATATGGTCAAGCCAATGATCGACAGTGTGCGTGACCTTATCTTTAGAGGCTTCTAGTTTCTGTACTAACTCCGGGGTCCAGACAATTGGACCGTCGAGCCTCCACCTCCCTTAGTCTTCTGCTATCTTCGCGATCCACTCGTATAATTCAACTAGGAAGGAACATAAGAGGATTTTTTGCATATATGTGTACAAATATCTGTCTAACCACTGTTCTTTTGTCAATCACAAATTTCTGTCTTGCATCGTGAATTCGTGGATCTTTCTATCCTACCAGTCTTCAATCTCCTTCTTAGTTGAATTCCAATGATGCGACATCACACATCTCGTTATGAAGATCTCAGTCCCATTAATGGAACCATTTATTGGCTTAATGGGCCCTGACCAAGGTTCAACGTTAAGCAGCCAAGCAAATCCCTACACTACTGGCCCTTTTGGCATCAATCCACGAAGCATGAACTGAAGTCTCACCCGAAGAAATATGGGGGGATGCAGGAACCAAGTTTCGCCCCGTGAGATGGTTATGATGTTGGTTATTTTCCCTAACCTTCCTTCGCGCAGATCCATAATCCCTTTAGGGCTTATCAAATTACATCTCTTATTCATCCTCGAAGCCTCCACAAAAGTCTCTGATCATCCTTCGCAGACCCTAAATAGATAGATCAGGAAATTACGCACCCCTGTTGATCCAAAATGGATCTAACATAGACTTCTAAGTCTATGAATTTTCCTCATAGAGGAAAAATGAAAGTCATTGGATGCTTCTATAAATAGTCTCATTGCGTATGTTTCTTCATTCTGAATCCAACACAATTTGAATGGACTTCGGATGAAGAAGTTATTGCAAAAAGAAGATTGCCCATTATCCTTAGAAAAGGAGGCAAATTCTTATAAAAATGGGCTGAAGGCTTTATATGCATTCCTTAAGGAAATCGTATGGGAGAAAAGCCAAACAGAGTGTTAAAGGACCTGGCCTTAAGGAATTGTGATAGCGGCAGCATGATTGCACGTGGACCATTAGATCGGACGCGCAGATCAACGGTGCAGATGGCTTTATCGCATCGCACAAAACCATGGGAGAAGGACCAAGATCCATGCCATTACTACTTGTGATAGCGATATGTTCATGCAATTGGATCACACAATACAAAGGGTCTTTTGGGTATGTGAGATGCGATGGGACCAATAGCAATACGTCGATGCGATCGGCGATCGGTGAATCCAAAATAAAAAAGGGCCATTACAAATGCGATATGCCGATGAGCGATATGCGATAAGCGCTGATCAGGCGATCGACGATCGGTGATCGGTGGATCCAAAATATAAAGGGTCGTTGACATATGCGATTTCGATTTGCGATCAGGGCACGGACCCGATAGAGTTATAGGCGCGATTTCATATCATTTGAAATCTGGATTTACGGGATTTCTTTGTATTTTCCCGTGTATTTGGGTTTTTGGCCTACACAAAGCGATTGCGATATGTGATGAAAGGATGGACCTGAAAGGCTTATAGGGGAGATTTCATATTATTTGAAGTCCATCTAAAAGGCCCATAATGTGTTTTTCATGCGTTTCTCTGTGTATTGCCATGATGTCTTGGAATTTGGGATGATTGCAGGAGGGGACCAAATGACCTGGTTTCCTGTACTCGCCGGTACGTTTCAATGGGAAAACTAATTTTTTAATGAATCGATTAGTCTTCCATGCTCACGGGGGCGAAAAATGTTGCACGATAAATACACATAGAGCACAATTGACAGAGGGTCGCACAGAGGCCGAGAAAAACACAGAAAGCATAGAGAAAGAGGATTCTCGGAGGCTCAGGTAGAGTAATGCTCAAAGGAAGCTTGGAGAAGCTTAGAGAAGCTCGACATAGCCACCAGAGGTTGGAGGCAGAGCCATAGAGCCACATGGCTCAATGGACTTCTACAAGCCATGAAGCGGTAATGAAGTTAAAACAACAAAGAGATCGAAATGATTAAGCTATTGTTGGTGTTTGATGTGTGTTGAAGACAGAAGAAGGAATTCCAGAGACAGTGAAATAATTCTGAGGGAGTTGGTGCAAGCTAGGAGCTCAAGATATCCCGGAGTGCTGGTTAAAGGAATCTAGTCCAAAGAAGCCTAGATCTGTCTGCAGAGTATGGACATCCAACAGGATAAGATGGTATTCTAAGCCCATGGGTTTAGTTGTAAACCTATGGAGCTGAGTGTGGAACTTGTAAAAGAATTTGAGCCATAATCCCAAAGAGCCTAGTCAAGTTGATTAGAGCTCAAGGAGATGTAGCCCAAGATATTAGGGTGAACTCCATATTATATTGTTGTCTTATGTGTTTACTTATTTGCTACTTTATTTACTGTTATGTGTGTTTTACATCAGCATAAGCAAATGTACATAAGCGCTTGAACAATCTAAAAACAAACACAAGCATGCACCTATTTCAAGTACTTAATTCCGCAAATTATTAATCATAAGAATAGATCTCGGGAATATATAAGCTTTGGAGTGGGAGAGGTTCTTGTAAGCTTGACAAGAAGCATTAAGAGCCCCATTTCAGATCAGGTGGTATCAGAGCTGGTTATATCAGAGCATCAGGTTAATTAACCCCACCTTCAAAGAAGGTGATATCAAAGTTAAGTTATACCAGAGAAGATTATATCATGATGCAGGTGATATTAGATCAGGATGCTTGATTGACAGAACAATCTATATCCTTGTTTGACTTGAAAGGTGTTCAAATAGTATAAAGAATTTAGCTGTTTGATTGTTTGTAAACTAACTGTTGTTTGAGTTTGTAGAGGTGAAGGGAAAGCTATTGATAGCTAAGTCTAGGAGAGGACAAGAAGGAAGAAGGGCTGAAGGCATTCTTCTTATCCTAAAGGACCTCAAAGCAATCCTTGAAGCACAAGAGCTTTGTTGCAAAAGGTTGCTTGAATAAGCTCTTTGTTAATCTTGTTTGAAGTTCTTTTGATCATTTTGATAATGACAACTTCTACAAGTGAGTCCTCAAATTCTTCTTTCTTCACAACATTCTTTGATGAAGACATGAAGCAAGACTTGTTCATCATGATGGATATGGTGAGAAAAATGTGTGAGGATGGAAGGAAGAGCATCATACTTAGAGAGCAGTCGAATTCCATGAAGGAAGAGAAGCACTTTCTTTCTCACAAATTGTAGGAAATGGAGAGGCAATTTCATATTGCAAATATAAACCTGGAAAGGATGCATGAGTTGGAGACATAGCTCTTTGTTGCCAAAGAAGCCTTAGTCAAGTGTCAGCTTGAAGAAGAGGTAATAATTCCATTTTGTCTTCAATTTCCTCTAAGAATGGTTATATTGGTTCTTTTGAAAAACATACCAGAGGCATAGGTTCCAAGTTAATGTCCAAGATGAGCTATGAAGGAAGAGGCTTGGGCAAACATGCACAAGGTATTGTTGAGCCATTAATGGTTGAGGAAAGGCCTAATTATTTGAGTCTTGGCTATGGACAAGCTTATGGAGAAAGTTCCAAAGCTTCCATGAAGGCCATTGAAACAGTTCCAAGAAGGAGTTTCATTTCAGGTCTTCTACCTCAGAAGTGTAAAGGTTGTATTCATGGAGAATGCAATAGCTTGAAACATAATTTTCAGGAAGAAGGTGTTCATAATCATACACTTGAACCAGAGAGTTGTGGAAACTCTAAAACCATTGAAGAGGTTGATGGTGTTCCAAAGGGAGCTACTTCTTCATTCAATTCACCTGCTCATGAAAGCAATAAAGGTGAAAGAGAAAGGTATAAATCAGGTTTTAACCATATTCCTTTTGATTATGTTCAACGTGGTAACTTTCCATATAAGTATGGGAAAAGAATTCCCTATTCCTTTTTTGGTTTGAATAACCATAGTGTTTCTAGATGTTGGAATAGAATGGCCACATACAGGAAACTTTTGAAGGAAAGGAAGCAAGAAGCCAAAGGTCCATTGGACAAGGCAAATTATGTTGTCAAGAAGATGCACATGCATTGCACTTACTGCCATAAGCAAGGACACATTGCCGAAAAGTGTTGGACTTTGAATCCAACAATGCTTCCACGAAACTTGGAGAAGGTGGAAAGAGAAATGGTAGAAATGGAAAGAAAGATTCCATGAATGATGTGTTTTAGGATGATTCACATGTTGCTGTTGATGTGCAGACAAAGAAAGGACCTTTGAAATGGATTGGTAAGAAATGGTTAGAATTCTTATCCAATTAAAGTTTCATATGTTTTTATGCGAACAGAAATGTATCACATCTATTCGCATTTCTTTGTTAATGAGATGCAAGTTGTAGGGTTTTACCAAGAAGGTGAATGGAAAAGTTGAGCATGAGACTCACTTTATTGCTGCAACATTATGTTCATCTCATCTTCGAAAGTACAATTTACTTAAGCGAAAGTTGAAGGATGAAACATTATATTTCATTTTAGCTTCGAAAGTACAGTGTACTTAAGCAAAAGTTGAAGGATGAAATACATGCATAAGCTTGATATGCATGAACACAGGGATGTTGATGATTTCCTTGTATTTGAACATGTATGTGTGATTAACTTGAAGGGTTTATTACTTTTTTGTAAACATGCATGTCATGTGATGTGACTTGGAAAAAGTTGATTTGGTCTCCAAGATGGAGATGATGGTGAAGTGTTTCATCTTTGAAAAAGAACTTTAGAATTATTTTTCTACATGCTTGACTTGAAGGGTCAATTGTTTTAAAGGAATTTTTTGTTCACTTGTTATCTAGTCAATCATTTGTATGTGGATGTAAAGACATGGAGGTGCTCACAAGATGTTAAATTTGTTTCTTCTGTTGAAGTAGGAGTTTAGGCCATCCAGTTGTTGTCTGTAATCCTGTTGTTGTTAATAGTTGTTGTTGAGAGTATGTCAAATAGGTACAAATAAAAATTTTGTGAAGCAGATGTAGCTTCACATTGGTTGGAACCACCTTGGATCAATGATCAAGGCATAGAAGTTCAAACTACCTTCTGTGACCTTCTCAGCAGGAGTTCTGCAGGAAGTCAAGGAGGAAGACAATTCTTCCGTGGAGGACAAGCACATCAAGGAAGGGAGTGTTCAAAGGCTTTGGTTTAGAGGCACTATGCAAGGCAAGTGTATGGAGGCTAAAAGAAGAGGGCATTGTTACTCTCATTTACTATTCAGATCAATATATCATTCTTTTGGAGTCCAAAATCTTTTTAGTGGGAAGGCGTCATCCAAAATGGATCTAACATAGACCTCTAAGTCTATGAATTTTCCTCACAAAGGAAAAATGAAAGTCATTGGATGCTTTTGGAAATAGTCTCATTACATAGATTTCTTCATTCTGAATCCAACGCAATTTGAATGGACCAAAATGGACTTCGGATGAAGAAGTTAGTGCAAAAAGAAGATTCCCCATTATCCTTAGAAAAGGAGGAAAATTCTTATAAAAATGGGCTTAAGGCTTTATATGCGTTCCTTAAGGAAATCGGATCGGAGAAAAGCCAAGCGGAGTGTTAAAGGACTTGACCTTAAGGAATTGCGATAGCGGTAGCGCGATTGCACGTGGACCGTTAGATTGGATGTGCAGATCAACGGTGGAGATGGCTTTATCACATTGCACAAAACCATGGGAGAAGGACCAAGATCCATGCCATTGCGACTTGCGATAGCGATACGCCGATGCGATCGGTGATCAAATTGCACAATACAAAGGGTTTTTTGGGTATGCGAGATGCAATGGGACTAATAGTGATACGCCGATGTGATCGGCAATCAGTGATTGGTGAATCCCAAATAAAAAGGGTCGTTACAAATGCGATATGCTAATGGGTGATATGCGATAAGCACCGATTGGGCGATCGATGATCGGCGATTAGTGGATCCCCAATATAAAGGGTCATTGACATATTCGATTGCGATTTGCGATCAGGGAGTGGACCTAATAGAGTTATAGGCATGATTTCATATCATTTGAAATTTGGATTGACGGGATTTCTTTGTATTTTCCCGTGTATTTGGGTTTTTGGCCTACGCAAAATTATTGTGATATGCGATGAAAGGATGGACCCAAAAGGCTTATAGGGGTGGTTTCATATTATCTGAAGTCTAGCTAAGAGGCCCATAATGTGTTTTTCATGCATTTCTCAGTGTATTGCCAAGACTTGTTGGAACTCGGGATGATTGCAGGAGGAGGCCAAACCACCGAGTATCCTATACCCACCGGTGTGTTTCAATGGGAAAACTGATTCTTTAATGAATCGATCAGTCTTCCATTCTTGTAGGGGAAAAAATCGATGCACGATAAATACACAGAGAGCACAATTGGCAGAGGGTCGCATAGAGGCCGAGCGAAACACAGAAAGCATAGAGAAAGAGGTTTCTCAGAGGCTCAGGCAGAGTAATGCTCAGAGGAAGCTCAGAGAAGCTCAAAGAAGCTCAAAATAGCCACCAGAGGTTGGAAGGTAGAGCCAGAGCGCTAACAGAGGCATAGCCACCAGAGGTTGGAGGTAGAGCCACAGAGCTAGAGGGCTCAATGGACTTCTACAAGCCATGAAGTAGTAATGAATTCAGAACAGAAATGATATCCAAATGATCAAGACGTTGCTAGTGTTTGATGCGTGCTGAAGATAGAAGAAGGAATTCCAAAGACATTGAAAGAATTATAAGGGAGTTGGTGCAAGCCAGGAGCTCAAGATAGTCCGAAGCGCTGATTAAAGGAATCTAGTCCAAAGAAGCCTAGATCTGTCTACAGAGTATGGACAGCCAGTGGGATAAGATGGTATTCTAAGCCAATGGGCTTTAGTTGTAAACCTATGGAGTTGAGTATGGAACTTGTAGAAGAATTTAAGCCATAATCCCAAAGAGCCTAGTCGAGTTTATTAGATCTCAAGGAGACATAGCCCAAGATATCAAGGTGAACTCCATATTATATTGTTGTCTTATTTGTTTGCTTATTTGCTTCTTTATTTACTATTATGTGTGTTTTACATCATCATAAACAAATGTACATAAGCACTTGAACAGTCTAAAAACAAACACAAGCATACACCTATTTCAAGTACTTAATTCCACAAGCTATCAATCATAAGCATAGATCTTGGGAATATATAAGCTTTGGAGTGGGAGAGGTTCTTGTAAGCTTGACAAGAATCCTTTAGAGCCCCATTTCAGATCAGGTGGTATCGGAGCTGGTTATATCAAAACATCAGGTTAATTAACCCCACCTTCAAAGAAGGTGATATCAGAGTTAAGTTATACTAGACCAAGTTATATCATGATGCAGGTGATATCATATCAGGATGCTTGATTGATAGAGAAATCTATATGCTTGTTTGACTTGAAAGGTGTTCAAACAGTAGAAAGAATTTAGCGGTTTGATTGTTTGTAAACTAACTATTGTTTGAGTTTGCAGAGGTGAAGGGAAAGCTATTGATAGCTAAGTCCAGGAGAGGACAAGAAGGAAGAAGGGCTAAAGGAATTCTTCTTATCCTAAAGGACCTCAAAGAAATCCTTGAAGCACAAGAGGTTTCTTGTAAAAGGTTGCTTGAATAAGCTCTTTGTTAATCTTGTTTGAATTTCTTTTGATCATTTTGATAATGACAACTTCTACAAGTGAGTCTTCAAATTATTCTTTCTTCACAACATTCTTTAATGTAGACATGAAGCAAGACTTGTTCCTCATGATGGATATGGTGAGAGAAATGTGTGAGGTTGGAAGGAAGAGCATCATCCTTAGAGAGCAGTTGAATTCCATGAAGGAAGAGAAGCAGTTGCTTTCTGACAAATCGTAGGAAATGGAGAGGCAACTTCATATTGCAAATATGAACCTGGAAAGGATGCATGAGTTGGAGACACGACTCTTTGTTGCCAAAGAAGCCTTAGTCAAGTATCATCTTGAAGAATGGGTAAATAATTCCAGTTTGTCTTCAATTTCCTCTAAGAATGGTTATATTGGTTCTTTTGAAAAACATACCAGAGGCATAGGTTCCATGTTAATGTCCAAGATGAGCTATGAAGGAAGAGGCTTGGGCAAACATGCATAGGGTATTGTTGAGCCAATAACGATTGAGGAAAGGCCTAAGTATTTGGGTCTTTGCTATGGACAAGATTATGGACAAAGTTCCAAAGCTGCCATGAAGGCCATTGAAATAGTTCCAAGGAGTTTCATTTCAGGTCTTCTTCCTCAGAAGTGTAAAAATTGCATTCATGGAGAATGCAATATCTTGAAACATCATTTTCAAGAAGAAGGTGTTCATAAGCATACACTTGAACCAGAGAGTTGTGGAAACTCTGAAACCATTGAAGAGGTTGATGGTGTTCGAAAGGGAGCTAATTCTTGATTCAATTCACCTCCTCATGAAGGCAATAAAGGTGAAAGAGAAAGGTATAAATCTGGTTTTAACCATATTTCTTTTGATTATGTTCAACATGGTAAATTTCCATATAAGTATGGGAAAAGAATTGCCTGTTCCTTTTGTGGTTTGAATAACCATAGTGTTTCTAGATGTTGGAAGAGAATGGCCACATACAGGAAACTTTTGAAGGAAAGGAAGCAAGAAGCCAAAGGTCCATTGTACAAGGAAAATCATGCTATGAAGAAGATGCACATGCATTGCACTTACTTCCATAAGCAAGGACACATTGCTAAAAATTGTTGGACTTTGAATCCAACAATGCTTCCACAAAACTTGAAGAAGGTGGAAAGAGAAAATGGCAGGAATGAAAAGAAAGATTGCATGAATGATGTGTTTCAGGATGACTCACATGTTGCTGCTGATGTGCAGACAAAAGAAGGACATTTGAAATGGATTTTTAAGAAATGGTTATAATTCTTCTCCAATTAAAGTTGCATATCTTTTGATGCGAACAAAAATGTATCACATCTATTTGCATTTCTTTGTTAATGAGATGCAAGTTGCAGGGTTTTACCAAGAAGGTGAATGGAAAATTTGAGTAGGAGACCCACTTTATTGCTACAACATTATGTTCATTTCAGCTTCGAAAGTACAATGTACTTAAGGGAAAGTTCAAGGATGAAACATTATATTTCATTTCGGCTTCGAAAGTACAGTGTACTTAAGAAAAAGTTGAAGGATGAAATGCATGCATAAGCTTGATATGCATGAACACAGGGATGTTGATGATTTCCTTGTATTTGAACATGTATGTGTGATTAACTTGAAGGGTTGATTACTTTGTTGTAAACATGCATGTCATGCAATGTTGACTTGGAAAAAGTTGATTTGGTCTCCAAGATGGAGATGTTTGAAAAAGAACTTTAGAATTATTTTTCTACATGCTTGACTTGAAGGGTCAATTGTTTTAAAGCCATGTTTTGTTGGCTTGTTATCTAGTCAATCATTTGTATGCAGATGTAAAGACATGGAGTTGTTCACAAGATGTGAAATCTGTTTCTTTTGTTGAAGCAGGAGTTTAGGCCATCCAGTTGTTGTCTGTAACCCTGTTGTTGTTAACAGTTGTTGTTGACAGTATGTCAAATAGGTACAAATGAAAATTTTGTGAAGCAGATGTAGCTTCACATTGTTTTGACCCACCTTGGATCAATGATCAAGGTAGAAAATTTCAAACTACCTTTTGTGACCTTCTCAGCAGGAGTTCTGCAGGAAGTCAAGGAGGAAGACAGTTCTTCCCCAAAGGACAAGCACATCCAGGAAGGGAGTGTTCAAAGGCTTTAGGTTAGAGGCACTATGTAAGGCAAGTGTATGGAGGATGAAAGAAGAGGGTGTTGTTACTCTCATTTACTGTTCAGATCAGTATATCAGTCTTTTGGAGTCAAAAAGGTTTTTAGTGGGAAGGCGTGATCCAAAATGGATCTAACATAGAATTCTTAGTCTATGAATTTTCCTCACAGAGGAAAAATGAAAGTGATTGGATGCTTCTAGAAATAGTCTCATTGCGTAGATTTCTTCATTCTGAATCCAACGCAATTTGAATGGACCAGAATGGACTTCGGATGAAGAAGTTATTACAAAAAGAAGATTGCCCATTATCCTTAGAAAAGGAGGCAAATTCTTATAAAAATGGGCTTAAGGTTTTATATGTGTTCCTTAAGGAAATCGCATCGGAGAAAAGCCAAGTGGAGTGTTAAAGGCCCTGACCTTAAGGAATTGTGATAGCGGCAGCATGATTGCACGTGGACCGTTAGATTGGATGCACAGATCAATGGTAGAGATGGCTTTATCGCATTGCACAAACCATGTGAGAAGGACCAAGATCCATGCCATTGTGACTTGCGATAGCGATACACAGATGCAATCAGCGATCGGTGAATCCGAAATAAAAAGGGTCATTACAAATGTGATATGCTGATGAGTGATATGCGATAAGCGTCGATTGGGCGATCGACGATCAATGATCGGTAGATCCCCAATATAAAGGGTCGTTGACATATGCAATTGTGATTTGCGATCAGGGCGCGGACCTGATAGAGTTATAGGGTGCGGACCTGGATGAGTTCAGATTGCAGCCTCTCATGAATAATGAGGTAGTCCAACTAGAGAGGAGATTTTGGCATGACAAGAACATCAGAGAGAGATCCTTCCAAGCAGTAGATTTGGCCCTTCAGTATGACTCAAGATTCAAATATTTCAAAGCAAAACGAATGAAAATATGGTTGGGTCCCTATTTAGTGGCAAAATTCAGTGATATTGGGTCTATTCAAATCATAACAATTAATGGAGAAGGTATTTCACTTCTTTTCAATAGTTATTGGCTAAAATATTACAAGAAGCCTTTATCAAAGGACGAGTTTACCAGTTAAATAAGAAAGGATTTGAATGTGATTGGGGGCCTCACAACCCTTATTTCATCTATTCCCTAATAAAAAAAGAAAAAGAAAGAAAAGGAAAATAAGAGGCCTAGGTGAAAACCTCCATGAGGCAACTGAGGCCAGCTCTAGGGTTCAAAACCTCCCTGAGGCAGCCCAAGAGAGAAAATAAATATGAGAGAATAAAAATATCCCTATCTTAGAACCTCCTTTGAGGCACCTAGGGTAGGCCTACACATTGAAAACCTCTTAAGGTAGCCTTCAAGACTAAGAAAAAGAGAGAGAAAATAAAAAGAAAAAAGAGAGAGAAAGAGGGAGCACATAAAGTTTAAGGAGTCTTTACATATGTTCTGCCAACACTTTTCTCTTGCAGGGTTCTAGACAATCAAAGGGGCAGCATTTGAAGAACCACAGTAGACATCTCATTTCTCTACCTTCCAACCTAACCTTTGCACTCCCTCCATCATGTCACTCAACTACCTACCTCCCTACATCCTCAAGAAAGAATCTATATTGAATTCTGCCACAATCTTGCAGTGTTACAAGATTGTCCTCAACCACCACAAGATTCATCAGAAATTATATAGGATAAGGATCTACTTAGGAAAAGGGGTCAAAATTCATGTTTTTCTTCTAACAATATTAGAAGAGGCTCATCAAACCGCATTTTACCTATCATCCACTCCATTTAACTAACTTCCTTATCAAGGCTCTACAATTGATTTATAAAAACAAAAAACAAAATCTTGCTTTCACTCCTTCAAAGCTTCCATTCCTATTTTTAGGTTCACCCTAATTTATCCAAGCTGCTGGATACATTTCATGAAGAAACATAAGGTTTGAATGAGGTTTTAGAGGAAATTGTTTGATTGATACAAGAGAGAAATAAATCATATAGCAACCTACACATATCCAATAGAACTAGGAGCAGGGGACTATTGCAGCTTCACAGTGAATACTTGACTACCCCTGAGCATAAACAAGTCCATCCTTGAGTTTAAATGAAGCAAAACCATCCTTGAAGAGGAATCCAACCCACTCCAATAAAGGCAGAGTGAGAAATGGAGGGACCTGCATGAAAAGGAAATTGCATCAGTCAAACACCTATAAGAGAGAATCAAGTTTTTTTCAAATAAGGACATGTGAACATGAAAAGCATGGGATATAGCACATCAAAAGAATAGTTGATCAACCACTGGTTCAGTAGAATCTTGCATGCTTCTACAAAAAATCGACACCATATATGGGCTTAGGTATGACATCCCTCAACTCTTTCTGACATGCATAGTGGTTGAAATTTTTTTAATGAGTGAGAAAAGTGTTTTATGGGTTGGAGGTGGCTAGTAAAGTTGGCCACCCTCGACTAGTAAGACTACAATTTACTTAGCCACCCATGCAATGTGGAAAATTCAAACTAGAAGAAGTGATAAATATGAGGAGTGGGGACAATGGCTAAAAAAGGAAATAAGTGCAAAGTCCAGGTCACCAAGCGTGTTGATCCCACTACCAAAAAAGGAAATAAAAGGATGAAGTGTGACTTTAATTATACAAATTCTCATCCCAAAAATAGTTAGAGAGGTTGATTAAGGCATCAAAGTTTTAGCTAGATGCTACGAGGCACAACCTAGGGTGCTACAGAGGTGCTACAAAGTTGGTTTGTAGGTGCTACAAGATCGAGCATGTTTTCTACACGAGTACCAGAAGTGCTACAAGATTGCAAGGGAGGTGCTACAGGATTAAAACGAGAGGTGGAGAAGGGTCCAAACCCTCGATAACTCTCCTCCAACCCCCCCACAAACATAAGGAAACCATCCCAAGAGGGGTAAGTGGAATATTCTCTTCCCAATTTTCATACAATAGTTGAGTATCAAAACCATGTAGGCTTGAATTTCTTTAAAAAAAATGTTTTCTTTCACAAGAAGGGAAAAATGGGAGCACAGATAATTTTCTTGAGGCTAGTAATATAATTCTCTCTCTCTGACTGAAAGGAAGTATCAATATCCTTACTATACCTTCATACCCTAAGCTTCTTATGACAAATCCTTTTGAAAGGTTTTCTCTTTAAATTAACTCGAGAATACCACAATAGGAGCCATGTGGGTAGGTTTCAATCAAAGGGAACCAACATACACCACTAGAATTCATCAACATACACTTGTTAGAGACATTTTCATAAACCATTAGTGGATGGGGTCCTTTGAGAAACTGAAGGGATATGATGATGAGGTAACCCATTAATTTTCCATGGCCCTTCATTCTCAGGGAGAAGATAATGCCACAAATGATATTAGGGGACTTGCCATCCATTTGAATGTAGAGCTCGTCAACATAGTAACCACCACCCCCTAGAAGTTCGATGGGGAAAGGAAGATATGATATTAAATATTGCAGCCAAGAAAATATTCTTCCTCCCTGAAGAAGAGCTTATTGAAGACAAGAATGGAGTAAGGAGGGAAAGCCTCCCCTACCCTTGGGATGAAGTTTCGTACAACATCCCTAAATACATGTCCTGCGAGGGAAGGTTGATTATTGTATATGCCTATCATTTTACGCTCCTCTATGAGTTGGGGTTCCAGGCAGAGTTACATATTCCAAACAAGCTCAATGTCCCACACTTCCTTCTCCACTCCATCATTGAAATGAGCCAGAAAGTAAGGGAAGGGAAGCACTAATATATTTCACACCATGGCCTCATAGGGATCATTGTCATAGATTCATTAAACCACCTCAAAACCAAAAATTTATGGAATAATTTTGTGGACATGGACATAGAGGCATTCATTGAGACACAAGGCCACTTTGTGACACAACATGAAGAAACACAAATGCCTAGTGTTGGAGGTAAGCAAGAAGAATAAGGAGAGGCTGAAGAGGAGGATGAAAAGATTGAAGAAGAAGAAGAGGAGATAAAAAATAATGAAGGAGGAGAGGAGGAAGGAAGGAAAAAATAAAAATGGAAGAGGAAGGAAAAATAGGAAACCAATGGGGAATATTCTAAGCCTAGAGAGAAGAAGAAGAAAAAGAAACAACTGAGCCTCTCACTAGGGAACACAGAAAAAGAGGTGGTTTCCATGTTTTCCACACTTATCACACCTGCCAAATCCAAGAGAAATCACCCCAAGCAGGCCCATTTTACTTCAATAAAAGAAAAAGAACAACAATCAAACAAGGGAAGCCTCAACAGTGCTTCAACAATCCCAATTACAATTGAGAAATCAACTAGCCACCAAGGAATGGATTTGGGACAGGGTAAAGGGAAAATTGAGGAGGTAACTTCCCTTAAAGAAAAGGAGAAGCAACTCTTGACACCCATGAGAAGGCCCACTACTAGAGCAGTCACAACAAAGTAGCTTAAGCCACAAGCTACCCTGCTACAGGAGAAAACAGAGTTCCTACAGGAGCAAACAAAGTTGCTACAAGGGAAAATAGAGTTGCTACAAGAAGGATCAAAAGTGCTACATGATCAAGCAACAGTGATATAGGAGGGGGAAACAACATCAAAATAGGTAGAAATAGGTCCCCATGAACTCCAATGGATTGAACCACAACCTAACATTGAGGTATTTTTTAAATTTGTGGAAGCAAGAAGGATTACTCCTGAGAAATTTGTAGTACCCCTCTTATTCGAATTGGAAAAACAGGGACAGAACTCACAGATGGATGCAGATTGAAAAATCAAAGAAGGTAGAGGATGTGGGTCCTATGGAGGATAAATTGAAATAAATGGGAATATAAATAGTTTACCTGAGGTTAAGAGAGTCAAGCATGAGAGAACAACTACAATTAGAAAATCAAAGACTAAAAGAGAAGCTATAGGAGAGAGAAGCACAACTTGCCACCATGGAAAGAATGTTTATGAAATCCATCTAGTGTAGGCAACCATCCAATTCCTATGTCATCTTTCTCAAAGAGAAGTGGTTGCAATACCAAATCAAGACATTGGCATAGTATGGTTCTCTACCATTCCAATATTATGGAAGGTCCATTAACTTTTGCCAGTAGGTAAGCATTGAGGATAGGACCAAATTGGCAGAATTTTAAATGCATAACTTGATCCTCACATACATGAACTTTTGGTAACCCAATTCAAGATTAGGGGATGCACAATTAATGGCACTAGCCTATTGGCTAGCACATGAGGAAGCAAGGTTGAGGAAGTTAAGAAAGTAATTTCCAAAGAGGCAAGTAAGCACTTATACATTACAACAGAGTTAGTGAGCCATAAGGTTGTCATCAGTAACCATAGCTTCATCTCTACGGATCCAAAATTAGCCCCTCGCTACCTAGAACATTAAGAATGAGCAATCCTCCATTTTGAAGACACCTTTAGGTTATTGGGAACTGAAATCTCGCAAGCTTATCAAAGAAGGTGGCATGCTTTGCCCCACAACTTGCAAATCAAGGAGTATCACTCCCCTTGAAAGGCTAATAAATTCCATGAAAAGGGCCACATTCTACTAGAGGCTTACGCTAAGATTGAAAATTAATTGGATAGGGCTCAAGTGCAGTCCCCCTTTACTATTGGGCCTACAAGAAATAAGAGATTAGGTAGAATAACAAAGGGTGTGGGAAGACATATAAGCAAATGTAGGATTTTACCCATAGGAAGGCACACCATTTTCGATACCTTGGGATGTCAAGGAAGCCACTAGGGCCATGAATGAACTTCAAATCAACGATTAAGTTTCTCATAGAGTGAGAAATATCTTCAGCTAGTGGGTGATGATGGGTCCCATCAATAGGTATATTTTGAATCCCATTGTGCTATCCTCCAACCCTTAAATTCTCTTTTTCCCACATTAATTTACATTTCTTAGATATAATGTGCTTGGTAGGAAGACTAAAGGGTGCTTGTCATATTTCATGGCCTAATGGGGCTAATATGTAGGAAAAATAAGCATTTTTGGAGAAATTTATTATGCAGGGGCATGTTGGAGGGATCTAGAGAGAATATAGGAGGCTTGTCCACTACATTAACTCTCCAACTTGACTCGAGTCCCAATATTCCTCACCAACAACTCGAAGTCCACTAGCAGCCGATGAACTCGATCCACTACTTTTGAGATTTTGGAGGGAAGTAATCCTCCTTCCAAGGGATTTCCCTCTATCATCATTGGTATAAGTAAACGGGCCCAATAGTTCATTAGGATTTGAACTTTGGAGAGCTAGGAAGAGTTATTGAGAGCCATGTGCTCAAGACAGTTATTTCCATTTTGATGTGATGTATCTAAACTCTATTTTATGTTATTGAAAGGTTTATTTGTGGTCTATAACTGAGTTAATTTTAGAGGGTTGAGACCCTTTGGTTAGGGCCCAACCAAGGGGCTCTAGTCTCTCTCATGTATTTTATTTTATTTTATCACTTGGATAGTAGTATTTTTTTCTTAAGCAGAAGTTAAATTATAAAATTTATGGTTGCAAGCCTGAGTATTGCCTCTCCTTTTGGAAGTGTGGTTTCAGAACCTACAACATCAAGCCAAAAATACATCTTTTCTTTACCTCGAAAGTTGCTAGGATTTAATTCATGGTTTCTTGAATACTTTGTTTTTACATTGTAGAATACACAACCATGTCCCTGCATAAGGATTAGATGCATGTTGTAGGTTATAATAGTTCTTATAAAAATAAACTCATCCTTTCCATCTTGATTTGTTTTTGTTGCAACTTGACCACTAGGTTGATGTTATTTCCAAGAATAAATAGGGGTTGATTGTTGGGTTGTAGGAACTATCAGTGATTTGCAGTGACTAGCACATTTCATCCTACATCCACTTTTTCATTTCCCTTCTCCCCCTTGATCCCTCATATTGTTCCTAAACTCTGCCACCGAGATCATCTTTTCAAGGTCATTGGAGGACACCATGGGCATGTAATTTTATGCAAGATGGGCCTATGAGGGGTGCTAAGCTTGGAAAAAGGCTTCACATATCCTCCATACACCTTCATCCACCTTTTCCCACCTAAATCACACCTCTTTTTCCCTGGGGATGCTCTCCGATCCAATCCTGTAGCAAAACAAGGCAATCCCATAGTAGTCCTGAGTATCTTGTAGCAGTCTTGAGTATCCTGTAGCACTATCTAAACTTAGGTATATTTTCCTCAAAACCTTCATCTTTGTATTTTTGGATTCAATAATCACCTCAAGGCCTTGAATCCGTTGTTGGGTAGGATCAAAGACCACTCTAGACCTATTCCTCCTTCACTGTGAACATAGATTAAATTTTAGTAGAGTTATGATTTACATGTTGCAAATAGAATGTTGATTTGATTTCTGCAATTAGCATAGATCTTTAGTTCCTGCAACTATAATTAGTAATTACATATGATGATTCCTTTTTGCAATTGGTGTAGTTCTTTCCTTCCTACTATGGTAGTCAGTCCTTGCATTTGATGAATGATACCTTCCCTTATGCAAATAGGATAATTTATTTAGAGTAGATTCTTGACTCTTCATGCAAGCTTTCTTTGCAAGCTAGTTGAAGGAGTGGTCTTTGTATGCCTTGATCTAATTCAATGACTGAAGGTGACATTAGTATAGCTTGACCTACTGTGCATATAGAACTATTACCTCTAAGTTTGTATGAATCCCGGATTGATAATTAAAGTTGGTAGCACTAGGAGTCTCAACACGAAAAATTTCAAGTGTTTTGGTAATCCATTTTGGGTGACCTTTTTGAGATTTTCTTCATTACCCTATTGATTGAGATGGGGCTACATCAATATTTAGCCATCCAAACCTTTTAATCACATCACTCAAAGGGTGTTTCTTCTCTAAAGAAGTGGATCATTTTCAATGCATGCATGAAATTATTTGAAAGTTTCAAAAGATTTTGATCTACTTTTCAACAAGTATGCTCTATGCATCTTTGTATAATGATCAATAAAATTCATCATCTATATATTACCATTTTTCAGATGGAATAGGAATAGGACCACAAAAATCAAAATGAATTAGTGAAAGATTTGTATGTGCACTAGAAGAAGAATCATGAAATGGTTGTTTGATATGTTTTCCTAAGATACAAGAATCACATTTCTTTAGTTTCCTTGGAATAAATGGGTAACTAGGCATGCCATTCTTTTTTAGTAAAAGAAGACTATCACAATTAAGATGTTCACATATTACATGCCATAGAAGTATGGATGGAAATGTACTTTCATTTGATTGAAAAATGCATGCAAAGTTGTGAGCATGAGTAAATATTCCTTGTAGCATCAACAATATTTATTCTTATACTCCAATCATCACAATTGTGATGTCATATTGTTTACTTATCTCTACTTTCCCCTCAAACATGTGAATAGAGTGGCCTTATTGATGAATGTGAACAAGGTACAATAGGTTTCTCTATAGTTCTAGAAGGTAGAGTAAATCATGCAAAAGAAAATTAGGAAGTCTGGGAAGTTTAAGCCTAATGGTGCCAAATCCAGATGGCCCTAAGACATGACTTGTCTGCAAATTCTATTCCATGTACATTTTCACTAAGGTCTTTAAAGATTTATTTCTAAAAATTCATATAGTAAGTTACACCTATATGAAGCAATCATGCATCTTTCCAGGAAGAAAATGAAGTATGAAACAAATCTTCAGTTTCTCCAATAATGCAATGAGAAGCAATGTAATGAATAGATTCATGTGCTTTGCCTTTTGTTGGATTTTGTGTTTTACCTTTATCTTCTTTTTGGTCTTGCTTGATTCTCTCCTAGTGAATTTTGCATGTGGATGCATCATGTCCATCTCTATTACAACAAATGTAGCATAGATAAGATCTTTCTCCTTTATGGTGTTTACCCCCCCTTCCTCTATTCTTCATCCCATGTCCTTTTCTTTTAGGAGAATCACATGATTGATTCTTCTCTTTCTGAGCAAGGAAAATTTCTTCTCCACAGGCCTAATATGTTGTCTTCCTCTTCCTGGAATATTTATCTCAGTTTGCAAACCTTTATAGTAGTGTGTCTAAAGTAATGGCCTTAAGTTGTGCATTAGCTACTAGGGATTTGAGGTAGTTAGAGTATATAGGGTAGAGGGCCTCGATAAATGATTTGAGAGGAATTTCCATTTTAACTCTATTGGCATCCACGTCATGTAGGATGGCTCCAATATCTGAGGCTATGGCTAAGGGGTCATCTTCTTTCAACTCAAGGTTGGATAAATTTACCATCAACTATATAACTTCCAATTATAAGTGTGAGGCATAAATATCTTTCAGTTTTTTAAATGCACCATAAGAACTTGTAATTGGAACTATATGATCATTTACCTTTTCACTTAGAAAATCAACAACTAGGGCATAATCTATCGTTGTTCACCCAAATGGATCTCTTTATTTGGAATGTGATTGGAAGGTGCATTGTCATCCTCTCCCTCATAGATGTATTTTCATAATTCATTAAAAATGAGGGTATGTTTTATATTCCTTGACCATTCTTTGTAGTTATCCTTTCCAGTGAGTACTACTCCAACAATGGATATGAGAGAATCCATATTTGTTAACTTAGGACCAATATTATTTGAGTTGAGATATTAAAAATCTTCTCCAAAGAAAATAATCATTCATCCCATGAGAAATTTCACAAGAAAATATACAATAGGATAGCCAACAATGAGGAATGGAAATGACCTACCAATAAACCATGCATCTTTGAAATATAAAGTGACACCGAAAAATAAGAGAGTTCAATACCAATACTAGCAAGAAACTAACCAATAATCATTGCTTGCATAGTTTGTATTGTAGCACTTAGAAAAGAACCAATTATAAGAAGCATGGTACGGTCCTAGTTGAAATGTCCTCCTCTTGCCAAGTTTATTAGCTAATGCACCTCCAGAAAATGATCCAAAAGTGGCACCTACAAGTTTTTTGCTAACAAATGCAATGCACGATTTTTATGGACCTATTCTTGTGCTAACAATTGCAACATGTGCTGCTTCCATGTATAAGGAAATGATGAAACAAGTAATATATTTTAAAAATGAGTTTCAATTACCAAACATTGTGTCAAAAACTTCTAAGAAGCCATAGATAAGACAACTGGAAAATCCCACCTTTGAAAAAAAATTGGAAGCTCCCACATTGGCCCTGAACTATAAATGGTTGTCATTGTTAGACATATTTTCTTCAAAATATGTCTGATCGTCCTTCGGAAATCCATATAAAAAAATTATGATGTGGTAAATAAGGAGGCATTGTGCCCAAAGAACCATAACCCGAATATGATGTTCTAGGTAATGGATATTCCCATGTCATGAACATTGATATGAATTCAAAACTTATAGAGTAGTTTCCTATGACCCATAAATTGCAAGAACATCAAGATTCACAGTTCCAACACTGCCATATCGATACCCATAACTACCCAACCTCAAGTGCACTCGATACGAGCCTACTGAACCAAGCAAGATCTAAATAAATGACAAGAATGCAGCCATTTGCAACAACAAAGATGGATTAAATGATGATTCCAAATAGACATAAGCCCGGGAAGGTTTTGGCTATGACAAGCCCAAATAGAATTAAACACCTTGAGATTCTAGATAAGGAGAAACATGCAAGTTTACGAAAGACACTTCATATTCAGAGATATAAGAGTGGAGCATTATTGTATCACATGCAATATGTGTTTATAAAAGACCAATGTTAGATGTGAGGGGAACATTTTTGGGAGCTATGGGAGAACTGATGGGCAAGGCGACAATCAAGAAGAGGAGTTACATTAAATGACAAAGTCTAAAATTAGCATTAAGATCATCTCAAGCTAGGTGAGTGAATCCCAAACTTGGATATGATTACATTAATGAGAATATAATTATATAAGAGAAAAGAGCGGCTTTCATTATTCATCTTCAAAACCTGGTTCTTATTGCGTCGAGAGACACTCTCTATCCCAGTATGGAAGAGATGATGTAAGGTTATGTTATGTAATGTGATGTTATGTTATTGAAGCATATTGACCCAATCAGATTACATAACAATAAAAATAAAGATAAAAATAAAATAAAAGTAATAAAAGTAATATTTATGATTATTAATTATTAATAATTAAACTAGCCTAGATTCATGTTAACTTTAGATCTGCTAAGCTCTACGAGAGATCAAAGCTCTTGAGGTGCAAACCTCTTTTAGAGTGAAAAGATATTTGATCCCTCTCGGGGCTTGGTAGATGTGGAATTAAGATGGATCTAGGTTGGTTTTAATTATTGAATTTCCCCTTAGTTACATATTTACATTTTATTTAAACAATCCTAACATATTAGGTGTCTAATAAATATAGTGAAATATTAACTACAAAAACATAAATATTAATAATTTATCTTATATTTTGCAAAGTAAAAGCTATTGTAAATATTTTAAAAATAAGTTGTTACATTTATAAATAAAGATTTGAAATTTTTATATTCATGAATATTTGTATGGTATGAAATCAATACATATAACATCACATACTTTTATTTTTTTGGGTTAATTATCATTTTTCTAAAATTATTATTTTTCTTTTTAATTTAATTATTGCTTTTCATTATGACAATGGAATCTATAATACCATCCACACTTCAACTATATCACCAATTCACTTGTAATTAAAGTCATGAGCAATTTAAACGATTACTCATTTGATTTAAAATAGATGACCCCACCGAAGATATCAAAAGTAGGTTTCGGGGGTTCATATTTATAGAAGGATTTTTTAGGAGAATGTATGATATATAGATTGGATTGGGAATAAACGAGTCTAGATCCATCTTAATTTTGGATTCACCAATTGTGTAGAGGGAGAAAATTTCTTTCCATTTTAAACTACTTTTGCATTTCAATAAATTTAATCCCTCTGGGCACTTAATAGATCTATAGTTAAGATGGATCTAGGTGAGTTTAATTATTAACTATAATTAATTAAATTTTAATTATAAATATCAATATTAATATTATGTTTTTCTTTTTTTACCTAGTAAAAATGTTCAAGATTACATCTCTACCATCCTCGAATAGAATATTTACATAGGATTTAAGTTTACTTATGAACCTAAAATATAAAGAATTTTTTTAAAAAAGTGGATGGGTAACAGGAAGTTTTGGATAAAATATAATATTATATTATTAAATGCCAACTGATATTTACTACCATCCCCACCTAATAAAAAGTGGCGAGGGGTGGGGGGAAATACTAGTTAAAATGTAATATTATTACATTTTACCTAATATTTCCCCCACCTCCTCCCCTCACCCGAAATCCTTTTCATTATTCATTTCTAAAATTACCATCCTCAATCCATCATAGCTTTATATAATCATTATTACACATAAATTAAGAGAACATATTAAAGATATTATATTAAAGTGATTATCAAAATAGTAATTAGAATGGAGAGGAAACTATTGTTCTGTAAGTTGCGCAGTCATGCTTAACCTGACTCTTCTTAAGAAAACCTTCTTGAATCACCAAATAGTCTCGAGGAGCGTGATGAGTAAGTCAGGCCATTTCTAGCAGGAAACATGCATTTATAGCCCTTGGTCATCTCTTCACTTACCATAGTCATGTGGGCAACGTCAAAGCTGACTCCAAATTTAGTCCATGCAATAGCTACATCAAACAATGTTCAAACTACTCACATTCTCATGGAAAACCTAGGGATACACAATAACATAAATACACTCTAAAAAATATATACTATTATCTTCCCATATTCCTAGTCTTTCCAGTGAATCAACTCTGTAAAATTGGAGGGTAGATTTTATTAAAAACATCTAAATCACCTTGAATGAAACCCCAACAATACAACAATTCAAACTCTGGTTTTGAACTGCTCACATGTTACTCTCATCCAAGGGAAGGAAAACCCTTGCAAGGATGTTTGATGTATTCTCTCGTCTCAGGCCTCTTGCTAATGCATACAATCGAAACTCTCAGGCCTGATCCACTACTCAGAACCTTACATATCTTAAAATAATTAATCCAACTAATAACTTTGAAGTTCTAACCCTAGACCCTAATATCTATGACATAATTAATGTCATTATGGCAGATGTAACTATAAGTTGTAGGTTCTTGAGTTCAGGTGAAATGTCCTAACCAACAAATCAAATGCAAAGCTCTGAAGCTTCTACACATATATATACATTATGTATTCATCCATTCAATGATATTAACAAAGCATAGAAAAAGACATGGGGCCATCAAATAAATCCATACAAATTCCCAACATTAACATATCCAGAAAAATGTTTTACCTTTATAGGTTACATGGATTCAACGCCATCATTTTATACAACTAATTATGTATCTAAATATAACATCAAACTAATATGGATCTAGACTAGTTTAATTCCCCCCTTTAGATTATATTCCACATAAATACTACAAGTCAACTTTTATGGGGTTATTTTAATTTTTTAATTTTGTTATTTTAATTTTATTTTCACCAAGTTAAAATTTTTACATTACATTATGTTACATTAAGTTAGACATCTCTACAATATTTTAATTTTTTTTTACCAAGTCAAAATGTTTACATTACATTATGTTACTTTGTGTTACATGTATTTAACATAAATTAATGTAATGTAGCGTAAACATTTTGACTTTGTCAAAATGTTATTCAAGAAACTATCCTTGCATCTCCCTAGATTTCTGATAACTGGAAGGTGGACAAGTTTGAGGTGGCTATTCTCAAGAACCTCAATTTGGATCCTTCTATGATCCCTTCTGCAACATTTTTGGAGAAAGTCACACGTCCTCCTATTTTGAATTCCTATTATTCGCCCTCGAGCTCCTTCATTAAGTCGAGCTTTGATGGGGCCTCTAAAGGAAACCCTCGAGCTTCCAGATGTGAAGGGATTTTTAGGGATGAAAATTATTTACCATTACAAATTTTCTCGATGTCATGTGGGATTTCTAGTAATAACTTTATTGATTTTTTGGTTGTGGAGATAGGTCTAGTCATTGCTATTAGGAAATGTTTTCAATTATTACAAGTGGATGGAGATTCAAATTCTATAATTCATTGTATCCAAAAACTTTTAAACGGACAACATTTCACAAAAAAAATGCATAATTGGTGTTTGGAGGACGTAGTTTCTAGTATCAAAGCTCTGATCTCAAAGTTTGGCTATATTATTATTCACCATACTCGTCATCAGGGGAATACAGTGGCAGATTCACTAGCAAATTTGTGGTGCAAGTATCATAACCTTAATTTGGATGAATCATGGCCTATCTTTCATACACATGACAACTTTCATCTTATAAAGTAGAGGGTGGAAATAGAAAAAGCCTCCTCAGATAGAGGTATCCCCAATGGGGGTGTCTTTAATGCTTCATGGAAAGACATTCATTAATCCATATCGATAATGAGGGTGTGAGTATGGAATCTATTGATGTTCAAATCATGTGCCATGCCGAACACCTATCCATACCTCATCCTCGCATGTCATGGAAACTGATCCTATGGTTGGGGTCTACAACCCTTGTCTCTTCACTTTAAATGCTCAGAGGTAGCTGTAATTGAGACGAGGCTCGTTGTTAATATTCACACCATCATTTTTCAATTTTCAGATCAAATGCACTAGTTATCTCTGGAAGGATTAGCCCATGCCTCTGGGGAGCCTCACAAAGGGTTTTGTGATCTCATTGTTGAGCACATGAGAAAGGGGAGGAACACTTGTTTTAAAACATGTGTCGAGTTTAACACATGTCCTTTCCAGGACCTGATGTGCTCTAGTAAAAATTTGTTTTCTTTGGGTCATCATTCGACATCCTCCCATTATATACACATGGGATTTTAGCAAGGTGCTCACATTATAATGTTATCTAGGGTGGTGGGGAGGATGACTCTTCACCTGACTACTTTTCGTTATTAATTTGGGTACTCTCGGCCTGTTGGGAATATTTGTTTCTTTCCCTTCATCAATATACCATTAGTTCTAGTTCGACTGGCAAGAAAACATATATTCAACCCTTTTCCTTTAGTTATGGGAGCACCACAGTGGGTCAATTTTTTTCATCTTTTTTTTGCATAACAAAGCATTTGGGTCAACCTTCGAATTGGTGGTTGTTCTAATCAAACTCAAGCTTCTGTGATCCATATTTTGATTATTTGAAGACATTTTCTACTGACCTCGATGCTCCAAGGAACTGATTCTACATGTATTTCATTTAATTTCCTAGTCTTGATGTGTGGAGCTTTCTATCCTAGTAGTTTCTTTGTATTGCTTTAATGGATGCAACTTCATGTTCAGTTTAGTAAGGTATTATAGGGGCTAGGTGTCCTTTGTTGCTTGCACTTATAGACTAGGGTTTCTTACTGTGTTGGGAAATTTGGGTGTTTCATGTCTCAGGAGTTGAACCTTTTGTTATATCCCTCTAAAGGTTCAAGGTGTTGTGGTTGTGATAGTTGAGGTTTGTTTTACTTTGAAATGGGTTTTATACCTTAAAGTGCTATTGTGTTCAGTCTTTTCTGAGGGGAGTCTAATTGAGGACTATCAGGATAGTCCACAATATATTGGTATTGGGGTCCACTTGTATGGTTTTGGGGATGACTTTCTAGTGTTTGTGTAGAGTTTAGTTGAGTCGAGGGTTTGTTCTTTCCTGTGTCCTATTGGTTATAAATATGTTCAACTTTGTCAGAAATTCACATTCCCCTCAGTATACATGCCTCCTCAACAAAGACTGCCAAGTTGTAGAGGGGTACGAGCACTTCTACTCCTCACTGACATAGATTGTTTGGGTGGGAGTCAGTGGCAAAGTATTTTGATTCTATTCCTATTGAAGTCATGAGATAAATTCTCCACCTTGAATAAAAGGAGTTTGGCGATTGCCAGTACTCTGATTCTGAGGTAGGAGAAATTGGTCTTATGTGGATCCCTGACTTGTGGAAATTCCGAAAAGGAAGACTTCACTTTCTACATTCAATGGTAGTGCATCTACAGACAGATACCCTCTTGTGCATGGTTCTCAAAGAAAAGCATGTGGATAACTATAATCTTTTTGCATGGCAAGAGGACATCAAGAGACTGCTCTGGAATGTACAATTCAACTTGGACGATATTGGATCACGATTGAGTGGGATTGAGAAATACGTGGTCTTTGAGTTGGACTCTAAGAAAAAGGAGCTCAATGACCCTCCTGCAATCATCAATGCACCTCTTGTTACCACCTCTCCTCCTAGCATTGTCGCTACTTCTCATAACTCATCACCTCTCTCTCCAGTTATTATCTTAGACTGATGTGTGAATGGATGGTTTAGTTTTTGTCTTTCTCTATCAGCGGTCTTGCTTTGTGGAAATCTGGGTGGCACCCTCAAAGTCCTTGATAGGAAACATGGCAGTCAATATCATGGTCATTTTGCAATTGTATGAATTGTGGTCTCATTTTAACATAAAGAAGGCGTATTCTACTTCCTCACCTTCTCTGCAAGTTTCCAAATGATATATTTTGTTATAAACCTGGTAATGTTTAGTATTGACTTGCTTATGGATGATACTTTGTATTATTTTGTTATAGTGAAATGATCCTTGTCAACAAAATTGGCACTGGACCATGAATATATTAAGGTGTCAACTTCTTGGTCTTATATTTTGTTCTTCGTTTATGTAACACCTTAGTCTTTTGATAAGTTAATAGGTAGAAATAGTTCTTAATGTGTTTTACCTAATTAGAGGCATGATCTCCCAAGTCATTGCTTTTAACCTGATATTAGTTATATTTGCTCAATATAATCCTTTGTGTTATTAATAAAAAACTTTTGTATCACATTATAAAAAAAAAATATTGCATATCTTTTAACATTTTGGAATACTAAGGTAGAAAGCACCTCTCGGCAATTAGCATGATTGGGGCCGGAAATATAATTTCTTAGATGGGTGTATTGTTTTTTAAAAGTATGAACTATAGTTGAGGAAAGGAAAACTACGTGAAATTTCAAAGTGGAGAGTCAAGTCGATGGTCCATATGGGCACGTGGCCTACGTAGTTAATGGAATAAAATGTGTGGACTTTTCGAAGCCGCGTCATGCTCTCCACAATTTTTTGGCGAATAGCAATATTTTTTTGGAGGAAGCGCAGACTGTTCTATTTTACTCAATTTTCGCGAATTGCGACCTTTATTTGGAGGAAGCGAAGACTGCTTTATTTTCTACGGTTCAACTTTTCTGAATTTGTCTGTGAGTGATGAACTTCCTCCGGAAGCGAAAACTATTTTATTTTCTACTGTTCGATTTTGGACAGATTGAAGATTCATCGGTGACATTGAGTTGTGAAAAGCTCGAGTGAGTGACTCTCCTTATTATCTCTAATGACTCACGTCAATGGTGTACATAAAATGACAAATCTTACACGCGCGCTGCTCAACATGAAATGTCACACTCAGTAAACAATTTGGACAAAAAGCCTTTTGTCCGCAGCCCGTTACTCTCTTTTCTTATTTTCTTCCTGTCAATATCGATTTAAAAAACAAAAAAAAAAAAATCTCATTATCACACAAGTATTGGATTGTTGTGATAATAACAACGAACCAAGCAAGTATCACGAAAGTGAAGAAATTATCAATGTTTTATAATGATTTTAATCAAAATTAATATTTTTATTATATTTGATATTAATTTTTTTTATTTAGAATATATATGTCTTTATTTTAAAAATCAATTTTACTTTGAGTATAGATTAAATTATATATTTTTTTCATGTTGGATTGTAAAATGTGCTTCTTGACACAATTATTTGAAATTTACTCATTTTACTCAGTTTATCTTGTTTTATATTGACATAATTGGTAAACGATCAACATTTTATGTGTGTGAGTGTCTAAGATTAATCCAATCATTTGAAATTTAGTTACTTCCCTTGGTTGAAATTATAGAGTTATTAAGAAGGATCATGATAAATTTATCTACTTCAGTTTTCAGTATTATAACGCAATGTGTAGAAAATCAAAACTGTGTATTTATATGTATAGGATCAATCTAATCATTTCAAATTTACTCAAGTTATTGGGAATGTAGAGTATTAGTTAAAATCACAACTAAAGAAACAATGTTGAATGCTAAAAAATATGCACTAAAATCAATGCATAAACACTCAAATCAATGTATATATATATATATATATATATATATATATATATATATATATATATATATATATCTTTAATGTTTTGATTTTATTATAAATGTCAATTTCGAATTTATACATCTATTTTATAATATTAATGTCAGATCTTAGACTTTTATGATCTATATTGATAATAAGATTGTCTTTCCGATTAATCACATTGTCGAGATTTGCTTGACATTTTGAACCAACTAATGTGGTTCACCTTTGTCCTAAGGAAGAACCACATTAGTTGGTTCAAAACGACCAAATCTCAAGAATGTGATTAATCGGAAAGATGATCTTATTATCAATATTAATTTTTTTTAGATAATAAAATCTTCTCATTAGTCTTTTATATTTACTTTAATTAATATACATATTAATAAATTTAATATTTTTATTAAAAATTTATACACTATTATTGTTTTTAAGTCAACAATTTCTATTAATTCAAGGAAAATTTACATCGTGAGGAGCATAGCTTCAAAACAACATTGATCTCACTCCTATCGGCTTTGTTAGCTAAATGGTAAAGACAAAAAGACATAGACATTAACAAGAGAAAACTTGACGACCAAAGTCCAATTGCCCAAGTGGACCAATACTGTCCAAGAATCAAAAGACATCTCAAAGTCATCATTAAACACTAAAATTACCTGGAGTCGAGTCGTTAGGGTCATCGCCCCTTGGTTGGCGAAACACTTCATGAACAAGTGCCTCCATGTGTGCCATTCTCCCTTCAAAGTTGTCAACAACCCCTAGAGCCACTTCTAATGTCTACAAAGGGAGACTATCTAATCCATCATGTGCCACTTATATTTTTAGAGATCATTCATAAAACCAATGACCTCGTTGTGGTCATCGTTTTGATCCACTAACAATTGTTCTACTGTTATTATCACCTAACAAATTTGTGCTTCAAGAGAGTCAAAAGGTAGAGGCATGTCTACACATCCAAGGGAGATGGTGTTTAGTTGTTCTAGCTCCTTCCCTTCATCCTACTAGTCCACATGATGCACGACCCACTAGTCACAAGGGATCACCCCTTTCTGTACCTGTCCTTGCTAGTAATGTATGAGACCCCCACTGATACCCTTTCTTGGTCCACACCACAACTACCATTCAACATCCCAGCTGCCAAGACAAAAGATTTTTCCCCACACCCAAAATCCCTCAAATGCTAGCTCATCCTTGCACCACTCAAATGACCCACTTCAATACTCCAACCAGCCCCACGAGGTCCACCACACCATGTCCCAAAAGCATAAAATGAAAGCCCCTCATGGCGAGGTTAAGCCACCAGCAAAACCACTACCTTACCACATGTCTACAGACTCTCCATCTCTGCCTATAGCTTCTGGTTGCAACCATAGGGAGAATTATTCTACTTGTCACCAATTCTTCACCACTTCATTGCTCCAAAAATAAGAAAACACCACAAGGGAAGGCACACACTTCCTTGGGGTATTTAACATTCACACTAGCCATCCCATCCTAAAACCAAGACATCCCACACTCTACTTCGGGAACACTAAAAATCAGAAACCATATTACAATAATAAAGAAACAAGAAACTGAGACTTGAGTCCAAAATGAAATAGAAGAGCCCTCCATTGGCACTAATGTCATTCTATCGATGGTGTGGTCCTCACGTTGTGCCATCGAGGATTCACCCACTACCATAGCCTCCTAGAGCCAACCAGGGTCCTAAACAATGAACAACAAGCCCAAAATAGAGAAAACTATCAATTGGCAAAGAATCCATACCAACCCAAGCATGACCCCAATGCATCCACCTTACATACAAAGAATTGAATAGACCCAACTACCTAAAGCCTCCAACCTGGGTCACTTGTTTGACCACTGAACAGAGGCCTCCAACACAAACTCCCCTCAAATTGCTAACCTAACACTACATAATGCTTACCACAGGTAGTAGCAAGCACCATGCTCACAATAGAGCCAATAGAGTGGTCAAAACCAAACAAAGCAAAGTAATTGCTGAAACCATCAATAGACTGACTAGAAAAAATTACTTGCTCGAAAGCAAGGATTGCTGGCCCGAGACCCAAACAGAGGATAAACACTAATGTAGAAGCCACTACACACCAAACTTGCATTGAATTATCCATGTCCATAGCAACACAATGCATCCTAGGGTCCCAAATGGCACTTTGAGTCACCAACAGAGCCCATGTTGCACCATACTTCTCCCACACATAGCACACATTAATCATCTTCAGATCAAGAGCATGGAATGTCTTGACTTGTAAGCCACCCTTCGCACCTCTAGAATTTACTCCCCTTGCAACCCTATCCCTCATCACCCAAAACCTGCAAATCAGCCCCATGACCATCCGAAGACAAGTTATACTCAAGAAACTCTTCACTCACGGAGTGCCAAATAAAGCGTTCCTAAGAAATTTTAATATCATTGATGATACATGGCGTGTAAATTAAAGCCCATGTCTTGCACCTCCATTCGAGCACTTGACACCTCAAAGAATTTATACACTATTATTAATAATACGTATTTTCATTATAGTATATAAAAATTAACATAAATCGTATTTTAATAAATTAATATTATTTACTAAATTTAATTCATTTTATTTTATAGTATAATAATATTAAAATAAAATATATATAATTATTATTCACGATAAATCGAATTAATTTACATAGTGATTCAATATATTAATCATTTATTCAATATTCTATACTGTAATTGTATACATCTTATTCAAATAATTATATATGGTATTTTATTAATTTTTATTTAAAATTGATAATTTTATGTAAAAATTATACAAATTTATTTAAAACATATTTCATATATTATTATAATAATATAAATACTAATAATATCATTAATTCATATATTATTAAGAAATAATTTTCCAATGAATAATAAGTATATATATTTTAAACATAGTTCAAGTATGGAGATATATCAAATTTTCTAAAATGTATTTTTTTTAAATTGTTAATTTCATATAATGTATTAAATTTTTATATTAAAGAAGTGATCTTACTTAATATTTGATAAATCTAATTTTAAAATAAATTTATATTTATTTAGTTTTTTAATATTTTAATATTTTGATACATCTATATACACACAATTATTTATTTATTTTTGTTTTCATATTACTTATTTAATTTTGTTTTCATACAAACAAGTAAAATTTAATCTCATTTTTTTGTTAATTAATATCTTATATATATATATATATATATATCAAATTATAATTTAGTCTAAAATTTTTCCTTTTATTAATAAATAAACAATAACATCTCATTATTATTATTTAATCAATACCTTCCTGTGGTCAAGCACCTTTAATATCTAACTTTTATTTCTTAATTGTATCTCTTTTATTTCTTAATTAGTTTTATTCAATTTTCTCTTTACTTTTACTTTTATTTTGTTATTGTATTCACTCTTGCCCTAGAGTTCTCTATTTTGTCCTCCTTTTTATTTTGATTTCTCTAATTTATCCTTCCAACTTTTAATTTTCTATTTTTTGATCTTTCATCCCTCTATTTTGTCTTTCTTTTTATTTTGATTTCTCTAATTTATCCTTCCAACTTTTAATTTTTTATTTATTGATCTTTCATCCCGTACATTGTGTTGCCTTCAATTCTCTATTTTGTCCTCCTTTTTATTTGATTTCTCTAGTTTACCTTTCCAGCTTTTAGTTTTCTAATCATTGATCTTTCATCCCACTTGCTTTCATTAATTCCTTTATCCTCTATTTTTTTTATTTGTTTTATTATATCTTCTTCGTTATTATCGTATCCTCATGTATTGGTTTTTATTTCTTACTTACCTTCATGTCTTGGTTTTTATTTCTTAGGTTTTATTTAGAATATTTGTTTGATTGGTTGATTTTTAGGTTTTTTTTAATAACTTCCTATTTTATTTTATATTCTTATTTTTTTAATTTTTTAATTTTCCTTAATTTTCTTAATTTATTTTATTTTATTAATTAATGTTTTTTATAATTACAAATTTTATAGCCCCATGGGGGTAGGCAAGTTAGTAACCACAATGTGGTGAAGTTCATTAAAAAGGCAGGTTCTGTACTGATGGTCACGAGTTCAAATTCCTCAGACTAGCCCGGAGCTGTGGAGAGGGGCGGGCGCAGTTCCCAGGGGTTATAGTGGTAGCAGTCAGAATCGACCCCGTGTTACATGAGTTGTGAAGCTACTCTAGTTGTCGATTCCTATGTAATAAAAAAAAAAACTACAAATTTTATTGGCATCTCAATTATTACTAATTTGATTTTTTTTTTTAATTCTTTAGGGCCAGCTCTTTTTGCACATGTATTTCTTTTAATTAGAGTAAACTCTACCACGTTCTAGTCCATCATGATAAGGTACAATGTAAAAGATTAATGAAGGAAACTAATGTGCATCACACTTCATGGTTCTAAATCTAGGCCTCTAGATACAAAATAGAATTTCCACTTTTGCCATGCTCAGTTTATATAAAAAGGAAATGCTAAATGCATTTATAAAAAATGTTTTTAGTGTTGTAACAATATATTAAATGTTATATATAATGTTGAAAACTTAAAAATATATTTGATCCAATTTTTTATAATTTATAGGAAAATTAAAATTATTAATTTAGTCATAATTTTTTAAATTATTTTAAATAATTATTGTTCATGTGGTGTTTTAAAATTTTTAACACAAATAATTATAGATATTATCAAGTAGGGTGAAGTAATTCATATACATTGTTGTGATTGCATAAATGTGAATTTAGTTACATGACATAAAAGAGCGATTTTCGAGATTCATTTTTTCAGGTGGTTTCCTATTCTAAATATTCATATTTCTGCTTATTTACATATCTAAAATTTATTCACAAAATCCCCAAGAATTAGGTGTCTAACATCCCCTGTTAATCCAAAGGGGTGTTTGTGAGTCCAAGCATCATTTTGGAATTTTCAAACTTTTCTCTTCCAAGGGCTTTGGTGAGTATCTCTACAACTTTGTCATTTGTGAAAGATGTCTTAAATTAATCATCTTGGCCTCTACATGATATTAAACTAAATTATACTTTGTCTTGGTATGTTTCGTTCAATTATGCAATTTTGGATTCTTGACCAACTTAATTGTCGAAGTATTATCAATAAGAAAGGGAGTAGAGTTCACTTGTTTCTCTTGCGAGTCTTCAAGAATTTTTCTAAACCACGCCTCCTTTGTTTCTTTTTAACCTACCACATATTCTACCTCTATTGAGGAATTTTCTAGATATAACTATTTGCATGACATCCATGAGACATCATTTGGTCCAAGACTCGTCATATAGCCTGAAGTAGACACTCTATTTTCCCTATCTCCATCAAACTCTGAATCTGAATATCCAATCAAATTGAAGTCATCCACCTGTGAATATTTGAGTCCAAAGTCTTGATTTCCTTTCCAGTACTTATGATAAATATTTTTGCAACAGACTAATGTCTTTCACAAAGCTTTTACATAAACTAGCCATGTAGTTCCAACAAAAAATGAAATATTTATTCTGGTAGTGTTGAGGTAGACAAGAATTTCCACGAGTTGTCTATACATAGTTGCACCCTCAAATTCATTTCCTTCTTTATATGTCAACTTCAAATTTTGTTCCATTAAATTAGACAAAGGATTGCATTAAGTAATGTCAAACTTGTTCAAAAATTCTCTAATGTACTTATTTTGAGAAAGGAATATATACTTTGGGTGTTGGTTCACTTCAATGACCAAGTAGTAGTGAAGATGTCTCAAATCTATGATCTCAAATCCTTTCTTCAACTATTTTTGTATGGATGAAATATAGTTTTCAATGTTCCTTATTATAAACAAATCATCTACATATACCACAATCTAGACAACAATTTTTCCATTTTTTTGAACAAAGAAAGTTTCATCAACAAGATTAAATTGTTTGAAGTTTAATTCTAGAAGATGCTTGGTCAATCTTGCATACTAGTCTTGCGGTGCTAGTTTTAGGCCATATAAGGATTTGATGAGATGCATAATTTTTGTTCTCCTCCTTTCACAGCAAAACCTTGTAGATGAGACATGAATACATTCTCTTTCAAGTCTCCATTAAAGAAAGTATTATTCACATCCATTTTAGACTGCCATGATAAAGAGAGTCTAGATGGTGGCCCATCTTCTATGGGGCGAAAGGTCTTCTCATAATTGACACCTAGTTTTTGTGTAAATCATTTTTCCATGAGCCTTTATTTGTAATTTCCAAGTGATATATCTAACTTATACTTTTTCTTGTAGATCTACTTGTAGTCAATTTCTTTAGTTCCCAATGGAGGGTCCACCAACTTCCATGTTCTATTAATTATGAGACCATCCTACTCCTACATTTCTTATTTCCATTCATCATGAGAAGTAGCTTCTTTAAATTAATTTGGTTCAAAATTAGTAGAAAAATTAAATTCACAATAATATGAAACATCCATATCATCAATTAAGTTAGAATTATCTATATCACCTACATTTTGTCTGGTGGAACTTCTGGTTCCTATATTTCCAAATTCATCAAGATTAAAACTTTCAATTGTTTATTCTGGTAGTGTTGAGGTAGACAAGAATTTCCACGAGTTGTCTATACATAGTTGCACCCTCAAATTCATTTCCTTCTTTATATGTCAACTTCAAATTTTGTTCCATTAAATTAGACAAAGGATTGCATTAAGTAATGTCAAACTTGTTCAAAAATTCTCTAATGTACTTATTTTGAGAAAGGAATATATACTTTGGGTGTTGGTTCACTTCAATGACCAAGTAGTAGTGAAGATGTCTCAAATCTATGATCTCAAATCCTTTCTTCAACTATTTTTGTATGGATGAAATATAGTTTTCAATGTTCCTTATTATAAACAAATCATCTACATATACCACAATCTAGACAACAATTTTTCCATTTTTTTGAACAAAGAAAGTTTCATCAACAAGATTAAATTGTTTGAAGTTTAATTCTAGAAGATGCTTGGTCAATCTTGCATACTAGTCTTGCGGTGCTAGTTTTAGGCCATATAAGGATTTGATGAGATGCATAATTTTTGTTCTCCTCCTTTCACAGCAAAACCTTGTAGATGAGACATGAATACATTCTCTTTCAAGTCTCCATTAAAGAAAGTATTATTCACATCCATTTTAGACTGCCATGATAAAGAGAGTCTAGATGGTGGCCCATCTTCTATGGGGTGAAAGGTCTTCTCATAATTGACACCTAGTTTTTGTGTAAATCCTTTTTCCATGAGCCTTTATTTGTAATTTCCAAGTGATATATCTAACTTATACTTTTTCTTGTAGATCTACTTGTAGTCAATTTCTTTAGTTCCCAATGGAGGGTCCACCAACTTCCATGTTCTATTAATTATGAGACCATCCTACTCCTACATTTCTTATTTCCATTCATCATGAGAAGTAGCTTCTTTAAATTAATTTGGTTCAAAATTAGTAGAAAAATTAAATTCACAATAATATGAAACATCCATATCATCAATTAAGTTAGAATTATCTATATCACCTACATTTTGTCTGGTGGAACTTCTGGTTCCTATATTTCCAAATTCATCAAGATTAAAACTTTCAATTGTTTTGGTGAGTCATTTTGGGGGAAAATTTTGATATGTCTAGGTTTCTTTATTGATTAAGATGGGGTTACATAAATATTTAGCCATCCATTCCTATCAATCACATCACTCAAAAGGTCTTTATACTCTAAAGAAGTGGTTGGAAATTCATGAGGGGGATACAATGCTTTAGAAGGAGATTCTGTAGATTGATCCAAGATAAGGATCTCCCTTTCAAGATGTGGAATCTCATTATCAAATTCATGATAATTGTTTGCATGAATGAATCTATCCAAATGATCAAAATATCAGTCAACAATGTTGTTAGTTTTGGAAGTGCTGAAGTTTCTAAGTTTACTTAGTTAGAAACCCTCCATGCACTTTATTTGATTTATTCCTACCTACTTGTTATTTTCCTTAACAGGTTATTTACAATGTAAATACTGAAAATAAACATTAGTGCATGCTCAACATATTATAGATCATCAACTAAAAGAAACAAGAACAAAGACACCACATGAGACCATTAATTTTTGGACTAATGTCCCCGGAAAAACCCAATGTGGGAAAATTGGTGCAGCTATCTGAGGGTTTTCCTATTAAGCAATATCAGAGTACAATCTAGGTGTCAAAACTAGCCTACCCAATAGAGAATTTCCTTAGCAGCTATACCTCACAGTTTGAGAGAAATATCCTGGCTGAAACCCCGGAAAACCCTTCCGGCAGCTCCTCAACAAACAACTGCTTCTACAACCCCAGCATCTGCCTAATCTAGACTGCATCAGCCCCTCTCTATCTCACCCTGGCCTTGCGTCAACCTTTCTAGGCATGTGTCAACCCCAAGAGGCCCTACGTTAGCTCTGGGAGCCTCTCCGTCAGCTGCACTGGCCCCTTTGGTGCTTTGCGCAAGACTTGGCTGGCTCTGTGTGGCCCTACGTGAGCCCTTGCTGGCTCTACGTCACCCTCTGATCCAGGTCCGGGTGTGAAGAAGGACCCTTCCAAGACCTTTTACATTCGTGATGTGTTAAATTGCATTTTAAAATAACATTAATGGATACATCTACATGCAAAAAAGAAGAGGAACATGAAAATCATCAACACATGAAAACATAAGTGTTGATAACAGAGTTCGTCCAGCAGGGACTATCTCTCTGGGCCCCGGTGTCAAGATGGTGTAGGCCACTGCATTAAGTGTTGTCAATAATGATGATGTACATAAGAGATGATGTCGTGATCATACAAGGAAATATGCCCTCATGCAGGAGTGGCTCTAAGATATATTCTACTACTGGAATTCTCAATCAAAAGACTCCCATCAGTATGACACAAAAACATGCATGGTGAGCATCCCACCAACATGGCATAAAATGGATCTCAATGCAAAACATGCATGACGACAACAAGAGTATTCCATCAACATACAACAAGGGATCTCAAAACATAACATGATGAGTTATGACAGCAAGTACATTGCATAGAAGATTCCACATCAAATCAAGCAAGGAACCATGACAACATGTAATAAACAAGATCTTGCATCAACATCTATCAAGGATCTGTGCAACATAATGCATAAAGAAGAAGTACATGAACACATCATATACCTCACAACCAAGGGCTATCTGAAGAAGTGGATGTCACACTGCTGAAGCTACTCAGACCATCGATCTCAAGGCATCGATCGTATGAAGATGATCGCTCGCACATCAATGTGGACATTTGCATTGGTACATAGAAAAGTGACTAGAAGAAGAAATGAGAGAATGACAAATCTGAGTGAACCATCAGATTTGTGGCATCGAGTAGTATTGAATCGACTGTCCAAAATATGAATTCTAAGAAGTTGAGAATTCTAGGCTCAAGGAATCTTCTAGATTGGAAATCTGTGACCATATGGTGAATCTGATCTTGCCATTGTGATCCTTGTAGAAAACCATGAAAAGCAAGTATAAACTTGACTATAATCTGACATGGAAAAATTTTACCTGCTTGGGAAAATTTCAAGGCTCATGGTTCTGCTCCCTGTGTTTGCTGAAATCATGGTTCCACGTGCATTCTGAAAATGAACAAAAAATGCAAAACTCTGATGGAGAAATGAGAAATACCATTGCGTTCGTGGCGATGAGAGGTGTAAAAACCATACAAAATTTGTCAATTTCTGACAAAGTGAAAATTTTTCCCTCTTGCAAAATTAATGGTTCCTGCATTAAAATATTAATTAACTACCTCGAAATCTGTGCCCACCTTCTGCCTCCTCGAACTCTATGCATGGTAAAAAATACCGAGTTTATATTAAAAATCCTGGGTGGATATACCAATGTAATTAGTTAGGAGGATTGGTAAGAGTGCTGGTTAATAGGGATGAGGTCGAGCGGTCAAACCCCACCTCCTCCTTTTATACACAAAATTCGTTTTAAAAAAACCAATTTTTGGGTGGTTGGGCCTACCTTGGGTGGCCCACCCCCATACCTTCCTTTACATGCATATAACATATACCATTTATGGTTGGGTGAATGGTTTTACGTTGGCGAAGTTACATATATTTTAAGTTTGTTTGTTTGTTTGTTGTTATTGTTGTTGTTGTTGTTTTTTTTTTTTTTTTTTTTTTTTTTCTTTTATCGGTGCTGCTCGCTTGGGGGACAGCCACGTGGTCTGGGTGGGTTCAACCCCCGCCGGTCCCTTAACTCCCACTATCAATGCATTAAAATTGGCGATCGACATTCAAAATTGACGATCGACGTTGTATCGACAACGCATATATCGGCGATCGGCGCTGATCAGCACCAATTAAATCAGTGATTGGCGCTGATTAAACCGACGATCGACTCTGATTAAATCAGTGATCAATGCTTTCAATCAGTGCTTAAACGGATGTGTCGGCATATATATCGGTGCGATATTATGGGTTGGGGCAATAGGGTGTGGGCCGGGTCCATCATCGATGGCTTGCCCACCCCGATATACATGGTTAATATATATATGCGACATATATATAGTTTCGAAGGTTCGGCAGGGGTTATGGCCACCAATCCTAAACATATATGCGATTTTTTCCAATTGCAATGGTTGTTAAAGGGTTAGGGGGGGGTTATGGTTGCCGATCCTAAACAAGTATATATTTTGTTTTTATATAGTTATTAATAACTATATATTAAAATGAATTTTGTTACATGGTTATTTAATAATAATTTTCCATATTTTAAAAATGATTTTTGTCTCTTATGGAGGTTTAGGAGACCAATGAAAGAACGCCAAGTTTCAATGCTTGATGGGCTACCATGTGGGTCCCATGTGCTTATTGGGATGCCATGTGGCACACTGTGGGCCCCTCTTTTCCTCTGTCATGTCAAACTTTGAAGAGATCTATCTTTCGCATAAAAGCTTGGTTTGCTGGACCATTCACACCACCGTGATCATGACAACGAGATACTTAACATGAACCTATTTCGAGCATAATCCAAACACTTTGATTTTTGAGCCGTCTTTGTCCTGTGTCTCTCTGGAGCCACCTAGATCAATCCTCCTCACTGAGGAGCTTTTGGTCCTCCAAAAGCATGAGAAATAATCTACAACTTCATCTGTACCTTGTCTACATCACAAGCATCCTGAAAAGTTCTTGCTTCCATCTCCTTCACCTTTGTTCTTCGGAGCCTTAAGCAATGAGCTGACACCTACTACTTCTGCAACCTGTAGTACATTGTTTTGCAAATTACATGTTGGAATCACATGACCAACTAAAGACCCAAACATCCCACAGTTGCCATGAGTTTATAAAACACACTCGGTGGTCAAGTTTACAAAAAGATGCATGCAATACCCTAGCTATGACAACAAGGCCAACATATCATTGTTGCTTCAAAGAGTGATGGAAAACACATAATCAATGCAACACATGATTTACATACATAAGGCCAAACACTATTGTTTTGACAAGTGATGGAAACATAACATCAGTTTCAGAGTTTAAAATGCAACTCAAAACATGACCAGACATCATTGTTGCTGACCAAGTGATGGAAACACATAATCACTTTTACATTTTAAAATGCAACAAATGATTTACAAAAGAATGACCATGAAATGACAACATGTCTAGAAACCATTTTTCACTTATCAATGTGAATGGGTCACCTCCTTGAGGTGGTTTTGCTTGTTGAACAATTGCTCTTCCTGGTTCACGCACCGACGCTTTGTCTTTAAGGCGCTGCTCTGGATGGAGCCTCCAACAAGTGGCTCTTTGATGGCCATTTCTATCACAATGACTGCAGTAGGCTTTCTTCCTCCATATCTGCTTAACCTGTTTCTTTTCATGCTGTTGAGAGGGTATTTCACACCTCATGAGTGCTTTCATTCTTTTCCAACACTTATAAAAGGTATGGTTAAGTAAACCACAAAAGGTACATGTTTTTTGATGCCTTGATCTTCGTTCATTATTAACAACATGATCATAATCAAAATGAACATTAGAAGATTGAAAATGCTTATACCTTCCTTTGTTTTTCCTGATGTCAGTATGGCGATGAGAGTTTTCCTCTACTCTCTCCCTGCAATGGAAACTGCCATGGGATGATGGGGATGTGTTCCCATCATTCTCTTTCCTCAACGATTTCATCGATATCTCAGATGACTTTGACACCTTCGAGCACTCTCCTTTAGTGTATCTCGAGCCTGCAAACTGATGTTCGTGCACAACCTCCAAGGGTTGAGTCATGCCTTGGTTGTTAACACCAAGTTATTTTTTCTCCTCGTGCCTCATCCTTGTAAGGAGCCTCATGTTTGTCCCTGTAATTGGGATCTCCAGATATCCAACAGACATCATACTATGAGAAGATGAAATCGAAAGGAAATCAACATCTTTTACCTTCTATTTCTATTTGGAAATATCTGGTGAGGGTTTCTCATCATCCATTGTTGGTGGTTCGCTAACTGTCATGGTGCATTCCCCAACTTCTTTCCTGACATACCAAGTCCTGCCTGACAGGGTAATTCCTCTACTTTAATGGGGTTGACAATGCCTTGGCCATTAATGCCCAAGCTTTTTCCTTCATATCCTATTCTCTTCAACAGTTTGAAGCCAATTCCTGTGGTATGATTTTCAAAAATAGCAAAATCATTATTAGGAAACATACATGAAGATGGAGAACTACTTTTTACCTCACATGGGTCTCGCTGCAGCTTTTCCAAGGCCTCGTCCTTTTCTTGCAACTGTCGTAGAAAACTTTGTTTTTCCTCTTTCTCTTCATGTAGATGCATCTTCAATTCATCATTCTCTATTTGAAGATTATGTTTGTTTTGCTTCAGTTCTTCCATGGCCTCCTCTGTGGCTTGCAACTGAAGCTGCAATCGCTCCTTTCCCTTTGTCTCTTTCTATAGAGTTTCATACATGATTTCCACTCTCTTGGAAATGTTGACCATGGTCTCATACATCGCTCTTTCATCCTCTGTCATTGTTCACACTGCCATTCACATCAACACAAAGACCACTTGATCCAGGTCCAGGTGTAAAGAAGGACCCTTCGAAGAAATTTTACTTTCATGATGTGTTAAATTTCATTTTAAAAGAAGATTAATGAATACATTTGCATTCGGAAAAAAAGAGGAACATGAAAATAATCAACACATGAAAAGATAAGCGTTGATAATAGAGTTCGTCCAGGAGGGACTACGTCTCCGGGCCGCGGTGTCAAGATGGTGTAGGCCGCTGCATTAAGTGTTGTCAATAATGATGATGTACACAAGAGATGATGTCGCGATCATACAAGGAAAAATTCTCTCATGCAGGAGTGGCTCTAAGAGATATTCCACTACTAGAATTATCAATCAAAAGACTCCTATCAGTATGACACAAAAACATGGATGGTGAGGATCCCGCCAATATGGCATAAAAGGGATCTCAATGCAAAACATGCATGATGACAACAAGAGTATCCCAACAACATACAACAAGGGATCTCAAAACATAACATGATGAGTTATGACAGCAAGTGCATCACATAGAAGATTTTGCATCAGGTCAAGCAAGGAATCATGACAACATGTAATAAACAAGATCCTGCATCAACATCAATCAAGGATTTGTGCAACATAATGCATAAAGAAGAAGTAAATGAACACATAATATACCTCACAACCAAGGGCCATCTAAAGAATTGGATGTCACACTGCTAAAGCTACTCAGACCATCGATCTCAAGGCATCGATCGTATGAAGATGACCGCTCGCACATGAATGTGGAGATCTACACTGGCACTTAGAAAAGTTACTAGAGGAAGAAATGAGAGAATGACAAATTTGAGTGCACCATTACATTTGTGGAATCAAGTAGCACTGAATCGACTATCCAAAATCCGAATTCTAAGAAGTTGATAATTCTGGGCTCAAGGAATCTTCTAGATTCCCTCAGGATTCCTCAAAGATTCTGCGCCATGGATCGACTAGAAATATGCAACCCAGATGGAGAAATGAACAACACCATTGCACTCGTCGTGATGAGAGGTGTAAAAACCATATAAAATTTGTCAATTTCTGACAAAGTGAATTTTTTGCCCTCCTGCAAAATTCATGGTTCCTGCATTAAAATATTAATTAACTACGTCAAAATTTATGCCTGCCTTTTGCCTCCTCGAACTCTGTGCATGGTAAAAAATACTGAGTTTATATTCAAAATCTTGGGCGGATATACCAATGTAATTGGTTAGGAGGATTGGTAAGAGTGTTGGTTAATAGGGATGAGGTCAGGCAGTCAAACCCCACCTCCTTCATTTTATACACAAACTTCATTTTAAATAACCCAATTTTTGGTTGGCTAGGCCTGCCTTGGGCGGCCCGCCCCTGTACCTTCCTATGCATGCATATAACGTATACCATTTATGGTTGGGTGAATGGTTTTACATTGGCGTAGTTACATATATTTTAATTTATTTTTTTGTTATATCTGGGCTGCCCACTTGCCGGGCCGGGTGGGTTCAACGCCCACCGGTCCCTTAACTCCCACTTTTGGCGCATTAAAATCAGTGATCGATATTCATAATCGTCGATCGACGCTGTATCGATGGCCCATATATCAGCGATCGACACTAATAGGCGCCGATTAAATCTGCGATCGGAGTTGATCGACACCGATTAAATCGATGATCGGTGCTTAAACAGATGTGTTGGCATATATATCGACGCGATATTATGGGTTAGGGCGATAGGGTGTGGGCAGGGTCCACTGCTGATGGCCCGCCCACCCTGATATACATGGCTAATATATATATGTGTCATATATATAGTTTGGAAAGTTCGACGGGGTTATGGCCACTGATTTTAAACATATATGCGATTTGTTCCGATTGTGATGGTTGTTAAAGGGTTCGGCGGGGGTTATGGCCGCCGATCCTAAACAAGTATATGTTTTGTTTTTATATAATTATTAATAACTATATATTAAAATGAATTTTTTTACATGGTTATTTAATAAACATTTTCCATATTTTAAAAATGATTTCTGTCTCTTATGCAGGTTTAGGAGACCAATGAAAGAACGCCAAGTGTCAATGCTTGATGGGCTGCCATGTGGGTCCCACGTGCTTATTGGGATACCATATGGCACACTATGGGCCCCTCTTTTCTCCTATCATATCAAACTTTCAAGAGCTCTATCTTTCGCATATGAGCTTGGTTTGACGAACTGTTCACACCACCACGATCACGATGACGAGATACTTAACATGAACCCGTTTCGAGCATAATCCAAACACTTTGATTTTTGAGCCCTCTTTATCCTATGTGTCTCTCTGGAGCCACTTGGATCACCCTCCATGGCTACTGTGCTACTATCCCGACACAATCTCTGCCTTCTTTATTTCTTTGTACTCAATTCCCCTCAGCTGCTCTCCTAATCACTGATTCTATCTCTCTTAGCAAACCCCGCTCTAGAGAATAGAATGACTGATCATCTGGTGTGTTCTCCAAGTGACCCTCAAACCTCCTCTTATAATTTTCTTGTTGACATATCAACGGCCGAGATTAAGTCCCTAATCAATGACTAAGATTAGATATGGCTTGATCCATGTCTTTTGGACCACTCTAACATAGGTTCATATTAATACACATTAGTATTTTATTTTCCCTGAGTTTAGACTTAGGGACTCCATTAAAAATATTAATTATTTTAATATCTCCTGATATGTTTAGAATCTACACAAACCGTTTTTGGGTATTGGAGATCTCACGTGCCCCAAACTCTCCACCAAATTTTGTGGCTAGAGCACATCTAATGCTACCCCAAATCAACACTCCCTCTTAGCGAGGACTGTGCTCTACCAATACTCCTCGTTGAGTATTACTCTGATCATCCAACATCATACCAGCGCTGATGCTAGGCCTTCCTACCCAACATCCTCTGCACTGCTACATCTTGTACTACTGCCCATGGTTCTGCCATTGCCACTACTGCATTTGTACGACAGTTCCCTCTGCAACCATGTTGTTGCTGGTCCTTCCTCTTAGCACTACATCTGCACTGCAAGTCCCTCTGCATCTATGTTGTTGCTGGGTCCTTTCTCCCAACATTGCATCTACACTGCACCTCCTCTCATCATGTTGCATCGTGCTACCCACTACTGCACTACAAATTAGTTACTGAGAAGTAAGTAACTGATTTCCCAACTAACCTCCCTGTTGGGCTAGAAACACCCACTGATGCTGAAGCTCCCTCTACTGCTGATAAGTGCTCCCTCTCTCTGACCTTTGCACTGCTGCAACAACTCCCTGAATCTTGCACTGTTGCACACCTCTCTATGCCTTCCTGCATTGGTGCAATACTCTTGTGCCTCTCGCACTGCTGCAGCCTGTTAGCTTTGCGCTATCATGGGACTCCTGCACTGTATCTCTCTTTGCCACTCCATCTGCATCTGTCTCTACACACCTAGCCAGTCCTGCTACTCCTTGTCGGGGCTCCCATAGCAAGGTCTAATCCAAGACACTGGGTACCTCGAGGATCCTGGCCCTCATCGCCTGTAGTCCATTTGACTACAGCTCAATGTCTACCCACTTCCGCTCAAGTGGCACAATCATCATCTGTTAAAACTTCCTTCTCTACCCGTGTTGGAACTGCCTTAGTCTCGAAAGACTCTCCCTTACTCTTCTTCCTTAGGCACTGGGTTGCATAATGACTCGTCTCCTCATAGTGGAAGAACTTGATCTTGGAGAGATATTTCTTCTTCTGCTTCTCCTGCTTTCCCTGAGATGCTAGGGACACATCCTCCTCCTCCTTCTTGACCTTGATCCCTTTGCTGCTGCTACCTATCTTTGACTGTCGTCTGATCTCTTCTTGGCGAAGAGCTGCCCACATCTCGTCGCAAGGTAGGAGAGTCCCTCTGCCCAGGATGCTCTGGACAAACACATCCCACTCTTCTGAGACAACATTCAGGGTTGTCCTCACCATAAGCTCTTGATCCGGTGTTGCTCCTATAGTAGTCAACTGATCTTGGATCTCATTCAGTCCTCCGAGGAAGGAGTCAATCATTTGACCCTTCTTCATCTGATATGAACTCATCTGGTTCTCGAGCAGCATTCTTCTTTGCACCGAAGTACACTGGTACAGGTTCTTGAGAGCCTCCCACATCTCAACTGCCGTTTCCTTCTCAACTATATGTGGTACCACATGATCCTTGACTCCATCAAGGATAATGCACTTGGCCCTCACAATCGACTCTTTGTACTTGTCATTATCATTTGGGTCAACTGGGATAGCTATTGTTTTCAAGGCGAAGTTCTTGACATGATTCCTGTCAAGCACTAATAAGAATCTAGCCTTCTAGAATGCGAAGTTCGATGCTCCGTCCAGACTATCCTGGTCTCTTACCCGGTACAGTGCCATGATGCTCCTCTACTTCCCGCCTGGAAGTTCTCTGTTTGACTCCTTTTAGTCTCTACTTCCTGTTTGGAATTTCTCTTCTGGACTCCCTCTGAGTCTTGATTTCCCTCCTAGAAATCCTCTTGCCACTTGTCGAGATGCCCCCTACTCTGATCGTCTTGTGCAACTGCATTGTTGATCCAGGTTCCTCAGCTAGAAACCGTTGGTAAAATCTCCTATGGCCCTGCTCTGTCAGGTACTGTTATGACTACAATACCTCACCAGCTCCACTTTGCAATATTTTCGCAACCTTCTAGACTCTAGCAACTACCTCTCTGTGAACTGTGTCAGCCCCTCTCTGCCTCACGTTGGTTCTGTGTCACCCCATATGGATCTGTGTCAGCCCTGGTGTCATGCGGAAAGAGTCAATTTTGCGGACAAAACCGACCTCCCTAGAAGCTAGGGCTTTCTAGTGACAAACAAGACAATCAAGCACTATCTTTCCCTAAATATGCATTTAAAATAAAAGCAACCAGGTGTTTAAGGCATACCTTTAGTCCAACGTCGTTTGTAGCAGCCAAGCCTCTTCGATCCAGATGAGCTCCTTCTCCTTGAAACCTACATTCACTAACAAGGAAACGATTACATAGTACCTGAATAACTCATATAGTAAAACATATTCATCATAAAGACCAAGGAGTATATGAAACAAATTATATATAACAACTTGTTGAGAAAAATGAACTTAATTGTATTAATTGGAAACAAAAGAAACCATTACAACCAGTGCCTTGGTGTTGTGCAGGTCCCTCCCAGGGTCCAGCAAGAGTTCTCCTTTACTTTGACCAGCTCACCCACTTACAAATGAAGCTAAGAAAGGATGGGAATCTCTCCTCTCAAGCTCTAAAAGGGAGTCCTAATTTCAGCAACATCTACCCTTAGGAATGTTCAGCTTTCAACCTCCCCTCCCTCTGGCCCAATGCCTGTATTTATAATGTTTTGGAGGAAGTTAATCAGGTCCACCATGAATGGGATAAGCCCCTCTTTCAAAGGGATAGCTCCCCTCTTCATGGGATAAGTTCCTCTTTCTTTGGGATGCATGAACCATCTGGAGGCGCTCAATCCACGTCAAACCATCTTCTAGAATGCTCTAGATTCGACCACAAGTAACTTTTTTGAAGTAAAACTTGCGCCTTTTGACCTTTACAGGAGTACGCACCCACCCCTTTACAAACAGAGCGTACAAGTATGCAGGTATTATGAACTTGAGGTGCGTACACATAGGTAAGGGTAAGAGAAACTGCGTAACCAGAGTTATATTGACTTTTTAAAGACTTTCTCTCTTTTTTGGAGTTTGACATGAGGAGCAGAGGTATAAGACTTGCCAAGGAGGATAGTATGACAATTGATGGGGCCATACTGACTGCAAAGAGTCATGGTGACAAATTTTAGTGTAACAGATTGCCCCCTAAAGTGCGAAGCCTGTAGTAGATTAGGGTTTCATATCATCTAGGAAGGGTGAAGCACTTTATAATTTCAAGGATTATCTTGTGGAGAGCCCAGTCGGAACCTGCAAATATTCAACACAAAAGACATATATGAGATCATATCATCGCTGAGGTAGGCATTCTCATACTCAGATCAAAAACTTTAACTAACAAACTAACTACTGCTCTGATACAGGAATGATTTCACAGTACATCATAATCATAGAATCATGTAGACACAGTATGGACGCAGCCATCTGTTTATGATTAGTCTACTATATAATGAATACAAAACTCCTCGTAGCCTAGATGGTGGAAACTAGATCCAGGGTCTTCATATCTACTTCCCGAAATAGTACGATTCTATCCATGCGAATAAATGAGTTGATGTCGAACATGGTAGAAACCACTTGATTACCAGTCAATGATGTAAATTGTTAACAAGTGTGAGAGAGACCACCAGTGATGTCAATGGCTCTCAAAGTACCCAGTACAATCCATGAGATGTGAATGAATGTGTTGATGTCGAACATGTCACGGAATCCTTCGATCGAAAGTCAATGATGTAAACTGTCGTCAAAGGCGAGAAACCTGCCATTGAGGCATGTAGATTTCAAGGTACTGACGATTCCTAGATCATCTTTCTAGATAATGTGCTGATGTCGATAGAAAGCGATCCGTTGCAGGCAAGCCCACAACACGAAATCATAGATCAAGTTGAAGAAATTTAGTTGCAAGGACTGACTCAGGGATGGTCAAGATGGATGACAGATATTTTGCAGATGAATTGCTTATTGGCAGTGACCTCTTGAACACATAACGACACAATAGATGGCTTGGTGACAATTGACCCAAAGTTAATACCCAGAAACCGGCTTAAGACTTTCAATGTGGTTCGATCAACTGTTAGGCAAAGGATTTCCCAACCCAGGTGAATAAAAGTGTCGTGTTCAAGAGTGGTTACAAAGTATGACAAACAGGCTCATTTTTCTCCCTTTTCCCCCACCATTTCTGGCAAGTACCTCTTTATTTTTGACAAGCTTGAGGAGGATAACATTTTCTTGATTATAAGCTCATCCTTCGGATGAGTCCAACTTAGTTTAGATTCGAACACTAAGAAGGAGTGGTCCGTTCCTGTTTGTAATCGAACAGGTCCTTTACTGTGAAACTTTAACGAGTCCAGTATAGGAGAAACGCAGCATTTTTCAATTTTAGAGAGTCTGAAAAAACTTAAGAAGACTCCAGGGTTGACCTTTTTCGTAAATTTGTGTCTCCCAAGCCCGAAAAAGTATAAAATAATACTTGAGAGAACCACTTGATCTTTACGACCAAGGAGTACTTTCATGATTAGTGTCTTTGACCTGAAAAGTAAAAAGCGATCAAGGACACGTCGTTTTATTTCCAATATCGAATTTGAAACGACAAAAATCCGGCAATCTTTTCATGTTTTTACGGTCAGAAAAGGGTTGTAAGAGGACCGTCTTTTTAATTCCGTTTTAACGAGCTAAAAAGAAAACTCGGCAATCTTTTCACATTTTAGGAGTCAGAAAAGAGCTTAAAGGTGACTCTACGGTTTTACTTTTTCGTAAGTTTTAACAAGTTCGAAAAAATGATAAAAATGTACTCATATGGACGACTTTCAATTTAATTTACGAGCAGGAAAAGACGGAAAGAACTCGGTATTTTCATTTGTTTTACGAGAATGAAAGATAGCAAAATAATCTCGGGATTTTCATGAGTTTAACGAGTCTTGAAAATAACTGAAATTGACTCGAGATAGGTTTCATTTTTACAAAAGCTTGAAGCGGAGAAAAACTATGCTTCAAAGTAGTTTCATTTTTACGCAAGCTTGAAACAGAGAGGAAACTGTGCTTGAAAATAGTTTCATTTTTAAACAAGCTTGAAACAGAGATAAAACTATGCTTCAAAGTAGTTTCATTTTTACACAAGCTTGAAACAGAGAGAAAACTGTGCTTGATGCCCCCTAAGCATAACTGCTAGAGCGCATGCCCCCCAGCTTCATTTCATTCAACTAAGTACAAGCTGGATGGAATGAAGGTTCATGTATGAGATCATTTGAAAGACTCGACCTAAAACTGTAAGAAAATTATGCAAAACACTGAAATAACTAACCTAAATATACAACTTAACATTTATGAGATCTAGTCAAACTCTCGACTCAAGTAGAGGAGGATTTGTTTGATTTTTTAACGAGCTTGACACAGGAAAAGAACTATGCTCGGATTCGGTTTCATGTTTACGCAAGCTTGAAACGAAAAACTATGCTTGTTATAAGTTCACATGCCCCCAACATAATGACGCAAAACGAGGTACATGCCCCCCAAGCTTCATTGCATTCAATGAGGTGGATGAAATGAAGTTTTACTTTCGAAATCTTGGAAAGACTCGTTGGGGTTGTTTCATTTTTTTTGTGAGGTTGACACAGGAAAAGAACTATCCTCAAAACCGTTGTTTCATTTTTTAAACGAGCTTGACACAAGATAATGAACTATGCTCATGTCTACTCTCTACATTCTACTTAACAAATAACTATACTCTAAAAAACCTTGATTCATTTTTTAACGAGCTTGACACAAGACAAGGAACTATGCTCTAAAAAACCTTGATTCATTTTTTAACGAGCTTGACACAAGACAAGGAACTATGCTCTAAAATCCTTGATTCATTTTTTAACGAGCTTGACAAAAGACAAGGAACTATGCTCATAACTATTCTCTACAATCTACCTACTTAACCTACCCTTGTTTCATTTTTTAACGAGCTTGACATAAGACAAGGAACTATGCTCAAACCTTATTAATTTTTTAACGAGGTTGACTCAGTAACAAGAACTATCCTCTAACCTGATTCATTTTTTAACGAGGTTGACTCAGTAACAGGAACTATCCTCAAATAACTGATTCATTTTTTAACGAGGTTGACACAGGAAAAGAACTGTCCTCTGAACAACTGATTCATTTTTTAACGAGGTTGACACAGGAAAAGAACTGTCCTCATGGTAGCCTGTTTCATTTTTTAACGAGGTTGATACAGGAAAAAACTATCCTCGCCCCTGATTCATTTTTTAACGAGGTTGACACAGGAAAAGAACTGTCCTCATACTCATTGATCATGGCTTCCAACTGGAAGAAAGACATGTCAATGGACACACCTTGATCATGGCTTCCAAGAGGTCTTCATCAGAAGGAAGAATGCTTCTCTGGAAGGAACACATGTCAAGGGACTCAAAAGGGATAAGAACATCGTGTTCAAGTAATCCCATAGGGTTTTCCATGTCAATTACCGGATCTAAATCAAAGGAAGATGAGCAAACAGTGAGAGGCTCACTTACATCGGTAACTGAAAACATGGGACCAGTTGCCACATAATTAACCCGTGGCAGGGTAGATACCACTTTAGAATCAGGAACATTTAGGGGTGTCATATTATTGGTAGTTGAAACAGGACTAAGGAACGAAAGCTGGTCTACAGTCACAATACTGCCATTGTGAGGGAAAGACATCACGCGAAATAGTGTCGATATGATAGCTTTCATTGCATAAACATAGTCTCGCCCAAGGAGTAAATTGAAATCCAAGGGACCTCGAACTACCATAAGATCAATACAAACAGTTTTACCTTCCAAGGTAATAGAAAACTTAGGAAGGATCCCTAAAGGTTCACTAATGGTTCTATTAAAAGCTTTCAGATTCTGCGTAATAGGCGCAAGCTGAGGGGAACCCAAAGCTTTCCAAACAGTTGAGGATAAAATACTAACAGAAGCACCTTCATCTACCTGAGTACGATGTATGTCCCTACCACCAACCTTGACAATGATTTGGAAAGGGATGGAGGAAGGAAGACGAGGTTCTGTCAGTCTATTGCAATCCAAGGAAAAGACCTCAGTACTTGGAGGGGGTTCTGTATGAACAGGTGAAATGCCCCCCGTCATAGAAGAATCTGATGTAACAAGAAGAACCTCAACGGTATGAAGTTCACTCTCTAAAGGGAAAGTGGGATCGACCGAATGTGAAATTGAATCGACCACTTGATCAACTAATGGATCATCAACCTGAGTGATATGAGTTTCAATCTCCAATGGAAGAGTGTGATTGACTGTACTTGAAATTAGATCAATCACCCCGTCAGTTGACGGTAGGTTGGGAGAAAGTTTACGGTAACCAGTTGGAAATTCTTGTTGTGGAACAGTAAGGTTTTCCAACAGTTTTGAGGCTTCATCCATGTGAGGGCAAATGTGAGTTTGATGACTCCCTTTGCATATGATCCGGATTTAAACAGGAACGCAACAAATTACAGAGATAACCATATACACAAAGATGCAATGGAAATAATACTTCATTTCATTAATGGAAAATACTGAAATATGCTTACAACCAGAAATGGAAATAAACCAGCTAGGGCGATGGTAGCTTATCTCTGAGAAGAGATGTGGTGGCTACATGTCTCTGAACTGTGTTACAATGAGGCTTGAAGGCCTATTTATTGTTGAGAAACAATGGAAAACCCTTAACATTCCAAAACCTAACCCTAGGAGATGAAATGCCAAACTGTGGGCCCTGTTTGGGGTAAATTGGTACATCAACTTCCCGGGGTCGTAACTTTGGCATACGATCTCCGTTTGACGCGTACAATAGCTCGTTAGAAAGATCTATCCGAGCACTACCATTGTTGGAATGGGCAACATCGGTCCATTCCATGGGCCCATGTTGCCCTCGGATTCCCCAAAAAACGTCGTTTAGGGCCTCAAAACAGCTCCGGAAGTTCAGGACCCGAAAAACTGCTAAAAATAGTAAGTTGTGCTATAATTAAGGAAACTGAAAATGCTGAGAAAGACAATGGTGGGGGTCCAGGTGGACTTGGCAGGTGGCCACCAATATCCACCTGGATCATTCCTCCCCCCTTAGGAAGCAATGGTCCCCATTGCGTTGAGCTCCTCCATGAGATGAGGAAACTTTTGCTGAACTTGTTCCTTGGTGAGCCACTTGCCCTGCTGAAGGAGTTGGCCTGCTTTGACAACTCGATACAGTTGGATATTCTGTTGGCGAGTGTTCTTGATCTGTGTGTCCATGATCCGATCAGTTGCAGCTTGTTCCATGCAATCTGGATTTAATTCTGTGGGTTTGAGCTATTCTGCAATGTCGGATGTCTCTAGCAATGGTGGAAAGTATGGCCGAAGGCGGTACACATTGAACACTGGGTGCAGGCCAAGGAATGGAGGAATGTTGAGCTCAAATGCATTGTCTCCCATAGCCTTAGTAATGGTGTAAGGACCATATCAGAGTGGTCTCAATTTCCGATAGGCTCCATTAAGGCGTTCCTTTTGCAAGTGCAACCAGACTTTGTCGCCCACCTGAAACTTGTGTGGCACCCGATGTTGATCATGTCGCTGCTTGTACTTGGCATTTGATTTCTCAAGAATGTCATGGACCTGCTGGAGAATATGTTGGATGCGCTCAATGAAGCTGGTGGCCTTATCTGTTTCGGACTGGACATGAGCTGAATTTATGTGAGTAGCTGCAAGCGGCATGGCCACATCAATGGGGCATAGTGGTTGGAATCCCAAACCCACCTGAAAAGGACTATGGCCAGTGGAGCTATGAAGAGATCGGTTGTAGCTGTGCTAAACATAGGGGAGGCTCTCGTCTCATGTGCGTGGATGATTTGAGTTATACATGTGCAGAATGTGCACAATCATCCTATTGACAACCACTGTCTGGCCATCAGTTTGAGGATGGAAGGCTGTGGAATTCGTGAGTTTGGTGTCCAGCATTGACCAGAGACTGGACCAAAATGTGCTGAGAAACCGACTGTCCCGATCTGAGATGATAGACTGTGGGATCCCAAAGTGCACCCACACTCGTTCAAAGAAGAGTTTAGCAGTGGCTTCTTCTGTGATATTCTTCTTGCAGGCCACCATAATGGCCATCTTCGAGAACCTGTCGACGACCAAAAAAACACAGTCATTTCCATGCTTAGTGGAAGGAAGGCCTGACATGTAATCCATGGAGATGGATTCCCAAGGTTGATTAGGAGTAGGCAACGGGGTATAGAGGCCGTGCTTCTTAATGGTCGGTTTGGCAATGGCACAGGCAGTACATGATCTGATGTACTTCCCAACATCCTGTCGAAGATTGGGCCAATAGAAATAATTTTGCAGTACTGCCACTGTTTTCTCAACCCCGAAATGCCCAGCAGCCCAACTGTAGTGTGCTTCCCAAATCATCTTGCCATGCTCTCTCGAAGGAACACAAAGGTGACCGAGGTGGCATAATAGGGCATCCTGGAGGTGAAAATCTGGAACATGCCGACCCTCCAAGAGTGTCTGGTATGTGTGGCCGAATTCTGGGTCGCTTTTGTAGAGAAGTGGCCAATTAGAAGTCTCGTGCCCACAAGAGTTGAGCACAGTGGTTAACGCCATGATCGGTGGTCGACTGAGGCAATCTGCAACATTATTGGTGTTGCCCTTCTTATACTTGATATTCAAGTGGAACTGTTGCAGGTATGTAGACCACTTCTGATGGTGATCATTCTGCAATTTCCCTTGGGTCTGTATGAACTGCAGGGGTCGGTGGTCTATGTGGATGACCGTTTCCTTCCCCAAAATTTAATGCTTCCATTGTTGGTAGGTCTGTACAATGGAATACATCTCTTTATCATAAGTGGGGTACTTCCGGACTGTGTCTGAAAGTGTTTCACTGTGATATGCCACTGGATGTCCATGTTGAGTAAGGACTGCCCCAATAGCATAGTCAGAGGCATTTGTCTCGACCTCAAATGGTTGTTGTAAATCTGGTAACGCGAGCACTGGTGCCATGCAGAGGCGATCCTTCAACTCCATGAATGCCTTCTGTTGAGATTCAGACCAAAAGAATTTTGCTTTCGCCCCTCCCTTGGTGACTTGACTCAAGGGCCAAGAAATATGAGAAAACCCCAACACAAACCTGCGGTAGAAGTTGGCAAGACCTAGAAAGCTGCGGAGCTCTCTTAGAGTGGTTGGAGAGGGCCAATCCCGAATGACTTGGATCTTGGCTGGATCGACATGCACCCCCTGTTCATCAATGATGTATCCCAGATACTAAACCTGGGTCATGCCAAAAGTGCATTTCTCCAAATTGGCACATAGCTTGTGTTGCCGCAGTGCTTGGAGAACCTGTCGGATGTGGTGGAGGTGCTCTTCCCAACTCTGGCTAAAGATCAGAATGTCATCCAAGTATACTACTACAAAGGAGTTGGTGAATGGCCGCAAGATGTCATCCATTAGGCTCATGAAGGTTGCAGGAGCATTCGTCAATCGAAATGCATAACCAACCATTCGAAAAGGCCCTCCTTGGATTTGAAGGCAGTCTTCCACACATCAGAGGGTTCGATTGGTACCTGGTGATATCCTAACTTCAGATCGATCCTGCTGAAATATTTCGTCCCCTTTGGTTGGTCTAGGAGGTCATCAATCCGCGGGATCGGGTACCTATTACGGACAGTGATCTTGTTCAGCGCCCGATAGTCAATACAGAGTCTCCACGTCCCATCCTTCTTCTGTACCAACACGATCGGGCTCCCACAAGGCGATGAACTCGGACGGATGTGACCTTTCTGCAGGAGCTCCTGAATCTGCCTCTTGATTTCATTGTTCTCCATAACGGAGCGCCGATAAATTGGTCCATTGGGTAGCAGCGCACCTGGGGTCAGATCGATGGAGTGCTTGACTTGACAGTGTAGAGGAACCCCTACAGGGGAGGTGAAGATGTCCTCGTACTCCTCCACAACCTTGTCCATCTGTAGTTGTCGTGCAGAGGGACCCCGTCTAGATGCCGCGGCCACTGTCTTCTTCTTTCCTTGAGGGCGTATCATCAGGAAAACAAATTTCCTGGTTTTGAAAATGATCTTACTGCATTGTTTTGCAGTAATCAAAGAGATGGCAGTAGGTGGTGCTACCTCTGGTATCCTGTACAACTTATTTCCCAATGTAATAATAATAGCACGGGGCCTTGATTCATACACAGCATGTCGCTTCCACAAGTATGGTTGTCCTAGTAATACATCACAAACTTCAAGGGGAGCAATGTCACACAATACCTCATCCGTGAAGGGCTTGATGTTGTATGGAAGGCGACACTGCTGGCTAATGCGAAGATCCCATCCTTGGTGAAGCCACCGAATGGTGTATGGTTGTGGATGTGCTGTGGTCGGTAAGCCCAACCGCTTCACGACCTCTACCGAAATGAGGTTCTTTTGACTCTCGCTATCAACAATGAACTGTATCGAGGAGCCCTTTACCCACATCTGGGAGTGGAAGAGACGATCCTCCTCCTCTGGATCTTCGGGTTCATTTTTCTGGATCTTGGCGGTAACAACAGTGGCATTGGGATCCGCATCGATGATCTGCTTCCCTTTTTCATTCCCCTTATCGGGTTCTGACTCAGAGTCGGAACATGCATATGATTCTGAAACCTTTAGCTCAGCCACCAGTGACTGCTTGGCCCGACACTCACTTGTGTTGTGAGTGGAGCTCTTATGGAACTCACACCATTTTCCAATGTCCTTTCTCGGCTTCGCGGCGCTGTTCTTTGCTTGCAGCTTCGACTGGTTGTCTTGGGCTATCCCGCCTTGGCTTTGTCCTTTGTTTTGTGGTTTAGGGGCACCTTTCCCCTGCTTTGGATTCGCAGATCCAAAGTCTCGCTTCTTTTGTTTAAACTTCTGCTCGACCTTGACGGCATATCGGTATGCTGCGCCGAGCGAGGAGATGTTCAGGAATTGTATTTCTTCCTGGATGTACTTGTGCAGGCAGCCACGGTATTTGAGTATCAAATGTTGCTCTGAATCCTTGATACCCAACTTTGTGCGAAGGGTATGAAAAATATTGGTGAACTCCGGCACGTCTTGGTCCCTTCCCTGCCGCAGCGTGGTCCACTTTGTGTATTCATCCTCATAGCTTCCAACAGGGTAGTACTGCTCCTTGATGGCATCCTAGAATGAATTCCAGGTGGGTGCGGCTAAAAATAGTGAGCCAGTACTTTCATCCTTCTGCTCGCAGTAGGTTTGCCACTAGTCCTTGACGTGGGGGGCTGCTTTGAGAAGAGCAAAAATAATCTTTTCCCGACTCGAAAATTCATGAACAGAAAAATAACCCTCTAGCAGATTTAACCATTTATCTACGGCTTCTGTGTCTATCTGACCCTCAAATATGGGGATTTCAAAATTAACTTGTACCTTAAAGGGTGTGGCGTTTCCAGAGTAGCTGCTGGAAGCCGTTGCGTCGCTTCTGGGTAGCCGCTGAAGGATCTGGGCAAAGTTGTCCATCATTGCGTTCCGTTGTCGCTCAAGGGTTTCTTCGAGCAAGATTTTGATGGGATCTCCTGCCCCCTCGTCTTTCTTCTCATCCGCCATGGGAGGCCGTCGGGATTTGCGAGGCTGGTCTTGCAAAGGTTCAACCAGTTCAAGCCCTAACTCCTTATATCCCGACCTTGTTGGGGACATGCAAAGAAAAACAGAGAAAAAGCAGACCGCTCTGATACCACTGATCCAGATTTAAACAGGAACGCAACAAATTACAGAGATAACCATATACACAAAGATGCAGCGGAAATAATACTTCATTTCATTAATGGAAAATACTGAAATATGCTTACAACCAGAAATGGAAATAAACCAGCTAGGGCGATGGTAGCTTATCTCTGAGAAGAGATGTGGTGTCTAGATGCCTCTGAACTGTGTTACAATGAGGCTCAAAGGCCTATCTATTGTTGAGAAACAATGGAAAACCCTTAACATTCCGAAACCTAACCCTAGGAGATGAAACGCCAAACTGTGGGCCCTGTTTGGGGTAAATTGGTACATCAACTTCCCGGGGTCGTAAGTTTGGCATACGATCTCCGTTTGACGCGTACAATAGCTCGTTAGAAAGATCTATTCGAGCACTACCATTTTTGGAACGAGAAACATCGGTCCATTCAATGGGCCCATGTTTCCCCCGGATTCCCCAAAAAACGTCGTTTAGGGCCTCAAAACGGCTCCGGAGGTTCAGGACCCGAAAAACTGCTAAAAATAGTAAGTTGTGCTATAATTAAGGAAACTGAAAATGCTGAGAAAGACAATGGTGAGGGTCCAGGTGGACTTGGCAGGTGGCCACCAATATCCTCCTGGATCAGCATAACTTACAAGGAAACCTAACTTTACCCTTTTTCCCAGGAACCTGACTATCACTGGTTGATGGATCAATGGAAAGTTGATGAGATTTTTCTGACCATAGTTCCAAGACCTTTGGAATACCAGGACAATTGAAAAGGAAGTGGTCACCATTACAAAGCCTGCAAGGGTATTTGGGTTTACGATGCATGTTGGAGTTTTCCTCGACACAACTAACACTTATAGCCATGGTTGGTTGGTTGACTTCTTTCTTATCTTGCTTCTTCTTCTTCTTCTTCTTCTTCCCTTTCTTCTTCTTCTTAGACACCTAGTTACTAGCATCAAGGCTTTTACCACGCGAAGAGGAATAAATGGAGGAAGAAAAATTAGGCGAAGAAGGTAAAGGGTCAACAGAAGGTTGGTGATGTTGAGATGGTGAACTCTATTGAGGTGAAGCATTCGGTTTAGGTGGAACAATTGGAGTATTTGGGGCCAACGAAGTTGAAAATAACCATATCGGTAATCCTATTGTAAATCCAGGTAATGACAAAGTAGCCATGTAAGGAGGACCAACATTTCCAAAGTAAGGAAAAGTACTAGGATTCTCGTTAGGAGGGGTTCCTAGGTTGGTAAATTCCAGAACATTTGCCATTATATTCAACTTCAGTGAATTTTATTAACAATTTAAAACTAAAATTAACAATTCACAATTTACACCTAATAATTAAAATTCACAATTAACACCTATGGTCTCTAAAAGTAAAAACAAACAAATTAACACGCGCTATCAAATCTAGGAGTCAAACCACACACAAACAGTGACTTTCCGGACCGAAAACACTATTTGGTGATGAAATCCAACATCGCAGAATTCAGTACAGAAATGGCAGGTGGAACAGTTACTCGGCAACCTGCTTAATGAATAGACTGGACCAAGTTCCTCCACTTTAATCGTCTCGAGTGAAGTGAACCCCCCAGAAGATCCAAATGAGTCTAGCTGATGTCTGCTCCAAGTACAGTGGGATCTTCCCTCCACCATCACCTTGGGTAGAACCCTAAAGATAATAGTCACTAAGGTCACCAACAGCAACAAATATACCTGGGGGAACAGTCTACGATCCGATACACACGCAAGGGCAGAGTAACAAGCTCAATCCCCTTGCCGGCTCCTTGACAATAATCCAAGGTTTACTGACAAGTGACCCCATTCTCCTCGACAATGGTTAATCTGAGGTTTACCATTTGTAGTACGTGCATATTTGGCGTCGTTCCCAATGAAAGAGGATTGATCCCCTCACTAGTTCGGACACGATCTCGTGCTTCTCCTTTAAGAGGAGCTTTCCCAGAGTATAAATGTAACAGTTGGATTTATCCTACCACAAGATAAGCTACTTGTTTGGTTTTACTGTCTTGGAGAGTTAATTACTCTCCTACTCCAAGACACTAGCCTAAGGTATGTTGGTGTATCAGAGCCCTAGAAATGTAAAAATTACTAGATGAATTTTAATTAAGCGCTGTGTTGTTAAGGCTGTTATTACTCAAATGGGTAAATGGATACGAAACCAATGGTGTTATGACCCAACTCAACTGAATGGAATCGAATATGATAATGTAATCCTTTCAATTCAATGAATCCTAACTAAAGTAAGGAGAGAGTTTCCATTCACTTCCAACAATGCAAAAAATTGATCACTAAGAGAAAATATAACAAATTCTCTAATGCACTAATTTCATCAAGAAAAACTAATGCAAATCAATTCCAAAATAGTTTTTATTTTATTTTAACAAAGCATGTAAAACTACTTAACAAAAATCAATTTTAAAATCTATGAAAATCTAAGAGAAATTTACCTAAAAGAAAAATCAATGGGGTGAAAGCCTACAAAATATAATTCCAGGTTGTTTTACTCGGTTACAATTCAACCAAGGACTAATTCATGCAGAATCATAAATCAGTCAAAAACAAAAACAAAAAGCTCTTGTTCTTTTTCTTAAGAATGAAATTCACAGCTTTACAGACAAGCCTTCTCGAAATTCCGCAAAGAGACAACACAACGGTAGGTTTCTCACAAAGGTGGATTTTACGAATGGTCCGACTCCTAAGAAGACTGAAAAGACCAGGGAGATCCAAGGTTTTTACAACTTCTAAAGCCAGAGTCACTACAAGACCAATACAAAAATCAAACCTAGGGCTAGAATCTCTATGAACTTCACTAAAACCCTCGATGCTAATGAAACAAGCTTAGATGAAAATTTCTGACAGGTAACCAGTGGATCTGGGTAGCAACAAACAAGCTACAAACAAAATCTAATGGGTAAAAAAGGAAAAAATGGAAATTTTCTAAACTTTTGACAGGGTACGTAGGCAGCCTATTTGCACAGGTGCGGCCACGCTCTGTGTACAAAGCTGAAGTGCGTACAGGTACGCACTGTGCTTAACGCAAAGGGTGTGTACTACTCTCAAAAACAAGAAAAATGAAAACTAACTCAACCCTAAGCTATTCCACCCAAATTCAGAGTCAATCAGTCAAAAACTAGAAAGAAATCAACTTTTCTCAAATCAAAGTATCAATCAAAAGAGAAATCAATCAAATCCATGGATTCCCCAGTGGAGTCGCCATTTTGTCATGCAGAAAGAGTCAATTTTGCGGAGAAAACCGACCTCCCTAGAAGCTAAGGCTTTGTAGTGACAAACAAGACAATCAAGCACTATCTTTCCCTAAATATGCATTTAAAATAAAAGCAACCAGGTGTTTAAGGCATACCTTTAGTCCAACGCTGTTTATAGCAGCCAAGCCTCTTCGATCTAGATGAACTCCTTCTCCTTGAAGCCTGCATTCACTAACAAGAAAACGATTACATAGCACCTGAATAACTCATATAGTAAAACATATTCATCATAAAGACCAAGGAGTATATGAAACAAATTATATATAACAACTTGTTGAGAAAAATGAACTTAATTGTATTAATTGGAAACAAAAGAAACCATTACAACCAGTGCCTTGGTGTTGTGCAGGTTCCTCCCAGGATCCAGCAAGAGTTCTCCTTTACTTTGACCAGCTCACCCACTTCCAAATGAAGCTAAGAAAGGATGGGAATCTCTCCTCTCAAGCTCTAAAAGGGAGTCCTAATTTCAACAGCATCTACCCTTAGGAATGTTCAGCTTTCAACCTCCCCTCCCTCTGGCCCAATGCCTGTATTTATAATGCTTTGGAGGAAGTTAATCAAGTCCACCATGAATGGGATAAGCCCCTCTTTCAAAGGGATAGCTCCCCTCTTCATGGGATAAGTTCCTCTTTCTTTGGGATGCATGAACCATCTGGAGGCGCTCAATCCATGTCAAACCATCTTCTAGAATGCTCTAGATTCGACCATAAGTAAATTTTTTTTGAAGTAAAACTTGCGCCTTTTGACCTTTACAGGAGTACGCACCCACCCCTTTATAGACAGAGCGTACAAGTACGCAGGTATTATGAACTTGAGGTGCATACACGCAGGTAAGGGTAAGAGAAACTGCGTAACTAGAGTTATATTGACTTTTTAAAGACTTTCTCTCTTTTTTGGAGTTTGACATGAGGAGCAGAGGTATAAGACTTGCCAAGGAGGACAGTATGACAATTGATGGGGCCATACTGACTGCAAATAGTCATGGTGACAAATTTTAGTGTAACACCTAGGATGCTCTACATTAGCCCTCTGGCCCTCTGTATCACCAACGCTGACCTCTTTGAGGCTCTATGCAACTCCCGGCTTCTTTTGCGTGGCTCTGTGTCACACTTCTTGGCTTTTGTGTTGCTAGAAACAGCTTCTGTCACCTCGGGACAGCTATTTTCTGCTACTATTTGTCTACTCGGCTGATGTATTGTAGTCCTCCTGTGATCTACAATCACACTCTGATACCATGTTGAAGTTTCTAAGTTTACTTAGTTAGAAACCCTCTATGCACTTTATCTGATTTATTCCTACTTACTTGTTATTTTCCTTAAGTTATTTACAATGTAAATACTGAAAATAAATACTAGTGCATGCTCAACATATTACAGATCAGCAACTAAAAGGAACAAGAAGAAACACGCCACATGACACCATTATTTTTTGGACTAATGTCCCCAGAAAAACCCAATGTGGGAAAACCGGTGCAGCTATCTAAGGGTTTTCTTATTAAGAAATATCAGAGTACAATATGGGTGCTGAAATTGGCCTACCCAATAGAGAATTTCCTTAGCATATATACCTCACATTTTGAGACAAATCTCTTGGCTGAAACCCTGGAAAACCCTTCCGACAGCTCTTCAGCACAAAACTGCTCCTGCAACCCCAGCATCTTCCCAATCTGGCGATATCCCCTCTCTGTCTCACCCTGGCCCTACATTAGCCTTTCTAGTCCTACGTCTGGCCCAGGAGGCCCTGCGTCAACTCTGGGAGCCTCTCCGTCAACTGCAATGGCCCCTCTGGTGCTCTGCGCAACACTTGGCTACCTCTATGTGACCCTGCGTGAGCCTTTGCTAGCTCTACGTCACCCTCCTTGGCTACTGCGCTGCTCTCTCGGCACAATCTCCACCTTCTCTATTTCTCTATACTCAATGGCCCTCATATTCTCTCCCAATCACTGATTCTATCTCTCTTAGCACACCTTGCTCTAGAGAATAGAATGATTGATCACCTGGTGTGTTCTCTAAGTGACCCTCAAGCCTCCTCTTATACTTTTCCTGTTGACATATCAATTGCCAAGATTAAGTCCCTAATCAACGGCTAAGATTAGATCTGGCTTGATCCATGTCTTTTGGACCACTCTAACACAGATTCATATTAATACACATTAATATTTTATTTTCCCTAAGTTTAGACTTAGGGACTCCATTAAAAATATTGATTATTTTAATATCTCCTGATCTGTTTAGAATCTGTGCAAACCATTTTTGGGTATTGGAGGTCTCATGTGCCCCAACCTCTCCACCCAATTTCGTGGCTAGAGCACATTCGATGCTACCCCAAATCAACGAGAAGATTCAAGAAGAATCACATATCTAGCAATACAGACTTCTTATTTACCTCATCATAAAGATGATGTGCTTTGGTGGTATCTGAATACTCCAAGAAGAAGAATTATGAACTCCTTGCATCAAGCTTGCTTCTTTGTTCCTTAGGAATCAAGGCGTACTATATGGAACCAAAAGTACTAAGATTGCTTACTGAAGAAATGTTTCTATACCACATTTCATAAAGTTTATAACTTTTTAGAGCATGCAATGGACATTCATTTTTGTCATCCCGTCAAAGTTTTGGTTAATATAAATACTTTTTTAGCATGACCACTTACTTTTGCATGAAAAGAGTGTCCTACCATCTAACTATAATGAGATTCCAAATAAACTTTGTGCGCTCACTTCAAGGAACACATGGATGGCCTATATGGAATAATAATCAATCCTTATGGTAAAAATCAGTGACAATCATGCTTGTGCTTAGAATTTAGTATGTGGTAGCAAAGTTAGGATTTATCTCATAAAGTTGGAAACACCTAGAGGCTTCATGTCTACAGGAGTGGAGCACCATAATTAGTGTTGCAACCACGTGTTGACTAAAAATATGTGATTGGTGCTCCTTGTCTTATATTTGATATTGAGATGAAACTGCTACAATTATTTGGACCAGTTTTTATGGCATTCATTCAGCAATTTTCCTTCTATCTACATGAACTATATAAGCATGTGATTAATTTGGATGACTATCTACTCCCCAATAATGTAATTCCTCAATTAGCGTACATATGGAAAACACCTAATAGTGTCTCACTATTGCAGGCCACTAGATGAGCACGCTGAGTGAGAACTGTGTCCACAACATAGTCAAAATAAAGCATGTATCTCAATCTCAAAATATTTTTGTCGATTGTGTAAGGAGAGCATTAGGGATGAGAATAGATGGTTTTTCTAATCGTTAAATGTTTTCTATTGTGACTTCCCCACATTAAATTTTCTTTGCCACCACCCTCAGTCACTTGTTTGAGGGCCCATGCAATATGAGAGAATCTCAACATGAACTTGTTATAGAAGTTGGTAAGGCTTAAGAAACTCTGAAGCTTAGTTAGTGTGTTTGGGGATGGCCAATCACGAATGACCTAAATCTTTGCTACATCCACATGGACACCATGATCATCAACAATGTAGCCTAGGTATTAGACCGTCTTCATATTAAAGTAGCATTTTTCTAAGTTAGCATATGGCTTGTGTTGATGCAGAGTGTGAAGGACCTATTTAATATGCCATAAGTGTTCTTCCAAACTATTTCTGAAGATCAAGATATCATCTAGATATATCACCAAAAATAATATTCGTGAAAGGCTACAAGATATCATCCACCAACCTCATGAAAGTTGTTGGGGCACTTTTCAAACTAAAGGGCATGACCAAGGATTGAAAATGACATTCTTTGGACTTGAAAGTTGTCTTCCATACATCAGTTTGTTTTACTTGGACCTATTGGTAACCATAATTCAAATCAATATTATTGAAGTACTTGGTCCCCTTAAGTCAGTTAAAAAAATTGTGAATTGAGGGTATTGGGTAGCATTTCATGATTGTGATTTTATTTAGGGCCCTATAATCAATGTTGAGTCATTAGGTCCTATATTTCTTCTGCACGAGAACAATTAGGCATCTGTATGTTGAGGATCATGGTTAGAAGTTCCCTTTTTGCAGTAGCCCTTGCATATGGCACTTTATTTATTCATTTTCTAGAAGAGAGAAGTGGTAAATTGGTCCATTACATAGAGGTTCACGAGGGGTGAGATTGATTGAACACTTGAGCTCATAGAGAATCGGGTACACCAATGGGTGAGGACAAGATGTATTTTAATTCTTTTGTGACCTTTTTCCACTTACTTATTCTACGTGGAGAGGCCTAATGTGCAGGTTATGGACATGTTTGCAACCTTATTCTCACTTAGAGTTAATTAGGAAGAAGAAAAAATTCTCGGTATGGGATATCACCTTCCTACATTACTTATTAGATATAAAACAAATGGTGGTAGCTGAAGCTATCTCCAACATTCTATATCTCTATTTGCCCAAAGTAATAATAACGTTATGTGGTCTAGACTCATATACAACATGGCACTTCCACAAGTATTGTTGGCCTAAAATGACATCACAATGTTGGAAATATCACACACTACCTCATCCTTTAAGGTCTTAGTTCCATATCGTGGGTGATACTATTGGCTAATATGGATATCTCACCCTTAGTAGAGCCACCTAATGAACACCAGTATTGCAGGAAGAATGTTGCAACTCTTGGGGATACCAACTTTACTTTATCAACCCAGTGTTCGTACAAACTTGGAGATGACAGTGTTGTATACACAAGCAGATGCAATGGGTCCACTCTTTGTCACTGCTAAGCTGGCAATAGACCACTCTAGTTTCTCAAACCAACCTTCTATTGATTTAGAAGAAGTTTGATTACCAATGAAGAAAGGGGACTTTTACCCTAATTGGAAGAATGGAAATATTGTCTACTACAGCAATGAAAGACTGAAATAAATGCTTTAAACACACCACTCATCTAACTATATGTTAAGAGATCTTGCTTCAGAAGAATTATAAGCTAACATGTGTATAATCCTAACTATCCTAGGCATGCAATCTAAGATAACCAAACACTTTATTGTTGTGCATAATAATGAACACAATAACCCTTTTTTCCTTTTTGTCCTTTTTTGTGAAAATATGAATACTAAATCTTCTTGGTGATGTGGCAGGTGGGTTAGAGATTGTTGTGAAAGGTCAGATGGCTTGGGAGGTAGGTGGGGGTCTTCTCCTAACTTCTTAGATGCATTTCCCTCAAATCGGCCTCAAAACAGGCCACTACAAGTCATTCTACACGATGTCCTAATGCTCCTACAGGATCCCCTGTATTCCTATAGGATCTGGCTGAAAGCAATAGGAGTGATTAGAAAGGTGATATAGGGCCTAGGGAAGGTGAATGATGGAAGAAATAAGGCAAGGGAGTGGCTAGGACTTCCTCAAATCTCAAAACAAAGTTTTTGAGATGGTTGGATTTGCTCAACAAAACTCGAAATTTGTTCTTAGGAAATGATGAATTGGTTGATGGACTTAGTGATTTTTGGTGATCATGGATGAATGAGGTTAGGCCGGGGATGCTAACATGAGATATTCCTGTACTATTGAAAGCTCCTGCAATACATACATCACTGGCATTTACCGATGAATCGTGTTAAACAAAGAAGATTTCTAATCAACATAAGAAACATAATTCTATTATTTATTTTCCTAGTTCATGCATGGAAATACTTGCAGAATATTGTGAAATGCCATGAGATCTAATACAAAGCTGGAAATATCAGAAATAACAACTAAAACCTATTCTTGGAAACTGAAAATATGCTAACCTAAGTAGTAGAAAACCCTAAATTCCATAAGAAATCAGAATTCTGTCTTTTTGGGGCTAAATAGGAGTTTTTCCTCAAACCATGGTCCCTAAAGGGAGGAGTGAGGCTAAATCCACCTACTATCAGCCTTTTTAGTATTATTTTATCTCTCTAAAGCTACTGCTAAAGCTATGCACAAATGGAAGCAAACTAATTAACTTCACCACTATTTGCAATGAAACAATGCTAAAATCAATTCAACAATTAATATATGAAATAACCTAAGGATAGAAGTACAAGAAGAGGAGCCTTTGCTGCTAGGGTTGGACCCTAACCCAAGAGCTTCAGCCCTCTGAGTCAACTCAATGCTGGATCAAGGAAATGCTCATTCTTATTATCATATCAAAACTTACATAACAGTGTTTTCCCACACAACTTTAACTCGAAAATGCTTAGTGCTCTTACATAAACAGTTTGAATCCTAATGAGGCTCTAGGCCTTCTTTCTTTTACAACTGAAGTCTACAACAACTTCCTTAAATATACGGAGGCTTGGCTCCCAAACTCAAGATGAGCTGGTTCCTAACTGTCACTGGCTCAACTGCCCATGGTCTACATGACTCGATTGCTTGCAACTCCGAGCTAGTGTGATTTGATTGAGGAATATTCGAATGAGTAAGGATTTAATGAGGGGGATCTATCTCATATAATCTCTCCTCCTTGTCTCATTCGAATTCCTGATCTTAATTAACCAAAATTTCCATGATTTGCTCCCAAAAACCTGCAATCAATGCACATTAGACCATAAAACATAATATCTTACTTTTACTCATCTCATTAAGAAAAATATAATTAAAACACCTAAGGAATTATGAGAGGGGTTTATTTTAGTGAGATTGGAGGTGTATTAAGGTCCATATAGTTACCCAATGATGAGGCTCATCATCACCCCCTACTGAAAGTGTTTCTCATCCTCTGAGAAACTTAATCTATATCCATGTCCTTCATTGCTCTGGTGGCCTCCCTGGCATCCAATGCTTCTGATGTAGTTTCTTCCTCCTATGAATAAAATATTGCCTTCCTCTCTATCTCTTCCCACTGCTTTCTTCTTCTTCTCTCGCCCCTGCTAAAATTCCTAAAAGCAGTGGTGGACTCAGTGTAAAGACAATCCAATTGACTATGAGTCTTTGTAGAGCTTGCTTATAGATGGGTGTTCTATTTAGTGCCTCTCTCATTCTCTGAGGAGAATGGTATTCTCTGATTTTCAGGTTGTGAGGTAAGGTGTTCCACCTCCTTTGGCAAGCTTGCATGTTGTCATCTCCTAGAAATTTGAACATGTCTTCAAAGTGTATCATTGCTTGTTTTTGTACAACAAGGTACCTAGGTGCAAGCTTAGGATCATTTGCAATGAGGTTGTGGGTGTTGATGACAACCATTGGATTAGATTGTTCAACCCTGATCATGAGGGGTTTTGTCTCTTCTCTTGTCATTACCTTTTTCATATTTGTCTCTCTTGCTTCCTCATAATTCATCCATGATGCTAAGGCCATCAATTGCAAGTCTCCTAGTTTTGAATTTGGGTCCCACACATTCAAATCTGTCAAGGCCAAGTTGTGTAGGTAAAAATCAGACATGTTTTCTCTATCTTCCAAGGTGCTTTGATCATAGATATCAATGAATTGCATATAGTCGTGGAAGGGCATAGTGTCTCTCTGTGCTAAAGTTTTGATTTGGAATTGTAGCCATTGTTCCTTGAGATACAAGGCATAAGACTTTGCTGGCATCCTATACTGGATTGCCTCCAAGGATAAACTGGCCATAGTTTCCAAATGGCTTTCCAGTTCTTGTAGATGTCCTCTTATCCATGAATTCTCTTCTTCTAAGTGAGATTTCATCATTTCTTCTCTATCCCTTATGTTTCTCAGCTCTCTGCCCATCTCTTTCAACTTTTCCTCCATCTGGCCTACATCCTCGACTCCTTTTGACTTGACAATTTGCATCCACTTGTGAGTCCTTGCCCTCTCTCTTTCAAGCTCAAAGAATAAGGGAATGGTAAAATTTTGTGGGATTACCCTACCTCCTTCAATGAATTTGTAGTAGGAGATGAGGATGGGCTGTGGACTCGGTTCCCTCAGTTCTTGGTCTTCTTCCTTTGGTTCTTATGGAGTGATACCTTCTTGGTCCCTTTTCTGTACATCATGTAGGTTTGATAGGGTTTCTTGTAGGATGGCCTCTGCTTCCTGTAGGTATTATTGTGTCTCCTATAGGAGACATTTTCCCTTTGATGAGGATGACCTTATGACAATCCTCCTAACATAGGTGATGGGATATTTGGGAGAGGCTTGTCCTGATGATCCTTTTCCTTGATTTCTCTCTAGAGGAGTTGCATTTTCTTGCTACTTTAGTGAGTCTTCAATGATAATAGGAGTTTTGGTGGGGATTTGAGGTCTTCCCTGCCTAATCGTTGTGCTCTTCCTTGTTCTAAAGTACAATGGGGTTTGTCTTTGTCGCTTCCCTTTTGAATTGATAGGTGTACTTTGGGAAGTAAGAACAGTTGCTACCTCTTTATTTGTGGGTTATAGAGATACCCTTGGTTATTCTTCCCTTTCTTTTCCTTGAGCTATAGACCGCTATTATTCCTTCTATTATGTTTCCTCTTTTCCATTCTCCTTCTTATCCTTGTCTTTCTCTTTCTCTTCTTCCTCTAGTTCTTCACTCTGCTCATCTGTATCTTCTTTTGTTTCTTCTTCTGTCTCTTCTTCATTTTCCTCCTCTTTTTCATCCTCCCTTTCCCCTTCATTTTCTCCTTTTGTTTCTTCATCCCTCTCACTGGTAGTGGGGCTTTTTTCATATTCGAGAGCTCGATTTTCTCCCTCTACTTGCATGTCTTTGAAAGTTGTCCCTGTGATAGGGAGTCTTAACTTTTGTAGAACATCTTCTAGGATAATTTTGATCAACCCATGATGGGATAGTTGTTGGTGTTTTCCCTCCTGCACTTTGATGCTCATATCTATCAGTGATTGAAGAAGAAAGTAGGGTATGCTTAATGTGTTTCGAGGAGGCGTGTCTACTCCAAATCTCAGTTCCTGGAGGAGTCTCAAGGGGTATCCATACACCACATTGTATCTCCCTTCACATGATATGTATTTAATGAGGTGGTAACTAACTTCATTCCAAGGGTATGGAATGCATCCCCTTCTCACCCCATTTTTGTCATCCATTGGCTCCTCCCCTTCCAAAAAGAATTTCTTCTTTGCAAGGGTGTTGTTACCCTTATCTTATTTTCTCCAAGGTAACCCTAAAGGGAGTGTAGTGATGCTCCTTATAACTTTGGGGGTGATTTCTACCGATAGGCCTTTCACCACAACAGTGGCATGTCTCCTAGTGAGGGTTATGAGTGAGAGAGAAAATTCTCTAGCCACCTCATCATCATATCCCCTCATCCTCTCAAAGAACCCCATGCATTGGTGCCTTGTGAAAATTTCTACTACACGAGGATGTTGGTGAATTCTCACTGTGTTTGTGGGTTCTCTCTTGTTAAAACCCCCTGTTATCTTTCCCTGGTATTTGTGGAGGCTTGGATGAATAATAATAAAGAATTCTGGTGGGTGAGAGATGATGGAGTGGTAAATTTGCAATGCAATTCTCCTAGATCGCAATTTATTTAATAAAATGATGATTTTTCTTCTTTTTAATAGGAAAACATGGAAGGTATACCTCCTACCTCACTGGTCATGTTCTGTTGAGGACAACCTTTGATTTCTCCTCCCTTAGTGCCCACTGATAATCATGTATATTGACTGCTCTGTATCCTGTAGGTTTTCCAGTAGGATCCTATAGGTCTCATGTGCTAGAAAATGCTAACTGTCTCCTGTAGGTGTTGCTTCAAGAAGGCTGAGAGAAACCTATTTTCGATGAATTCTCGAGATTGCTAATGCTCTCTTTGCATGGGAATCAGTGTTTTATTTCCTTATATGGCTGATCGTGTGGGATGGTGTGCTGGCTGTCTAAGTATGAGCACCTCCTTTTGGACCGTTGGTCCCACTATTAGTCCATCATTCCACCTTACCTCGTAATCATATCCCACTTCGTTCCTCCATAACTTAACCATTTTTGGCCTTATCTCCTTTTTCTTCTGATTTGACTGCTGCCACATGTGGAGTGGTCTAACTATTTTCTCCTTGTTGACTGGTCGAAGGTGGCCAAGTTAACTAGCCACCTTTGCTTATAAAACCAACTCTTACATAATCCTACATTTTTTATTATATCATGCTAATGAGAGAGCATGAGTAAGATGACATACCTATGGGTAAGATGCTTTGATGATGATGCATGCTGGAGAATGATTTCTTGTGTTGTGTATTTGCTGCATATCCTTCTTTGTATTGGCCTCTTTTGATGCTGGTTTCTTTTGATGTGCAGGTGCTAGAGAGTGATGTGGTGATCTTTCTGCTGCTGCTGAGCTCTGGAGGAGCTTCCTCAACCTTGGAATCTTTGTGCTGAAGATGGATGCAACCTTGAGAAGTTTCCTTTGTGGGATAGGCTGCTATAGGATTTCCTACAGGAAACCTACAGGATGTCCTATAGCTACCTCTCCCCTAAACTTTCATACTTTTTTTCACTTTTGGAGCATGAGGATTGTTGACATGAGTAGAGAAGGGTTCTAGTGAATGGTAGGTGAGAGGTATAGCCTTCAGGTATTGTCCCTCTGTCCTTTGTTCTCACCTTCTTCTATTTGTTTTTTTCTTTTTGAAAATTGTATATATATATATATATATATATATATATATATATATATATATATATATATATTAATTGACTTATTGGATGGATGCAGGGGTATCATGGTGTTGAAAGGCATGGGGATGATGAGGTGGAGTGAATGTTTTATTTTTTTACACAGGCTTGTCATCCCCTTTTCTCTAGGATCACTTTTCTTGGGATTTCAAAGCCATTGTAATTCCTACAGTGTTATGCTCTTAACCTGCAAAATGATACCCAAATACAGAATATGTAAAGAAAAGATACCCAGAACACAGAATAGCAATAATTTTATTATTCAGAGAGTAATGTTCACTTGCCTCTTTGAGGGGGCAACCTCCAATAGAGCAGAGCTCGACTACAAAATAAGACACGATGCTCCTCGCAGGGAGTCTCTATCCTTTATATATGACTCATACATGCAATACCACGGGCCAATACCGTGGGTTTTATTAATACCATCTATCTAATACTACGGCCCATTTCCAACTAACTGTGGTCCCGTCATTAATTGCGGGTTAACCACTTACAAATATCAATATGGGCTTTATTGACTCTTGACTATGACGTGATCCCATGACATAAATAAGGGGGTTAGGGTGGGACCCTAACATGCCCTCCCCCTTAAGACTAGCCTTGTCCTCAAGGCTGAAGCTACAGAAACTGCTGAAGAATAGTGGCTGGTTCCCATGTTGCATCTTCCTGAGAGGTGTCTTTCCATTTGACGAGGACTTCCTTAATCATGCGGCCACGTAGGTGCTTATCTCGTGTGTCTAGAACCTGTTCGGGTTGAAGCCAGATTGACCCTTCTTCGTCCAATTCAGGTAGACTGGTTTGAACTCGGCAATTGTTCCCAATCACTTTCTTGATGCACGATACATGGAAAACTGGATGGATTTTTGCATTAGGTGGCAAAGCAACTTGTAAGCCACTTCTCCAATGTGCTGTAGTACTTGGTATGGTCCGTAGAATTTTGGAGAGAGCTTTTGACAACCCTTGTCTTTGAGTGATGTTTGCTTATATGGTTGCAACCTCAAAAAGACCTGATCCCCTTCTTGAAATTGGCGCTCTGAGCGATGTTGGTCGACCTGTTGCTTCATGCGGTTCTGAGCTTGATGAAGGTTCTCTTTAAGATGGGCGAGCATGGTTGCACATTGTTGTAGGAGTTGATCCACTGCTTGTACTTTGGAGCACCCTTTGAGATAAGAAGTAGGGGAAGGCGGAAGTTGACCATATACTACTTCATAGGGAGTCATTTTGGTGGTGGCATGATAGTTGGTGTTATACCACCATTCAGCCAGAGGTAACCACTGTACCCAAAGGTGTTTATTTTCTGAAGTGAAACACCTAAGGTAAGTTTCTAGAAATTTAGGAAGTACTGAGTTTTAGTTGAGTACCTTGTATCCTGAAACGTTCTTGCCAAAAATTACTGGTGAAGATCGGGTTGCGATCGGACACAATAGAAGTGGGCATGCCATGCAATTTGAAAATCTGATCCATGAAAGATTGAGCGACCAAATTTGGTGTAAACGGATGGGGTAGGGCACAGAAATGAGCATACTTCGACGGTCGGGCCACAACCACCATGATGGCTAACTTGTTCCCGGACTTTGGAAGACCTGTAATGAAATCTATAGAAACCTCCGTCCAAATTGATGTCAGAATGGGCAATGGTTGTAAAGGGGTGGACCCTGCCAAGGAGTATGGAGGGAAAAGTGGTGAGAAAGAGTTAGAAGACAAGATGAAGGCCGAATATGGGATCGATAAGAAGTCGCTTAGATATTCTATCCACTCTATTCAAGACCTGGCAGTGCAGTTTACTCCCTAGATTCTTACAGGTAAAATCATGAGGAAATGTCGCGCGGACAAAGTTCTTGCGCCAGTGGTATCACTAGCTGCCCAATGTGTGAAGGGATTTCAATACAACTAGGCGAAGTATCTATGCAAGGAGTTCCTCACAAACTGACGCAAAGCTCAAGAGGAGAGCAAGCCCTTCCACTATGAGTGGTTGTTATTGTATATTGTTTTATTAACTTGGAGATTGCCGGAGGACAGTCAGTTTCCCATGCAGACGAAATATTTACTCGAGGTAGTGAGGTTCGCTTTGCTGTGGGCAACAAAGGATCCAGAAAGGATCAAGGAGTCGAAAATTTTCTGGATCTTGATGGAGATGGACCTTCGAATGGTTATCAGTTAGAGGCCAAGGTTGTCCCCAACCTTGTTTGTGCAATTAATGGCCTTCGTAGAGTTCAAGGTCGATTTCCATAATGTTTCAATCAGGGCGTGCAAGGACCCAAAGAACCTATGGCACACACTGCCATATTCGGTCTCTAAGATGGATGTTCAGGAGATCGTGGGGAGTTGGCCAAAAGAGTGGTGTCAACCTATGGAGGTTAGTGTACGTACAAGAAAAGGTGTGAAGAGCTCTGCTGCATAGTCGACCACTATGTAGAAGCATAAGGAGGAAGCTCAAATGGCTGCACGAGCTCTGGCTGAGAAAAAGAAGAAAGAAGCCACTGACAAGGGAGATACGGAAAAAGAATGTGCTTCGAAGGAATGCGATGAGAAAGAGCACGTTGCAAAAGAACAAGCTGAGAGAGAATGCCCAGATAATGAAGAGGTCGAAGAATTGACTTCGCAACACACAGATGAGCAGGAACTCTCAAGGTAGGAAGGAGGCGGTGGAGAGGAGAAGAGAACTCCCTTCACCTTAAAGAGGTGTGGAAAGGAGTAGAATGTTAGACAACGGAAAAATCATAAGCCAGATAAGCAGATGCACATCGACCCGATGGTCCTTAGAGAAGGTGATCTCGATGAGATTAGTGATAAGGTCTGTGATACCACAACAGAGTTGTTGCAGTAGTTCGAGCAACAGTATATGCAGATGTTGGGGAGCATCCAAAAGGATCTACTTGAGTTGCAGATCCATACTAGCAGGATTCAAGTGAGCGTTGGGCAAGCGAGCAGGGTGCAAGAAATCCTGGTGCAAGGGAGCAGAACAATAGCATAATTAGAACAAACTCTGGATCTCAGAGTGATACCTTTACGAAAAGGGTATGTTCACATGGATTCATAGGAGGACCACGCTATGCTAGGTGCGGTGAAGGACGTGGGAGTCAACTTGGGCACATTTCTGCTATAGATGCTCCATGCGTTGCATCAGGGGGTCTCGGACAAGCTAAGGATCAGAGAGCAACGCACCCTCATAGTAATGAGTGAGTTTGAGGTGAATAGTGAGCAAATGTTCACAGAGAAAGCTTAGGCTCTGAAAGAAAAGGAGGAGTTGTAGACACGAAGTCAGAGCCTGGAAACAACCATAGAGTAAGCCTCTAATATAGTTCTAGAATTGAACATCCTGAAGGATGTCGCAGCTTCAACAAAAGTAAGAAAATTCGTTGTTGCGGTATGCACATCAAGGATGAGAAAAACAAGGTTACCTTTGATTTTCAAATGAAGATATCAGAGCTACAGCTAAAGTTGCAACCCACTACTCTACCAGAGGTTCGGGAGAAATGCAGAGCAGTAATCAAGGAGAATATGAACACATTGGATACCACAATCACAGACTGTGCAATGATGTTTGACCAAGCAATGGAGTTGTGGATGAAATTGCAGGAGGATTCGAACTTATAGAGGCTGAACACAAATGTCAGGGAGACACAGCGCAATTATGATGAGGTCCGAGTGATTGTGTGCACTTCGGTGCTAGTGCAATGCCTCACGAAGTTACAGGAAAGCAAGTAGATGCAAGCACAAACAAAAGAATTACAGAGAAAAGAGGCCCTTATAAAGGCCATATTATAGTCATGGCTAGAGGAATCCTACCGGCTTACTCTATCACTCTAGGAAAATCTTAAGGTGTTGTAGCAGACACAGAGGACAATGTGCCTAGCAGTAGAAGGCTTAACAATAGAGAAGTTGCTGGAAGAAGTGAAGCAGGCCACGGTGCAGAGCATTGCCGAAGTTACAACATTACATGTTGAGCTCGGTGGTCTCTGCAGCAAGATCGAGGAGTCAGCTGAGTGACTTGAGGGTGAGTCACAATATTTGTGCTGCAGGCATGTTGGGATAGTGTCCCTAGGGTTAGTTTTGGTGTTAGTCAACACAAATTTTTGTAAAAGTTTTGTAAAAAGATGTAAAGTCTCTACAAAATGTGGATGTGGAGCACACATCTAGATAGTAGTCAAAGGGGTTTAGCCCCTTGTTTGGATAAGAAAATAGGTTGGTTTTGAGACTCACCCATGGTTCGAAAACCATGATATTGTATTGGAAATGCTATATATTTAGTCATAGTGAAGGGAATTAATAGTAGTGGATAACTTGGGGTAAAGATAAATATTGTTTTGGGCAAGTGTTAAGGTAGGAAGGCTCTACTTCTTGTACTTAGGAAAAAGGGGAAGAATCTTGCAGTTGAGTACGCAGGAGGCCTTGGAAAGTCCGCAACTAAGTGCATGGACCCCTGCAGTTGAGTGCGTAGGGTAAAGGAGTCTATAATCTGAATGTTGAAGCTTAATAAAGACTGATTTTGAAGCAATATCATGCATCTTAGTATTAATGTTTTTTCTATTTATGTTACGATCTGTCGCTTTATAATATGTTTTCTATGGAAATTTTTATAAATGCTACGTGAATCTAATGAATCTATAATATTTATGCATGTCTTAAGTAATTAGCTGTGTTCGCAAAGTTAAGGATTAATGAGGGGTTGGATAGATCTGTGCAAAGGTAGATATAGGGTTATTGATTAGCGTGCAAAAGTAGATAGACTGCTTCCTTAGGGTCTATAAAGACTGATCGTGGACCTTCACGAAGGTCTAGAGGTTGTTTTACCCAAGTTACAATGATGAGCCCCAGAAGGATATCGATCTACGTGAAGGTAGATCTAAGTTATAAGATCTTAAGACCGCTTATCACACTATCTCTAGATCCAGAAACCTGGTTCTAGCATCCATCAATACTGCTTTAGGTGAGACTGTAGCTTGCGCTATGCAAGTTGTTGCTGAAAGGGCTAGCAGTTAGGGTTTTTTTGGTTGGATTGAACAACTTTGAACTTGGGTCAGGCCCCCTTAACCCAAAAATAAGCTCTATGACACCTCTTCAAATGGATCAAACATGTTTCCCAATTTTCAATGCCAATTTGATCTAGAAGCTAACAAACAAGGTTGGCAAGAGTGCCAACGAGTCCTCCACTCTTTAAGAAACATCTGCACAAGCTGCAAACATTACTGAAGCATCTCTAAAAAATCATCATCAATTTAGCACATGGTTGGAACAATTCATCCTCATGAGCATAAGCATGACTAACTAGATGAAGACCTAGTATGGAAACTCATCAAGTTTGGAAACTCCATCCATGAACACCATACAACCAACAAGCTATATCATCAAGTCTGACATCATACAGTTGACATCAGGGACAGCACAATCATTTGAATGCTAACTCGACTAGATGCAACCATGCTACAAGTAAGGCATCCAAACATCAACTAGTCTACATAGGATTGAAATCAATGCCGACATGAGCTAGCTTCCATTATGAACCAATGCCAACATAAGCTACCTAGAACCATGCACATGATAATGACAATAATTTTTCTCTTCGGCATTAATGGAAACCATACACAACCTCTAGACCAATCTCCTCTATCACTCCCCCTTTGACATCAATAAAAAATTGTCAAATCCATTTGATAAGGTAGCAAGAACTGAAGCACATGCACTTGAACAAATTATCTCTACATGTTTGAAAAATAATGCATATCAACCAACATCCTTGCCTTTCATATTACTAGCAACAAGTAAAAAATATACCAATCATCATCCAGAGCATCATACTATCCAACAACTTCTAGGAGCAAGCAACAATATGCCAACATAACAGAACCATACAATCATCAATGAGCAACATCATAATCAACAACAACATGCAACAATTTTCACATGAGCATCAACCAACACTCTCCATAAAAAGTACATAAAAGTACCTACCAACCATCTCTGAATATAACATGAGGCCAAGAACCCCAACTGTCATATCATAGTATGAGGCCCACAATGAACAACTATCATACATATGCTTCAAATAAAAGTTGATTCATATATTTGTGTTCTAGTATGATATTCTATTGGTTATTGTAGGTTGCGGTATTTATCATTGGATCAATCCCACAAGAAAAGGCTTTACTTGTTAGTGTATCTTCTATTCTTTCTGTGACTCCATTTCTTTACTAGGGTATGCATCTCTATGATAAATCTTTAGTAGTCCATGATTAATGGTGAATTTTATCTTTATAATAATAAGTGAACATTATAGTTTCTAACTCGATTTGGTCATGGTTAAACGTATGTTGTTGAAAAACATGAGCATTTGGTTCTTGAATCAACTTAATTTCCTTTTTCCTAACTTTTCCTTCAAGTCTATTTGTTTCTAGCCAATTTAGAATCTATTGATATTTGGTTGTTGGGAACCAACATGAAATGCTAGAAGTAGGCATTTACACAACTAAATTTTTTATTGTCTTTGTTTCTTTGGTGTAGAGATGGAACCATCCCATGCATCACCCTTGTATTGATATGAAATATAGTCAAAGGTACTCTATATTTGTCTTGAAGATGTTTCTAGTCATAATGTAACATTTATGTTTAGTCTAGATGTGAAAGCTTTTGATTTTCCTTATCTTAATAATGTGTTATGATGGGCAGTAATATATATTCTTTTACTTTTCATTTTTAAATGATGTATAATCAAATGCATCGCTATCTTTGCATGTTTAATCTCTTCAAAGCTAAGACTTGTGATTATTGACTTCTTATCTGTGTGAAATCTTGTATTACTTCCATTGATTGGAATATTAATACTTAAAGGATCGAAAAATGCAGAAAAAGAGAGAAGAGAATTGGTCTAGTGATACCCTTAAATTTAATATCCCACATGAGACATACACATGCAAACTGATGGTCAAGTCTTTAGAGTTGGTGAATTCACTTGCAATGCTTTGGCAACACAATGATAATGTTTTGAAGCGATGAAACAATATTTGATGTGTAAATTGTAGTCCAACCAATATTATGTTGGAAACTCATATTGTAATATTTGACATTTCATATAATATAATTTATGTGGTTGAAATTATTTATAGTTATACTTGATATTGTTTAGTATTGTAATTAACATATGCAACTTTGTTTTTTTATATTAGATGAACATGCACATTATATGACATGTTTTTAATTGTCTCAAAATCATACTAATTAATTTATGTTGATTAATAATGAAAACATAAAATCAATCTCAAACTACTAAATTAGTAGTTTATATTGATTAATAATGAACACAAATAAAATGAATATATAGTGACTAAATTAGTTGTTTATAATGATTATTAATGAAAGCAAATGAAATTAATATAAAATACTAAATTAGTCATTTATATAATGAATATGAAATTATTAAAAAAAGATAAATGGATATTATAAATGATAAATTTGTGATTACAAATCATGACTAAGTTTATGACTAAATATACTACTAGATGATAAAATTGAGACAACCAATTAATGGTTAAGCTAAATACGAATAGATGTTGGTCGAGTTATAAGATACTCTAAGTTAGCCACTATTGGTCACCAACTAAAAATTGGTCATTTGTATGCAAATTTTAGTCATTTTTTTTGTGACTAATTAGTTATTTTGTACTAGTGTATGACCCAAGAGAGTGCAACCTGCTTTGATACCACCCTGTGGTATCTCCTCCTGTCACATCTACCCACTTTCATTGGCTTACCCAGTGTAAACATGAGATGAGGGGTTACTATGATATGACTTAACTTCATAGATGACCTTAAGGAAATGGGGTCAACACAACTAAACCTTATTGACTTCCCTCAGGTCCCACAGAACTCTCAGTAGTAACCCAACCCCTCTAGGTGTCCAATCCTTGAGACAACTTACCTTTTCCGTGACCTAGACCCCCAATTGCTTCCTTTCTAAGGCCTCCATGTGACTATGGGTTCCTAGTCGCTCCCATACGACTGTATAAGTGCGACTGTGACCTTTTTGTACCAATGTTGTGCCAACGACTATGAGAATTAAGGCTACTTTCTAAGGTTAGGGCTTAGCCTCTCCCTAGATATTTATGAAACTTTAGAACTCATAAAATACATGAAAATAATTATTGTAAACCAAAACAAGAACTAGGACTTCACCTGACTATCCCTAACCGAGATTGATATTTTGTCGAACACTTAGTAGATATGCCACCTACAGGTCATGAATGCAAGTCTGAACATGAGGGACTAGAAAATTATTTGAGGTTTAACAAGAAGGGTATCTACCTTCTCACATTAGTTATCATAGCATCGATTAGGTCTTGCATTCATTATTTATTGATCCGAGTTGACTCAACTCTAACCAAGATCTCTTACTTTCGTGATGTGATTACAATTGCATTTAAAATAACATAATTGAACATATATGCATGTTGTAAAGAAGAAGGATCATGACAATCATCAACAACATAAAATAACAAGACATTGATAACAGAGTTCGTCGAGGAGGAACTACGTCTCCAGGCCCCGGTGTCAAGATGGCGTAGGCCGCTACATTAAGCGTTGTCAATAATGATGATGTACATAGGTGGTGATGTCACTATCATACAAGGAAAATTCCCTTACGTAGGAGTGGCTCCAAGAGATGTTCCATTGTAGGAACTCTCATTCAAAAATGACTCCTACCAGTATGACCTAAACTCATCATGATGATAATGAGCATCCCACCAACATGGCATAAAAGGGATCTCAATGCAAACATACATGGCGACACATGAGTATCCCATCAACATAACAACAAAGGGATCTCAAACAAAACATGACGAATCATGAGAAAAAGCACATCCCACAGATGATTCTGCATCGCATCAAGCAGGAACCATGAAACAAGTAAGGAAACAAGATCCCACATCAAACATCAAACATGGATCTATGCAGCACAATGCATCTCATAGTAAAAAGAAGTACAAGAACACACTGCATATACCTCACATCCTGGGGCTATCTAATGAAAAGAATGTCAAACTATTGAAGTTGGCCGTACCATCAATCTCGCGGCATCGAATCTCATGGAATGACTGCTCCCATGTTGAATGCTGACACCTGCATTTCACTTTGAAAAGTGGCCAAAAATTAAATGTTGGCATTATGTTTCAAGTGTTGTCCTTGATGGCAACTCACTCAGAGGCTGGTACAGGTGCTCAGAGGTTGGTACAGGTGATGGCAACTTAACTAGTGGACAGATCTCAGTACAGCAGGACAAGAAAGAGATATACGCAGGTTCAGCAAGGAGAATCAGCGTGTACACGCAGGTTGGCTTCAGTAAAAGCGCGTGTATGTGAAAACGTACCTTTGGTCCATGGCGGTTAGTCCTTGGAAGTTGTGCCTATGGTTTTGGACCATGGCATCTCGACGAACGTGTTGATCCCTAGTTTTGAAGTTGATGGTATTGTGTTACTATGGTTTTGGACCGTGGTATTGTAAAGGGCCTAAGACTATATAAGGAGAAGAAGATCATTAGGCAATATCATCTTTCGACAAGGCTTGAATATCTAAGAGAGAAAGAGATCTGATATGCAGGTTCTGAGGTGCTTGATCTAAGCCAAGGAGAGATCACATCGGTTGATGGAAGACTAGATCTAAGGATAGATCGGGATCTAATGGTTTGAAATGCACTATCATGATATGGTTGATTATGCGTATTTCTAGATCTGCATATTGTCGCAATATTATGTTCTGGATCTAACTGATGTTTGGTACAGCTGCAAGTTGAGTGAATCTATTTTTAGATCTGTACGCAGGTTGGCTTAAGTAAAAACGCGTGTACACGCGGGTTTCGCTCATTGAAGTAGCGTATATCTCTTAAAGCTTGATTTTTGGGTTTGCAGTTGGATCTGACTGTTATTACAGAGTTCTGTAGACTGCTCTGTGTTCTGGTATCTGGTGATTGACAGGGTTCAGTGGTTCAGTGATTCAAAATTTGATAATTCTAGCATTGGTTGTTTTATGCTTCATGATCTGTTGTGAAAGTTGAATGAATTGGGTTCTACAGATTGAATGTTGTGCTTTAGGAATATCCAGTCTGAAAATGTATGAAAGGTGGTACCTGAAGGAAAGAAGATTGTAGGTCAGCACCTACGTACTAGTATCTTGGCTAGTACAAGAGCAAAGGGGGTTGGAGCTCCCTTCCAAGGAAGTTTGGAGAACGAGAGAAGGTTGTAGCCTTCTGCAGGTTGTAGCCTGCGTACTGGTATAAGGCTGCACCAGTACAAAAGATTGTAAACTGAAGTTTCATATTAAAGAAAGATAGAGACAACTTGCAGCAGGTGGTTTTCACCCACATTGGGTTTCCACCTTATATCTTGGTGTTCATGTGTGTGGCTTTTTGATCTGTTCTGTTATACTGCACCTGTTTACTGTTAATGTGGTGAATAATGTCCTGATGACTTTAACTGAAGAATAAGCTAACTAAATTATGAGTTTTCTTCTTATACGCTGTTTTATTTAGTCACAGTAGCGTGTACACGCTGGTTCACTTAACTGAAGTAGCGTATATGTTTCTGAGCATTGAAAAAGTTTGATTGATCTGATAATACTGATTCACCCCCCCTCTCAGTATTATTTCCAACAATTGGTATCAGAGCAGGTCCTTCAGAGAAGCTTGATCGCTTGAAGGAAGATCATTCATCATGAGCAACTACGAGAAAGAAGCATCAATCAGGCCACCGATTTTTGATGGGACAAATTTCAATTATTGGAAGGTAAGAGTTACTGCATATCTTCAATCTCTTGGTACAGAAGTTTGGGACATTGTAGAAACAGGCTATGCTTTTCCTTCAGCTACTCCTACAGATCCAGCTGAGAAAAAGGCATATGAAACAAATGCAAAAGCAGTCAGTACTCTATTAGGAAGTATATCTCAAACAGAATTCATGAAGGTCATGCACTTCAAATCAGCAAAAGAGATATGGGACAAAATGATCACTAGCTATGAAGGAGATGAACAGGTAAAGCAAGCTAAACTTCAAACTCTCAGGATTCAATATGAGACTCTCAAGATGTATAATGATGAAAGTGTGGCTAATTATTTTCTTCGGGTAGATGAGATTGTTAATTGTATGAAAAATTTGGGTGAAGAAATAAAAGAGACTATAGTAGTTCAAAAGATTCTAAGATCATTATCCCCCAAGTTTGAATCTAAAGTATCTGCAATAGAAGAAAAAGAAAATCTCCGTGTTCTCACTATGTCTCAGCTACATGGAATTCTAACTGCTTATGAAATGAGAAAGGGAGGTCCATCTGACAGAAGGGAAGCTGCTTTTAAGGCATCAGGAAAAGAAGATTACTATGAAGCAAGCCATGTTCCAGAAGAAGAGGAAGAAGAATCAAATTTTGTCAGAAATCTTCAAAGGGGTTCTGGAAGGTTCAGAGGTAAGCTACCTTTCAAATGCTTTGCTTGTGGAAGAGTAGGTCATTATGCTGCAAAATGTCCTTATAAGGATAAAGGAAAAGAACCTGCTAGATGGAACAAGAAACAAAGTGCAAATAAGAAAAGCTACTACACCCATGAAGATAGTGATGGCTTATCAAACAGTGATGAAGATGAACAAGGTAATAAATATAAGCTGTTAATGGCATTTGAAGATGATGATTATGAGGATGCTGTAGATGTGGATAATCTCTATAATGAAATTACTAGACTCAAGAGATGCATAGAAGAAAAGAGTGTGATCATTGATACTTTGCAATTTCAAATTGATGAAAAGGAAAAACATCTTGAAAAACTAGAAGGTGAAATTGTTGGTCTCAGAAAAGAAATTGAGAAAACAAAAGCTATTAATCTTAAGTTTGTCAAAGGATCTGAAACTTTGGATGAGATTATCAATGTGCAGCGGTCTCCTCTAAACAAGACAGGTTTGGGCTATAATGGAGAAACCTCTCAAGCATCCACCTCAAAAAGTTATCTTGATGCAGCAAGAAGAAATGAGCAGAAGAACAATGAAGATAATCAGGTAAAGCAGGGACGAATTACAAACAGAAACTATCAGGGACAATCCTTCTTAAGGGTGAACAAAAGCTACAACCAACCACAGGTAAAATCTTCTCAGTTTGGCTCAAGAATAGATGAAAATAGAAATTACAATCAGTTGGCTGGTAGATTCAATAACCGCAGAAGCTTCTTCAATGGACAATGCTTTTCTTGCCATAACTTTGGTCACAAAGCAGCTCAATGTGTTGCATATAAAACAATCATGACTAGGGAAGCTCAAAAACAAAGAAGTATGACAGGGATTACAAAAAGGACCTATAACAACTTTTCGGTTCTTGAAAATGAAGTTGAATGTTCTATTTGCAATAATTTTGGTCATAAAGACTCTGAATGCAGGAGCAGGTTTCAGGAGAAAAAGGAACAAGCCACGAGCACCAAAACATGGAGAATAAAGGAACCTCAAACAGAAAGATGTGGGATAGCATTTTATGCAGAAGGACAGGAAAATCTATGGTACATTGACAGTGGATGTTCGAAACATATGACAGGTGATAAAGAAAAACTTGAATCTTATTCTACTTTAGAAAAGGGAAAGAAAGTTTCTTTTGGAAATGATACTCCTGCAACTATAAAAGGAAAAGGTATTGCTCCTTTGAAAGAAAAGGTCAAGGCTGGAAATGTTTTGTATGTTGATGGATTGAAGCATAATCTTCTAAGTGTCAGCCAGATGTGTGATCAAAAAACCGAGGTTATTTTCAGATCGAATGGATGTCTTGTTCGTGATCTTGATACAGGTAAAACAGTTCTCAAAGGCAAAAGAACTCCAAATAATCTGTACATATTTGAAGAAGGACAACAACAATGCTATCTTAGCAAGGATGAAGAGCACTGGTTATGGCATCGAAGGTTGGGACATCTAAGCTTCTCACAAATAAGGAAAGCATGCAAATATCAGGCAGTTCGCGATCTTCCAGATATCAAAATTCCAGACAACACCATATGCAAATCTTGTCAGTTTGGAAAGCAAACCAGAACTAACTTTCCAGAGAAGGAAGGATCAGCTAGCTTGCCTCTTGAGCTAGTCCATACAGATGTATGTGGTCCATTTAGGAAAAGGACACCTCGAGGAGAAGAATATCTGATATTATTCATTGATGATTTCTCAAGGTTTGTTTGGTTAGGGCTTATGAAGCACAAAGATGAAGCATTCGAAAAATTCAAATCCTTCAAAGCATTGGCTGAAAATGAATCAGGACACAAAATTAAGTGCCTCAGATCTGACAGAGGTGGGGAGTTCACATCAAATGAATTTTTCGATTTCTGCGATGAACATGGGATAAGAAGAGAATTCTCTACAGCTAGAACTCCTCAGCAAAATGGGGTTGTGGAAAGAATGAACAGAACTATCCAACAAATGGCTCGTGCTATGCTCGATGAATCAGGTACTCCTGCAACCTTCTGGGGTGAAGCTGCACATGCTGCTGTTATCATTCTTAACAAAACAAATGTCCGAGTAAACAGCACTCAAACACCTCATGAGCTTTGGAGTGGTAAAACTCCTTCCGTGAAGCATTTCAAAATCTTTGGGAGCAAATGTTATATTAAGAATACTGATGAGCAACTTGGCAAACTTGAACCTAGAGCAGATGAGGGCATTCTTCTTGGTTATTCTCCACATAGCAAAGCATACAAGTGCTACAATAAAAGACTTGGCAGAATTGTTGACAGTATTGATATAGTGGTTGATGAGAAGGGATATATTCCTAGGCAAGTTCATCATGAAGACATTGAAGAAGATGAAGGTTACTCTCAAAGGCGAAATGATGAAGAAGAAGAACCTCAAGAAGAAGAAGAATCTCAAGAAGAACCAGAGGAGCAGACAAGAATAGAAGAGAAGACTCCATCCAGATATGTTCAAAAGAATCATCCAGAAACTCAGATTGTGGGGCAGAAAGAAGCAGGAGTACAAACAAGAAGGACACTTGCAGAAGCTTCAAGCTACTTGGCATTACTCTCCTCCACTGAACCACAAAATGTGAAAGAGGCATGCAAAGATGAATGTTGGGTCAAAGCAATGGATGAAGAACTTGAGCAAATCGAAAGGAACAACACTTGGGAATTAGTTCCTAGACCAAAAGATAAGAATGTAATAGGAACAAAATGGGTCTTCAAGAATAAATTAAATGAAAATGGAGAAGTAATTAGAAACAAGGCCAGACTTGTTTGTAAAGGGTATGCACAGCAAGAAGGAATAGATTTTGAAGAGACCTTTGCTCCTGTGGCAAGACTTGAGGCTATCCGAATGTTCCTTGCTCTCTCAAGCTTTCAAAACTTCAAGGTATTTCAAATGGACGTGAAATCAGCCTTCCTGAATGGAGACTTAGAAGAAGAAGTATATATTGAGCAGCCAGATGGTTTCATTCTTGGGAATGATCCAAACCTTGTATGCAGATTGAAAAAGGCACTCTATGGACTCAAACAAGCTCCAAGGGCTTGGTACTATCGGTTGGACAAATATCTTCACCAACAAGGCTTTTCAAAAGGATCAGCAGATAGCAATCTCTATATAAAAGTTGAAAATAACAAATTGCTAATTCTTGTTGTTTATGTAGATGATATTATTTTTGGCAGCAATGAAGAGACTATGAGTCAAAACTTTGCCTTGGTTATGCAGAAAGAATTCGAAATGTCACTTCTTGGAGAATTGACATATTTTCTTGGATTGCAAATCCAACAAAATGAAGGAGGTATCTTCTTGTCTCAAACCAAATACCTCAAGCAGATCTTGAAGAAGTATGGCATGGAAGAGTCAAAGCCAGTATGTACACCCATGGTTACAGGATGCAGCCTCAGTGCAAATGATGAATCAGCAGCAGTTCACCAACCCACTTATAGATCCATGATTGGGAGTTTGCTTTATTTGACAGGTACTCGACCAGATATTACACATGCAGTAGGAATGGTTGGAAGATTTCAAGCCAACCCAAAGGAAACTCATCTTCAGGCAGTCAAAAGAATCTTCAAATATCTTCAAGGGACCCAAAACTATGGCTTATGGTATCCTAGAAATACAGATCTCACTCTTCATGCTTACACAGATGCAGATTGGGCTGGAAGTGTGGATGATAGGAAAAGCACAAGTGGTGGTGCTTTCTTCATGGGTTCCAGATTAGTATCTTGGTTCAGCAAGAAACAGAGTTCGATTGCCTTATCTACAGCTGAAGCAGAATATGTGGCTGCAGCATCTTGTTGCACACAACTTCTTTGGATGATGCAGACCTTGCAGGACTTTCAAATCACTTGCACTCCACCCGTCTCTATCTTATGTGATAATACAAGTGCAATCAGCATTTCAAAGAATCCAGTCATGCACTCAAAGACCAAGCACATACCAATCAAGTACCATTTTCTTCGGGAACAAGTGCTTGAGCAGAAGGTCAAGTTGGAGTATGTTCCTTCTAAGGAACAAGTTGCTGATATTTTCACAAAACCACTGCCCAGGGAAACTTTTGAATATCTCAGACAAAAGCTGGGAGTAGTTGATGCTTCATCTTGTTGTTAAAGTTTGTTTGTTCTACAAAAAGTTGGTATACGCATGTTACTGAAGGGATATGCGCGTATATACGCGGATTCATACTGGGTAAGTCGCGTGTATACTGGACGCTTGTTGCAGTAAGAATATCCGCGTACATACGCTGTTTTATACAGGATAAATCGCGTATATGAAGTTCTGAACAGCAAGGGCAAACTCTGGAGTTCTGAACAGCAATGGGTATGTCAGAATTCTTCAGGCACGGTTTCAGGGGGTGCAGCAGGCACAGGTTCAGGGGGAGCAGCTTAAAAGTCTCATAAAGCATTGTTGGCATTCAGATGTTTTGGTTGTTGATTTCAGGAAAAGGAGCTCAGAAAGAAATCCTGGTTGCTGATCTAAAAAGATGTTTATCATATGCTGCTGGTGACTTTCATAAGTCTTGGTCTAGATCTGTTGTCTCTATGTCATGTATCTCTCTTGTGATATCTCTTTTATGGTGTCAAGGTCATGTAACGGCCTATGTTGGTTTCCCCACTATGCCTGGGATGAATGCTGTAATATAATTGGTTGTTTCTGATATGTCCCCTCTTGGTAGGGAGTATGGATGTATGTGTTGAGTCTTTTGGTGATAGGAAGGTCCCTTATAGTGTCTAAGTCTTGGTTCTTGTTGAAGAACATCTTTTGCAGATCTGGCCTACTGTCAGGGGGAGCATCAGTCAGCACAGCAAGCAGAGGTATCAGCATGTCCTCAGGGGGAGCACACCCCTTTGCCCTTGATGTCAAAGGGGGAGAGTGACTTGGTGTGGTGGCTGCCATCAAGTCCAAAGGTGGAGATTGTTGGCATTATGTTTCAAGTGTTGTCCTTGATGGCAACTCACTCAGAGGCTGGTACAGGTGCTCAGAGGTTGGTACAGGTGATGGCAACTTAATCAGAAGACAGATCTCAGTACAGCAGGACAAGAAAGAGATATACGCAGGTTCGTTAAGCCCAATCGCGTGTACACGCAAGTTGGCTTCAGTAAAAGCGCGTGTATGTGAAAACGTACCTTTGGTCCATGGTGGTTAGTCCTTGGAAGTTGTGCCTATGGTTTTGGACCATGGTGTCTCGACGAACGTGTCGATCCCTAGTTTTGAAGTTGATGGTATTGTGTTACTATGGTTTTGGCCGTGGTATTGTAAAGGGCCTAAGACTATATAAGGAGAAGAAGATCATTAGGCAATATCATCTTTCGACAAGGCTTGAATATCTAAGAGAGAAGGAGATCTGATATGCAGGTTCTGAGGTGCTTGATCTAAGCCAAGGAGAGATCACATCGGTTGATGGAAGACTAGATCTAAGGATAGATCGGGATCTAATGGTTTGAAATGCACTATCATGATATGGTTGATTATGCGTATTTCTAGATCTGCATATTGTCGCAATATTATGTTCTGGATCTAACTGATGTCTGGTACAGCTGCAAGTTGAGTGAATCTATTTTTAGATCTGTACGCAGGTTGGCTTAAGTAAAAACGCGTGTACACGCGGGTTTCGCTCATTGAAGTAGCGTATATCTCTTAAAGCTTGATTTTTGGGTTTGCAGTTGGATCTGACTGTTATTACAGAGTTCTGTAGACTGCTCTGGGTTCTAGTATCTGGTGATTGACAGGGTTCAGTGGTTCAGTGATTCAAAATTTGATAATTCTAGCATTGGTTGTTTTATGCTTCATGGATCTGTTATGAAAGTTGAATGAATTGGGTTCTACAGATTGAATGTTGTGATTCAGGAATATCCAGTCTGAAAATGTATGAAAGGTGGTACATGAAGGAAAGAAGATTGTAGGTCAGCACCTACGTACTAGTATCTTGGCTAGTACAAGAGCAAAGGGGGTTGGAGCTCCCTTCCAAGGAAGTTTGGAGAACGAGAGAAGGTTGTAGCCTTCTGCAGGTTGTAGCCTGCGTACTGGTATAAGGCTGCACCAGTACAAAAGATTGTAAACTGAAGTTTCATATTAAAGAAAGATAGAGACAACTTGCAGCAGGTGGTTTTCACCCACATTGGGTTTCCACCTTATATCTTGGTGTTCATGTGTGTAGCTTTTTGATCTGTTCTATTATTCTGCACCTGCTTACTGTTAATGTGCTGAATAATGTCCTGATGAATTTAACTGAAGAATAAGCCAACTAAATTATGAGTTTTCTTCTTATACGCTGTTTTATTTAGTCACAGTAGCGTGTACACGCTGGTTCACCTAACTGAAGTAGCGTATATGTTTCTGAGCATTGAAAAAGTTTGATTGATCTGATAATACTGATTCACCCCCCCTCTCAGTATTATTTCCAACATTAAATGATCAAATGGAAAATCTAAATCCACCATCAGATTTGTGGCATCGAATAATGTAAAATCGACTATCCCAATTTTGAATTCTGATAAAGTGGAAATTTGGGGCTCCAGGAATCTTTTAGATTCCCCCTAGATTCCTCAAAGATTCCCTCCTCTGGGTCACCTAAAAATCTGCTGCTCATATCAAAATTCTAATTGCACCATCAGGTTCATGTCGCTGAGAGGTGTAGGATTGACATAAAGTTTGTCCAATTTGGACACTGGCAAAATTTCACCCTCCTAAGAATTTGGCTCAATCATGGTTCTGCCTATGTTTTTCCAGAATTATGGTTCTGTTAATGCCTCTAAAATTATACCACCAACATTGGGGGATAACCACCCTGTCTGGACCTTAGTGTAGCTCCTTATCTGTTTGGTATGGCGGCTCAGACTGGATATTATGGGACCAGTTTCCTAATAAAGTATGATTTGATGAATGGGTGTTTTAAATATATAAAAAAGATGATAGGTGGTTTAATCTATAAGCTCTAAAATATACAAATATATTTATATAACCCGAGTGATCTCATAATAATGTGATTCTTGATGATTCCTAGTAGACAAATAATAATGTAGATTATTTACTTATCTACAGAAATATGCATTTAAATAATGATTACTTTGTTTAAGAAATTAAACAAAGTAACATGAAAACATATCGCATAACATACTAATATTTATCACTAACATATGTATAAAATATAACAACTCTAAATCATTTAGAAGTGAAATAACACAGAGTTGTCTAAAAGAATACATCAACAATAGCAAATCAATGGAATGTTAATTATATAAAACAAGACAAAATATCAATGATAGAAGTACCAAATGCATTTGAGTCTCATTTATGCAAGTAGCAGTCTGGTTTAATATTCTTATTCTGGAAACTCCAAGGAGATACAAAAGTGTGAGTCTTTATGAAGCTATTTTACAAAAAGTCTAAACCTCGATCCATGGCTTATAAAAAAAAATTAAGAAGTGCAAAAGTGAAAACTTCTCAAGTCTAGTTTTATACAAATTAAGGACCCTTTCTAAAGTGACATGAAAGGGTCTTTATAGTAAAATTAAAACAAAATGTCCATAAAAATTGTTGAGAGCTATTGGAACTGCCTTTATCAAAATATGGGATTTGGATTTCAAAAATAGAATTACGATAAGCTTTGAAGAGATTCATCGCATCTAGGCTTTCTATTGCATCTTTAACCGACAAATTGAGAGCATGCTTTGGATCTCTGGAGGATGACTCATCCCGGAGTGTAACTTTCTTGCATATGTGGCATCTGAGAGCTCGGGCATCATGCGATGAATGACATCAACAAGGCACTTGATAGTCATCTATTAGTTGTGTAGCTTGACCAGAAAGGACCAATGTGCATCCCAGTTAAGACCTTGTACTCTATTAAGCCGCTCTTGGTGTCGAAATATTTCTTCCATTGCTTCTCTAAAACTTTCGCCTTTGGAAGTTTTCCTGCAAACAATCAGAAATTAAATTGGCACTATATAAGTTATCATTTACCAACTCAATAAAATTATTCATTATAGTCCTAGCCCTGGAGGTAGCTCTTTCTACTTTTATCAACTGTGTTTCTCATTCCGAAAACAATATCTCTTTATGAGACTCTTCAATTTTAGGTAAGTTAGCAGATCTTCCATCTTCTGTGCTTTTCCAGGAGAGAAAACTTGTGACTTTATCATCCGCATCTTAACATTCTAACCCGGTATTAACTTTTTGGTCAATCAGTGATGTCATTATGATGCATAATGGATCAATAAAAGATATTTTCTGGCAGAGTAGATTCAGCTGTTGAGATAAAGCCTTATTTGCCTCTAAGGCTTCCTTTTTGAACTCTTCAACCTTGGGATAATCTTTGAATTGTCCCAAGGAGAATTGTAGCTGTGTGATTTGCTCTTCTTTAGATTTAATCTCTTGCTGATGCATAAATTTAAGCTACTCGAGCTCTTGAGACAACTGTTGTTGTCTCTGAATGGCCTACTGGTCAATTTTCTACTTTTCTAGATTTAATTGTTCTTTGAGCTGCTCATTCTTCTGTTTCTCTACTGTTAACTGTTCCTCAAGCCGATTAACCTTTTGCTGCTCTGCTGCCAACTGTTCTTCAAGCTGATTAATCTTTTGATCCTTTTCTTTGATCAATTGATTCACTTCAGTTGCCTTATCAATTGTAGCAATTGTGTATGCACCTGCAAATTGAGATAACTTAGTCAAATCCTCAAAAGGATTGACCTCTGAATCTTTCCATATGACATTCATAAATTCAGATTGAGGAGCTATGGATGATGTTTGATCTATTTTCCTCATTTTCCTTGCCTCTTGACTACAACCCTGTGTTTTGGGTTGTAAAACACATCCAAGGGTGGAATCTCCTCAATATTCAATGTAATCTCCCTAAAGGATTTTCAGTGATTATTTCTATCTCTTTTCTATTTGTTTCTTTGTTGGGTGTCTCTTCGATCACAATATCAGGAATAATGGGCTGTTGTGTTTCAGTAGGCACAGATGTGATAATGTTTCGAGGATCATTCTGACTTTTGATCTGTTGATAAAATTTCTCCCACTCTTTAACCAATATGGGATCAATGTGAACATCAATGTTTAGTTGTTCACTGGCCTTATCACTTAACTCAATTTCTTCAGAAACCTTCTCAATTTCCTGCTCTCCACTCTGTTCTTCCTGTTGAATGATTGGTGTAGTACAAACAAATCCAGAGGTACTGTAAGTAACCTCTGTGTCCTGTATTCAATGAATTTCCCTATTTTCTCAGCACTCAATTTGAATTTTTCCAAATGACTTACTTTTGAGAATAATTTTGCTGAAGCAAACAAGACATCAAACTCATCTTACTCATGCAAGAATTTACTTTCATCCAAGTGGTGAAATTGAAAGCAACCTTCTTTGGGTCATATTTTCTTTTAGGGATAACGGCTAGACTTAGATCCTTTGTCTTGTTTTCTTCTTTCTTGGCATGTTTAAAATCATGTAATGAGTAAGTGCCGCAGCGAATGGGAAAGGCAGGCCATAATTATTTCTTGGAGTCTTTAAGATTTCTATTCATCCCTTTTTCTACTATCTGGTAGGTTACCTCCCTGGCTAAAATCTTATCTGGAATGTAAAGTGGAAGGACATGAGGATTTGTAATACTGCCAAAAACCCTAACATAGGTAAACGTCTCTTCCCTAAACCAACTGTTGATTGAGGTCAAATCAATCCTAGCCTCGTTAGATAACCGAGGAGTAGGTTTATTAAAGATTGCTTGATGGATGGGTAAAATAAAACCATGGAAAATCTTGTATAAATGATTCTTGTATTCAGACTTCCATAAGTATTTATGGTAAATATGAATGGGGGTTGGGTCTTGAACAATCCATTTCCAACCTAGTATGGGAAAGTCAGAATTAGAACAAATTGTGTCAACTATGTAAGCACTCATATGGAATGGGGGCATGACTCAAGTAGTGACAAATCTGTTCTTTCTATAATCCAATGTTTGACTAGCTATTTTGTCCGATAGGATAGTTGCCTAGTCCATGACAAAAGGAGTTTATCACTGCTTCTATCAATGGAACCATCTTAATAGAAAATCTAGTAGAATCAGGGCTTCCGAAGAGTTTACACATCATAGCAGCAGCATAACAATATGGGGATGCCAAGGAGTACATGGAATACATACCAGATGATTCATGTTTGTGCTTGTTAGGAAAATGTCTCCATTGCTTAATAGGATCTGATTCAATGTCATTCTCCTTGGCGAAAGCTTCCAGGAATTCTTTGTTGTAGTGTTGCTGGGGATCTAGCAGGTGATACATTCTCTTGATATCTTCTAGTTTGAAGGATCCAAAGATCCTTCCATCAACTCTGAAGAAAGCTCTATCTTTTATGTTAATTCTCTCAATTACCCATCTTACCATATCATTATATGGTGAAATATTTGCATGGGCTGTTATTCGATGGAGGAAAGAGCTGGCCAAATCATTGAGCATGTTTTCTAATTTATCAGTTCGATCAGTTGTTGCTTCTTCCTCTATCTCTTTCGGATCTTCATTTTCAAGAAAAGTATATATGCCTTCCCATGAGGTCTTGCCAAAGCCTAGATAGGTGGTGTCTGAGATTAACGCCAATTTTCCTTGTCCTTCTTCCACTGTAAGGGGAACCTTTGCCTTTCAATTTCTCTTACACATCTTAACTGCCTAGGTGATTTCTAGATTTACACTGAAAAATGAGAAAGAGGAGTGACATAGGTGAAAAACTTTGAGAAGAACCAATACCACTAATTACAGACTAAAAGTAGTTATGTGCATCAAAAGATCTCATATAGTACATAGTCACAAAGGATGATATCCTTAAAGGATTGTAACCATAACTGCCTCTAAATGCATTACCGTATCCTCATAATGTGAACTTTAATGCCAAATTAATATATGTCGCATCGCAAGTTTTCCAATGGTCTTTTAGAATAGGTGTCACAATTTTGTGATTTTGCGATTAGAGATTGTATTGTTTTAATATGTGTAGAGCCATCGCATATCGCAAAGTAGGAGTTCCAAGCGCTATGTTCAAAAGAATTCCTTGTATTGTTGTGATTGGGATGAGTAATGAGCTTTCATGTAGATTTGGTGGGTTGGTTTCAAACTTGGCAAATCATGTTTTTCTTTATACTTGTTTTAGCATTATATCGCGAGTGGTTATAGTGTATGGTACTATTTCTATTGGGAGTGCAGTATGCGATATGTGATTGCGATAGTCACATCGCATTGCAAAGTTTCATTGGAATCGTTTCAACATTTTCCTATGGATTGGCATGATGCAATATGTGATAGCCTTATCGTATCGCAAGGTTTCAACGGAAAGCCCTAACTTATTCCTCAGAATTACCGATATGCGAAATTCGATAGTTATATCACATAACATGTTTATAAACGGATTTTTCAATTAAAAATTTGTGATGAGGCATTTGTGATGACTTTGATTGCATCGCAACTTTTCAAACAGATGTTCATTGGTCTTAAGAAATTGCGATTTGCAATGAGCGATTCCAAACACTCATAAAGCAACTTTTATATGAAAAGTATGGAAAATCTATTTTACTCAAAAGGTTTTATTGCTTTATTATATCCTAAAGGGGACCTATTTCTTATTTAGCATCTTTATACTAAGAATAAAAATTTGAAATGGGGGGGGTGTGGTTGTTGTATAGCACAACGGGTTCCACCTGCAAAACAACTAAAAAAAATATGCCTTGGTATCCATGTTGCACCTTGGCCTCTTTTTCGTTTTGCATAACGTGGTTTAGTTCCTCTCCATGCCCGTAATCTCCCCCGTGCAAATGAAAGCGACTTTGTATATAGAAGTTTCTAGGCAGAGGTAACAAGGATGGTCGTTGGCCTATTGGTTAAGGTGGAATGGTGGAGGCAAGGAGGTTGGGGGATCAAATCCTAACCCCTCCAAGTTTGGTGCATTTCGTTATGTTTTTGGTTGTATTTAAAATGGTGTGACTTTATGGGTAACCCTTTACATGTTTCAAATGGGTGCTGTTTGGTTGAGATGTTATGGCGCGTTGTATTAAATGGGTTGCATGTGAGGGTTCTCAGGAGGCGGGCCAGCTACACTATCAGGTGGGCTCAAGCCCTGCCACCCTTGGTTCATACATGGTAGTGGAGGTTGGTGTTGGGGTGTGGGTCGGGTCCACCGGAGGTGGCCCGTCCACCCCTTTAATGTTGTTTAACGTATATGGTGGTGACTAGAGGGTTTAGCGAGGTCATGGCCATCGACGCATATTTAAATATGAATCTTTTTATGTGGGTTGGGTGGGCCGACGATGGTTACGGCCTGTCAGCCCAAAAGTTTTGATTATAATGTTTTTTTATATGTGGTTGGGAAGGGAGGTGGTGGGGGTCATGGCCTGCGACCACATAATATATATATATATATATATATATATATATATATATATATATATATATATATATATATATATATATATATATATATATATATATATATATATATATATATATATATATATATATTGTTTTTTATAAAATAGGAACACTTTTTGAATTTGTCTAATATAGGGGATATTAGACAAATTAACAATCCAAAAAATCCGCCTGCTTCCAGGACCTAGGTTTCATGTCCCAGGGTCGGTCAAATTATAGGGCACGTAAACCTGGCCCACAACCCAACTTTGATCAAAAAATTTATTGGCTCATTCTCTGTCATACGAACTTGGGTTGACAAACTATTTGCACCATTGTGATCAGGACGACAAGATTTATGCTTTGGTCCTAGTTCAAAAGCATTCTGATCAGTTTGATTTTTGAGCTTCCATAAGCCCTCCTTGACCTGTGTGTGTCTCTAGATCCACCTGGATCAATCCTCCCAACTGAGGAGCTTTTGGTCCTCCAAAATCATCAAAAATAATATGCAACTTCTCTGTACCTTGTCTGCATCACAAGCATCCTGAAAAGGTCTCGCTTCCATCTCCTTCACCTTTTTTCTTCAGAGCCTTAAGCAACGAATCGACACTTGCAACCTGTAGTACATTTTTTTGAAAATTACATGCTTGACTTACATGAAGAACTAATGACCCAAGCATCTGATACTAGCCATGAGTTTATCACACATACTCGATGGTCAATTTTACATCAAAATAGAAACAATACCCCAGCTACGAAACCAAGGCCAACATATCATTGTTGCTTCAACAAGTGATGGAAAACTCATCATCACTGCAATGTATGATTTACAAAAATAATCTCAAACACCATTGTTTCTTTGACATGTGATGGAAACATGACATCACTTTCATAGTTTAAAATGCAACACAAAATAAGACCAGACATCATTGTTGCTTAATAGGTGATGGAAAGCACATCATCACTTTTACATCTTAAAATGCAACAAATGATTTACAAAAGCATGACCATGACAAGATAACATGTTTAGAAACAATTTTTCACTTATCAAGGTGAATGGGTCGCATCCTTGTGGCGCATTCACTGGTCGAACAATCATTTCACCTGGTTCATGCATCGACACTTTGTCTTTAAGGCGCTGCTCCGGATGGAGTCTCCAACAAGTGGCTCTTTGATGGCCACCTCTATTGCAATGACTGCAATACATCTTCTTCCTCTAGATCTGCTTAACATGTTTCTTTACTTGTTGTTGAGAGGTTATTTCATGCCTCCTCCTTTTGGGTGCTGCTATTCTTTTCCAACACTTAGAAAATGTATGGTTATGTAATCCACAAAAGGTACATGTTTTCTGTTGCCATGTTTTACGTTCATCATTAACAACATGATTATAATCGAAATGAACATTTGAATATCGAGACTGATTATACCTTTCCTTGCTACCTCTGGTGTCATTATGGCAATGAGAGCTTTCCTGAGCCCTTTCCCTGCAATGGGCACTGCCATGGGATGATGGGGATGTGTTCCCATCATTCTCTTTCCTCGATGATTTCAATGATGTCTTGGAAGAATCTGACACCTTCGAGCATTCTCCTTTGGTATATCCCAAGCCTCCAAATCGAGGTCTCTACTCAACCTCCAATGGTTGAGTTATGGCTTGGATATTAACACCAAGTTCTTTTTCCTCCTTGTACCCCATCCTAGTAAGGAGCCTCATGTTTGTCCCTGTAATTCGTATCTCCACATCTCCAATAGAAATCATACTATGTGAAGACAAAACCGAAAGGAAATCAACATCTTTGACCTCCTCTGTTGATATGGAAAGAATTGATGAGGGCTTCTCATCATTTGTTGTTGGTGGTTTGCTTGCTGTCTCGCCGCATTCCCCAACTTCTTTCCTGACATGCCCAAGTCCTGCCTAACGGGGTAATTCTTCTACTTTGATGGGGTTGACAATGCCTTGGCCATTAAATTCCAATCCTTTTCCTTCATAACCCATTCTCTTCAACAATTTGGAGCCAATTCCTATGGTATGATTTTAAAAAAGAGTGAAATCATCATCAGGAAACATACATGAAGATGGGGAATTACTTTTTACCTCACATGGGTCACACTGTAGCTTCTCGAAGACCTTGTCCTTAGCTTGTGGCTGTTGTAGCAAGCTCTATTTTTCCTCTTTCTCTTCATGTAGAAGCATCTTCAATTCAACGTTCTTTGTTTGAAGATTTTGTTTGTTGTGCTTCAATTCTTCCAAGGCCTCGTCCGTGGCTCACAACTGAAGCTGCAATTCTCCTTTTCCTCTGTCTCTTTTTGTAGAGCTTCATACATTATTTCCACCCTTTGGGAATTTTTTAGCATGGTCTTGTACATCACTTTTTCATACTATGTCGCTACATGTTCCAATGTTCACGCTCGCAATTCACATCCACACAAAGACCGCTCTGATACCAAACTTGATCCGAGTTGACTCAACTCCCGAATTTAACCAAGATCTTTTACTTTCCTGATGTGATTAGAATTTCATTTAAAATAGAATAATTGAACATATATGCATGTTGTAAAGAAGAAGGAACATGACAATCATCAACAACATAAAATAACAAGACATTGATAATGGAGTTTGTCCAGGAGGGATTACGTCTCTGGGCCCCAGTGTCAAGATGGTGTAGGCCGCTACATTAAGTTCTTTCAATAGTGATGATGTACATAGGTTGTGATGTCACTATCATACAAGGAAAATTCCCTCACGTAGGAGTGGCTCCAAGATAGGTTCCTCTGTAGGAAATCTCATTCAAAAAGGACTCCTATTAGTATGACCTAAACTCATGCACGATGATAATGAGCATCCCGCCAACATGGCATAAAAGGGATCTCAATGCAAACGTACATGGCGACACATGAGTATCCCATCAACATAACAACAAAGGGATCTAAAAAAAAACATGACGAATCATGACAACAACTACATCCCACAAATGATTCTACATCACATCAAGAAGGAATCATGAAACAAGTAAGGAAACAAGATCCCACATCAAACATCAAACATGTATCTATGCAGCACAATGCATCTCATAGAAAAACGAAGTACATGAACACACTACATATACCTCACATCTTGGGGTCATCTGAAGAAAAGGATGTCAAACTACAGAAGCTGGCTGCACCATCAATCTCGCGGCATCGAATCTCATGGAATGTCTACTTGCACGTTGAATGTTGACAACTGCACTGCACTTTGAAAAGTGGCTAAAAGATGAAATGATCAAATAGAAAAATCTAAATGCACCATCAAATTTGTGGCATTGAATAGTGTAAAATCGACTGTCTAATTTCTAAATTATGAGAAAGTGGAAATCTAGGGCTATAGGAATCTTTTAGATTCCCCCTAGATTTCTCAAAGATTCCCTCCTTTGGGTCACCTGAATATCTTCTGCTCAGATAAAAATTCTGACTGTGCCATCAGGTTCGTGTTGTTGAGAGGTGTAGGATCGACATAAAGTTTTTCCAATTTGGACACTGGCAAAATTTCTCCCTCCTAAGAATTTGGCTCAATCATGGTTCCACCTGTGTTTTTCCAGAATCATGGTTCCACCTGCAAAAAAATTAAAAAAATTGTTCCTCAGTTTCCATGCCATGCCTTGGCCTCCATTCCATTCTACATAACGTGGTTCCATTCCTCTCCATTCTCATACTCTTCCCCGTGCAAATGAAAACGAATGTGTATATAGAAATTTCCAGGCGGAGGTAACAAGGATGGTCGTTGGCTTGTTGGTTAAGGCGGAATGTTGGAGGCGAGGAGGTTGGGGGATCAAATCCTAACCCCTCCAAGTTTGGCGCGTTTCATTTTTTTTTTGGTTGTATTTAAAATGTCGTGCATTCGTGGGTAACCGTTTGCATGTTTCAAATGGGCGTGGTTTGGTTGAGCCATTATGGCACGTTGTATTAAATGGGTTGCGTGTGAGGGTGCCTAGGAGGCAGGCTGACCACACCAGCCGGGCAGGTTCAAGCCATGTCACCCTTGGTTCATACATGGCAGCGGAGGTTGGTGTTGGGATGTGGTACGGGTCCACCGTAGGTGGCCTACCCGCCCCTTTAATGTTGTTTAACGTATATGGTGGTGACTGGAGGGTTCAGCCGAGTCATGGATGTCGATCCATATATAAATATGAATCTTGTGATGTGGGTTGGGTGGGCCGGGGAGGGGGGTTTGCGGCCTATCAGCCCCAAAAAATTTGATTATAATGTTTTTTCATATGTGGTTGGGAAGGGAGGTGGCGGTGGTCATGACCCGCCACCACATAATATATATATATCTATCTATCTATCTATCTATCTATCTATATATATATATATATATATATTGTTTTTTATAAAATAGGCACATTTTTTCGAATTTATCTAATATAGGGGATATTAGAAAAATTAATGATCCAACAAATTCACTCGCTTTCGGGACCTAGGTTTCATGCCCTGGGGTCAGTCAAATTGTAGGACACTTAAACCTAGCCCGCAACCCAACTTTGACCAAAACTTTGACTGGATCGTTCTCCCTCATACGAGCTCGGATTGACGAATTGTTCACACCATTGCGATCAACACGACAATATCTATGCTTTGGTCTTGGTTCGAAAGCATTCTGATCACTTTGATTTTTTAGATTCCATAACCCCTCTTTGTCCTGTGTGTGTCTCTGGAGCCACCTAGATCATTTATGTAGCTACAAGTAAAAACATGAATAGGGCCATGACTGAGACATGTCACAAAATTATGCTTATAACCAACATGTAATTAGATAAATAACCATAAGAGAACAAAAATTATAGCCACATAATAACTAGTACAATTTCTTTCTAAAATAAAGAGAAACTTAGTTTTTATTAACCATAGGAAATTATCAACCAGGTTTGGGACATCCACGAACCACCTGACTGTAGATTGGATGAACCATATCTTTCTTTCAGCTAATCACCCCTATTGCATATTCCAAGCATGAATGTCAGATCTCATGGGATAAACATCTCCAAAGAAAACCAAGGGAATCCATAGGTTAAACCACCTCCACCCTCTCCATACCGTGATCACACCTATACCGATGATGATATGACAAAACTAAACCGATCTTAGATTCCTTAGAATTTCTTCACCATCCTTGATGAATTCTCCTATCTCCACCCTCAAAATTTACTGTGTATCCTGTCATTACCATTCAAGGGATTCCTAGGAATTTGGGAATTTTCCTTAGACCACCTCACCCCGAACTCAAAAACTATCCTACAATCCAAATCCAAAAACCGAGAAAAATTCCATCACACCATGGCTATCTGAGAATAACAAGGCTAGGCTAAAATCCACTTTCGAAACCTGAAAGAATCCATGTCAATGAAAACAAAAGAACTATATACCGATGTGCACATACCATGCATGTCAAAACCAGCTAAGAATCACACAAGGAATTTGTTACCTGCATGTATTCCCAGTGAATCTGATTGATCCTTACCTTCCTTTTATTTCCTTATCCTTCTTTGATTTTCTTTTCATTTCCTTGCTTTTCCTTTCCTTTCCTTTCTTGCCTACTTTATTTTCTTCTCTTGGCACTCTTCTCCTCTTGGAGGCTAATTCCAACACTAAACTGACAAAAGGCTACCAACTGATGTTTTGAGGTATTTTTTTTATGAGGCCTCTAATTTCATCAATTTTCCATTATTTTCCTTCATTTTCCTCCTCACATGCAACCTGTGACCTTTCACCTCCCTTTTCTCATAATTTCCATTATTTTCATAAATAATGTGCCAAAAATACCTTTTTGCCTTTCCAAATCATTAGCCATTTCCTTTTCCAATTTCCCCTTAGCCATAAAGACAACATGTGATGCCCACTAGGATATTTTTTGAAACATTTAGCTTGGAATAAATGTCCCTTTCTTGTGGTCTTATTTTACCTTTATTAAATTTTATTACATGAACTTTTAACCTGGGATCATTACAGACCCCTTCTTGTTAGGGGAACATCGTCCTCAGTGTTAAAACACACCTAGACCTAGAAAAACTACCAAAGAGAAAAAACATACCACCTATGGAGTTTTATAACCCATCTCATCATAGTATTTAGAATAAGATCCTACTCAAAAGAAAAACCATCATGTGAAATATGACAACATGACAACCATACCACTTATTGGAGCTTTATAAATTAGCTCATTATCGTATTGACAATAACAACCATACATAAATATGTACAAATACCAAGACTCATTTTCCTCCACCGGAAAATAATGAAGGATACATAGCCCACATCTAATCAACCATCTCCCATGTAGCTTCATCGGGCACAAAGTGTTTCCACTACACTTTAATCTTTTCAAGTTCTTTGTTCCAGAGCATGAGATGCTTTTATTGCAATATGAATTGGGGTTTCAGCTGGAATTCTCCTTCTTGATCCACCTATAGTAAAAACCAATCAAAAACATGATCAACATAATTTACATATATTTTAATCAGTGAAATGTGAAAAACATCATAGACTTTCACTATCGAAGGAAATGCAAGTTTGTATCCCGCTGGTCCAATCCTCTCAAGGATCTCAAAATGCCCGCAATACTGTGTTTCCAATTTGGCACATGATCCAATCCTCAAGGATATCTTCTTGGGATTGATGTGCAAATACACATGCTCCCTAACTTGAAACTCCTTAAATTCCCTATGCTAGTCTGCATAACTTTTTTGCATGTCCTGAGTTGCCTTTAGATTCTTCTTTATAGTCTACATTTCTTGTTCCATATTTGCCAACATGTCCAGTCCAATAAGTACCATGTTCACTGGATCACTCCAATAGATGGGAGTGTTACAACTCTGCCCATACAGTGCCTCAAATAGACTCATCCCCAGTGACTCCTGATAACCCTTGTTGTAAGAAAACTCAACCAATGGAAGGTAATCCTCCCATATCCTCTATTGATGCATGACATACATCCTCAACATGTACTCTAGTATCCTATTGACCCTCTTTGTCTATCCATATGTATGTGGATGATAAGTTGTGTGAAAATCAACACTATCCCCAATCCTACAAACAATTCCTTCCAAAACATAGAAGTGAACTCGACATCCCTATCTGACACAATCTTCTTCAAAACACTATGTAATCTCATGATCTACCTGATGAAGGCATGTGCTACTTGACTGGTTGAATAAGTAATCTTCACTAGAATGAAGTGAGCTACCTTGCTCAACCTATATACCACAACCATGATAGAATCATGTTTATCTCAATGTCCTCAGAAGACCTATAATTAAATCCATGGAAATGACGTCCCATTTCCATTCTTGAATCAGAGTCAGTTGAAGCAACCCACCTGGATGTTTACACTCTACTTTGAGCTGATGATAGTCCAAGCATATCGCCATGAATTTTTCCACTTCCTTCCTCAAATTCGACCAGTAGTAGAACTTCTTCACTAGTGTTAATGCCTTCGATATCATGGATGACTTGAATATGGTTTTATATGAAACTCCCTCAAGATAAGATTCTTAAATTCACTGTCATCCAACACATAGATCATGTCCCTAAATCTCACCAAGCCATATGTTGTAAGATAATAATCCACATCCTGATCACCTGTACCTTGTTGTAACCTGAGCATAATATCCTTGAACCTATCATCCTATTGTCCTGCCTATAAGATTTGATCTTGTAAATCTATCCCATATGAGATCACTATTGCAACATGGTTCAACTACAATTTCCTACTGAGAGCATCCACAACCCTGTTCTCCTTTTCCTTAATGTACCTGATCTCAAAGTCAAACTCACTAAGGGTAGCCAACCATCTAGCTTTTCTAGCCTTCAAATTCAACTGGTCAAGCAAATGTCTCAACCCACTGTGATCTTCTATCAACACAAACCTCCTCCCAAGAAGATAATTTCTCCACATATTCAAGGCATGAATAATAATTGCCAACTCAACATCGTGAGTCATGTAGTTCTTCTCAGTCTCATTCAGTTTCCTGGACTCATAACATATCACTTTTCCCTCCTGCGTAATTATGACTCCACCAAGCCCTCCCTTGCAAGAACCTATAAATACTACAAACTATTTATCGGGATCTATAATCTTTAAAATTGGAAAAATTTTCAAAAACTACTTTAGTTGCTCAAAATTGATTGTGTGCTCCTCTGTCCATTTAAACTTCTTACCTTTCCTTTGTAATGATGTAATAGGATAAGAAATGTGTGAGAAGTTCCTGATGAACCTCCTGTAGTAACCTGCTAGGCCCATGAATGATCTGACTTCTTCCACATTTCTAGGAGATGCCCACTCCATGATAGATTTTGTCTTTTCCAGCTCTACTTCTATCATTCTTAGAAACAACATGTCCCAAGTAGTGTACTTCTATTTGAAACAAACTGCACTTGCTAATCTTAGTATACAATTGATGCTCTCTTATAAATCTCAACACTGCTTCTAAATTCTTGGAATGCTCTTCCTCACTCTTAGAATATATGAAGATGTCATCAATGAATACAATAAAATACTTGTCCAGATAAGGAAACAACACACTATTCATCAAACACATAAAATTAGTTGGAGCATTAGTCAAACCGAATGGAAATACAACAAACTCATAATGCCCATATCTAGTCCTAAAGGTAGTCTTGTAGATGTCCTCCTCTTTCATGCGTACTTGATGCTATCCTAATGCATATATATCTTTAAGAACATTGCTACTCCCCTCAAGTAATCAAATCAATTCTTGGCAATGGGTACATGTTCTTGATCATCACCTTGTTTAGCTACTTGTAATCAATGCATAATCTAAGAGTACCATCCTTCTTTCTCACAAATAATACTGGTGCACCTCAAGGTGATACACTTCGTCGAATGTATCCATTGTCAAGAATTTCCTTCATCTGCAGCTTTAACTCTACTAATTATGGAGTGCTCATCCTATAAGGTTCCTTTGATGTTGGTTCTTCCCCTGGTACCAACCTAATAGAAAAGTAGACTTCCTTGTCCGGAGGAAACTCTAGAATATCTACTGGAAACACATCTTGAAATTGTTGCAATACAGAGTACCACTTGAATATTTATGCATCCTCAACATCCTTACCATTTTCACTGGAAATATGAACTGTAAACATCACACACCCTTTTCTACAAATTCTCTTAGCCTACATAGTAGTGACCATCCTCACTCACAAAGGCTTCTTCTTTCCTTGATGGATTCTCCTCTCCATTATCATCTAGACATTCAATAGCCTTGTCATAGCAATCTACTTTGGTCATGTGAAGATACAACCAATCCATACCCAAAAGCATATTATATGATCCTAATGGAAGTACTTTCAATTGTGTTGCTATAGGCATACTGTTCAACTTAAGTTCATAATCTCTTACCTAATGATGAACTCTCTTCTTTGTACTTGTAGCCAACTGCACCAACCAATACTCTGCATTCACTTATTTTCTGAAGCTACATTTATCCACTAGGTCAGGATTAACATAACTATAATTAGATCTAGGGTCAATCAAAATAGAAATAACTTGATCACAAAGCTTACCGTCAATCACAATGATAGATTGCTGGTGATTTCCCTGCCTATTGTACACAACTGCATAAATCTAAGGAATACTAATACCAACATCCCAAACTTTATGCACCTCCTGAGCAGTATATATCTAAGGCCTACCTCCCTCTTACAATTGACAATCCTTCTTATGATGATCTTTTCCACATATCCAACACTAAAACAGTGCTTTACTATTACCTCTAGTCCGTTTTTCTCTAGGCTGTGACGCATGTCCCTTCTCAATTACACTAAACTTCTTTTAAGGAGAAACATTTTTTTTCTTACCTGCATCTTGAGGTCCCCCACCTTGGAGGATATTTTCCTTTTACCTTTTCATTTCCCTTGAATTAACATTTGTACTCAAAAATTTCCTTTGACTCCATAACAATGCTTCAATTTATAGATGGCTTCCTCTAACTATCTAGGCTCATCCAACTCAAACTAGTCTCTATATGTTGTTGGAAATCCATTGATGAATCTCTGAATCTTAGCCTTCTCCTCCTTGAGATATGGCACATACCTCAACAACTCCAAGAACCCATCTATAGATCATAGAACTCCTTATATCTATCATCATAGTACTCTCTGACAAGTACTTATTCTTGATGGTCCTCTTGAACTCATCCCAAATCAAATCTTCTTCCTGAATGCCTTTGGAAATATTTACATCTTCCCACCATATATTTTCTTTACCTTTAAGTCTGAAGGTGGGTGTCTTCAATTTCATGATCTCTGAGTAGTTGTTCAATCCTAAGAATTTCTTCATTCCAAGCAACCATTCCTCTACATCTTCTGCCTTCTTCATCTCTCCATCAAATGTAGGAGGCTACACCTTCTTGAAATCCTTAGTTAAATACTCCCTCCTCCTATAAGGATGATGATAGTGATGATTAAAATGATTTCTCTTGGATGAGGAACTATAATGATGCCCATACATAATAGTCCTCCCATCAGGTGTATCTAGTGATCTGCCACCTCTAACTATGTCCCCTCTATCCAACCTGTATCTGGACCCAGATATTCTACCATAAGCTCCATTAGTTTTCTCTTCCTTATCTTGACTGATTCTCATCCTTCCTTGTCTCTTCAACTCTGAAAATCTCTTTCGCAAGCCTCAACTAACCTATCATTGTCTGCTTTGTATCTTCTGATCTCTGCCCTCAAACTTCTCAATGTATCTTCTATACCAGGAGAATAATCTTCTCCTTGCTACCCAAATGATATGCAGGGAGAGTCACGGGAACTGTAGTCTACCATTTTTCTTGTCATCTTGAATTATATTCTTCCTACAAGGATACCATGTAAGATAACCCACATAGATACCAAAACCAAATCTGTACCGTACTGATGTTCAGGGGAGGCTTATCTCATTTACAAGATCAGTAGACATTAGCATGTACATGTGTAATCATAGACATATCCATGTTGTAAGATAACATCACAACAACACCATGCATGATCATATCGACTATATACCTTGATCTCATGCATGACAACCATAACCTTGACAACATCAAACTCACCCAAAGGGAGTGAAACGATGCTACGATACCACCTTGTGGTATTAGATATGACCCATAGAGAGTGCAACCCACTCTCATACCACCATGTAACGTCGCCTCCTCTCACATATACCCACTTTCACCAACTTACCTAGGGTAAACATGAGATGAGGGGTTACTGTGATATGACTCAACTTCCTAGATGACCTTAAGGAAATGGAATCGACACAAATAGACCTTACTAACTTCCCTCAGGTCAACTTAAACGGGTTTGACAAGATCAATCGCTTCTGCTGCTGGTGAATCTACTTCTGGCTCTGATCCGTATCTGTACGAGGCGCTGGTAGAACTACTCGATATCGATGCACCTTACTGGTTAGGGCTTCGCGCTTACGGAAATAGCGTATATAAAGAAACGACGTCGAAATAAGCCATAGGACCCGCAAGAGTAACCCAACCCCTCTAGGTGTCCAATCCCTGAGACAATTAACCATTTCCTTGACCTAGAGCCCCAATAGATTACTACTACAATTTTTTATATGTGGACCAAACCACCTATGAGATCATTGTCTCCACCAACAACGAGGGAACAAGAGGTTGTATAAGTTCCAAGAGGCAACAACTGTAGGTAATATATCTCAGAGTCTACCCAAATTTATGTAGCGTTGGATAATAAACAAGTGGATAATCAAGCTTCGATGATCAAAATGGAAGATATGGTTACCAATGAGCCTTTTTAAATTTTAATTAGTCCAAATTAGAATTTTAGTTACATTATCCCAAAAATTGCAGAAACTTGTCACTTGAAAAAGAAAGCACATGAGAAGTCATGGAAATTCTAGATAACCATGGGAGCCAAGAATAAAGTAGTAGAGTCAATGGAATCATGCTCCCTGGAGCTAAGAAATATTTCCACAACAACAACCGTCAACATGTTGTAGTTGGTTTTATTTGAAATTCTAAAAAGGCATGGACTAGTTGGCAGCCCACAAAACCAAGGTAGACAATTATAATAAATCACCGGAGTGCCTCAAAGATGAAGGTTAGGAAAATATATCTCACAGGATGAAAAATCCTATCTCAATTAGGATGATTTTATTTCCGTGAGTGATGAAGTGCAATGAAAAAGGTTTTCCCTTGTTCATGATCCAAGTATCCAGTGTGATAGAGGACAATGAACACATAATCAAATATCACCCCATATTCAAGTAATACATGTAGGTTTTAACCCGGTACATAAATTACCTGCATACGAATTCTAAGAACAAAAAATAAACAATGCAGGAGAATAACACATAAAACGCATATACACAGAGGTTTTCCCCTGGATCCCAAAACCAGGACTACCAACTTGATTTTTCCTTATGTTCCTTTCAATGTTACAATACATACATACATACATACATACATACATACATACATACATACATACATACATACATACATACATACATATATAGATATATATATATATATATATATATATATATATATATATATATACATGTTGAATTATCCAATACCATGGACCGAAAACCATCGCGCCCAAAACCTTATGCAAAAACCATGCACAAAACCATAGATAGGTTCTCCCACCTAATATAGGGTCCCAAAAAAATTTCCCCGAGGATTTGCTCCAAACTCGTAGAGGGGGGCTAACCACCTCCATCAAACCCCCCATACAAGGGGGCTGCCACCCCCCCTATGAGCCCCCCCCGCTGTGCAATCGGCGCAACGAGGGGGGCCTCCGCCCCCCTCTAACCCCTTGGTTAACTAGGGTGGCTAGTCATGAAAATAATATAAGACAACCCAACAATACAATGACATTCTTATAGAAGAAATACCAATATCTGTGACTACGAGAGCAATTTTCTTCTCCATAGAGTTGATTCCTATATTGGTGCCAATTTCTAAAGCCCCATATCATATGAGTGCATAAAAAATGGTAGAATTAAAGCTACAAATGAAAGAGATGTCGGATAAAGGGTATATCAAACATTGTGTGTTTCCCTAGGGAGCCCCATAACTAGTAAAGAAGAAGGATGTCACACTACAACCGTGTACTGATTACTGATAGTTGAATACAACTACAGTAAAGAACAAATACCCTCTTCCAAGTATTGAATTTTTATTTGACCAAATTTTTGAAATATATGTAAGACCTAACTACCATCAAGTTAGAACTAAATAAAAATATATTCACAATACAACATTCAGGACACATTACTAGCACTATGAGTTTGTAGTGGTTCCATTTGGGATTACAAATGTCCTAGTCACATTTATGTGCCTAATGAAAAATGTCCCCAACTAGTATCTACAAACAAGTGTTTGTAGATGATATCTTGGTTTATTCAAAAACCATAGAATAACATGAAGAGCACTCAAAATAAATGCTAAAATTGTTGAGGGAACACAAAATATATGCTAATCTCATTAAATGTGAATTATCTAAGTCACATGTTAAGTATTTGGGGCATATCATCTCAAAGGAATGTGTTGTCATATATCCTAAAAAGATCAAGGCCCTAATGGAGTGACCTACTCGCCAAAATATTACAGACATTAAATCCTTCATGGGATTGGCTAGATATTACTAATCCTTCATTCGAGATTTCTCAAAGATTGCACATCCAAACATATCCTTACAAAAGAAGGGAATAAAATTCCAATAGACATCAGAGTGCACAACTAACTTTGAACAACCCAAGAATTTTCTCACCTGCACCTACATTGGGAATAGATAATTTGGAGAATAATTTCTTAGTATGCAAAGATGTTTGTAAGAAGGACTAGGTGGGGTTTTGATGCAAGGAGGGCATGCAATCTATTATGAATCAAGAGAACTAAATGAGCATGAAAATAACTATCTCACTAATGACTTGGAACTAGTATCAATTGTGCATGCACTAAGGATGTGGAGACATTAATTTCTTAGGAGAAGGTTTGTGCTAATGTATGATATGGTGTTCTAAGATACTTGTTTGATCAGCCTCAATTAAATGCAATGCAAGGTATATTTCTAGCCCTAATCAACGAGTTTGATTTCGAGATCAAGCACATTAAGGTTAAAGAAAATATAGTAGCAGATGCACTTAGTATAAGTCTAGAATTAGCTTAGTTGCCTACAATGAGCATATGCGAAATTGACACCAACGAAAGAATTAAAGAGGAAATTTTGTAGTAGGAGAAAGAAGGAACAATCAACAAAGACTACAAGGTCATTGATGACAATATCTTTGTTGAAAATGCGGCAAGAAAATCTAGTTTTGACTTTTCCCTAGTCAAACTAGATTAAAATTTAAATTTAAATTTCAAGAGAATTGTCATGTCCCTTCTCAAACACATTTGTAACAGGGTGTTGCTACACAATTATGCACAATTTTGGCTAAGGAGGAGAACTCATGATTTTCGACTTAGGGACTTAGGAGGAAATTTGAATTAATTTGGTTTCTAGTAGAATGTGGGGGCCACCCACATGGGAATTCAGATTGGCCCATTCGAATAGCTTGGAGGGAAAGTTGAATAGGTGGATGGAGGGGCCCACATGAGGCAAGGGAGGCCCAAGGAGTTATGAGGGAGAAACTATCATTTTCGGATTCATTCATACATCGTGTAAACAAAATCGGTTGACTATTTACTATGTTGTTTAGCTGAGTCAACCGACTGTTTAGGCATGAATCTCTGAGGGGACCATCCATGCCCACCCTAGAGAAGCAGTTCTACAAGGATTTTAGGACATCTAGGGCAGTGAAATAGCACCACCAACCAATGCAGAGCAAGGAGTGCATATTTATGGGTAGCACGCAGAGGGAGATTGAAGCAAGCAGAGATTTGATTGCTTTTCTGCGAGTTGGGGAGCTTAGGTAGTAGCATTAGACTAGCATTCTTGCTGGGTTTTATAGCCAGCTGAGCTAACATTCCAGTAATTTGAATTGTTGGGCTGAGGGACACCGTAGAGGCCACACAACATATTTTCGTGGTACTTGGGAGCAGCTGAGTTCGGCCAAGAGATCATCTGGGGAGTCAAGGATTGGATAGCACAGGTGAACTCAACATTTTGGAGAAGTTTTTAGCTGAATTTACAAGCAGTTTCCAGCAAGTCGAAATTGGCAGCTAAAGTTGAGGTGAGGCTCCAAGGGAGTTGAAATTCAGAACTCTAAATCAGGCAAATTCCTTTTTGGGTTTTTCTGGGTTTTTGACAAGGATCTAAAATGTAAAGTTTCATAATTTTCTGAGCACTGGAGGTGGGGTTTTAAGCCATATCGTTGTAGAAGATAATGTAGAATTGTTGGGGATTGAATAATGCCTTTGGGGGTTGATTTTGGGAAGTCCAAATCGGGCCAAACTATTTTTGGGTTTCTTCTAGGTTTTGGACAAGGAGTCCAGGGTTAAAAGAATATAAATTCTGGGGCATTTTCAGTGCACCTTCCAGCCATTCGAACTATAATAGAGCAATGATTTCTTGGAAGCGTAGTGCATATTGGTGCAGTAGCTGGGCAGCCTTCAGCTCAACCATTTTCTTACCCTGTGTTTGGTCCTTCTTGTCCTTTCAGACAATCCTAGGTGCACCATTCCATCATCTATTGTATTTGACTTGCAGAAATATAATAAAATGGCTCAGAAGTTCTCCATTTGGAGTATTTATATGGGTGTTTGCTCAATATTTCGGTTTTGTAATTTGCTACATGTATTATTTTCTTGTTATCACTTGTATTCCTATTAAGGATCATTATAGTGGTATCAGAGCATGATCTTGGAACAACTATGGGAAATTATCCAGAAGATCATGGAAGCTTTGGGTATGAGTGCACAGTGACAAGTGAAACATGAAACAAACCCATGGCTCAACTGAAATCTAGGATGCATAAATTTTGGGGTATAATTCATTAGGACGATGAGAGGTTGGCCCAGTTGAGGAGGGTGACAAACCAAAACCATCCTCACCCTTAAAACAAAGACATTAGAGGTGAGCAAGCTGTGGGGGTGCATCAATCTACATCATGTGGGGAAAGTCGACCAGATTAGGGCACCAGATCTCTTGAAAAGGAGAAAACAGGAGAAAGACGGTTAGAGGGTGAGACCAAGGGTTTCTTTTGCTAGGGGAGACTTGGCTTTAGATATCAGGAGCCTCAAGAGGAGGTTGAGCATGATTCTGAGAGCCCACAGGATGGTGAGGATCACGTCGATATATCTGATGGGGCACATGAGTAACCTTTATTAGAGACCTCTTTGATAGCCCCAGTTGACACCCTAGTGGAGAGGATAGAGCCTACTCGCATAGAGCCATTTTTTGAGGGGGTTCCATCCCTAAACAAGATTCCAACAGTTGCTGAGGTATCTGGAGCCATGACCGAGTTTAGAGGTGATAGATGCCCATGATAGTTCCATCAGTTTCAAGTCGACCTTCTAGCATTAAAAAGGAAGGTCGTGTTAGTGAAAGAGGTGATTATGTAGCAAAATGAGGAGTTGGAGGGCATGAGCGTAGTTTGTGCTGAGTCCACGGTTAAATTGGCTCGCATTGGGGAGTAGTTGGATTCCCTACTAGTGCAGCTAGAGTGCACGTTGGAGCATGAGAGAAACCCTCTTCGGGCATACATCGATGGGGCTGGAAGCACTGTTAAGTTACCTTGGACCATTGGATAGAGGGAGATAGAAATACCTAGTCAGGTTGTATGTATTAACTAGGATAGTGAGATGAGACAACCTAAGTTGTAAAGGGTGCAAAAAATGCATGATGGGGTTGTCCTATGTGTGGGAGTTCATGCATTCGATCCCTCCCTTGGGGTTGGGTGGCGAGAGATTTTGAGTTGGTACCCGGTGGAGTGGACTATGGAGATTGTAGTGGACCTAGGTGGAGCTCAGTAGGAGTTTCTAGGCACTGGGGCTACTGGAAGCCTCAACTAGCATTGGGATCCAGGAGGGACCACCTATCATTTTCCATGTATGTCGTTTGACTACAACTAGGATGGTGCAACTGACCTAGAAGTTGAGCATGCACATTCGCTAGGGAGCGTTGATCAGCACCAATGTCCAACTAGTTTATGGACAAACTGTTTTGCTTTTCTTAGTATGACATTTGTACATGGGATAATTGGGTGATCAACATAGTCTAGCAGGAGTTTGTCAAATGAGGTGGCATTGGTAGGCCACTAGACGGTGCCTTGCATGGAGCTCGAGGTTCTTCACTTTTGTGTGGGGCACAGAGGACGCAGAAGAGTGGAGAAGTGGTGGCATCACTACTGACACATAAGGAGTGTCACTTCTTGGAACCCTCAAGTGGGACTTGGAGGGAATATCCATTCATCAGTGGGGATAATGATGCTATGGTGGAGGTGTTGATACTGATCAGGTGTGGCTTGACACATAGAGACATAGCTCTAGGACATCATATCCAGGGATGTGTGGGAGCATCTAGCATTGAGCAGTGGTCTATAGGTGGGCATGGAGATGCATGGTGGTGTGTTGTAGTGTGTTGGACTGCATAGCAGAGTGGGACTGCCTCACATCATAGTGAGTACATGTGGGGATTGATAGGTGCAGTGACATAAGTAGGAAGAAGTATCGTACAAGATGGCATAGTTGCAGCCGAGGGTATCTAGCAGTGTACAGGGGTAGGTTGCGGTGTACAGTGGCATGTCCAAGAGTACTGGGATTATTGGTCATATGCAGAGGTGTATGGCTCTGCACAATGAGGTATTGGAGTGTTGCCTCTAGGGACACCCATGGAAAGAGATACCAAGCATACCATTGGGTGTAGTTCACCCAGGATCAATGGGGACACAAATGAGTAATGCTTGATGGTATCCACGAGGACTCACATGCCTAACCCTCTTCTACGTCACTTACAAGAATAGGCGATCTGGTTGTTTTCCTTTAACACTCTAGGCATGAGTAGTAGGGGACAGGGAGCTCACCCAAGATATTTGGATGACACTTGGTGTGATAGAGGGGAGACTTCTTAGCGGGGCCATCGATTCGGTGTGCACGTTGACAACCATAGGTCAAGGGATGAGGTGATCACCGATAGGGATGGCATATCATTCATCACTGATCCTATGCCTTGGGAGCTGGTCATATGGGAGACATATTTCACTCTTTCCACAGGGCATGTCTGGACTATGCATGAGCAGAGGATACCATGTATGACTGAGATAGTTGTCCAGTATGTATCCAGGTTCCTGACATTGTATCAACACATTCTTCAGGGGGCAGGTATCCGAACCAGTGGCAATGGTTGGCAGGAGTAGGATGGATCCACATACACTTAGTCAATTTTTCATATCAGATACCCATATATTGGTTGCATTCCAGGGGTAGCTATTTGGCACACGTGGTTTCCAATAGTCATCAGTATTACAGAGTGGCATGCACTGGATAGTTTAGCATGCCTCATGTTATCTCAAAACCAGATCCTGATAGGCTGTTGGTCAGGTTGACTCTAAGTAACTATTTCAGACCTACTTTAGGCTGAGGCTTAGCCTCCTCAACCTGAGAGGGCTCTCTCTTAAAGGATTAATGATTTTGATTAAAGATAAGATGGCTAACTCTTATAGAACAACTGTGAAAAATATGAATGCTGGAAATACATTAAACAACTATCCATTGGGCTTATGGAGTCAACAACACCTCAATATAACAGTGAACTCAACCTTACATAGAAGTTAGGGCACTCAGCATTTAGACATTCAGAACATAACTCATATGGGACCACAGTTTATAAATGCATACAGGAAATCAGAGCACATTCAGTGAATTCTGAGTGATTATACATCTATACCACTGTAAAAATTATGGAAAGGACAAGATCACATAGGACAAGATCACATATTCTGAACATAAGAAATCCTTCATGAATCCTGAGAAGTAAAGTCAAAATTATATTACTGAAAATGAGTCTTTACATAAGCCAAATACAAGCTGTATCATAAAATTTTCCAACCCTGATTACATTGTTGTTTCAGCTATATATAGAATTCTTATTCTAACTGATCGAGATTCCTCCTCCAGCATGAGGGGAATTCGAAAACTACTTCTAATGACACCTATTAACCCTTTAACTAACTAATAAATACAACAAGGTGTTGACTGGAGTTTTTTTAGAGATCTAAATCAACTATGACTCTAACTCCATATTACATGCATGATGGCTTCTCCTCATTCTTTGACATCTGGTTTTCTTTCAGTTTGGCTGAGATGGGTGTTTAATGCTCCATGTTGACCTTGGATGCTGAATCTTCTTAACTGCCCAGAAATATTAGGAGACTATCCTTGCTTCTCGGCTTCAGTTTTCCCCAAAATATTCGAATGCAAAGAAGCATGTCCTTTATCTTTTAATCACCCAAAATGTAGAAGTCTACCACGTCCTTGATGCATTGTAAGCTTTTTCCCATGTACATGTGTGCAGGCAAAAGTTTCTTGTAAACTGTTTAACATATCCTGAACTGTGGTAAATTGCTCACTTTACAACAAAAATTCAAAGTTGGATTTTGAATATATCTTTTCTCCACCTGTCTTGACCTGGTTGACTGTTGATAGCTTCAGATGATGCCTTGTATGCCTTTTAGACGTTTCCCTTTCAAAATTCCCGCTTATAATTCAAAACTGCTTGATTTGCGTTAAAATCATCACCTTCAGCAGTTCCGTAGCGCGCTACGAAACTGCTGAGTTATTTAAAACAGCTTGCTTTTAACCCGAGACCTTTATTAGCCGAGTACTTGATTGTCAAAAACTCCTTTAGACTTTCCACATGTCGAATAGGGATTTATATTTCCTCAGAAAGATAAAATCAAGCAAATTTGTCAAAACTTTTAAAACAAAATCTTACTTGAAATGAAAACTCATTTAGTAGGTAGCTGACTTAGCTGTGCCTTCAGATCTTCAATTTGTTTCTTCATAGCCTTATTCCCAGCTCTCAGTTGCATATTGATCCTTCTGATGTACTTGGCTTCTTTGATTGCTGGTACTGTCCATGTGTGAAATTGTGAATGGCCATCAACCACTGAATTCAGCTGAGCTTCTACAGCAGCATTCCCTTCCCATAGAGTTTTATAATACTTTGCATGTATGGCTGCGTGTTTTCTAGCGGCTTTCTTCAATTTGGCAATCTCATATTTAGTTGATTCCAATTGGCTCTTCAGGGCTGCTATATTATTTTCTTTAGCTGCAATGACTGTTTTGCCTATGTCTTTTTGTGTCTCTTCCCCTATTTCCTCTGTTCTTGGCAGTGCTTCCTGTACTTGCTGGAATCTCCTTGTCATAGGTCTTCTAGGTTTAAAAACGAACTCTTCAGCTGGCACATCAAATCTAAGCCTTTTTGAGGCCTTGGATTTCTTGGTGCTTTCTTGTTCTGACTGCATCAATTCGATTTGAACTGGTAGAGACTGCTTGAATTCAATAGCCTGTAATAAATCATTTAAACTTGCCTTGGACACTGGACTTTCTTCAACTGCTATAGCTTTACCTTTTTCCTTATTTATCTAACTTCTTGTTCTTACCCTTGAGACTACTTCAGATGTGCTTGTTTCAGGTACAGTCTTTTTACCATGAGCTTTTTCCTTAGTTGATTGCTGAGGTTGATCTTGGATGATAAGTGGCTTCACTTGTTTTCTTACTTGTGACTTTGGAACTCTTTTAGGTCTTGCTTCTGTTTGGAGCTCAACTATTGTAAAATCTCTAGCAGGTGGTGGAGTGAGGCCAGTCTGGCTTTTGAATCCAGCCATAAAAATGAATGAATTCCAATCTCTGTCTATCTTTTGGAGCCCATCTAAAACCAGTAGTTTAATCAAACCATGATGAAACAAAGAGGTTTCACAATCCTCTTTCCTCAGCTGTACCTTATCACACATCTTACTCAAACTACGGAACAGATAAAAAGGTAAGTCTATGGAGACCTTCCCGGTGAAATGCAAAAGGAGTTTAAAATGGTAAGAATAAACCTTGTTATACCTTCCTTCACAAGTCAGATATTTCTGTATGCAGGTGAGTAAGTGAGCATAATATTCTTTGACATAATTCCTGGGCACTGCCTTACTTAAATCTTCATTTTCATAATCATCCTTCAAAAACTCCTTGCAAGGATTCATGTCAAATTTGAAATTTTTAAACCATTCCTCTTTTCCTCGTGGGATCTCTGTTACAATAGATATCACTTCTGGCGAAACCTGCAATTCTAACATGGCTACCTTTGAATTTAAGCCTGTGAAGTTAAGTGCAAATTCCTTAGTTACCTGTGCGTGTCCTCCTTGTAACTTTTTGCAAAACTTCCAGCACCCTACCTTTTTAAATGCTTTCTTCACCTCTTCATTTCTCAGCGTTGTATCCAGGCCTTCAGGTTCAATCCTTAGACATTTACCAGATCTGTGCTCTTTTTTCTCCATTGATTCTTCCAGATCTTCACAAACAATGACTACCAGCTCTGGTTGGAATTGTGATTCAGCTTCTATTTGAATTCAGCCTCGCTTGGTTATCAGCCTCGCTTGGTTATCAGCCTCGCTTGATTATCAGCCTCGCTTGAATTTTGAATTTTTCTGTTTAAAACCTTTCAAGATGTAATCTTGCAGATTTCTTACTCATCCAAGACTTACGACCATCATTAAGGTTTATGCACGGTTGTCTTTCTTGGGAATGATAATTCGTGCGTATCAACAGATCTAGTGGTGGTGATAGTGGCAATGAGAGGTAAAATGTGATAAGAGGGCTACATGAGCTGACATGAGAAGACATGGCCTATGACTCACCTAACAGACTTTACATTTCGGGAGAGATTCGCTGCGGAATGTACGAATCCATGATTTCGCAGCGCTGTCACTTTAAAATTTTAATGATGCGCTGCGAAACTGCCTAATCATGATACGCTGCGAAACTGCCTAATTGGCATTGCGCTGCGAAATTACAAAAAGACATGGTGACTGACATAAGATAACCAGTGGCTATAGAACAATGGTAGATGGAGGGGAACCAATGGGAGCTGAGAATAACTTGACTCAAAAACTCATCAAAACTCTAGATTCTAAGGGAAAAAATTAAAACCAAATTAAACTAACACTGACCTTCGTCATCGGGCTAGGATGGAAAGTTACATGTATCAATTTTAGTTCTAAGTGACAACACCTCAGATTAGTTCATGATGTATGGAGCCTATATATGGGTGGCATGCAGGGACTAGAGATGAGGGCCAAAGGGATTCCATCAGTTGTCAGGGATATGCTGTAGTAGGTCTGCCTATGGGATGCAGGGATTCAATGTATCGATAGATCACTCATGATGAGCAGAGTCATGGCAGAGACTGATATAGTTCACTCTTGAGATGACACATGGGGGTTCACAGAGGGTTTCATCATATGGGGAGGCATACATTCTCTATTGTTGCATAGATTTGGAGTTAGATTTGGATGGGCAGGCCTTTGTACCGTGGAGATGCCAGGAAATATGTGTCTCACCTCTTTCAGTATCCACCATCAAGTTCCAGCAGAGGAGGATACTGTCTACATGCGATGGGGAGTATGACATAGTCAGAGTAGTGTAGCATCAGCTTGGTAGCACCACTATGGGACTAGCAGGGAGCTGGGGTGTCACACCTCTTCATAGCTAAATAACCTTTAGGGATGCATCAACTACTACAGGGGGAGATCATATAGATATTCCATTGGGCTTTAGCGAGTCACTAATGGAGCAAGGGACTTCTAGTAGTTGTACTGGGGAAGATAGTGAGTGGAGCGAGGGGAGATTCATGTTGGACAGGATGACCTGGGGTCCTAGTATTAAAGGATTCTTTCATATCAGGGCAGTGTTGAGGTCAGGGATTATTTAGTGGCAAATTTGGGACCCTGGCACATGTTACAATGATATTAGGGAGCAACAATTAGAGAGGATGCTCGTTTAGGCATTGCCTGAGGACAAGTAATTTTTGGAGCATTGGAAGAACTTGCCGGATGAGGATGCCACCTGGGAGGGTGAGCACATATTGGTGCACCCATATTTGACATTTCCTGAGGGCAAGAAACATTTGGGAGGGGAGGATTTTCATGTCCCTTATCAAACAAATTTGTAATAGGGTGCTGCTACACAATTTTGCACAATTTTGGCTAAGGAAGAGGACCCATCATTTTCAACTTCGGAACTTAGAAGAAAATTTGACTTAGTTTGGTTACTAGCAGAATGTGGGGGCCACCCGCATGGGAATTCGAATTGGCCCATTGGAATAGCTTGGAGGGAAAGTCGAATCGATGGATGGAGGAGCCCACATGAGGAAAGGGAGGCCCAAGGAGTTATAAGGAGGGAGAAACTCTCATTTTAGGATTCATTCATGCATCTTGCAAACAAAATCACTTGATTATTCACTCTGTTGTTTAGCTATGTCAACCGGTTGTTTAGCCATGAATCTCTCAAGCGAGATATTCAACCTCTCTTTTGGGGGACCATCTGTGCCCGCCCTAGAGAGGCAATTCTATAAGGATTTCAGGAGTTCTTGGGTAGTGACATAGCACCACCAACCCACAGAGCAAGGAGTGTGTATTTCTAAGTAGCCAAGAAACACACAGAGGGAGATTGAACCAAGTAAAGAATTGATTTCTTGTTCAGGAGTTGGGGAGCTGAGGTAGCAGCATTAGACCAGTGTTCTTGCTCGGTTCTATAGCCAGCTGAGCTAGCATTCTAGCAATTCGAATTGTTGGGATGTGGGACAATGTAGAGGCCACACAACAGATTTTTGTGGTGCTTGGGAGGAGCTGAGTTGGGCCAAGAGATCAGCTGGGGATACAGGGATTGGATAGCACGGGTGAACTCAGCATTTTGGAGAAGTTTCTAGGTGGATTTACAGATAGTTTCCAGCAAGTCGAAATTAGTAGCTAGAGGTGAGGTGAGGCTCCAAGGTGGTCGAAAATTAGAATTCTAAACCAGGAAAAATCCTTTCAGGGTTTTTTTTGGGTTTTTGACAAGGATCTGAAATGTAAAGTTTGATAATTTTCTCTATCTTTGCAGAAGATAGTGTAGAATTGTTGGGGATTGAGTAGTGCCTTTAGGGGTCAATTTTGGGAAGTCAAAATTGGGCCAAACCATTTATGGGCTTTTCTAGCTTATGGCCAAGGAGTCCAGAGTTAAAAGAATATAAATTCCAGGGCATTTTTAGTGCACCTTCCAGCCATTTGAACTTCAAATGAGCAGTAGTTTCTTGGCAGCGTAGTGGAGATTGGTGTAGCAATTGGGAAACCTTCAGCTCAGCCATTTTCTTACCTGTGTTTGGTCCTACTTGTCCTTTCAGATAAGCCAATGTTCACCATTCCATCATCTATTATATTTAACTTGCAGAAATATAATAAAATGACTTAGAAGTTCTTCACTTGTAGCTTTTATATGTTTTTGCTGGATATTTCATTTTTCTAATTTGTTGCATGTATTATTTTCTTGTTATCACTTGTATTCCTATTCAGCATCATTATAGTGGTATCAGAGCATGATCTTGGCCCAACTATGGGAAATTAGCCAGAAGATCATGGAAGCTTTGGGTATGAGTGCACAGTGATAGGTGAAACCAGAGACAAACCCATGGCTCAAGGGAAATCCAGTATGCATAAATTCTCAAGTAGAGTTCACTGGGACGATGAGAGGTTGGCCCAGTTGAGGAGGGTGATAGATCAAACTCATCCTCACCCTTACAATAAAGACGTTAGAGGTGAGCAAGCTGTGCGGGTGCAACCAAATATATCATGTGGGGAAAGTCAAACAGATCAATGCAGCAGATCTCCTGAAAAGGAGAAGACATGACAAAGAAGATTAGAGGGTGAGACTAGGGGTGATTTTGCTGGTGGAGACCTAGATTTAGATATCAGGAGCCTAAGAAAGAGGTTGAGCATGATGCTGAGAGCCCACAGGATGGTGAGGAGCACATCGATATACCCGGTGGGGTGCAGGAGTCACCTTTATTAGAGACCTCTTTGATAACCCCAATTGACACCCTGGTGGAGAGGATATAGCCTACTCACATAGAGCCATTTGTTGAGGGGGTGCCATCCCTCAATCAGATGCCAATAGTTGTTGAGGTATCTAGAGCCGTGACCGAGTCTACACATGAAATATGCCCATGAGAGTTCCATTAGTTTCAGGCCGACCTTCTAGCATTAAAAAGGAAGGCCACGTTAGTGTGAGAGACGATTCTGCAGTAGAACGAGGAAGTGAAGGGCATGAGTGCAGTTTGTGCCAATTCCACAACCAAATTGACTCACGATGGAGAGAAATTGGATTCCCTACTGGTGCAGCTAGAGTGCATGTTGGAGCGTGAGAGAAACCCTCTTCGGGCATACATAGATGGGGCTGACAACACTGTTAGGTTACCTTGTCCCATTGAACAGAGGGAGATAGAGCTACCTAGTTAGATTATATGTATTGACTAGGATAGAGAGATGAGATGACCTGAGTTGCACAAGGTGAAAAACCCGCATGCTGGGGTTGTTCTATGTGTGGGAGTTCGTGTATTTGATCCCTCTCTTTGTGTTGGGTGGTGAGAGATTCTGAGTTGGTAACCTCTAGAGTGGACTATCGAGATGGTAGTGGACCCAGGTGGAGCTCAGTAGGAGTTTCCAGGCACTGAGGATGCTGGAATCCCCGACTGGAATTGGGATCCGGGAAGGACAACGTATCGATTCCCATGTATGTTGGTTGACTACAATTGGGATGGTGCAGTTGACCTAGTAGTTGAGAATGCACATTCTCTGGGTGAGTCTCAGTCAGTATTAGTGGTAGACCAGTTTATCGATAGACTCTTTTGGTTTTCTTAGTATGAAAATTGTACACTGGATCACTAGGTGATCAACATACTTTGGCAGGAGTTTGTCAGATGAGGTGGCATTAGTAGGCCACCAGATAGTGCCTTGCATGGAACTCGGGGCTCTTCACTTTTGTGCGGGGCACAGACCACGTAGAGGAGTGGAGCAATGGTGGCATCACTACTGATAGATAGGGAGAGTCACTTATGAGATCCCTCAAGGGGGATTTCGTCGAAAGATCCTTTCATGAGTGGGGATAATGATGTAATGGTGGAGGTGAAGATACTGATTGGGTGTCGTCTAACACATATAGACATAGCTTTATGACATCATATCCATGGATGTGTGGGAGCATCTAGCATAGAGCAGTGCTATACAAGTGGGCATGGAGATGCATGGTGGTGTGTTGTAGTGTGTTGGACTCTGTTGCGGAGTGGGAGTGCCTCACACCACAGTGAGTACATGCAGGGAGTGATAGGTGCAGTGACACAGGTAGGAAGCAAGACAATATAGGATGGAATAGTTGTAGCCGAGGGTATCCTGTAGTGTACATGGGTAGGCCGCGATGTACAGTGGCATGTCCAGCAGTACTAGGATGATCGGTGGTATGTAGAGTCGTATGGTGCTGCACAACGATGTCTTGGAGTGTTTCCTCAAAAGACACCCATGGGAGAAGATATCAGGCATATCTTTGGGTGTAGTTCACCCAGGATAGATGGGGACATAGATGATTGATACTTGATGGTATTTGTGGGGACTCATGCTCCTGACCCTCTTCTACGTCACTTATAGGAATGGGAGATCTAGTTGTTTTCCTTTGACACTCTAGGCATGAGAAATAGGGGACAGGGAGCTCACCCAAGATATTTGGATGACACTTTGTGTGATAGAGGGGAGACTTCTTAGAAGGGGCATCAATTCAGTGTGCGCATTGACAACCATAGGTTGAGGGATAAGGTGATCACTGCCAGGGATGGCATATCATTCATCACTGTTCCTGTGCCTGGGGGGGTGGTCACAGGGGAGATATGTTTCACTCTTTCTACAAGGCATGCCTAGACTATGCATGAGCAGAGGATACCTTGTACAGTTGAGATAATTATCCAGTATGTAGGGTTCCCGACATTGTATTGACATATTATCCAGGGGCCAGGTAGCCGAACTAGTGGCGATGGTTAGTAGGAGCAAGATGGATCCACAAACACTAAGACAATTGCACATATCCAATACCAATCTATTGGTTACATTCCGGGGGTAGCTATTTGGCACATTCCAGTAGTCAACAGTACTACACAGTGGCAGGCACCGGGCAGTTTAGCATGCCTTAGATTAGTTCATGATGTATGGAGCATATATATGGGTAGCATGCAAGGACTAGAGATGAGGGTCAAAGGGATTCCATTGGTTGTTAGGGCTATGTCGCAGCAGTTCTACCTATGGGATGCAGGGATTCAGTTGATAGATAGATCACTCGTGATGAGCGGAGTCATGGCAGAGAGTGATATAGTTCGCTCTTGGGATGACACATGGGGGTTCACAGAGGGTTTCATCATATGGGGAGGCAAACATTCTCTATTGCTGCACATGTTCGGAGTTAGATTTAGATAGATAGGCCTTGGTGCCATGGAGGTGCCTAGGCAGGATGTGTCTTGCCTCTTTCAGTATTCCACCATCTAGTTCTAGGAGAGGAGGATGATGTTTGCATACGATGGGGAGTATGACATAGTTAGAGTAGTGTATCATCAGCATGGTGGCACCACTCTGAGACTAGGAGGGAACTGAGGTGTCATAGCTCTTCATAACTCAATAACCTTTATGGATGTGCTGAATACTACAAGGTGAGATCATACAGATCTTCCATTGGGCTTCAGCGAGTCACTGATGGAGCAAGGGACTTCTGGTACTTTGATTGGGCAAGATAGTGAGTGGAGAAAGGGGAGATTCATATTGGAGAGGATGGTCTGGGATCCTGGTATTGAAGGATTCTTTCATATCAGGGTAGTGCTGAGGTCATGGATGATTCAGTGGCACATCTGGGACCCTGACACATGTTGCAGTGATAGTGGGGAGCAACAGTTAGAGAGGATGCTCGTTCAGGTATTGCTTGAGGACAAGCAATTTTTGGAGTGTTGGAAGAACTTGTCGGACGAGGATGCCACCAGGGAGGGTGAGCACATATTGGAACACCCATCTTTGAGGTTGCTTGAGGGAAAGAAACATTTGGGAGGGGAGGACTGTCATGTCCCTTCTCAAACAAATTTGTAACAGGGTGTTACTACCTAATTTTGCACAATTTTGGCTAAGGAAGAGAATCCATCATTTTTGGCTTAGGGACTTAGGAGGAAATTCAACTTAATTTGGTTGCTAGTAGAATGTGGGCACCATCCACATGAGAATTCAAATTGGCCCATTCAAATAGCTTGGTGGGAAAGTCGAATAGGTGGATGGAGGGGCCAATATGAGGCAATGAAGACCCAAGGAGTTATCAGGAGGGAGCAGCTCTCATTTTGTGATTCATTCATACATCTTGCAAACAAAATCACTTGATTATTCACTCTATTGTTTAGCTGAGTCAATAGACTATTTAGCCAGGAATCTCTCAAGTGGGAGATTAAACCTCTACTTTGGGGGACCATCTGTGCCTGCCCTAGAGAAATAGTTCTACAAGGATTTGAGGATTTCCCAGGTAGTGACATAGCACCACCAACCAACGCAGAGCAAGGAATGGGTATTTTTGGGTAGCTAGGAAACACGCAGAGGGATATTGAAGCAAGCAAAGATCTGATTGCTTTTCCGGGAATTGGGGATCTGAGGTAGCAACATTAGACCAACATTCTTGTTGGGTTTTACATCCAACTGAGCTAGCATTCCAGCAATTTGAACTGCTAGGCTCGGGGACAACGTAGATGCCACACAAAATAATTTTGTGGTACTTAGGAACAGTTGACTTTGTAGGAATTTACAGGGTAAGTTCCTCAGAAAGAATACCAAAAGGACACCGCTCACAACCAGATCACAGATCAATACACCAATATTTTTGACGTGGTTAAAACCCTCAAAGAGGGAAACAGTCCACGGTCTATCCCAACATGGGTACTACAGGCAATTTATTAATCAAAGAATGAAAATTTACATAAGCTTCTCTCATGCACGGATTACCCGAACAATGACCCTCCATGCGCTTTAAATAGAAATCATGGACCAATCGGGTGTCAAGCCACGGATCAAGTGTCGGTAATACTGAGGAGAGAGTGAACCGTCGGATCACTACATATTGTGACCATCGGATTGTAAGTTACAAAATGTACAACGGTAAAGAAACACACTTTACCTAACTCTATACTAGACCAAGTTGAACTTAACTATTTCCTATGTGTCGGAATATCCTAACATCCCCCCTTAAGAACAACTTGGGATAGGATTGAAGGATTTACAAATATGACACAATAGGAGAAGGAAGGAGGCACTAGAGCCTATCCCCCCTTAGTGACAACTTCCTGAACTCCAAGCATATATCGAAGTTTAGTGAACTTCGCCTCTGTGAGAGCCTTTGTGAAGATGTCTGCAACCTGATCATCTGTTGAACAATATTGCACTTCAAGAACATGGTCATGAATGAGCTTTCTGATGAAGTGCATGTGTAGTTCAATGTGTTTACTGCGCTGATGCTGGACTAGATCTTTGCATAGCTAAATGGCACTCTGATTATCACACCAAAGTGTGGTTGGATGCTGCTGCTCAAAGCCAAACTCTGATAGGATCTGACGAAGCCACAAGGCTTCCTCAATAGCTTCCACGACACCACGATACTCTGCTTCTGCTGACGAAAGAGAAATGGCAGCCTGTTTCTTACAAGCCCATGTAATAGGTCCTGAACCAAGAGGGAAGACATAACCGGTAGTAGACTTCCGATCATCAGGGTCACCAGCCCAATCAGAATCAGTGAAACCAACTAATAGAGGAGTTGCTTTGGCACTGTAATGAATCCCAAACTGTACTGTACCTCGAACATAACGAAGTATTCTTTTGGCTGCTTTCCAATGACTTTCACAGGGGTTTTTCATAAAACGAGCAACAAGGCCAACATCAAAGGAAAGATCAGGACGAGTATGGGTTAAATACAAGAGTTTTCCTACAAGTTGACGGTATAATGTAGCATCAACTTCAGGAGAAGTACAAGAGACTGAAAGTTTGACTCCAGACTGAAAGGGAGAAGGGGCTGGCTTACAGTCTTCCATGTGAAAATGACGAAGAATATCACAAGCATACTTGGACTGGGAAAGGGAAATACCCTCCTTGGATTGCAAGACTTGAAGACCGAGAAAATAGTGTAAGTGTCCTAAGTCTGTCATTTCAAATTTCCTTTTGAGGCTAGACTTCACATGGTTTATAAGGTTGGGATCACTACCAGTAAGGATAAGATCATCAACATAAAGAACAAGGATGATAAGAGAGTTGCCCACTTTCTTGGTGTAGACAGTATTATCATAATGACACCTAGAAAAGCCAGATTCTAAAAGAAAGCTATCCATTTTGGCATACCAAGCCCGAGGAGCTTGCTTGAGACCATAAAGGGATTTCTTAAGTTGACAAACAAGGCTGGAGTCTGTTTGTATGAAGCCAATGGGTTGTTCCATATATATTTCTTCCTGCAAGTCCCCCTGCAAGAAGGCAGATTTAACATCCATCTGATGGACTTCCCATTTTAAAGAGGCAGCAAGGGAAAGAACAAGGCGGATAGAGTTCATTTTGGCAACAGGGGAGAAGGTTTCAGTGTAGTCAATGCCTTCAACCTGTGAAAAGCCCTTAGCAACAAGACGAGCTTTATGTTTATCAACTTTCCCATCTGGTCCATACTTGGTTCTGTAAACCCATTTACATCTAACAAGTTTGCGTCCCTTTGGTAGAGGAACAAGATCCCATGTATCATTTGTCATCAATGAATGATATTCTTCATTCATAGTTGCTTCCCAATGTGGATGGCCTCAAGCTTCTGCAAAAGTGTCAGGATCATGATGTACTGGAGCTTGAGCCAGTAAAGAAGAGGCTCTTTCAAACTGAGAACGTGTACGTCACTGATCGGTAGGATCACCGGCAAGATCACCTGCTGCATCCCGAGTAGCACGGACCCATCTTGGAAGTTGAGGATCCTGAGAAGGTGGGGGAGGATTATCATCCTCACTTTCATCATCTGAAGAAGAAATGTTTTCAAAAGTAGAAGAGATAGGAAGAGGTGGCACATCCGCCGGACTAGGCTCGCAGGCCGATTTATTTTCATCAAATTTTACATCTCTTCTAATGATAACATTTTTGGACTTAAATGGAATAAGTCTATAACCTTTTACATCTTCAGAATATCCAACAAAAGTACATTTCTCACTCTTAGGTTCTAAAGCTTTATGCTTTTCATCTGGAATATGGGCCCATGCTTCACTTCCAAAAACACAAAAGTGACTTACATCTGGTTTAATGGAACTCCAAGCTTCTTCTGGAGTGATATTCTTTAGAACCTTAGTAGGAGTGCGATTGATTATATGATTTGCACAATTAATTGCTTCGGCCCAAAAACTAAGACTGAGTCCTTTAGATTGCAGCATACAATTAGCCATTTCCTTTAAGGTGCGATTTTTCCTTTCAGCTACACTATTTTGTTGTGGAGTGTATGGAACAGTATGTTGCATTTGAATTCCATTTTCGATGCAAAAATTGATGAATGTGTTTTTAACATATTCTCCACCATTATCAGTTCTTAGCTTAAGAATTTGAGGTCCAGATTGTTTTTCAACAAAGGCTTTGAAGGCCAAAAATGTGTTAAATACTTCGCTCTTGAGTTTTAAGAAGTATACCCAAGTGCGTCTGGAGAAATCATCAATGAAAGTTAAGAAATACTTGCAGCCAGAGAATAAAGCAACAGGAAGTGGACCACATAAATCACTATGCACAAGCTGTAAAGGGGCTGAGGCGTGCCAAGAGGCACGTTTGTCAAAACTGTCCCGATGATGTTTTCCGAGTACACATTCGGAACAAGCACCATCTCTGCAAGATACCATAGGAAGACCTGTCACCATATTTTCTTTACATAGATGCTGAAGGGAGCGATAGTTTAAGTGACCAAATCGCTCATGCCAAAGTTTGCTCACTTCATCATTATGAGCAAAAAATACTGAGGGAAGATTTGATGACCCAAAGTTGTGAGACTTATACAACCTTGTGGAATCATCAGCAATACCAATAGCTAGAATCTATTTAGGATCTCTTAGATCCTTGATTACAACATCATGAGGTGAAAATTCAACAATTTTACCTTCACCTGAATGAGTTATCTGATATACAGATAGAAGGTTGCAGGATAAGGTTGGAACACATAATACATCATTAAACTGACCATTGTCTAGATGAACAGTTCCAGTCCCTACAACATTAAGAGATCTATCATCACCAACATATATATTTTTGGTGTTACAACCATTTAAAGAAGAAAACATGGCTTGGTTTTTGGCCATGTGATAAGAGGCTCCAGAATCAATGAGCCACTCATGAGAAGGAGAAGAAGAAGATACGTTTAATGCATAACCAGACTGAGATGATTGACAACAACATGCAGAAAGTGCCATTCCGGAAGTTGAAGTTGAAGTATGCTCCACATGGATGCTATGTTTCTTCATTGCGGCTTCCAAGGCTTCCATCTTCTTAAAGCATTTAGATTCTAAGTGGCCATCACGATTACAAAAGTTACAATGTCTATCAGTCTTCTTCCATTTGTTTTTATTGGTCTTATCATTTTGCTGAAATGATCTTTCATTTTGAGGCTGAGTTTGCTTAGGACCCTTGTTTGGTTTAGGACCATTCTTTTTAGGATATGACTTCTTAGGATTCTTTGAATTTGATTGCTGCTGGGCGGCTAACGCTTTCTTGGAAGAGTTTCCAAGATTAAGAAGACCAAGGTGTAAGAGTTTTTCTTGTTCTCTTATTAAGGAATCACAAAAGGAGTCAAAGGAAGGAGCCTTGTAGTCTTTTCCTTGACAAATGAAAGCTTCCCTTGTAGAATGGAAAGTGGAAACAAATACAGAGTAGGCCGGTCCCAACTTAGTAAGGATGGAATAAATAAGGTTACCATCTTCTTTCTTAACCTTAACACCTTCCAAGAGATATCTAAGGGTCTTGAATTTGGACAAGAAATCTTCAATGCAAGAAAAATTATTAGGATCCAAAGTAAGCAACTCATTTTCAAGTTGATGGGCTCTAATTTCATTTTTAATCCCAAAAACTTTAGCGATTTTTTCCAAAGCTTCATGAGGAGTCTCAAGTTCTGCAATATGGAATCTAAGATCAGGAGAAATAGACATCCCTATCAAACCACGTGCTTGATCTTGTCTATTTTCCCATTTTGCAGCCTTGCCTTCATCTTTTGGTTTCTTCTCTTGGTCTGTGGCTATTCTGTAGAGACCTTTACTTCTAAGTAAATCTTCCATGTAGGCTACCCATTGGAAGTAGTTAGTGCTGTCAAGAATGACTTGGCATGGACTTTCCATTTTTTTTTTTTAAAAATGAAGCTGAAGATGCTGAAAGTAAGTGTTCCAATGGATAGATCTCAAAAAATTATGCTGTTTTAAAAAAAATGGCTCTGAAAAAGGCTTCCGGATGAAGAAGTTATGGCTTTTTGAAAAAAATTTGTTGAAGTTGCCAGAATTTACAGGGTAAGTTCCTCAGAAAGAATACCAAAAGGACACCGCTCACAACCAGATCACAGATCAATACACCAGTATTTTTGACGTGGTTAAAACCCTCAAAGAGGGAAACAGTCCACGGCCTGTCCCAACGTGGGTACTACAGGCAATTTATTAATCAAAGAATGAAAATTTACATAAGCTTCTCTCATGCACGGATTACCCAAACAATGACCCTCCATGCGCTTTAAATAGAACTCATGGACCAATCGGGTGTCAAGCCACGGATCAAGTGTCGGTAATACCGAGGAGAGAGTGAACCGTCAGATCACTACATATCGTGACCGTCGGATTGTAAGTTACAAAATGTACAACGGTAAAGAAACACACTTTACCTAACTCTATACCTAACTCTATACTAGACCAAGTTGAACTTAACTATTTCCTATGTGTCGGAATATCCTAACAGACTTGGGCCAAGAGATCATCCAAGGAGTCGAGGATTGGATAGCATGGGTGAACTCAACATTTTGGAGAAGTTTCTAGGTGGATTTACAGGCAGTTTCTAGCAAGTCGAAATTGGTAGCTAGAGCTGAGGCGAGGCTCCAAGGGGGTAGAAACTTAGAAGTCTAAACCAGCCAAAATCATTTCTCCATTTTTATGGGTTTTTGACAAGGATCCGAAATATAAAGTTTGATAATTTTCTGAGCACCGGAGGTGGGGTTTTAAGATGTATGTTTGCAGTAGACATCGTAGAATTATTGGGGATTGAATAACGACTTTGGGGGTCGATTTTGGGAAGTCCAAATTGGGCCAAACCATTTCTAGGATTTTTTGGGCTTTGGCCAAGGAGTCTAGGGTTAACAAAATATACATTTCTGGGCAGTTTTAATTCACCTTCCAACGGTTCGAACTTTAGGAGAGTAGTAGTTTCTAGGCAGCGCAGTGCATATTGGTGCAACAGTTGGGCAACCTTCATCTCATCCATTTTCTTACCTGGGTTTGGTCCTTCTTGTCCTTTCAGACAAGCCCAAGTGCACCATTCCATCATCTATTGTATTTGACTTGCAGAAATATAATAAAATGGCTCAGAAGTTTTCCATTTGCAGCTTTTGGATGGGTGTTTGTTGAATATTTCGTTTTTGTAATTTGCTGCATGTATTATTTTCTTGTTATCACTTGTATTCCTATTAAGGATAATTACAATAATACTTTGAGGTAGTTAACTAATGTGACATGGAACTTGTCACTCAGTTAATTCGAGTTCTGTACACTTTAGTTCAGTTCATTATGATTGATTGCTAATTCTAGCAATCTATTTTAGTTAGATTGAGTTATTGTTAGTTAAACTAGTTCAAACTACTAGAGGAACTAGTGGAAGGTGAAATAGTGGGGTGTGACTTTAGTCATCTTCATTGATCAACCAGTTAACTAATAAATTATCCTAGAATAACTGATGCATGCAGATAATTCGAGTTACCCAGTTGAGATTGGAGTTTAAGGGGAGTGTATTATCAATTGTAAAATATTCCAAGTTGTACACATGGTGCATGCATTCAGAGATTAGCCTAAAGGAATTGTGCAATCCATATTGAGGAATTTCCTAATTAATATGGGCCTAATTCCTCAAGGAATAATGCAAGGAAATAAGAGCTTGGGGGACATAAAAATTGGCTAATTATTAGCTATATTTAGTCAATCAGGCAAAGGGATAGACTATACACTTGCACAGGTTACTTAGGCTTGAGCAAGAATTGTTTTTCTTCTCTATTATTTGATTAATAGAATATAGATAGGAAGTACTTTTGAGTTGTTTCTTCCCCCTACATAAATATATGTATATGGGTGTTAAATATTTGTGCATGTTCATGGTATGTGTTCTTAATCGTGAACTTCTTTCCACAGATGAGTAGAGTAGATTTGAGTCTTATGATTTAGTAAATTTCATAAGTAGTTTCAGATCTACATAGAATTTCTACATGGTATCAGAGCAAGATTCATAGTAGAGAATATATTTCGAAGTTGTTATTATAGGAGGATCAAATTTTCAAGATCATTTCTTGAGAGCTAGCAGGATGGATTTATATGGACTAAGACTTGCGCATGCCCTTGAGAGAAGGTCGAATTATTTTTCTTAGAAGAACCACATGGAGGCAGGACTGGAAGATAATGGGTTAAAGGAATTCATTGATATTGATATCTAGAAACTCACAACAATTGATGCTCAAAATCTAGCAGAATGGAAGAAGCGTGTTGCCAAGTTATGTAATAATGATCTATTTATGTAATAATGTCTTTATGTAATAATGATCTTAATAACTATACGCAATGCATGTCAACTACTTTTGTGAAGATTATAATACATTATCTTATGTTTATTAAATACTTAAGTAGATCCATACAAGCTCAGATCTAGGGTTATTTTCTGATACACGTAAGTGGATGATTCAACTGCTAAGAGTCCACAAAAGCCTATCGTAGACCTTCACGAAGGTCTAGAGGTCGTTTAAATGGAGTTGTAGTGATGAGCCGTAGGGGCTTATACATCTGCACGAAGGAAAATATAGGGAAATAAAAGACATCACACTATTCTCTAGATGTAGAAACTTGGTTCCAACGTCCCCCCATAATGCTTCGGGTGAGACTTCAACATGCGCTACGTAGGTTGATGCTGAAAGGGCCAGTAGTGTAGGGTTTTTTTTGGCGCAATTAACTTTGAACCTGGGTCAGGACCCATGAAGACAACATCTAGCCTAATTTACTAGATGGATCGAAGTACACCATGTAAGGCCAATTTTACCATAGTAAAATTGCTTTCACTATGAGAGATTACTTAATAAACCACATTTGTTAAGCAATTTATAATTAAACCCATGAAGAATAATTAAATAAATCACTATTTATTTAATCATATTCTAGGAATAATTAATTAATCACTAATTAATTATTATTCCTTGTCAATTTTGACTAAATACCTTAGGAAAAATTGAATAAATCGTTATTTGTTTGTTATTCCTTAACCATATTTCTTGAGATGATAAATAAATCATTTATTTATTTATTATTTCTAACTAAAATTTTAAATATTTTCTCCCTCCTAACCAAATATAATAAAATATTCCAAATGGTTATTCCTAGAATGGGGTTAATAATATTTTTATTATTGCCCATTATTTGAGGATGACTCAATATTTTGTTATAAATAGAAGGCATTTCCATTCATTATTCACTTTTGATTATTTTCATTGTTGCACTCATTTTTCTAACTCTGATTATTATCATTGTCACACACCTTTTTTCTTTCCATTTGAGTTCCCATTGAGCTCAAACATTTTACTTGTTGGGTTTGCACATTATAGAGGAGATAGCCTCTACAAAAGTTGAAGACGTTTGAGGATAGACAAGAACCCATCCCATAGAGGGGGATTTGTAACATTTATTTGTTCCCTTCACATGTGTTATTTAATAAAATTTATTCTTTGGATATGTGGTTTCCATTGGATTATTGGAGTTACCCTCATTTATTACTATTTCATTTTGCTCTTTAACTATGATTGTGGCACAGATCGGGACTTTGGCAAGTGTTGTTTCTATCATTCGCTATAGATCTACAATATTTAGTAGCCATTTATATTGTTGAGACTGTTTGTCATCCACAGTCTTAAGTGTTTCCTTTTCGTACACCTTCGAGGAGAAAACACTATAATAGGCTAGGTGCTAATTTTTTCGTGATAACACCATGTGTTTGTCATTTCAAAGATCTGCCCCACTTAGCTTCGAATCCATCTGGCCATCCCACATAAACTAAATATGAGAACCCATCTCATCAAAACTATCAGGAAATGGCAAGGGTAGGCTGAAGAACATTGTCACACCTGGAAAAACCAATGCCATGATAGAAAATAACCACATGAAATCCCATGCATGCAAAATCTAGCAAGGATTAAACATGCAAGTTGATACCTGCAATGAAGAGTGTTGTAGCTTCTTAATCCTTCCTTTCCCTATTTGATTTTTTATTTCTCTTGCCTTCTTTGCCATTATTTCTCCAATGCAAAAACGCTCCAAGAAACTCTAAGTGTCCAAGAGTGAGTGAGTGAGAGAGAGAGAGAATAATGAGATAGCTCCAAAAATCAACTAACAAAAGGTTACGAACTGATCCTCATAAGCCTTTTTATGAATGAGGCCTATTTTTCTTCCTTTTCCATTATTTTCCTTCATTTTCCTCCTCACATGCAACCTATGACCTTTCACCTTCCTTTTCTCCTTATTTCCATTATTTTCATAAATAAATGTGCCAAAAATGTCGTTTTTCCTTTCCAAAGACTTAGCCATTACCATTGCCAATTTCCTTAGTGTTATGGAGATATTTGGGCACTGCAACCCAAATCACATATGTCGATAAACCAAGGGCTCTAAAACCCCTAAAAGTTTTGTTTCAAACCCTAGGATCAAGGTCAACTGATTACATCATTTCCTAGAAGTTCTCTCTAAAAAACTACTCAGAACTACTCAAAGTTGGACCATACAAACTGCTCCATGCTGAGGGTGTGATGCATCTCACCTGTTACAAACAAGGGGTGCGATGCATACTGAAAAGCCCTTCTGTAGGGTGTGATGAGTGAGAGCAGACAAATGGCAGAGGCAGTTTTCTAGGTTGAAACTCAGAGAATCTTCTAGAAACTACTCATATGACACTTGCCTCTCTGAATTCGCCCAAGGATGAGTAAGATATCATGAAATCTCCAAGTGAAACCAAGAACTATCAGTGAAATGAAACTAATAAAAAACCCAGAAGCTGACTCACCCCCTACAAATATCTATATATGGGTCCCTCATCCTAGAGATCCAGAGGATGGAATTTTGTATTTTGTAAGGAAGTGTTGTTGGTTTCTCTGTGAGACATTGTATTGTTGCGTGATATAGCTTTTCATGAGGTGAAGAGGGCTTTCATGCTGGGAGGATGGTGCTGGATCAGACAGTTGGGTTGTAATCCTCTCTTCTACTTCTATCAATAAAGCTATTTGAGTTTTCCTCCATATGCTTGCTTATTTCTGAATCTTGTATTTGTGTATGCATTTGTATGGTTAATGTACATCTGATTCTACATTGTTTATGGTATCATAGATCTCTATGCTTTGATGGTATTTTACTGCTTTGACTCTATAGGTGTTCTTTGAAGTAGGACAAGTGAGAAAGGAGTGGAGAAGCTCTATCAAAGGAGAGAGGAAACAAGCAAGGAGCCAAGTGAAAGACTAAGGTTGCTGCTCTTTGCTTCTCTCTCATCTATCTCCCATAAAGGAAAACACAAGTTACTTTGAATTGTTTGTTTCGAAGATAGCTACCTCTCTTACTGGGACTAGAAGATCTGAATAGACACTAGTTTTCCCAGAAACAACATGGTGACTCCACTGGGGAATGAATAGTTTTTTTGTTTGTTGCTGTTGTTTGCTTTATAAACTACAGACGGTGCCTGAAGTTAAGCTAGCTACCCTTCGAACTGCTTTTTCTATGCAACTGCAAAGTAGATCAACATTGTTTCAGTCAATCTCCGGGTTGGTTTATGAACTGAACATCTGACTTGCAAACATCTTAAGTGCCCTAGTGGTAGCTCAATAACCTCATTAGATCATACCTCTATACTTTGTGTTTACTTTCTATCATAAGCTCGGCCTAAATCCTTGAACTTAGCTACAAACTGTGGGTGAAAACCAATCTCAGTCTTGTCCCTAGAACATCACACTATCTCTCATTGGCAGTCTGCATCCATCACACCTCCCATGTGCTACAGGTGAGATGCATCCCTGTTTCCCTTAAGGACAGGTGCGATGATTGAACGAGACTGTTTCTCTCCCTAGAATTTGGTTTTTTTCTTGATTGTTTTCAGCTCTATTTAGTAGTTTTGCAGCCTATGATCAGTATATCACTAAGAAAACCATATTCCTTTACATTATTCAGCCTCCATTGATAAGGAATTGTGAATGTTTTTTTTTTATGTATTTTTCATCATTTACAGTCCTACTTTGCAAATAGTAGCTTAATCGAACTGTCGTCTTTTGACTCGAAAGTGTCGTAACTGTCGTTTTCAGTCAAGAAAAAGAGTATTGTAAATTCTTCCTCTTTTAGATATTCGATTGTACTTTTTCCATTTTATTTTATTTGAAATGTCAATTCTTTGAAGTGTCAAAAGCAGTTTTCCATTCAAAATTGAAAGTGTCGGCTTAGTCTTCCTTTCATTTTTGAAAAGAAATTGCTAAAGAGTGGCTTTGAAGAATGTAGTTCAGATCTATACTTAGTTTCCTTTTTTGGCATTCACACATTAAGGGAGCAGAAAAAAAAATACATGCATGTGCATTTGCATTTAGACTGCATGTGGAAATTGATTTAGGAAAAGTGCATTTAGTGTGTTCTCTCTGCTCTCTGTTGAAAGAATCTTGCTCTTCTTTCCTTAGTAGCTAGGATTTTCATTGCTAAAAGAAAATAAATGACTGTTTATCATTTTAGATTGCATATTTAGGAATTGTACATCTACATCACACAGTGAACCTTGAAAGACAAACTTCATAACAAAGATCAACTGTAAAATAAACCTCAATGAACATAAAAACGTTTTGGAACCTAACGCACAACATCTAGAAGAGTCTAGGCTAGAGACGTATTCCAGCATCGTAAAGCCTGGTAACTATCGTTCTCATCGTAGGTTGGGTGATTCCTCCTCTTTGATATGACAAGTGCCAGTACAGACTTGTGCTCCCACATACTGTCAAGTATATATTGGGAGACCACAATAGGCTGATATCCTTTATCCTTAGGAAGTCGTGCCTGCCACCCTATTGATCTCAATGCACTGAACATAGCATTTGGGAATATTGACTGTCGTACGTAAAGTCCTCGGTAATTTCTTTATAATTGACAATCGTGGTGTATATTGCAGTTTTTCGATTGGTTTGGTAACCCCTCTATCTAGATTTCCAGAGTAGTCACTTTCGTTCCTTTCCGAATCCTTAAAATAAAAGGTCCTTCTGAGCACTTGTCACTTCAAGCTCATTAAAGATCAAAGGCGACTAGAGTCACCTTTAGCTTTTTCTTGACTCTTAAAAATTGAAAAATCAAGTTGTGTCAAAAGCATCATAAAATTCATTTAATTCGGAATAACATTTTCCCCTTTTAATTTTGAGTTGATCAAGTAATCCGCAATCGTGGAAGAAAGTCAATCAAAACCCCGTCGTTCGCGGAGACTAATGAGTCAACCGTCTTTGACTCCGGAAATGAAACCATTATGGGCCAAACAGTCTCGTTTAACTGGGTCAAAATCTCCTGGTTTATTTGAAACTTGTGTCTCAACATCATCGGAGACTCCAGTTACTCCAATTATTTCTAGTACCCCTGCCTCTACAGAAAAAGTTCCATAGTTACAAGAGGACATTAGAACTGATCCTAGTGTAACGCTAAACACTTCTATTCTTGAAACAACTCCATCTAGGGCTGATTCGGAAGGTGTCACCCCTCCAGCATCTGTTGTTGCAGATTCTATACCTTCTTCGGCACCAGAAATATTTTACGAACATGACGGTCTACCTCTTCCACCTGGACTGATTGTTATAGAAGAGATTGTGGAGGATCTTCCATCCAGTACCCCATTGCATTTTGGAACTGGGATCCACCTATATCCTTCTACCATAGAAGTTAGTTCTTCTGATCATCCTTCATCGCGAGTTCCTGTCGAATTGCTAGGAAATTGTTGGATAGACTCAATATGTCTGAACAACCATCGACATCTAGGATTGTTTCATCTGATACAGAAGCAACAGAACCTCCTGCCGCTACTCCGACAATGTTCGCTGGTATACCATTTGTCCCAACTAGTTCTCAATCACTAGATGGAGTCCACCCATGGACTGTTTCGACAACATGGTCTATTCCTATTTATTCATCCAGAATCTTATTTGGAATTTCTTATGTTGAGACTCAGCAAATTGATCCTTCACATCAGTATCAATTTAGGTAGTCCAGTCTCCATTGACCAATTTACCCTTTTAACACTGGATTTCTGCCATATGGGGGGCAGTATGCCTTTTCATTGTTCCCTCCAGGAGAGCAACCATATCAGAGTTCACAACAAAATTCGAGTCAAGATAGAATTGCATCCAGTGGTTGGGTACCAATACTACCTCAACAACCAAGAGTTGTATATTCAATGCAACCAAATCAACCTGTGTCGAACATTCCCACTACACTGGCTATTGTGACGGTGTCGCGGGTACAAGCGCTGCCTATTGTATGTCAACCTCAAGTCTCTCAGGTCATAATACAACAGCCTCTTATCTCCACGATTCAATCACAACCGCAGATTAGTGGCTCCCTAACTGAAGCGACTCAGGCTCAAATGGGTACTATCACCCCTCATCTTGGTCAAACATCCAGTATTGGACAGCAGCAAATGGTCCAACAACCATGGTTGGTACAATATCAACAACCATAATTCCAACAAGCTTACCGAGGACCTAAGCAACAAAGCTTTGTGGGTAATGGGCAGCCATATATTCAAAACAGTTACCAACAATCATATTATAATGATTATGCCCATCAACCTTATCAAAGTTATCAGCATCAAATACATTATGCTGGTATGCAATGACCCACTACTCAAGCAATCCCATCTTATCCTGGGTATGCTTCGCCAAACCTGAATCAACAGTTGCCTTTTGTAGCAACTTTAGAATTACCAGATCTGAATGGCTAACAAATGATCCAATTGCTTATGCCCCTTGGTGGCCAACGATTCCTCATAAACTTCCGTAAGATATTCCTCAATTCAATGGAAATCCAGGTGAGGATCCATTGAATCATGTAATGACATTTCATTTGTGGTATTCGTCTAACACCCTCAATGATGATTCAATTAGGCTTTGCCTTTTTCAGCAAACGCTAACTGGTCCGGTAGCGAAATGGTACATCGAATTTCCTAGAGCTTCATTCGATAACTTCAGCGCCCTTGCCACCACATTTTTAACCCATTTTCAGTTACCCATAAGGTACGAAACAGGAACGGAGCTCCTTACCAATTTTAAACAGACAGCAGCCACTCACATATCTGATCATATTCATGAGTGGTGATGTCATCGTTGAATGGTGAAGACATATGTTCCTGATCAACTTCTAGCTGAATGGTTTATTAAGTCATTGTTACCTTCTATTACAGAAGATGTGGCCAAGGGAGGAGTTGTCACTAAAGAGTAAGTCATTGCTCATGCACAGTATCTAGACTTGATCTATACTCAGTCTGGCACGCTCCATGACAAAATTCCTGATGCTCCTAGACCAGAATTTTCCGTTCCTCCTCCTCCTAAATCGAACAGGGACTCTCATGTCGGCAACGGCGTGATTGGCACCTCAAGTACGCAAACCACAAAGGCTCCATTTGGTAAATCCCTTGCAGTTTCCAGTAAAAGAGAAAATGACAAACTTCCTGCTTCGGAGGTTAATGTCGTGTCGTCCGACAAAGGCAAATAACCGAAGAAACTAGGGGGCAAGAAGAGAGGGAAAAATAAAAAGATGAAATAGGAAGATTCGACTCCTTAAAAATCTTTTGAAAACCATACTGGGCGACCGAAACCTAGTCAGCCATGTCTCATATGCGACGAAGACCATTGGACGAAAGAATGTCCACATAAAGCTGAGGTCAAGAAGTTCTTTAAGAATTCAAATACCTCAGTGGTATTGACTGACCCATTTCCAAACCCAAAAACCAATATGGTTGCTATCGACAATGCTTCCCCATCCCAAGTGCTTATGTTGTCCATTTCGAAACAGCAAAATTATGCTTTGATATCGACAAGGAATAAAGATTATGGGAATCCACAGATGCCGAACAACAAGGCTACAAATCAACCTAGTAGTTTGACATTAACTTCATCCGAAGTTGTGCCACCCATCATTCCTGAGCTAACAATAAAGCCGCCAAAAGGGAGTACTACACAAATTGACATTTAATCCTCATGCTTGAGCAGCACAGAATTATAAAATAGTAGAGGATCTGGCCCAATCGCCATCTGCTATGTCGACACTTGAAGTACTGCAAAATTGCCACTCCCAAAAGCAGGCTCTATTATCAGCAATAGGTGGGATTGACACAACGGATTCCAATCTTGTGGCCTTTAATCATAAAGGATATGAACCTTAGTTACCAGCTCAACTCGCTTTCCTCGTACAGGTAAAAGCCCTCAACAAAACTGTTCATCAAACAATCATTGATGAGGGGGCATCTACCTACATTATGTTAATGAGTTGCTGGAAATCTTTAGGCTCACCACCCTTATCAAGATCATCAACGACATTAAAAGCATTCGATGGATGAACATACACCCCGTACGGGATTTTAAGTAACTTGCAAGTTGAACTGGGGGCAAGACAGTAGAAATTGACGTTGAAGTTATCGATGGAAACCTCGATTACAATATCCTACTGGGAAGGCCCTAGATTTACGCTATGGTTGCTGTTGTGTCAGCATATTTTAGAAAGATTGCATTTCCCTTCCAAGGAGGAATTACAATCGTTGACCAACAAACCTTTCTCCCCAACATTTCACAAGTTATGGGAAGCATTCCAATGATCCATGGAAGCTCTCAATCACTTCAAAATGTCGGAGTAGGCCTCCTAAAATACCTTGCCTTAATGGGTAATTTTTCCCTACCATCTCCGAGTAATCTGGCGGAAGTGGCCATGGTGGAAACCTGCAATATGGTATCTTCTATATCTATAAAGATTCAGAAGATTTCCAAACATTTTGTTAGCATGGATCATCGCTAGGTATTGCCTCTAAGCCCAATAGAAATTTTGTAGTAATCAATTTTCTTGGCCTAGGTGGCAAACCCAAATCAACGCTCATCGAGTGTTTAGATAGATAGGTCTACGGAATATGGAACCTCTTCAGATCCTTGGTCGCATGTACATTCTACAGACAAAGGAATCATTCAGTCAATGATGAAAGGAGAGGTACCATGGGAAGATTACCACCATCGTTCCCATCTTCAGGATAACAACGAAGATTATTCCAACAACCTTAATCATCCTTCAGTTTTTTATTTTCTATCAAATACTATAAATATGGTGGATTCCAAGCGAAATCTATCCAATATTGAAGAAACTATCACCATAAATATCTCGACCAAACCTAATGTTGTAGAGAATCTTCATGTCGGAAAATATTGCTCTTCCTCAGAACTAGAAATAGATTGCGCTCTCTTTCGTAAATTCAGAGATGTCTTTGCATGGTCATATGAAGAAATGCTAGGCATTGACTCAAGCATAGTTGAACACGAAATCAAGATGTATCTAGATGTCAAAACAGTACGACAATGGCTTCGGCAGGTTCACCCGAAGAAAGCCGCTGCAATAAAGGCAGAAGTTGAAAAACTTTTACATGCTGGTTTCATTTACCCTATTCCTCTAACTGATTGGGTATCAAATATTGTTCCTGTGATGAAAAAACAAGGAATAATTAGAGTGTGCATTGATTACAGGGATGTAAATCAAGCTTTTCCAAAGGACAACTACCCTACACCCTTCATCGACCAGATAATTGATGAGTGTGCTGGATGCGAAATCTTTTCATTCATTGATGGATTTTCTGGGTATAATCAAATAAACATCAGCCGACAGGACCAATTGAAGACTGCATTTATATGTCCATGGGTAAAATTCACGTACCGTAAACTAACTTTTGGTTTAGAGAATGTAGGGGAAAATTTTCAAGGGCTATGAACTACGCCTTCCACGACATCAAGAACATCGTTCAATAGTATCTTGACAATCTATCGGCTGATTCGCAAAAGCAGACTGATCATCCGCAACATTTGATAGCTATATTTCTATGTTGCTGACACTATGAAATACAACTCAATCCACACAAGTGTGTGTTTTGTGTCAGTTCTAGTCATCTACTTGGTTTCGTAGTTTCTAAGGACGGGATTCGACTCGACCCATGTAAGGTTTAGGCAAGCATCGATATGCCTCCACCTTCAAATTTTCTTCAGATTTAGAAACTCCAAGGGGAAGAAAACTTTCTGACGAGGTTCATTCCAAATTACGGCAAACTTGCTAAAGGTTATAAGCGTCTTTTGAAAAAACAAGTTCCCTTCAACTGGGATCAGGTTGAGCAAGCTTCCTTTGATGCTCTAAAGGAATCCCTAATAAAAGCATCAATAATGTATGCTCCTGACTATCAAAAAGACATTAACCTGTATCTAGCTGCAGCAGATACGACCATTGCAATTGTTTTTGTACAAGAAGACAATGGAATTGAACATCCTGTCTATTATTTAAGTCGAAACTTAAATGATACAGAAAGCAAGTACTCCTATGTTGAAAAGCTGACTCTTGCAGCTGTTCAAGAAGTATAGAGATTTTGAGACTATATCCTCTTTCACAAAACTACCATTTTGTCAGATTGCAACCCTATGACTTACATTCTGTCGAGTCAGTTACTAGGGGGAAAATATTCAAAATGGATAGCCATTTTGCAAGAGTTTGATTTGGAATTCATAAAATCCAAAATCAAATAAATCTCTAGTTTTCGCGGAGTTACTAGGCAACTTCCCATTGTCATCCAACGATTCAACATCCAAAGCATCAATTGTGGCTGAATCTTTGTTTCTGATATCGTCGAGTGATCCATGGTATGGAGATATAATAATCTATCTCCAAACCCAAACATACAGGCCTAACAACGACGTACTCGATACCAAGCAAAAGACTACATGATCTTCGGTGATACACTTTACCATCGCAGTATCGATACAGTGCTGCGAAGGTGCCTCACGCATGAGGAGGCCAAAAAAGTCCTGAATGATTGCCATTCAGGCACGTGTGGGGGGGCATCAATATGGTTACACTACGGTGCAAAAGATCTTATGAGCAGGTTACTTCTGGCCTACTATGTTCAAAGATTGCATAAACGTAGTCAGAAGTTGTCGTGCTTGTCAAATCTTCGACTGCAAAACAAGACTACCACCCACACCTCTGCATCCAGTAATTGCTGTTGGGCCATTCGCCAAATGGGGCATATATTTCATGACATGTAACCCCACCTCGGTCGGGGGACATGGGTATAGCATAGTCGCAGTTAACTATTTTACAAAATGGGCCGAGGCGATGCCTATATTAAACAAAAGCGGTGAAATGGTTGCTCTTTTCTTTTTTAATCATGTAGTCTCTAGATTTGGTGTTCCACAAGCTATAGTCATAGATCATGGATCGCATTTCCGCAATCGCATGATGGTTGAATTGGCTACCAAATTAGGACTGTCCCACGACAGTTCTACTCCGTATTATCCGCAAGCTAATGGACAAGTTGAGGCCATCAACAAAGTCCTGAAGTGCATGCTGCAAAGGAGGATTAGAGTCTACAAATGGAGTTGGAACCTAATCCTGTACTCGGCCTTGTGGGCATATAGGACATCGGTGAGAAATGCAACCAGATTTACACCCTTTCAACTGGTGTATGGCCTAGAAGTGGTCTTACCGATTCAGTGTGAAATTTCATCTCTCAAGCTCGCGGTCGACCTTCTCCCCGAAACTTCAGAGGAAGAGGCTCGTTTCTTGGAACTAATCCAATTGGATGAAACACATTGTGACGCAAATTTTGCTAATGAAGCTCATAAGAAACAAGTCATGGCGCAATTTGACAAAAATGTGAAACCCCATGTCTTCTCGGAAGGTGACCTAGTCTTGCTTTACGATCAGGAATATGATAAATTGGGAGCAGGTAAGTTCCAACCATTTTGGATGGGTCGCTACATTGTTAAGTGAGTATTACCAGAAGGAGCCTACGACCTAGTATATTACGATGGGATTCCACTGTCGCAACCCTGAAATGGGTTGTACCTTAAGCGTTACTATGCTTGATTAAGTATATTAATCTCTTTATATGCTTTTGTTACGTTTTTGTTTTCATCAAGAGTGATCATTTTGGTTAGGTAATCCACTTTTTCATTTGTTGCAGATGTCGGACCTATTGGAATCATTTGTTGGATATGCCGACGGAGCTAGTCGTAGTACGTGGAACCTGTCTTCTGCAGCCTGGGCCATTTTTTATCCAAGCAGCGGGTTAGTGAGTTTGAGAGGGGTATGTATTGGTTGGTCAACGAAAAACATCGCTGAGTACAGTGTGTTGATATAGCTTCTCTCTGATGCCATCACACATGGCATACACCGACTTGTTGTCAGGCTAGACTCACAACTCGTCATCCTACAGCTTACTGGCATCTATTCCGTTCGGAATCCAGCTATCTATCATATGTTCCTAAGGGTTAGGATTTTGGAAAGGCAGTTTGATTCTATTCAATATCAACACATTTCCAGAAACTTAAACACATTAATTGATTCATTAGAAAATTATGCGTTAGATAGACATTTGCAGTATTTATAAAAGAAAAAGCATTTCAATCAACATTTGCATCAGGATCATATAACTTAACCAAAATAAAACTCTGAAAATAAAAAATACATATAACTATTTATAGTTTTTTACGAAATGTTCTGTGTCTAGGACAAAATCAATCATACGACCCAAAAACTCAAAAATGAAGGAAAGCACCCTAGACTAATGGTGCTAGTGATAACAAGTCACCGCCTCTGCGATCATATGTAAGAGCCTAGTCCATTGACTCGGCACGCCAGTGGTATGGCGCTGTAATCTCAGAGGTAACTCATCGGTCCTCACATCCTGAATACCAAGGGTGAGACCCTCGATCTGATCCTACAATACTACAAGGGTCTCTGCTATGTCTAGATCGCGAAGAACAGACCTCCCTACAACCTCTCCTGGTGGAACGGTAGCTGCTACCCTCGGGCGCGCTGCTGGTCACACTGGTCCAATATATGAACAAATATATGGGTTTTATTAGTCTTGATAACTTTTAAAAAACACAAGAACATTATAAAAGCAATAAACAGAGATATGGTCAGATCTTTTTACCTATAACACCCCATTGCTCGCCATCCAGCAACACCAAATCTGGGTCACCCTAGAAATCCATCCCAACGTATGGATACTCAGCGAAGACCATCTCCTGATGGTTGAACCACTCAAAGAAGGCATCAGAGAATGAAATCTACGATTGACAAGCATGTCTGGCCATAAGATCAACCCATCTCTGGATCCGTGGTTCCCTCGGTGCTGGTAGTCCGAGTGAAATGTACTATGGTTCCATTAGTGGGATCCTCTCCAAGGCGAAAGTGGTCATAATAGAACCATAACCAAACTTCTTGGATCTTTTGTTCTTCACCTTGGAAAGCTGTTCTTTTATAACCAGAAGTACTGCATCACACTAGTTGAATACCTTTGGTTCAAGGCATTCCAGGGCATACTGCGTATAGGACCTGTTGGCAAAGTGAAGAGCTACACTACCAGCCAATCTAGCAAAGGTGAATAAAATATTCCTCAAGGACCGGTCAGTGACATCTCAAATAATGATCTTGCCGTCCCTGCTCGGTTGAGATCCATCTCTACAGAACTGGCTAATATAATCCCTAACGGATTCACCCCCACAGGCAGATCCTGATAGTGAGAGAGGGGCACCACGCCTCAATAACCTGGTCAAGAAGTAGATATCCTCAACTGTCAAAGGGATGGATTTACCTCTAATCTGGAACACTTGGTTGGTAGGATCCCATGCATCGAGAAGATATTGCAACAAATTAATTTGTTTCCTCATGCTGGATATGCGGAAGAATTTGAGCAAGCCACAATTTCACAATGAATTAACCGTACCTGGATCATGTAAGGCAATCATTTCCTCTTCTTCATGCTCACATTCACACCATGTAACGACCATCTTGATCTGATGAATCTCTGAAAAGAAAACAAGAGAAGAATTAGGATCCTGATTTGGGAAAAAACAGGCAAAATTTCCATGAAAAACAGTGCATAAAATTTCCTCCCTGCGCCCATCGCACCCTAGCTGTGTATAGGGTGGGATGCATACTAGGTGCGATGGGGAGAGAACGAATTGTTCAAACCCCTGAGGCCCAGAAAAATAGGAAAAGCTGCTCAGAATCAGAAAAGGAAAGAACACAATTGAAGAGCTCAGGGTTAGCTCCTACCTGGTCCAAATGGCACCGAAAATAGTCCACCAAATCTCCCAGAATCAATTGATGAAAATCGAGGGGGTAAACACCTCCAGAGCTCCAACAATCCCAAATTTGAATGAAATGGTAAAAGTGAGAGGTAAAACTACTTTTATGTTACTGTTCACGTAATTGAAGTAATATCTTGGTTTTTAACTCATTTTTCAATAATGTATTTACATTTCTAATCAGTTTGATGGAGCAATTGAACAGGTAGTACGACCGTAAAAAAAACATAGTGTTAATGGTGAATTGAACATCTCTGACTATTATTACCAGCAATGTTTCGGCAAAGTTCAATCTCGTTAAAAAATAAACCTAACACTGAGCACATGTTGGCACAAGGTTCAAGCTGATTAAAAAATAAACCCGCCTTTCGGTAAAAAACCTTTGTGATCGCATTACTATCCGCCTTTTGAGCCTTGGTCGTGTTCTTACCAGCACCTCCACTATTTTAGCCGATCATGCGCCTCCACTTGATTGTTTACCCTTTTGAGGAACAACTGCAATGAGTGATTCTGTTAGCCACCTTCTTTACACTGCCATGCTTGAAAAGTTTCGAACTTACCTAGAACCAGTTGCTACCCGAAAACATCACTCGTGCATCAAAAACAAGTCTCTTTTAAGCTATTTTTAGAGTCGTAAAATATGAAAAGATTGCCGAGATACTGGCCTTTCCAGCTTGTTAAATTAAATGGAAGCGCCATCCCTCCTCTATATTTTAATTTTTTTGGACCTGAGGGATCATTACACAAAATGATCAAGTGCTTGTCTTGTTCGGCTCACTAAAACTATCGAAAAGTCATCCCTTTCATATTATTTTATACTTTTTCAGACTTAAGGGATTATACCACGAAAAAGGACTACTGGATTTTCCTTTCCATCTCTTTTCAAACTCTCTAAACATGAAAAGGACTGAGTTATCTTTGCCGTTAAACTCATTAAAACAATAGCGACAAACTTTTCCATCCGGGCAAGAGCGAGTTTCACTGTCGCTAGGATCGCTAAAACATAGCGACAGGTTTATAGAACAAGCATATGTTAACCTCCTCAAGCTTGACAAAAATAAAGAGGTACGAGTCAGAAATGACTGGGGAGAAAACTTGAAAAACTTCATTTGTAGCAGGTCATTCTTGAACATGACACTTTCACTCCATCGCCATGATTGAGTCAGGTTGGGTTATTCCATTCATCAGTCATATCACCATTGGTCCTTCGTACCATCCATTTTTGGGGTTAATGCTACCAATCCATTTCAATGTCGCCAATATGTTCAAGAGAAGTCGCTTAAAGAATTTACCAACCCAGATAACGCCTCATCCACTGCAATACCTTCATGCTCCATTCTTTCATGACTGTCGCCCTGAACCTTGTATCATCAGATCGTTTTCACCTCCACAAAATCATTTGCTCCATTCCATGTCGTAGATGTGGGATTCATTAAGGCCCTCCTACGATGGGTCACTTCTTGTCGACATCAGCTCATTATCCAAGAATTTGACTTAGGAACAACCCTTTCAGTACTTTGAATCTTGCATGCCTCAATGTCAAGTTTCTCACTTCTGGTGACAGGTTTACATCAATGGCCTTCGACCGAAAGATTTTGTGTGGTGTTTGACATCAACTCATGTATTCACACCATGTGAATTGTACTGTAGTACCTTGACGGTCATTATCATTATCAGTGATTCCTCCCATGCCTGTTAACAACTTACATCATTGGCTGGTAATCAGGCGATGTCTTTCCATGTTCGACATCAGAACATCTTTTCACATGGATCGACTTGTACATCGGGCAAAGATTGAACGAGTTTGAAGACCTTGGATCTAGTTTCATCCATCCGGGCTACGATATATTCAGGAAAATAAAGACATCAAATGTACTCCATAGCTGCACAGATAATCATCCAAGCTAAGGGATGATGGCTCTACCAGAATCATCAGTCTGCCACACAGACAATTGTTTGTCCTATGTACATGAAAATGAATTTATAAAGCTAAGCATGGGAATGCCCGCCTCAGCTAGATCATGAAAATACTATGAAGATAATGTATTGTATTGTATCTTATTACAGGTCACCTTCCAGTTCGAAAAACCTCGGATCCTCATGATAAAGCATTTCACCCGAGATCAGAAGATTTATGACCTCATGCTTTAGGGGGCAACTATTATAGACATATTTGGGAACTACAATCCCAATCACATATGTAAATAAACCAAGGGCTCTCAAACCCCTAAAAGTGTTGTTTCAAACCCTAAAATATCAAGGTCAACTGATTACATCATTTCCCATAAGTTCTCCCTGAAAAACTACTTGGAACTGGTCAAAACTGGACCATACAGATTGCTCCATGCTGAGGGTGTGACGCATCTCACCTGTTACACACAAGGGGTGAAATTCATACTAAAAATCCCTTCTATAGGGTGTGATGAGCGAGAGCAAACAAATGGCAGAGGCAGTTTGCTAGGTGGAAACTCAGAGAATCTTCTAGAAACTGCTCATATGACACTTGCCTCTCTGAATTCGCCCAGGGATGAGTAAGAGATCATGAAATCTCCAAGTGGAACCAAGAACTATCAGTGAAATGACACTAATCAAAAACTTAGAAGCTGACTCACCCCCTACAAATATCTATATATGGGTCCCTCATCCTAGAGATCCAGAGGCTGGAATTTTGTATTTTGTAAGGAAGTGCTGTTGTTTTCTCTGTGAGACATTGTGTTGTTGGGTGATCTAGCTTTTCATGAGGTGAAGAGGGATTTCATGCTGGGAGGATGGTGCTAGATCAGAAAATTGGGTTGTAATCCTCTCTTCTACTTCTATCAATAAAGCTATTTGAGTTTTCATCCATATGCTTGCTTATTTCTGAATCTTGTATTTGTGTATGCATTTGTATGGTTAATGTACATCTGATTCTACATTGTTTATGGTATCATAGATCTCTATTCTTTGATGGTATTTTGCTGCTTTGACTCTACAGGTGTTCTTTGAAGTAGGACAAGTGAGAAAGGAGTGGTGAAGCTCTATCAAAGGAGAGAGGAAACAAGCAAGGAGCCAAGCGAATGACTAAGGTTGGTGCTCTCTGCTTCTCTCTCATCTATCTCCCATAAAGAAAAACACAAGTTACTTTGAATTGTTTGTTTCTAAGATAGCTACCTGTCTTAGTGGGACTAGCAGATATGAATAGACACTAGTTTTCCCGGAAACACTTAGCCATAAAAAACCAAATGAACACCCCCCTACGATGTCTTGCCCAAAATTCAGCTTGGAATAAGTGTCCCATCAACCATGGTTATTATTTCTAACTTTTATTATATGGAATTTTCACTAGGGTTGCTACAATAATCATCATTCCTATCAAGGAAGTTCCAATCACAAGCCTGAGCTTGCTTCGAACAATAGCACTATCTCAATATATGAGAGTATCTCGGTCCCAACTATAAATATGGGACTTTCTGATAATTGGATCACAAAATGTCCATGTCATATCCAGATCATGCTCAAACATCTTTCTAAGGAGCTTCTTCATCTTTCCTCACAGTTAGCCATGCTAGTAACATCATGTTCAACCTCGGTCACGTTATGGACCTCTCATCCAAGATATCATGGCAGGTATTGTCCCTTAAGAAACCAATTTCCTGGCTGTGTAGAAATTGTGCTTAAGACATTAATGGTTATAATTATTATCACTTGTTTGTCACTTAATTGTGTGTTGTATTCTCAAATGAAGGACCAGAAAGACTTGGTTTTAAACCCTCAATACTTAGGTGACATGACAATCTCAGAATGCCATTTGATTGCTGAATATAAATGATGAAAGAATAAAGCTTGATGAAGTCATAGAAAATATGTTGTTTTACACATAATCTACTATCTGTGACATTTGGAGAAGTTAAAGATAATATGTTGTCTTACACAGAAACTACTATCTGTAACTTAGAAGAATTGCAGAGGTAGGAACTTCAAGTATATGAATGATCTTTTGATGGATTTTAACTTCATTTACATAAGAAAATAAAGACCCGTAGCTTCATTACCATACTTAAAGGAAGAAAAAATATGATGACACAAACAAAGAAGTCACAAAATCATACCAAACAATGTGTGGAAAACTTCTAATTCTTTTATTAATCAACAGTTCTATCAAGAATACAGTGGCCTAGTCTCTAGGTTCTCCAAAGTTTCAACCCTTTCTCTGTAAATTATCCTCTTTTTATACATTATGAGACAGTTGGTAATCACTAAAACTATCAAACTACTTAACTATTCTCCTAACTATCTAAAGTAAAAGTTATTATAGAATATTACATAGAGGGTAAAAGACACATCATTCTCAAGAAAATAAAAGAACAGGAAGTAACAAAAATTAGACGGTGATGGTTGTTCACTGTTCGAATATGTGGCTTGAGTATGTGGTCTTAGTGTTATTTTGCAAGTTGTAATCCTATAGACGTCTTGATGATAGTTAGACTATTTTAACACAACAAACTACAACTTTACAAGAACTCCATGCATGGACTTGGGCCCATGTATATATCAGGAGTGTTCCGATTGGAGGAGACACAAAGAAACCTGACCAATCACCATTTCCTTTGGAATTTTAGATGTTCGTCTCTAACTTTAGTTATTTTTCTAAAACAATGAAATCGGTTGATTTACGCGAAATATGGAAAACCTTCGGTTACCACGGAACAAAAAAAGAATTAAAACTCTAGTGCATAAACTTATCACATTCGCCTTAGCTATGCATGATCACCATCTGATCTCCCCTTCAACGGACGGTCTGACCCCTCGGAACTCACAAAACTTTAAACCTATTGAACAAAACCTTATTGCGTATGATTTTTCAACGACCCTTTGACTCCCATATGGACCCGATAAGAAATAAAACTGCCAGTTAATGATTTATCGGGTCTAATTTTAAACATCAAACCCGATTACTTTTCGATGCGATATCCGTTGGATTTCATCCCTTTCAATGGACAACTGCGACTGATCTAGACTTCAACAGATTAAGCTGCATTTCATACACCATCGGGTTCGATTTCCGAAATAAACTTTGTTCTAGTTACCCACGCGATTGCCATTGGATCTATGGCATGTTTATCGAACGAACCAGATCTTCTTGCAGGCTTATCACATTCAAAAGCCATTCATAATATAAAATCAACCATTTCTTTGAAATCTTCACATTTGTTTTTATTTTCGTTATAACATAATATTTAGTTTTTCTTTCATATTTTTTATTTTTCTTTCATTTTGTGATAAAACTGAAAATAAAACTTAAATAAAAATGGATGCTACAACATCTAGCTCCACCTGGGGAGAGTGCTTTTGCCACAAAGGAACTAATAACCACATATCAGTGCCTTCACCTCGGGCATGGAGTCATATATTTCTTAACCAATTCAAGTTCTATGGCATTTGTACACTGAATTCACTCTGGTATCTACAATTATAGGATGCTTGTGCTTCAGAACTTTAAATATTGGTTGAGGTATTTCCCATTGACAGTCAGTTGTAGAGTTTCACCATCAAGATTATTTGAACTGAACACTTGAGCATTGTCTGTTATGAATTTGACAGGGAATCCAAGTATTTTGAACATGCTTTCCTCATATGTCTTGAGATCCTCATAGGACCAAGCCAAAACATCAGTGTATTGCCTTAAAAGCTTAATATATCTCTCCTTGTAATTAAGTGAAACTTCCTTAAACAATTTGACCAGCTTGGGATCCTTCTAGGTTCCAATATTGTGATCTTGAATCTGTTCATCCCGTGAAAGGAAACCAACACCTGTTCCTTCTTTAGAATAGGCTCCATCAAAGAAGCACTTCCACACCCCTTCTATTTGCAGCCCTGTATTTACACAGGCTGAAGTAAGCTGCCTCTGGTTATCATTAGCCAATTTTGCATTGTCATGCAACATGAAGCAAGAAAAGTCATTTTTTCCTGGCTATATATAGGTGAATTACTTGCTTCATTATTTGTGATTGTTCTAATAAATTTTGTTTCTCTGTACACTCTCCTTTCTTCCCCACCAAAAATTGGTATGACAGCATAAGAAAAATCTAGTTTCAAAACACCACCCAATTTAGCCCCCCATGACCTAGATAGTAACATTCCAAACCTAGCAGGGATATTTTCCACCACTACATCCATTACCAAAATTTTGGATGGAATCTGCGCTAGTGACACCACCATATCTTTAATGCCCCCAAACACTTAACTTTATCTGAATCAAAAGAATACAAGTCTCTGTAAGGTTTAGTAACTTGTAGGTTTAGTTGTTTCATTAGTGATAATGGCATAAGGTTATGTGAGGCTCCTGAATCAAACATACAATTGTGCAAGAGTAAATCATGAACCAATAAAGAAATGTAGAAAGGAGGTGTTGAAGAATCTACCTCCTCCACATGTGAAGCAAATACCACTACTGGTTTGTCTTCTTGCAAATTCACAATGTCATTTATATTCACATTCTGAGACAAATTGATAAACTCTATAATTTCTCTTTGATAAGCTGGTGTTTTAACTGACTGCGTGAGGGGTACCTAAATTTTGGTCTTTTCTAACTCTTTGGTGAAACTGAACACATGGCTCTATTTAGTTTTCCTTTCATTCTCATCTTCACTTTTCTTCATAACTGAAATCTCTTGTGGAATGGAAGCAAGTTTTTCTAAGGGAATTTTTTCACTTTTGTCTTGAGAAGACTCACCTTGAAGCATTTGAGTCTTTCTACTTGTATTCTGCTGCTACTTTCCTTTATTCAATTATTTTGCAGGATGTGGTTCTTGTTCTTGTGGATTCGCCTTTTGTAAGGGAGCTAGAACTTGCTGCTCACCTTCATCTTCTTGAGTTCTAGATATTTTCCTTGATCTCAAGTCATATTTCTTATGTAATTATGCCTGCATAAAATCAGAAAACCACTTCCAACATTCATCAATTTCATTATCATCATAAATGACATCTATTTCACTATATTCTCCTCCCTCATCACCTAGTTCATCTTCATCTATTGCATACAATGTGAAAATATGGTCATCATGATCCTTGGAATGCTCTGGTACTCCATCAGGATCTGCCTCTATATACAGTGGTGTTTGAATCCGATCTTGATCTTTTCTCTCCCTCTACAAAATTTGCAGAGGTTGTCTTCTATATTGAGGATTAAAATTTTTGTTTTGCTATACTTGTCTCTGAGAATTCTTACTCTCTATTTCCAATTTAGTCAATTTATTAGACAATTTTCTAATTACATTATTCATATCCTCTAATGTTTGATCTTGAGAGGATTCTACTTTAGCATTTCCCTTATCTTGGATAGGCTGTGACTTTGTTGCTTTACCTGTAGCCACTAGATTTGCTTCTATCTCTAAGGCATTAGTTTGGATCTGGTCGAGGGTTGTGTATCTTCTTTCCCTCAATGTAAATCCAAAATCTGACTCAAAAGCCCTCGCAAAAGTGATTTTTGCACCAGCATGAGGGGGCTTAATCTCCACTGGAAGACTATCGTACAATTTATTAAACCTTCTGATGAATTCAACAACACTTTCATTAGATTTCTTCTTGATAGCATTAAACTCTATGAGTGAATACCCATGGTCTCTTTTCTCTCCCCCTCTCTGGGTGAACAGGCGCTCCATCTCTTCCCATGTAGGAATAGAGTTATTAGGAATCCCTTTAAACCATTTTCTTGCTTTTCCATCGAAGGATTGAACAAAAAGTCTTAGAACAACATCCAGGTGTTCAACATTTAGGTTTTCTGTAGAATTACAAAATACTGATATATGATCCTCTACTATTTGTTCATCCTCCCCTGCGAAATGAGGAAGAATCTTCAAGTATTCTTGTGCCATTTGATTCAACTGTTGTGGAAATTGAATAGGTGCATACATATTCATCAAGAATGCAGGTGTTGCCATGTTTTCTCCTAAACTTATTGAAGCTTGATTACCAACAGATGTGGAACCTCATGAAGGAGTATATGGAGTATGAGAAGGTGGCAATGTAGTTATAGGTTCAGGCTGAATAGTTGTAGCAGATACTGAAAAAGAAACAAACTCTAGAGACTCTTCTAGATAGTTGGGTTCTTGAAATGAATTGGATGTAAAAGGTGACTCTTGGTCAAGAAAAGGTAAATGTTTGGATGAAAAATGTGATGAACTGCTGCCAGGTGTAGACAGTGTAGGAATTGGTGTAACTGGAATTTTAGGCCTTCCAACCCTCTTGGAAACTAGCCTCTCAGGGTCTAAAATGGATTGAAATTTCTACTATGAGGTATCTGACCTTGTATAGGGGATCTTTGGAGCCACAATTATTGCTTTTGTTCAAAACAGCCAAATATTTCCTCCTCACTGAACAACCAGAGGAAAATATTGAAAACCCATGAAAATGTGTCTTGTCTTCTCTCCCCGACAACGATGCCAATTAATTTTGTCCCTTAAGAAACCAATTTCCTCGCTGTGTATAAATTGTGCTTAATACATTAATGTTTATAATTATTGTCACTTGTTTGTCACTTAATTGTATGTTGTATTCTCAAATGGACCTAAAAGACTTGGTTTTAAACCCTCAATACTTAGGTGACATGAAAATCTCAGAATTCCATTTGATTGCTAAATATAAATGATGAATGAAGAAAGATTGAAGAATTCATAGACAATATGTTGTTTTACACAGTACCTACTATCTGTGACACTTTGATAAGTTAAAGATAATATGCTATCTTACACAGAAGCTATTATTTGTAACTTACAAGAATTGCAGAGGTAGGAATTTCAAGTATAGGAGCGCTCTTTTAAGGGATATTAACTTCATTTACACAAGCAAATAAAGAGTTGTAGCTTCATTACCATACTTAAAGGAAGAAAACATATGATGACACATAACAGAGAAGTCACAAAATCATGCCCAACAGTGTGTGGAAAACTTCTGATTCTTTCATTAATTAATAGTTCTATCAAGAATACAGTGGCCTAGTCTCAATTTTCTCCAAAGTTAGAACCCTTTCTCTGTAAATTTTCCTCTTTTTATACATTATGAGACAGTTGGTAATCACCAAAACTGTCAAACTACTTAACTATTCTCCTAACTATCTAAAGTAAAAGTTATTACAAAATATTACATAGAGTGTACAAGACACCTCATTCTCAAGAAAATAAAATAACAGGAAGTAACAAAAATTAGAAGGTGATTGTTGTTCACTATTCAAATCTGTGGCTTGAGTATGTGGTTTGAGTGTTATTCTGCAAGTTGTAACCCTGTAGACATCCTCATGACAATTAGACTGTTTTAACACAACAAACTACAACTTTGCAAGAACTCCACGCATGGACTTAGGCCCACGTATGTATTGGGAGTGTTTTGATTGGTGGAAACATAAAGAAAGCCAACCAATCACCGTTTCCTTTGGAATTTTAGTCATTTGTCTCTAACTTTGGTTATTTTTCTAAAACAATGGAATTGGTTGATTTACACAAAATATCGCAAACCTTCGGTTACCACAGAACTCAAAAAGAATTAAAACTCTGGTGCATAAACTTATCACGTCCGCCTGAGCTATGTGTAATCACCATCTGATCACCCCTTCAATGGATGGTTCGATCCCTTGGAACTCACGAAACTTTAAACCTGTTGAATAAAACCTTATTGCGTCCACTTTTTCAACGACCCTTTGACTCCCATACGGACCTGATAAGAAATAAAACTGCCAGTTAATGATTTATCGGGTCCAATTTTAAAAATAAAACCCGATTACTTTTCGATGTGATATCTGTCAGATCTCATCCCTTTCGATGGATGGTTGTGATTGATCCAGACTTGAATGGATTAAACTGCATTTCATACACCATCACGTTTGATTTTCGAAATAAACTTCGTTCTAGTTCCCCACGCTATTGCCGTCGGATCGATGCCCTGTTGATCGGATGGCCCAGATCTTCTCGTGGGTTTATCACTTTCAAAAACCATTAATAATATAAAATCAACCATTTCTTTCAACTCTCCACATTTCTTTTTATTTCCGTTATAACATAATATTTGGTTTTTCTTTAATATTTTTTATTTTTCTTTCATTTTGTGATAAAACTGAAATTAAAACTTAAATAAAAATGGATGCTACAACAACAGGTATCATGCTAAAGTAGTATCCAAATGTGCTTAACATTAGTCTTTATCAATAGTAATACATCCATGTAGTCACATATCATAGGAGGAATATCTCAGCCTCAAAAATAGAATATCTCATGTAGATATTTGAAAGGATGCTTGGAGGAAACTCTATGTGAAGGTACTGGCTCACTCATGTTCTATGCACATCATGTATATACAAATGGATGTTCCAAATGGAACATCAATGCTTCAATCAACAGTTGGATTCCATGTCAAGTTCAATAACATCTTTGAACTTAAAATCAGAGTATCCAAGGATTTTCATTTTCATTATTCAAAAACATTTTTTCCAATAGCTTTTCAATATGGAATTTCTTTCCAAAATTCCATAAATTGATTCAACATGCCATGATACATCATTTTGAGCTTTAGAAGTTATCTCCCTCTGATTTAGATCATCAGAGTCTCATCTCCTGTCAAGAGTATATCATCAGTATATAAAACCAAAACCATAATCAAAATCAAAGCGATACCTTGGAACTCATCATCCTCATTTCATCACATAACTGTAAAATATAGACATATTAGGATCGAAGAGCATTCTTCATGAAATTCTCTAAGCATAATGTCGTGCTAATCCATCATAGTCAGCCTTACATAAATCAATGTTGTACCATCACATCATCAAATTTAGGTTATCAAAGCTTAGAAGTCAGATCACGACCATTATCAAATTCATTATTACCATAGTATCAATTCTTTCAACTAGGAGAGAGGTTGAGCGCACATCAAATCATGACTTCATTATACCAATAAGTAGTTATGTAATATCAATCCAAACTTGAGGAGTAGGATGGTCTGATGGATGAGAACGTCCCGCCCGCAAGAACTCTGTTAACCCTAACTGTTGCACTCCCCTGATCCTCCGAGCTCGCGCCGTCGGGCTCCTTCTGAAGACCTTCAATGGCTTCGCCTGCAGGAGGGGTGGGATCCTCCCCCCCTCCTTTTACAACTCCAGCCTATGAAACTAAAAAACATGCAATTCCTCTGACCCCTCCTGGCGTTTTCCCTTAAACATATCAGGGAGGACAAAGGACGAACGACAAAGCGATCCCATCAGCACAAAGCGATGCGGCTGACAAAGAACAAGATGCGCAACAAAAAGCCTCTTCGTCACAACCAAAGGTGACCTCGGCTACCTGCATCCCAAAGGTTGTAGAAAGAATCAAAGTTGATCTTCCAAGTCATCGCATTAACGGTGAGATCTAGTACATGCAGGATCATGCACTAATAGGAAAGTTTCTTGGGTTTTGTCCCACTGAAAAGGCGCTGCAGGGATGGATAGCTTCAAAATGGAAGCCCAAAGGACAGGTTACCCTGCAGCTTGGACCGAAAGGCTTCTTCACAGCCATTTTCCATTGTGTGGAAGACAAATCACGCATATTTGAAGGCGGCTCGTATTTCTTCAACTCCGCAGGACTTTATCTCATGGAATGGAAGCCAAGGTTCAATCCTGACAAAGAAGATTTCAGCTGGGCTCCAGTATGGATACGTATGTATTCCCTCCCAGTGGAATATTGGAAAGAAGATACGCTAGCAGATATTGGAAACAAACTAGGGACCTTCATCAAAGTTGCAGAGGAAACAAAAACTTGCAAATATACCTCATATGCCAGGATCTGTGTCCGGATGCACTTGACCAAAGCTCTAGCCAAATCGGTAAGTCTCTTTCACGATGATTTTGAATGGACTCATCCTTTAGATTACGAGCATATCCCCTTTCGTTGCCGTAAATGCCATGAAAATGGCCATCTCTTCAGAGATTTCCCTCTGAACTCGCAGTCCAAATCTTCAACCAATGAATCCAATAAAGACTCGGAAGGATTCACTAAAGTTCTAAACCACCGTAGGCATGCCAAGAAAAACCAGGCTGTCCCTGACAACTCCATCAAAACAGTTACCCAGAACAGATTCATCTCGCTTTCCTCTCCTGATCCTCAGGATAAACCAAGCTCTGAACCTCAGGAGAACACCTCCTTGCCCTCCTCCTCCCATTCTCCCTCTGCCCCCATGCAGTCCTCTATTCCAGTCACTTCTCGCCCTTCAACCAGTCCCCTTTTGGATAATAAAATGGTTTCGGACCTCGGCCCTTTCCCGTCTACCCAGGGGAAATCTGTTCTAGATTTCAACCAGCAGCCCTCTGCCATGGATCTAGATGCAGCTCTTGCTCTTAGTCTATAGGAAGTCACAGATGTGGAAGACCAAAGTTCCCCTATCATCATGGAGGAAGATCCAGAGCATGTCAGCCTAGATGGTCTAGATATCTTCAAACTTGAAACGACTTGCAAACAGAAAGAATATAACTCAATACCCCCTTGGCAAATCGACAGGCTTGAAGGAGTCTTAACCAAAGCGCAGCACAACAAAAGTCTTGGTATACAAGCAGGAAGCCCTTGGGATGGAAAAAAAATTCTCAAAGAAACTAAGAAAAGGGGGCACAAGACAGACCTTCAAAGGACTATCATAGTAGGAGAAATACTTATGGAATCAGGGAGATTCCCTAAGTTGACAAAGTTCTATAAACCCAAACCCCATTGTCCATGAAGCTCATCTCATGGAATGTGAGAGGACTTAATAGCCCCTCAAAACACCGTATGATAAAAAACCTGATTCAACAAGAAAAACCGTCAACAGTTTTTCTTCAAGAAACAAAAAGCAACAACACTGCTATAGAAAGAATTTGTAACAAAATTTGGGTAGGTAGCTGCTCAGTTTTAGTCAATTCCTCTGGGGCTTCAGGGGGATGAGCCATTTTTTGGAATCCGCAGATTCTCACTCTATATGATTTTCATTCCACCCATCACCTCATCCAATTATCATTCCATCTCATTGGCACCAACATCCATGGGCATCTCTCAAATGTGTATTTTGCGCAGACTCTTCAGCAAAAACTAGATCTTCTAGAAACTCTTACTACTCTCAATGAAAATAGGCAGTTCCCCCTCTGGATAGGTGGCAGTGACTTCAGTATCATAAAATCAATGGAGGAGAAAAAAGGAGGCAGAATCAGGCTAGAAAGTGACAGCAATGGCCTCAGAGAATTCATTCAAAAAAATCAACTCATGGATATTCCAACCTCCAATGGAGTCTTTACTTGGACCAATAAGTGCAAGGGCATACATCATATAGCCTCTAGGCTCGATAGGTTCCTCATTTCGGATAATGCAATACATCTGGGAAGGGACTTCCATGCTTCTATCATACCCCAAGGAGGATCCGATCATTGGCCTATAATGTTACAATGGTCTCGGCCCGGTACTCGCAGCAATAGACCTTTCCGATTTGAAGCCTTCTGGCTCACAAATCCGAACTTCAAGACAGTGGTAAGTGAAGAATGGCAATCTTTCATCCCGCCAGAGGGTGCCAAAATGTACCAATTCCAACAAAAGTTGAAAAATTTAAAACAAATCCTCAAAGGCTGGAATCGAACACAATTTGGCAACATCCAGGAGAATCGCAAGAGGTTTGAACAACAAATGAACGCGCTTCAAAAAAATCTCATCTTGGAAGGTAGGACAGAGGAGCAGACACATCAGGAGCAGATCCTCTCGAATCAAATAGAAGCTCGCAGGAAACAAGAGGAAATTCTCTGGCGTCAAAAATCTAGAATTAGGTGGCTCAAGGAGGGGAAGAATAATACCAAATTCTTCCACAAAACTGCCATTCAAAGGAGAATGTATAATAACATTGCATTTATAAACAATCAACAAGGAACAAGATTAGAAGCACACGAAGATATGGAGAAGGAGTTCAAATATTATTTTTAGGATATTCTCAAGGAGCCCATAGGTAACAGAGATCAGGCAATTAGAGCTATCACGCAGCACATTCCAAGAATCATAACGGAGGACCACAACAACAAACTGCTCCAGCCCACTTCACTTAGGGAGGTTGAAGAAGCAATGGCCCAACTTAAAGATGGCAAGGCACCTGGGCCTTACGATTTCACGACCAATTTCTTCCATGAGTTTTGGGAGCTCATCAAGACAGAGGTATGGGAACTAGTAGAGGAATCAAGAATTATGCACTGGATTCTTCCTTCCCTTAGTGCAACCTTCTTAGCGCTGGTACCTAAAGGTGAAGAACCAAATAAGCCTGATAAATACTGGCCAATAGCGCTATGCAATGTCATCTATAAGCTCATCTCAAAAGTAATAGCGAACAGGCTCAAACCTCTCCTTCCTCTACTCATCTCTCCAGAGCAGACGGGTTATGTAGAAGGGCGGCAGATCATGGACGGTATAATTCTATCGAATGAGGTTATTCACTCTCTAAAGCTTAAAAAAAAACCAGGTATGATTCTAAAGCTGGATCTCTCTAAAGCCTTTGATAAACTCAGTTGGAATTACATTCACAAGATGTTATTAGCTTTTGGTTTCAATTCAACATGGACCAGATGGATTATGAATCTAATTTCCTCTCCTAGCATCTCTGTCTTGCTGAATGGTTCCCCCTCCTCGCCCTTCCGCCCCTCCCGTGGTATCAGGCAGGGGGATCCTCTTTCCCCATTCCTCTTTGTCCTTATGGCAGAAGGACTCAGCAGACTGCTCAAATCCGCTGTCTCCACTCAGGCTTTAAAAGGAATTTCCCTCCATGGACTTAATCCTCTTTCCCATCAACAGTTTGTAGACGACACAATGTTATTTGGTCATCCATCCTCTCAAGAGGCCTCTGTTTTCAAATCCCTGCTCTCCCTCTTCTCTGACGCCTCTGGCACCTCTATTAATGCTTCTAAATCTCAGCTCTTCTTTTTCAATACTCCCCCTTCTACTCAAAGGAATATTGCTCGTATTCTGGGATTCACCATTGCCAAGCTTCCATCTAAATATCTGGGGGCTCCTTTAGCTGATTCTGCCATCAAGCATGCTTCTTGGAGGACTCTCCTAGACAAATTAGAATCAAGGCTTTTGTCTTGGACTTTTCGCTCTCTAAACATGGCCGGCAGACTTGTCTTGATCAAATCGGTTCTCCAGGCAATGCCTTTGTATCTTTTTTCCATCATGGCAGCACCAAAATGGGTCCTCAAAGCAACCCACAACCTTCAGCGCAACTTCCTATGGGGCCCCTCAGGCCTGAATAGAAAATGGGCTCTTGTCAACTGGAAAGAAGTATGCAAAATCAAATCTAAAGGTGGCATGGGCTTAAGAGATCCTCTCCAAAGTGACAACATAATGGGAGCTCGAATATGGTGGAATTGGATCTCCAAGCCACACTCACCATGGGAAAGACTCTAGCAAGCAAAATATGCCCCAGGCAGCCAATGTAATGATCTTATCAGAATCAGCACAACAACCCAAGGCTCACTAATATGGAATGCCACAAAGCTCCACAGTGCTTTCATACAAGAGCATAGTTTTTGGGAAATTCACTCAAGCACAACGGCAAGGTTCTGGGAAGATTCATGGCAAAAACTCCCGAAACTGGCAACTTTATTCCAAAAGCCACTATGGCAAACCCACATGCAGCAGGCGAACCTCACATTTGTTCATCAATTCTGGCAATAGCCCACGCACCATGACTTCCAAATCTAGAAACCCGCTAGCCTCTGGCAGATTGACTGGCAAGGAGAAACGCACACTGACATAGGTCAAGAACTCAACTACAGAAGAATTTGACTCTCCAACCAGCATGACAAACAAAGATGGGGACATATGCCCAAAGGAACATTCACTACCAAAGAAGCACACCAATTGCGCTACTCAGCTATCCAGACAGACAAGGACCAAATCTGGGAACAAGTCTGGCAACCAGGAGTTTGGCCTAAAGTCTCCACTTTTTTATGGCTCTTAAGTAAAAGGCGCATACTCACTTGGGATAATTTGCAAAAGCGTGGATTCATTGGCCCATCAAGATGCCCAAACTGCAATCTCCACTCTGAAACAATTAGACACTTAATGGAAACATGTCCGCTAGCTACGCAACTTTGGGAGAGAATTGAAAAATGTAACAGGAGATCGGAAGCTCGGATGGAGGACGTTACAGAAACCATAAGGAAATGGACCAAGAACCCTTTTAAAAGCCAGCTTCTTAACTCTCTCTGGAGTCTAATACCAGGCTTTCTTTATTGGATTCTCTGGAAGGAAAGAAACTACAGAATCTTCAACAACACACGCCGGCCAATAGAAGCTATGTGGCTCCTCCTAAAACAAAATCTTCAAGAAAATCTAGCTATCAGAACCTAGTATGATACAGATTTGCTAGAATCTCCACAGGAATGCATCATTCTGAAGGACTGGAATCTGGACCTCTCCTTTTTAGCCAATGTTAAAGCTCATCCTCCAACAAGCACAGCCTCTCCGCTATCCTGGTCCCCTCCTGCAATCAACTCTTACAAGCTGAATTTTGATGGGGCAGCCAAAGGTAATCCTGGGCCGACGGGATTTGGAGGAATCTTCAGAAGCCATACGGGAGCTATATTGCATATATATTATGGATCGATTGGCAAGGACACTAACAATGCAGCTGAGTTGGAAGGACTTTGGAAAGGGATCTGCATTGCAGAACAAAAGCACTTCTTCCCTCTAGAGGTTGAAGGAGACTCATCCATCCTAATAGCCGCAGCCAACAGAATACAAGCCGGTACTACAGTAGTCAAAATAGCTTCCAGCTGGAGATTGCCCAGTAGATTGGAATCATTGGAGGAAAAGCTAAGAAATCCCCAAAGCATAACCTTTCAGCATGTTAGAAGAACAACGAATCAAGTTGTAGATAGATTGGCCAACCAGGGCACCACTCAGCAACTTCCCTACTTCTTTTGATCTCTTGAAATGGCAGCCGATGAACAACTCAAACAGGATTGCACTTCTTTGGTGTAGAAAGATCTCTCTCTCCCGGATACGGGTGTTCAATCAGCATAAGGGTACGAAGGTGGCGCTTCACATGGGAAGGTGTCAGCCCATGCGCACCACGAGGAACCGTGCAGATCAAGTGAGCTGGTCTCATGCAGGGTTATTAATGTGGTTCGTTTACTCCTCCATCTACCTCTTGGTAAATTGTGCAATGGCGCTTCATAATGTTTGTGCTCCCGCGGCCTCCTCGCATTCCTCTGTGGTTTCTTGGCATTCCTCGACAGCCTCTTCGCATCCCTCTGCTGCCACTTCGCACTCCTCTGCGGTGCTGTTGGTAGCTCAGGGGCATTCACTCTCTGTGCCCAAGTCCGTCTTCGTCTCAAGCTCGAGAGTGTTTCATAGGAATTTAGCTCCAGTTCAACGAGCTCACGTTCTAGTTAATTTCTCCCCTCCGTGTATTTGTGCACTGGTCAATCCACTGTATACTGCAATGCCGAGAGAGCGTCCAAGAATGGGTAGCAGACGCGGAGGCTCCCATGGACCGCCACCTCACAGAGGTTTGCCCCCATCTCTCCCTCCTCCTCGGTTGAGTTGGCACCTGAGTAAAATCGCCCTCAAGTTTCCAGAGTTGGAAGAGGCAGAGGTCACTGGTGTGGAAGGCTGGTTGAATGTGAGCATGCGGTGCATCGAACAGTCTGCTATCATATCCCCTGCACTCTTGCCAATTCCACTTTCTTAGTCTCTGTTACTATAGAAAATTGTGCAAATCTCAGCGGCCAGGCAGCAGCTCATCAGGCAATTCCGCCAGAACAAGGGATAGTGCCTCCAATTGACACTCAACGCTCGGTCACGGGAAGTTCCTCCTTGGTGAATCAAGCCGCCCTTGATGGTCCAAGTGAGCCTGCTCCGAGAGTCCCAACCGGCTCGGTGGTCCTTCGCTCAGACTCGGAAGACTCTTTGCAATTTGGGTGCAGGGTAGTGGAGGAACCCTACACTACGGATGTTGACTGATCTTGGATGGCACTCTGCTCTCAACAGCCTAAGAAGTAGGCGCATTACTCTGTTTTTGGAACTCGCAATTCTGCCTGTGTCAGGTCATAGTATGTGTCTATATGTCTCTGTGTCAACTGTTTGGATCTATGTCTATTTGTCCTTGTTCAGCGCTGCACAACAATGCAATAGTTGTTTGTATCAGCTTGTCTATTTCGCAATATTTAGAGTCTTAGGAGAAGATGTAATAGATGGATGTCCACCATTTTTGGAAGGTGTTCAGCTGTTCTAATTGTCAATCTCATGGCAATATTTTCAAGGCTACGGCCTTGCTGTAACATTTTGAATCTTTTTGTATAATAATAGAAGTAGACAGATTGAGAAAAAAAAATATCAATCCAAACTTTATCAGGTCATAATCATAACATAAGTCATTTTTGGCACTACATGCAAATGCATACACCAAGGATGAGTCATGCAGGTTCCATGTTCATGCTGAATCACAATTATCAATACTTCAACCATTGTGCTAGGAACAAGGAGGCCAATACAAAATCATTTTTCCAAATACCCACATGTCATTATGCCTACATAGCATAGACATCATGGAAAATAAATAATCGTGAAGTCAGATGATTAGTCATCAATTTAAGCCCAAGTTCTCTTTTGTAAAGAGATTTATAGTCAAAGAATCTCTCAATGATCAATTCAAAGCTATTGTCAAGCATCATGACATAACACTATTCATATATATCAATCAACCAAATCATGCCAAACTCTTGTATCAAAAACATAGTGACATAGCTATATGTATGTCCCAGTCACCAACAAACACAAGTTCAGTCTGCATGTCCATATTATGGAAAACATTCCACATTTTCCTACTTGAAGATATTTCTATTATCTATAACGCATATGTGGAACTGACATCTTCCAATATATCATTTGATTTCAAGCACAATACTTTCGTTTTTATGTGATCAACAATTTAACCCAACAACTTTAGAAATCATATTACAGTGGCAGAATATGTCAGAGACACCTTGGTTTGGAGTTCGGATAGACTCAAAAAGCTTCATATGATGGTCAACTATAGTCAAACCCATGGACACTCCCTTCAGGTTAGCATGGGAGCATTTTTAGCTACCTGGATGCTCTCTAGGCCTTAGGATGCGTGCATCCAGGGATGAGATCTCCCAATTCTATGACTGTGTCTAGAGTAGAAACCCTGATTTCTATATGTGGTTCAGATCTGAGACCTGCTGCAATTCAATAATGTCATAAACACATTAGTCATACTTCAATAGTACATAATGAGAATAGTTGTGTGAGTAAGAATCTTGAGAAGAGATTCTCCCTCTCATTAGGAATCCACTTCATTCATATTTATTCACGTCATCAGCATGTCTTTGCTAGAGTCAAGCAACAATAGATTTGTTAAATCATAAACATATATCTATCATGGCTATCAACTTCATCACATCAACCTTTCATCAAAGGTTAGACTCAAAGAAACATATATATGCAACATCATATCTCAAATATTATGGACACAGTAGCACTTTCTATCAAGTCACTCCATCAACTTAAGACAATCACATATGTCATAGTTGCTCATCAAATCAAGACATGACCATAGTTAGTGGGAGATCTAGATATCAATATTACACTTATACCTCTAACATAAAAGTCGCCATGCTCTTCATTATCAATAAGATCAAGTAAGGTCATTAAATAAAACTTCATCAAAACAAAGAGAGTGTCAATCTTTCTTTCCATATGCTTTTATCATGCTTATCAAAAGCGTTATCAACAGACCCATGTATAGGAGTCAATGAGCTATCCTTCTATGTGAAATCCATCATGACAAGTATCAAGGGTATCATTTACTAGAGTGAAGGTGCTAGCCTTTTTGTATGGGATCAAGAAATCCAATCGATGGATGTTAGTAAAAAATCAAGTGTATTAATGTATCAACATTAGATAGTCACCATAGAATTCAAGAATATCAAAATGTTCAACACCAAGTGCATCATTTTATCATAGGAAAGATAGATCCAAATCACTTTCATATGCATGTATGATTCATCAAAGAAAGAGACATTTTGATCATACCTTAGGGCTTACTGAGCCAATAGATGAAACACAACATACCATGCATACCTTGTGGTATTAAAATACACATGCACCTTCTCATTATACATAGGTATCTTGTGTAACGTGTTCAAATAGTGCCTCTTTACCTCTTTCACGATCTAGGGTTTCTTTCCAACATCTCAAAATGATCCTGAAGAAGGATCTACTCATCACATCTCATCAAGGAGGTTAGAAACATACATATGCATGTGTAATATTCCTAATTAGCTATGGCTAATTGGAATATTCGATTTTTTTCGATTTTTGCCTTCTATACTTATTTGTAAATAAAAAGTGAGGAAGGGGGAACATAACTCATTTTAGAATAAAAAGTCACTTCCTAGGTAGCACAAAATTGTGACTTAAAGGGGAACCAAGGGGGCCAAAGGAGGACGCAGAAATGGGGCCCACGCAGGCACATGGAGGGACTGCACAGGAGGGAAGGAACACATGGCAAGAAGGGAATCACGCAAGAGAAAGTGAGCCTCGGGATTGTGAGAGACAGAGGCTATAAAATAAAGAGGAACCCCCTCATTTGGCGATTATTCTAGTTATGAGCATTTGTGATAGTCATTTTGACTTAGAGCACGCTGGCTGTTTAGCTAGTTTGCAGCACTATTTAGTGCATTGAGTGTCTCCGTTTGGATATCTCACCCTTAGCCCTGGGGGACTTCGAGTGCTTTCTCGGGCAAGGTATTCCATTGGCATTCCAGCAGTGGATTCATCAGCATTTCAGTAGCAGTTTCATCAGCATTTCAGTAGTAGTTTCATCAGCGTCTTTGAGGAACTGCATAGAACCCCAAGGGGGTGATTTTCGGGGGTTGGCCATTTCAAAAAATCTTTCTGGGTTTTTCTGGGCTTTTTTAGTAGAGTCTGATTCCAGAGCTTCAGCCTTTTCTGAGGAGGGGAGCAGCCCCAAATCCTCATTCGATTTCCAGTAGTAGCAGTAGCATGACAGTTTCCTAGCAACTGGGACACAGATCAGTGTAAGGCCATTCCTGGAAAGCTTCCTGGGTTTTTCTGGGTTTCTTGAGTAAAGCTTGAATCCAGGGTTTCAGCTTTTAGCATTTCTCGCTGCATTTCTTGTGTATCTGCTTAAATTTTCGGTTTACATTATTATATGTTGTTCCACTGTTATTTTATCACTTCTGGGTTATTATATCATTTTCACATATTTGGTTCGAGTTTTTACTGGGGTTTGAGGAATATTGTAGGTTAGTAATGTTACGGTGGTATCAGAGCATAAATCTGGCTTAGCCTGTGGAGCTAGCAATCTATGACACTGGGGGAAAACCTTATATCTGTTACAGAGGTCAGAGATACAGAGACACTGGGCATAGGTTGGAGAATATCTACGAAGAGGGAGATTGTGTTCCTATGGCAGACGTAGAACAAGAGGAACCTGTGGTAGACGCAGAACAGAGAGATCCAGTAGTGGACGCAGAGCAGATGGTAGATGAGGACAGGAAGAGATTTGCGGATATGCTACTCAAATCAGTGCAGGATCTGTCAAGGCACATTGAGGTGATGGGGTAGAGATTCACGATAGTAGAGGCCAGATAGTGGGAGAGCCCACGAGTTTTTTATATCGGTGAGGGATCAGGTGCATCCCATCACTTGCCAGAGCAGTGTGATACTGCGCAGCAGGGGGCCTCACATGCCCCTACACGCTCTACCATGCCCACCTTCTTAAGAGTAGACATGGGGGCCGCAGCCCAGCAGCAAGCAGAGCCCAGGCATATGGGCGATTATTTTGTAGAGTACTAGGCCTATGGGCGAGAGTTTAGGGAAGCCCTCTCATTCAGAGATTTTTTTTAGCTCCAGTGGGATAACAGACCCCGCGATCATCACAGAGGGTAGCGGCATTACCATGATGGTGACACCCACCATGTAGCAAATAGATTCCACTTGCCTATGTTTGATGGCTCATCAAACAGTTCGACAAAGTCTTGGGTGGAGAAGCTAGACATTTATTTCCAGCTTAACCAGATGTCAGAGGCAAAGGCCATCAAGGTGGCAATGTTGCATTTGGATGGCGAGGCCCAGGATTGGTGGTTTCATGGGATGGTTACATTGGGGCACTCCACAAGGACGTCATATGCCGAGTTTACCAGGAGACTGATGGAGCGATTTGATTAGAGGGATCCAGAGCAACATTTCGTTGAGCTAGCGAGGCTCAAATAGACAGGGAGCTCAGAGACCTACACTGCAGATTTCTTGAGGGTCTTCGTGATGGTTCCAGACCTCTCCACGGCACGGAGGGTCTATATGTATGTTGAGGGGCTAACAGAGCCACTTCGGGGTCTAGTCCGATCCACTAGACCAGCTACGCTCCGGGATGCTATCAGTAGGACCCGGGTCTTACAAGATGTCTTACCCAAGACCCGAACACCTTACCCCCAGAGATAGACTTTCCAGTCTAAGGGGAAGGATGTGAGGATTCCACCTCAAAAGGGGAATCCACGACGAGTACAGCTTGACGATGATGCCAGGATGGAGCTGAAGAAGAAGCGGTTGTGCTTCACTTGTCAAGAGCCATGGGCACTAGGACATAGATGTACTGCGAGTAAAGCACATTTTATTGAGGTCTTCTCCGAGAGCAGTGGAGAAGAGGATGGCGAGGAGGATGTGGAGGCAGGAGATAGCCATGCCATACAAGGACCTTTTCCACCTCCACCACCAGCAGCAGGTGGTGCATCTTTTGCACCCACCGGAGGGGCCCTTGCAATGTTGCAGGTAGTTCCCAATTATCTGACGCTACGCGTATGAGGGACAGTATGTGGCCAGCGCGTAACAATTTTGGTTGATAGTGGGGCAACCCACAACTTCATCGATGCCCAGATGGTTGATCGGAGAGGTATACAGACAAAGAGCTTCGATGGGTTTTTAGTCTTGGTCCCAGGAGATCAGACCATGACATGTGCTCGTTATGTTCGAGAGCTTTCAATGACACCTACATATTGACTGACTACTTTTTCGTGGTCGATATTCTGGACACCAACATGATACTGGGTGTTTAGTGGCTTATCAATCTAGGGAAGTCCATGACAGATTGGAAGACCCTGGAGATGGAGTGAGATGATGAGAAGAGATGGAGGCATGCGAAGATATGGGGACAACACACATATCTGCCTCAGACTATCTTGGCTCATTGGATGGAGGCAGTCTTCCGAAAGGGAGACATAGAGCGGGCTATCCAGGAGTTGCTTGCATTGTCAGATTTCACGCAACCATTTGTTTTGGAGTGTGATGCAGAGGGAGAGAGGATCGATGCAGTATTGATGTAGGGAGGTCACCCTATAGCATTTGAGAGCCGGAAGCTCCTTCCGCACGACAGGTTGTATTCCATATACGACAAGGAGATGCTAGTCATCATGCATGCATTGGCTAAGTACTCACAGTATTTGCTAGGCAACAGGTTCAGGGTGAGGACTAATCACAACAGCCTCAAGTTCTTTTTGGAGCAGAAGCAGCTACAGGAGAGGCAACAGAAGTGGATCAGTAAGATCCAAGCATATGACTTTGACATTGAGTATGTCCAAGGTAAGAAGAACGTGGTAGCAGATGCCCTTTCATGTAGACCAGCCACGTTGTCTCTTAGTAGAGTACTCCAAGGACAGATTTGTATGTGAGGTTCTGGATGGGTAGGTGGCAGATGACAGGTACAGGGTGGTCGATGAGATCATCTACTACAGGGACCGGATCTTCTTGACTGAGGGGTCTCAGCTCAAGAAGAAGATACTCCAGGCATCACATGATTCCCCATTGGCAGGACATCAGGGTTTTACCAAAACCTACAGGGCCATTAGGGAGAGGTTCTCATGGAAGGGCCTCAAGGAGGATGTACTCCAACACATCCGGGAGTGCGATGTTTTCCAGAGGAACAAGGGAGAGATGAGCCATCCCGCAGGATTATTGCAGCCTCTTCCCATTCTGGAGGGGAAATGGGAGAGTATTTCGATGGATTTCATCACAGGGTTGCCCATGGTACAGGGCAAGGATTGCATCTTTGTCGTCGTTGATCGACTGCTGAAGTACACACATTTCTTTGCCATATCCGCACACTATAAAATAGCACAGGTGGGCGAGATATTCTTCAGGGAGATCTTCAGGCTACATGGTCTTCTTAAGACCATCGTTAGTGACAGGGACAACCGTTTCATGGGTGGATTTTGGCAGGAGATTTTCTGATTGGTGGGGACGGAGTTGACACTGAGTACTAGCTATCACCCATAGACGGACAGACAAATGGAGATAGTTAACAAGTGGCAGGAGGGCTACTTGCGTAACTATGTCAGTGGGCAGCAGCGAGCATGGTTGAAGTGGCTACGTCTGGGGGAGTACTGCTACAATACTTCACATCACATGTCCATTGGTATGTCACCATTCTATGCCTTATATGGGTATCATCCTTTATCTTTTGCTGACGTGATGTTTCGTGATAGGAAGGGTCCTAGAGCCAAGATTTGGATCCAAGAGAGTCAGGATATCCTCCGAGCTCTCAAGGATAACATGGCTACATCGCAGAACCAACAGAAGTTGTATGCCAACAGGGGTCGGGTGGAGAGAAAGTTTGAGGTAGGGGACATGGTCTACCTACGAATACAACCATACCGACAGTCATTGCTAAAGCAGAAGAGGCCTGAGAAGCTCAAGCCCTGCTTTTATGGGCCATATAGGGTGATACACAGGATTGGACAGGTTGCATATGAGTTGGAGCTACCCCAAGGCAGCAAGATTCATAACATTTTTCATGTATCATGCCTAAAGAAGGCATTGGGGCAGCAGGTGACCGTCACGGATGAGCTACCACCCATGGATGATGAGGGGCATTTGGTATTGCAGCCGAAGGCTATCATTGACTCTAGGGAGAGACAGTTATGGAGCAGGACGGTCCGGGAATTCTTGGTGAGGTGGAAGAATTTGCCGGATGAGGATGCCACTTGGGAGAGTGAGGAGATCTTACATCATCCATCACTTCAGTTGCTTGAGGACAGGCAACATTTTGCTGGGGGAGACTGCAATATTCCTAATTAGCTATGGCTAATTGGAATATTCGATTTTGTTCGATTTTTTCCTTCTATAGTTATTTGTAAATAAAAAGTGAGGAAGGGGGAAAATAACTGACTTTAGAATAAAAAGTAACTTCCTAGGTAGCACAACATTATGACTTAAGGGGGAACCAAGGGGGCCAAAGGGGGACGCAGAAATGGGGCCCACGCAGACACATGGATGGACTGCGCAGGAGGGAGGGAACACATGGCAAGAAGGGGATCACGCAAGAGAAAGTGAGCCAAGGGATTGTGAGAGACAGAGGCTATAAAATAGAGAGGAACCCCCTCATTTGGGGATCATTCTGGTTATGAGCATTTGTGATAGTCATTTCGACTTAGAGCATGTTGGCTGTTTAGCTAGTTTGCAGCATTGTTTAGTGCATTGAGTGTCTCCGTTCGGAGATCACACCCTTAACCCTGGGGACTTTGAGTGCCTGCTCGGGCAAGATATTCCATTTGCATTCTAGCAGTGGATTCATCAGCATTTCAGCAACAGTTTCATCAACATTTCAACAGCAGTTTCATCAGCGTCTTTAAGGAACTGCACAGAACCCCAAGGGGGTGATTTTCGGGGGTCGTCCATTTCAGAAAATATTCCTGGGTTTTTCTGGGTTTTTTGAGTAGAGTCCAATTCCAGAGTTTCAGGATTTTCTAAGGAGGGGATCAGCCCCAAATCCTCATTCGATTTCCAGTAGCAACAATAGCACGACAGTTTCCCAACAGCTAGGACGCAGATCAGTGTAAAGCCATTCTAGGAAAGCTTTCTGGGTTTTTCTTGGTTTCTTGAGTAGAGCCTGGATCCAGAGTTTCAGCTTTTTTCGAGGAGGGGAGTAGCCCAAAATCATCATTTGTTTTCTAGCAGCAGTAATAGCACAACAATAACATCCACGCAGAGAGGCCGTTCTTGTCATTTTGAGAGTATTTCTTCACTTGCCTTATGTAAGTCAAGGTGCCATCTGTCTAATCACCTCTTGTACTCATGTATTTCTTAGTATAATAAAATGGTTTAGCATTTCTCACTGCATTTCTTGTGTATCTGCTTATATTTCCGGTTTACATTATTATATGTTGTTCCACTATTATTTTATCACTTCTGGGTTATTATATCATTTTCACATATTTGGTTGGATTTTTTGCTAGGGTTTCAGGAATATTCTGGGTTAGGAATATTACATCATGAAGTATAAGAAATAAACATAATCATCAGATCCATAGGTCTAAACAAAAGTAAGAGGCATCATAAGTCACGAAATAATTCTCTTCAATGAGAGGTGATCCTCTCCCTTTTGAACCAAACTTCAAGAGCCATGAATGTCCAAGGTCCATATAACAATGATGGCTTAAGTTATTAAACCAAATCTACTAGGAATTATCCCATATAGGGCTTCATCTCCCACAAGTGCTTGATCCTCTTCACATTGACGAACTAGGTTCCATATCTCGTATTGTTTCCATAAACTAGGGTTTTCTTTCCAACCCTATCCTCATAGAATCCATCAAACCCTAATAATCAAATTTCCCAATGTTTTCTTCAAAACTTAGAATAATTTTAGGTATTTACCATCCTCTTCTTTCTTCAATCAAAGCTATCATCACCAGGGTGATATCCATGGATTTTCTTCAGCCCAACTCTGATACCATGTAAATTTTTCAGAGGGAAACATGTTCTTTTCATTGATAGTTGTGTTTCTTCATTAATACATTAAGTTCACCCCATATCATCATTACATTATTTAGATCTACACCATTATTCATCAACATATGAAATTATATAGAAATAACATCATCATCATCATCAATGTAGCGGAACATAAACGAACAATAGAAGAAAATCATGCACACATAGAGACACCAAGATTACTCCAAGAACAGGGAAAAAACCACTATGGGGAAAATCCTTGCAAATATTCTTCTTCTTATACCATCATCAAATGATTCAGAAAAATAGAGTACAATAATCCCTAACTTAATCTATGCAACAAAAAAACTAGGATATCCTTAAAATAGATCTAATCATGCTTATAATCAAAACCTTCATTCTGATGGTTGCAATGTTCTATCGCAAACTGAAGTAAACTACTAGATATTGTTGTGATGATTTGAACACTATTGAACGTTGTTGTCACTGAGCGGAATATTTGGTATATAGAAATCTCATCCATGAGTCCTAGACGTAGGCAAGAGGAGTTGTGTGAGCATCTATAGTAGATCTAGATGCTCTTTGTGAATTGAATGTCAGAATCTATGGAAGCATGGATGCTCCTAGACCATTATGTACATGTGTATGGGGTCAAAATCACCAGATCTACTTCAAAACCATCATAAACTCTCTTCTAGTTACTATGCATGCTCTGTGATGGCTTGGACTCTCTTAGGACCACGTTTTGTGAGCGTTCGCAGATCGATACCTTCATAACTACCTCTAAAACCCTTGACGCTCTCACAAGCTTATGTGTAAGTGTCTATAGGTCTCTAGACACTCTCATAAGATTCTGTGATAGCATCTATGGGTCTCTAGATGCTCTCCTTGTGTACCAACGTCTAGGGACTAAAATACCTAGATATGTGCCAACGTCCGAGACACCGAAAACACTAGATCTGTGTGAGCTTCGCCCCTGCGATTTCAGACCCTTGTGCAAACTTTTCCCTGACAGAATTGTGTGAACCAATATAATAAGAGAAAAGAATATGGCTAATTCAATGTTTCCAAATGAGCTTGAGGTCTCTTATATTTATTTCCTTTCTTGAGGGTCGACTTGGGGTTGCGGATGACCTGAGAAGTTAAACACGTGGTTAGAGCCAACCCATTCTGTAATACATGTATGAATAAAATAATTCAAAACTCAACTTCCACTTGACCAAATAAGGTGATCTTTAGGTCGATTTTGGTCCTCTTGAGAAGAGAAATATAATGAAATCATTATCTCAGTCATTTGAGTTGTCCAAGGTGGAATTTGACTGCAGTTACAAAAATTAACATCAAGTCCTCAAGATGAGTGATGTATCATCTCAGGGGGAGTAATACATGTTTTGTCTTGATGATGATTCCCATTATTGTTTTAATATTCATGTTTCTTATATTACTGACAGTGCATATGGTATAGTAATAGTGAACATGTACAAACATAATAGGCTCATGCAGAGTTGTGGTTACGAAATTTCAAAATTTTACTTTCTGTATGTGGATCTTGTGAATACAAGTCACATATAGTAGGAGTTCTAATACAGACAATCGCGTATGTTTTCTTATGATGAAGAAATAGTGGGAAAGACCCAGAAAAAGGATATGATATGCTTTAGACAATTATTAATTAGTTTTCTTGTTTTGATGATTGATGGTTATAGTCTATTGATGTTATTTAGAAGTGGTTTTGGATTTTTATAAGTTGTTTATTCCTTGATGGATAACTGATTGATGAAGATACTTTGATGTCCTTACTGATATATGAGATGATATGATCAGATCTGACAATGAACAGTTGGCATAAGTTGAGGGGGGGAATTTTCTAAAATGCATTGTTGGCATTATGTTTACTTGAGAATTTCTTGTTACATAATGGTGATTATATTAATGATGCTCATGTTGTTGAAGTTTTTTAATGATGCATCATGCTTTGTTGGAGTTATGGGTTGTCTTCATGAATGATTACTTAAGTTGCATATTGATGAAGTGGTGTTGGTGTGATAATTCTTCTTTCATGAAGAAAATTGGCCAAGAGAATGATGTTACTACAGGTTTTATGAATACATATGCTAAATGATACTTGGAGACATGGAATCCTTAGTCACATATTGATGATGTTAAGGAATGTTGCTACTTTTCCCTATATTGCTTTATGATGATATACTTGGTTCTCACATATGTTGATTGATGAACTAACAAATATGTGGATATGCTTTAATGAACATGGATTGAGGCTCTTCCTACTAAGGGAAAGAGAAAGATGAACTTGATGAGTTCAAGAGGATGAGTTGGTAACAGATCTATATGGAAAATCTTATGATGCATGCTTGGTCGCAAGATTGATGATATATCTTGCAAATTGATGAATCTAAAAATGTGCATGTTGTTGTTCATGTTGTTGCTGATAGATTTTTATGGTGTAGATCCTACATAGTATATGATGGTTGTTTAAGACTATATTGATCTTGTTCCCTTAGTATACAGGTCGTTGGTCATGGTTATAAATGTCATATATGTCTCTTGATGTAAAGGTCATGTAAATACCTATGATGCAATTGTAATATTCAGTCATGGTTGAACTATTGAGGCTAAATCAATTATGAATGTAATCCCATTTTTGGGTGGTTGATGTAATAATGAAGGTAAATATGTAACCCCACTATGATCGGGTGAATGATAGGAAGATTCATATTCAGTTGATTCATAGAGTTATGTACTTCTTTGTATATCTTCAGAGGTTTCATCATGTGCTTAGGGGGAGCATGGTATACAACGCTCATGTCAATAAAGGGAGAGAATTTTTCATTCAGCATTGGTCAACCCTTTTCCATTGATGTCAAAGGGGGAGAATAAATTGGTGTTTGAAAATATTGGTGCTTATCTTGATGTGCTTTATAGGTATTTACAATTTGTGGAGGTTGTGGTGAGAAAACACCAAAGCAGTTGCCATCAAGTCCAAAGAAGGAGATTGCTGGAGGTATGACTAATGTGTTGTCCTTGATGGAAACCTACTCGGTGAGTTGTCTTTTGATGGCAACCTACTTGATGAAGATGTCAACATGATGTGTCTACATGTGATAGACATTTTGGTCAAAGGTATAGCAATTCAGAGGAATGATAAAGATGAATTTTGAAGAAGTATATGCAGCTTATATGAAGCAAAGTCGAGTACATACACATGTTTGGTTAAGAAAAGTTGTGTATACACAGGTTCTATGAAGAAAATCCACGTACACATGCTGGTATGAAGAATAAAAAGAACATACAGTTTCCGCACCATGGTATTCTAAATACCAAGGGTCTTTACCATAGTATTGACCCATGGTATTGAGCCCAACAATGGATATTTGATCCCATTAAAGAATACCATCGACATTAGTGTGGTTTTGAACTGCGGTATTGGATAAGGGCTATGTGATGTAAGGAGATGAAGATCAAAGTATTTGGTGTGAAAGTGATGAATATTTCATGAATAGTTAGATCTAAAGCAAGTGTGCATATAATGGGCTATTAATGATCTGTTTGATTTGAAACTAAGTATGCACCGGTGAATTTGATGATGGATCATATCCAATAGAACTAAAATGACTATGTTGATAGTGGATTGATTAGATATGTAATATTGACACATGTTTGGTTATGTATGCTAACAGATGGGTTTATTATGAATATATAATGTGCAACGAAGCTATAAGTCATAAATTGCAGATCTGTATGCAGATTTGCTAACCTGAAATGCAAGTACATACGTGAGTTTAATGTTGGTAAGTCATGTATCTATTTAGATATATACGCAGGTTTGATTCCTGAAAAACTTGTATACATGCGGAAGTGTTTTGAGTAAAGCACGTATAAAAGCTAAGGTTTTTCTGAATAAGATGTTTGATCAGTCTAATCAGTCTTACTATGTTTATGTTCTTTGTCAATGAAGTCTTACTTGATGATCTAGGATTAATAGTGATGTTTGAAGAAGAATTGATTTAGAATTGGTATGTTGATGCTACTAGTTGTATGTGACTGAAGATCAGTGATGGTTCTGTGATTATTTAGAATTATTTAGTGGTTGTGTGTACGACTCAATGTTTATTTTAGTATGACAGTGATTCAATTTCAAGGTTCAGTGTTTTGAGATCTGTATGTGAGTATGCTTCATGGAAAGCGCGTATATACATGGATATTATTAAGAATAATAATGTATATATTTTGATATATGGTTAATTAGGGTTTGTAGTTGTTAAGTTATTGTATGTTCTATGCTTATAACAATTTACTTCTTTTCCTTATTATATTCCACAGATTAGCAATCACATGTACATAAAGTAAAGTGCAGATAGAACATACCATAACTTAACATGGTATCAGAGCTGGGGTGAAGACAAAGCCCGAGCAAGAGCAAGAGCAATCACCGAAGAGAAGATTGGCAAGGCTATCCTAGAAGAACGATGGGGTCCTCAACACTCTTTCCTGCTGAAGACAAGCTCCGTGAGAAATTTGACTATCACGGATGGAAGATGTCTATCGATCTAACCCTTGAGGATCAAGGAGTGTTGGATCATGTGAGAGGCAATATTATTGAGCCTCCATCAAATGCACCTCCTGCTGCAAGGAACAAATGGAAGAACGGAGAAGTTAAAGTAAAGAATATCATCCAAGTCTCTATCAACAAGCACTTGGTGGCCTACATCTCTGAACTGGACACCTCCAAGGAAATCTATGATAGAATGGTAAGTTTATTTAAAGTTAATGATGCAAATCAAGTTTTGTTTCTTAGAAATAAGTTGAGAGAAATCAAGAAGGGTAAACATGAGAGTATGCAAGCATACTTCTTAAGAATCACCGAGATCAAGAACGATCTCCTATCTATTAGAGACTATTACTGATAGGGAAATGGCACTCACGACTCTTGGAGGATTACCATCCGAATGGTACGTGTTCAGGACTACTCTTTTGAACAATAATATAATTCCCGGTTTAAAGGAATTAATGGCTAGATGCATTCAAGAAGAAACAAGGGTAGAAGAGCAAGAAATGTCCATGCCTAAAGGTCCTCCTACTGCCTTTTCTTCTCATGCTAAGAAAAGAAATAATTCCGAGACTAAATCAAAAGGAAAGGCTGGACATAAGGGTGGAAGAAAAGGACGATGTTACATCTACGATTAAGCAGGTCACTATGCTAGGGAGTGCCCTGATAGAAAGGACTCGCACTGGGACGATGATCAAAATCCCTCTGATGGCAATCAAAGGAATGACAAATTCAATAGCAAAGGTAAGAGGAGAGCTGGGAATCAAGGAAGAGGACAAGCATTCAAGAAGGCTAGAAATTCCAGGATGTATTAAATGCACTTGACCTCTGAAAGAACCTGGTGTCCATCTCGGCAATGAAAGACAAAGGCTACAAGGTAATCTTCAGCGATGGCAAGGTACGTGTATCGAAAAATAATGTTAGAGATGCCTTTACTCTTGGGTTTCGTGTTGATTCATTATATCAGGTCGATGGAAGTCTGCTAGGTGTCATGTCTTATGACACATCTCTTCAGTCCAAAATTTGGCATCAGAGGTTTTCCCCCCTTCATTATAAAGCTCTACTCGGTGTAAGGCAAATGGTGATAGGGATGCCCAAATTCCAAGTAAAGAAAGAAGGTGTATGTCCAGGATGTGCCGAAGGAAAGCTCAAAAGGGGACCATTCCCCTCAAGTCAAAGCAAGACCTCTGATATATTACAACTAGTTCACTTAGACATATCTGGTATGATGCCTATGAACTCCTTGGTAGTATATTCATATTATCTTACTTTTACAAATGACTATTCTCGAAAGACCTGGATATACTTCTTGAAAGAGAAGGATGAAGTGTTGTCCTGGTTTCGACTCCTCAAAGCCCTGATCGAGAGTCAAACCGAAAAGAAGATCAAGATCTTAAGAACTGATAATGGGATTGAATATGAATCTAATGAGTTCCATGATTTTTTTAAAGAAGTTGGCATCAAGAGGGAGACTACTACACCATATACTCCTGAACGGAATGGTGTGGCAGAAAGTAAGAACCACATGATTATGGAAGTTGTCCGGGCCATGCTACATGATCAAAGACTTCCGAAGTTTCTATGGGCTGAAGCTGCAAACACTACCGTATATGTACAAAATCAATGCCCTCATCAAGCATTGGGTTCCAAGACTCCTGAAGAAAAGTTCACCGTCGGTCAAAGGGAAGTCATGACTAGTCATGATGTCACATTTTAAGAAGGTATGGCTCTCAGCAAGGTGGATAATCTTCCAACTTTGAGGAGCTCTCAAGAAGCCGACACCAGGGAACCGAAAGAAAAGGATGATGAATCAATGCCTGATGTAGAAGAACCCATGGATCTGATTGATCCTCCTCCACATGAGCCTTCCTCTTCTAGGAAGAGGCCTTCATGGCTTAGGGGGCTACTTGATGATGCTGAAGGACATTCTACACCCTGAGGAACCTTTTGTGAAAGTAAGAAACCTAATAGGTATCAGGGATACCTGACCATCATGAGCACGTTCATACAAAATGAGCCTTCATCATTCTCAGATGTCGTCAAGCATCAAGTAAGGAAGGATGCTATGACTGAATAATATGAGTCTATTATGAAGAATGATGTCTAGGAAGTAGGTCCTAGACCCCAGGACAAGACAGTTGTTACTTCCAAATGGCTTTACAAGATAAAGCATGCAGCAGATGGAAGTACGGAAAAGTATAAGGCTCATTTTTTTGCTCATGGTTTCTCCCAGAAGGAAGGTATAGACTATGATGAGATATTTGCACCTGTTGCCAGATATAGTACCATCCACTCGATCATAGCCCTTGCCACTTCACAAGGATGGAACCTACATCAGATGGATGTCAAGACCACGTTCTTGCACGGCTTGATCAAAGAAGAGGTCTACGTGGAGCAACCTGAAGGATTTGTGATTTATGATTGAAAATCTCATTTATGCAGGTTGAAGAAGACTCTCTATGGGCTGAAGCAGGCACCCCGAGTGTTATCACTTAAGAATTTTAATGCCAAAATTTCTCATACTAGCTTGATGGTAAAGATTCGGTGCTAGTCTAAGTTTGAGTTTTTGTTTGCCGTAGAGTCTGAGTCTTAGGAGTCCACTAAGAATTCTCATTCACCACTGGTCTCATAATTCACACAATTTCCATGTGTCAGCTCTGTTCAAAGGTTATTATGTGCTACAAAGCTCTTTAGGTGATTTCGTAGTGCATAAGTCAGTTTTAGGTGTTTTCGCAGCGCAACTGTCTAGGTGATTTCGTAGACCCGGTCTAGGTGATTTCGTCCTGATCCATAGAAAATCTCACCCAGCTGTCATATTTATCAGAATCCTCATCATTAGGTCATTAGCTGTCTTGGTATGCACAGGTTGCAAGTTTCAAAAAGAAGCAAAGAAAAGAAATGCATTTATGAACTCCAAGGTTTTACTATGAAAAGGTAGTCAACTTCCAGGAGGTCTCTAAAGCAACGGAAAGCCTATTTTTGGAAATGGAAAGAGGCTTTTATTCCTAACAGACTGAAATAGAAAAACCTCCTTCAGTTTCCTCAAACCCATTACGATCTGAGAGAAATTAGTGACCAAAGTTGCGCTACGAAACTGCTGTAGGTGCAGTTTTTCATCTCCTGTTTTACACCTGTTTTTCAAAGACACATTCTGGGCGGTAGAGAAGGTGTTTCAAAAAACCAAGATAGGTTTTTGTTCAGCATGGATTGGTACACAAACGCCTCCTTCAGTTTTTCCAAATACGTTTTTTGTGAGAAGTTATGAGCTCTGTCCCAAGCCCTATTTTTCAGCCAGAATAGAAGCTTATATCTCATGTCATCTTCACTTACCATTATATTGGCAATGCAAGAAAAAGGAAGCAAGGCATCATGATTTAGTTCCAGAAAGGGGTTGGGAAATCAATCTAGATCAACTTCATACAATTGTAGACAGCAACACAGTGGCAATGGTTGTTATCAATCCAAGCAACCCATGTGGCACCACTTTTACCCATGATCATTTGGCTAAGGTTGCAGAGACAGCTAAAAGGTTAGGTTTGTTAATAATCTCATATGAAGTATATGCTCATATTGTCTTTGGTAAGAAGCCATTCATTCCAATGGGATTCTTTGCATCAACTATACCAGTAATTACTCTTGGGAGCATATCGAAGAAATGGATGGTTCCTGGTTGGCAGATTGGTTGGTTTGTGACATGTGATCCAGATGGTATTCTGAGGAAATCTTAGATAACTGAAGGCATTATTGCAACCCATTTAATTGACTAGGCACTAGATAGGTTTGTTGCTGCAGCTGTCCAGAATCCTATGTGTAATCTCTCATTAATGGTTGGCACAACAGATGATTGGTGTTATGTGGAGGCATATGGAAAGAATGGGGTCCATATATATATTCAGTTTGAAAAGCTCCAAGGCACATGAAAAGAGACATTTCAACATAGCAAAGGGCTCAAAATGGAAAAAATTTGGTCGAAACTGTGTCTTTTGGAATAACACAGCAGTTTCGTAGCGCGCTACGAAACTGCTCTAGGAGCATATTATGAATTAGTGGACCAAGTTTAAGAGACAAATGGAAATATTTTCAAAGGGGAATCTCTGCAAAAGATCAACTACAAAGTGTCAACATTCAGCAAGGGCAAAACAAGTAGAAGGAGGACATTTTTGTTGAATTCTAAACTACATGTTATAAAAGTGGAAATTGTTTCATAGCTAGATGATGCTTCAGGAAACATTAAAGGAGCTATTTGTCTTAATTCAAGTGTGAGATCAGATTTCATGGTTGATTTAATGCATTTCATATGATTAAAGAGACAGCATGGTCAGCAGAAGGATTCGAAGATGAGCATAAGAATGAAACTCTAAAAAGGAGGAGTTTTGTTTCCCTGTTTTTACTAGTCAACTTCTAGAAGCGTTTATGAGAATTTGAAAGCTTATCTCTAAAACGTGAAAGAGGTTTTCATTCATAAGATACTGAAATACAAAAACCTCTTCCACTTTCTTCAAATCCATTATTATTTGAGATAAATGAATGATCAAACTTGCGCTACGAAACTGCTGTAGGTGCAAGTTTTCCACAGGCATATTTCTCTGTTTTACACCTGGTTTTCAAAGAAATATTCTGGATGGTAGGAAAGGTGTTTCAAAAAACCAAGAGAGTTTTTTGTTAAGCATGGATTGGTTCACAAAAACCTCCTTCAATTTTTCTAAATACATTGTTTATGAGAAGTTATGAGCTCTGTCCCAAGACCTATTTTTCAGCCACAACAGAGCAAGGGACAGTTTCCTAGTTTCTAGGAATAACAAAAGGATGAGTCATCAAGGGCCAGCTGGAAGGTTATGGGCTTCTTCAAATTCGACTTCATGGAGTTTTATGTGTCAAAAGGAGTGTTTAATGCTTAGATAAGGTTGTTGTAATCATGATAAGGAGTTACACTCCTAGTTGTATTAGGTCTCTAGGACTGCTGGTTAGGTGTCATTTGAATTTTATAGTTAGTTTTGAGTGTCATTAGGTGTCAGGTCAGGTAGAATTCGAATTTTCCTCTTCCTAGAAGAGGAATCTAAGCATGTAAAGAGCTCTATAAATAGCAGAACATCTGATGTACAATGGGTTGGAAATTTTATGGAAAAGCTGGTATTTGGCCTATGTAAGACTCATTTTCAGTAATACATGCTTGACTTTACTTCTCAGGATTCATGAAGGATTTTTTATGTTCAGAATATGTGATATTGTCATTTTCTTAATTCTTACAGTGGTATGAATGTATAATCACTCAGAATTCACTGAATGTGCTCTGACTTCCTGTATACATTTATAAACTGTGGTCCCATATGAGTTTATGTTCTGAATGTTTAAATGCTGAATGCCCTGACTTCCATGTAAGGTTGAGTTCATTGTTATATTGAGGTGTTGTTGACTCCATAAGCCCAATGGATATTTTTGTTTAATGTGTTTCCACCATTCATACTTTTCACAGTTGTTCTATAAGAGTTAACCATCTTATCTTTAATCAAAATCATTAATCCATCAAGAGAGAGCCCTCTCAGGTTGAGGAGGCTAAGCCTCAGCCTAAAGTAGGTTGAAATAGTTACTTAGAGTCAACCTAACCAGCAGCCTATCAGGATCTGATTTTGAGATAACATTTTGGTGCGTCTGCCGGGAGCCTGAAGTCTATTCATTCCCGAAATTAAGAGGTTGAACTTCTGAAGGTAGCAGGAGCTCAGACATCTATTTGAGGCTGTAAAACTACCTTGGCGACTCCACAAATCGAATAAGAAATTGGAAGGTCACTCAACTGCTAGAAGATCAGTAGCTTGATGAAGTTTCAAGATGAATTCCACTGCAAGAATTAATGCCAGGTATGCTCCTATGAATCGGTCTCATATCCCTGGTTTTCCAAATCCTATGCCAAAGGTTGATTGGTTAGAGGATCTTCCGATATTCAAAGATGAAAAGAAAGACAATGCTGCTCTTCATTTGGTTAGGTTTCATATGCATGTACGCAGTCTTAAGGTTCATTTCCCTGAAGATTGGCTCATGAGGATGTTTATGACCACTTTAGAAGGAAAAGCATGGTCTTGGTATAAAAGTTTGGAAAATGGTTCATTATATTCTCTTGATGATTTCCATGATGTGTTCTATGACATGTATAAAGAGTGTCATCCCTCCTTATTGCTGGTCAAAGATTGTTGTAAACATTCTACGAGTTTTATTCGATATTTGGAGGATTGTTATGATGATGATGAATTTATGGATGAAGAAATTTTAGAGGCTCTTCATAACAATGCATTTCAACACCAAGAAGAAAGTATAACATCTCATGAAACGCAGCATGAAGATCAGCAGGGGTTTATTTGTGAAAACCATGTTTCATCCTTTGATATGAATGAAAAGATGCAACAAATTTGTCAGTCTTTTGATCATAAAGAATATGAAATTGATTGCAAACAACAACAAGAAATACTGGAAGAAATTTTTTATAATCCTCAGGCAGAAGAAAAGGTTGTTCATTTTTGTGATTCCTTGCAACAGCTTACATCAAAGAATGATCACAATAGTGAGGAAAATTACATTGTCTATGGGAATCATGCAGAAAGGCAGTTGGATAGCACATCAAAGGAATTTTGTGTGGCTAAGGATCAGTTGTCTAAAGAGATAGAATGTTATGATGATTATCAAAATAACCATGTTTTCTTTGACCCTATAAATGAATACATGGCAAAGTTTTGCACATCAGTGTTTCAATTTCATTTGCATTATGAAGATCATATACATTATAAGTTGATTTGGTCATCTCACTACCATGGTTATTTTGAGGTTGAATGCAGTCAAGAGCCTCCAATATCAGAGAAGACAAATGATTGGCTACATTGGAAATTTCACATTGATTGAGCTGAAAGAAGTTTGAATTGATAGGGTAGGTAGGTAGGAAAATGCAAATAAGCTCAAGGTCAACTGAGCATTTTTCAGTAGATGTAGATTTCTTTCTCCTACAGTCATCATCAAGCTTAAGCCCGAGGTGAAGGCCCAAGAAGCTTGAAGGGGATGTTTGTCAAACAAATCTATGTTTTTCATAAAATGGACAAAGCACTGGACCTGCGAGTTCTTAGTGTACTACAGGAGCACACTATCCCAAGTGGAGCCACTGTTATCACTTAAGAATTTTAATGCCAAAATTTCTCATACTAGCTTGATGGTAAAGATTCGGTGCTAGTCTAAGTTTGAGTTTTTGTTTGCCTTAGAGTCTGAGTCTTAGGAGTCCACTATGCATTCTCATTCACCACTGGTCTCATAATTCACACAATTTCCATGTGTCAGCTCTGTTCAAAGGTTATTATGTGCTACAAAGCTCTTTAGGTGATTTCGTAGTGCATAAGTCAGTTTTAGGTATTTTCGCAATGCAACTGTCTAGGTGATTTCGTAGACCCGGTCTAGGTGATTTCATGTTGATCCATAGAAAATCTCACCCAGCTGTCATATTTATCAGAATCCTCATCATTAGGTCATTAGCTGTCTTGGTATGCACAGGTTGCAAGTTTCAAAAAGAAGCAAAGAAAAGAAATACATTTATGAACTCCAAAGTTTTATTATGAAAAGGTAGTCAACTTCCAGGAGGTCTCTAAAGCAACTGAAAGACTATTTTGGGAAATGGAAAGAGGTTTCTATTCCTAACAGACTGAACTAGAAACACCTCCTTCAGTTTCCTCAAACCCATTACGATCTGAGAGAAATTAATGACCAAAGTTGCGCTACGAAACTGCTGTAGGTGTAGTTTTTCATCTCCTGTTTTACACCTGTTTTTCAAAGACACATTCTGGGCGGTAGGGAAGGTGTTTCAAAGAACCAAGATAGGTTTTTGTTCAGAATGGATTGTTTCACAAAAGCCTCCTTCCGTTTTTCCAAATACGTTTTTTGTGAGAAGTTATGAGCTCTGTCCCAAGCCCTATTTTTCAGCCAGAATAGAAGCTTATATCTCATGTCATCTTCACTTACCATTATATTGGCAATGCAAGAAAAAGGAAGCAAGGCATCATGATTTAGTTCTAGAAAGGGGTTGGGAAATCAATCTAGATCAACTTCATACAATTGCAGACAGCAACACAGTGGCAATGGTTGTTATCAATCCAAGCAACCCATGTGGCACCACTTTTACCCATGATCATTTGGCTAAGGTTGTAGAGACAGCTAAAAGGTTAGGTTTGTTAATAATCTCAGATGATGTATATGCTCATATTGTCTTTGGTAAGAAGCCATTCATTCCAATGGGATTCTTTGCATCAACTATACCAGTAATTACTCTTGGGAGCATATCGAAGAAATGGATGGTTCCTGGTTGGCAGATTGGTTGGTTTGTGACATGTGATCCAGATGGTATTTTGAGGAAATCTCAGATAACTGAAGGCATTATTGCAACCCATTTAATTGACTAGGCACTAGATAGGTTTGTTGCTGCAGCTGTCCAGAATCCTATGTGTAATCTCTCATTAATGGTTGGCACAACAGATGATTGGTGTTATGTGGAGGCATATGGAAAGAATGGGGTCCATATATATATTCAGTTTGAAAAGCTCCAAGGCACATGAAAAGAGACATTTCAACATAGCAAAGGGCTCAAAATGGAAAAATTTTGGTCGAAACTGTGTCTTTTGGAATAACACAGCAGTTTCGTAGCGCGCTACGAAACTGCTGTAGGAGCATATTATGAATTAGTGGACCAATTTTGAGAGACAAAGGGAAATATTTTCAAAGGGGAATCTCTGCAAAAGATCAGCTACAAAGTGTCAACATTCAGCAAGGGCAAAACAAGTAGAAGGAGGACATTTTTGTTGAATTCTAACCTACATGTTATAAAAGTGGAAATTGTTTCATAGCTAGATGATGCTTCAGGCAGCATTAAAGGAGCTATTTGTCTTAATTCAAGTGTGGGATCAGATTTCATGGTTGATTTAATGCATTTCATATGATTAAAGAGACAGCATGGTCAGCAGAAGGATTCGAAGATGAGCATAAGAATGAAACTCTAAAAAGGAGGAGTTTTGTTTCCCTGTTTTTACTAGTCAACTTCTAGAAGCGTTTCTGAGCATTTGAAAGCTTATCTCTAAAACTTGAAAGATGTTTTCATTCATAAGATACTGAAATACAAAAACCTCTTCCACTTTCTTCAAATCCATTATGATTTGAGAGAAATGAATGATCAAACTTGCGCTACGAAACTGCTGTAGGTGCAAGTTTTCCACAGGCATATTTCTCTGTTTGACACCTGTTTTTCAAAGAAATATTCGAGAAGGTAGGAAAGGTGTTTCAACAAACCAAGAGAGGTTTTTGTTAAGAATCGATTGGTTCACAAAAACCTCCTTCCGTTTTTCTAAATACATTGTTTATGAGAAGTTATGAGCTCTGTCCCAAGACCTATTTTTCAGCCAGAACAGAGCAAGGGACAGTTTCCTAGTTTCTAGGAATAACAAAAGCATGAGTCATCAAGGGCCAGCTGGAAGGTTATGGGCTTCATCAAGTTCGAATTCATGGAGTTTTATGTGTCAAAAGGAGTGTTTAATGCTTAGATAAGGTTGTTGTAATCATGATAAGGAGTTACACTCCTAGTTGTATTAGGTCTCTAGGACTGCTAGTTAGGTGTCATTTGAATTTAATAGTTAGTTTTGAGTGTCATTAGGTGTCAGGTCAGGTAGAATTCGAATTTTCCTCTTCCTAGAAGAGGAATATAAGCATGTAAAGAGCTCTATAAATAGCAGAACATCTGATGTACAAAGGGTTGGAAATTTTATGGAAAAACTGGTATTTGGCCTATGTAAGACTCATTTTCAGTAATACATGCTTGACTTTACTTCTCAGGATTCATGAAGGATTTTTTATGTTCAGAATATGTGATATTGTCCTTTTCTTAATTATTACAGTGGTATGAATGTATAATCACTCAGAATTCACTGAATGTGCTCTGACTTCCTGTATACATTTATAAACTGTGGTCCCATATGAGTTTATGTTCTGAATGTTTAAATGCTGAATGCCCTGACTTCCATGTAAGGTTGAGTTCATTGTTATATTGAGGTGTTGTTGACTCCATAAGCCCAATGGATACTTTTGTTTAATGTGTTTCCACCATTCATACTTTTCACAGTTTTTCTATAAGAGTTAGCCATCTTATCTTTAATCAAAATCATTAATCCATCAAGAGAGAGCCCTCTCAGGTTGAGGAGGCTAAGCCTCAGCCTAAAGTAGGTTGAAATAGTTACTTAGAGTCAACCTGACCAGTAGCCTATCAGGATCTGATTTTGAGATAACACCGAGCATGGTATGAGAGGATCAACAGCTACTTGATGAAGCTGGGATTCACTAGGAGTGAAGTTGATCCTAACCTTTACTTTAAGGTTGAAGATGATAAACCTCTCATACTGGTGTTATATGTGGATGACCTCTTTCTAACAGGTGTAGACCCTCTCATTCTCAAATGTAAGAGGGAGTTGGCTTCTGAATTTGAAATGAAGGACCTAGGACTGATGCACTATTTCCTAGGACTTGAAGTGTGGCAGAAGCCACGGGAAACTTTCCTATCTCAAGGAAAATATGTGGTGCGGATATTGGAAAGATTTGGTATGGTGGAATGCAAGCTTGTAACTACCCCGATGGAGCTTGACTTCAAGAAGTTAAGTAGTAGTGTTGTTGGAACTGTTTTACGAAATGCTACCAAGTATCGACAACTCTTCAGAGCATTAATGTTCTTAGTGAACTCCTGTCTAGATATATGCTTTACAGTCAACATGTTGAGTCAACATATGGTTGAACCCCACCACATACATTGGATTGGTGCCAAGAATCTATTGAGATATCTTCGTGGCACTATCACTTATGGGTTAAGATACACTACCGAAGATGTGAGAGTATTTGGATACATAGATGCTGATTGGGCAGGAAATGTGGAGGACCGTAAGAGAAATTCCAGGTGTTGTTTCTCCTTGGGATCTACTTCGATATCTTGGATGAGTAGGAAGAAGAATTCGGTGGCCTTGAGCACCGCTAAAGCAGAGTGTATTGCTGCTAGCATGGCCTCTCATGAGGCATTCTAGTTGCGAAAGCTCTTTAGTGAGTTGTTTGGATTTACATTGGATATCACCGTGATCCTATGTGACAACTAGAGGTGGGATTCGATTATTCAGGAATCTCATATTCGTCAATTGCTCCAGCAGATAGACATCATCTGAGATATGGTAAGTTGATGAGCAAGGAGGCTCCATCGCATTAAGATGATGTATAGGTCGATACACCTTGTCAAAACCCCGAGGAAAGATCTAATCTGTGATTTTCCCAAACGACTTGGAGTCGTCAAGAAACCCTTGTACAAGGGTCCTGTATATTGCATACATTGAGCTCTGGGAGATATGAGGGCTTGCAGTTCTTACTGGAGCAACATACGACCACAGGGTGACTCACCCTCCCGTGGTGGTGCGTACTGGAACAAGATGATTCACTCTCTTATGGGACAAGATGATTCGATCTCTTTTGGAACATGATGATTCACTCTCCTATGTAGCAGGATGATTAGTTCTCCTGTGAGGCCTGGATTGATGTGTTCTCCATGGCGATTGTAGCAGGATTGATGTGTTCTCCTATGAGGCTTGGATTGATGTGTTCTCCATGGCGATTGTAGCAGGATTGATGTGTTCTCCATGGCAACTGTAGTAGGATTGATGTGTTCTCTTGTGAGGCCTGGATTGATGTGTTCTCCATGGCACCCTGGATTGATGTGTTCTCCATGGCGATTGCATTAGGATTGGTGTGTTCTCCTATGAGGATAGGATTGATTAGTTCTCCTATCGAGGCATCCTACCCATGCAATTTGGGACTCATGGAAAGTACCTCTCATCTGATCAATGAGTAGGGAAATGAAGTTAGGGACCATAGTAGTACTGATGGAAACATCATTGTATCTACCGTACTCCCTACACTAGGATGACCTCCATTGATCTGGGATCAATGATACTGTTCTGGGACCAGTGGTAGGAGTTGTACCATACTATGACACTGACTTCGGGTTGGTTGAGATTGGTCTAGGACCAATGGTACATACTCTGAGACTAACTTCGTGTCAGTATAGTATTGGTCTGAGACTAGTGAGAGTGGTACATACTATGAAACTGACTATGGGTCGGTTGAGATTGGTCTGGGAACAGTGGTACGCACTCTGAGACTGACTTTGAGTCAGTGGAGGATGATACTGGTCTGGGACCAGTGGAGTTGTACTCACTTTGACGCTGACTTCGGGATGGTTGAGATTGGTCTTGGACTAGTGGTAGATACTCTGAGACTGACTTTGAGTCAGTATGATACATCCTTGATCATTTCTTCTTCTTCGTAATTCGGACAAAAGTAGATCAGAACAGAACAAAGCAGAGCAGCGCATAACAGAGCAGAGTCGTACAGATCAGTATAGGCAGAACAAGACAAAGAAGAATAGGCAGAATAGAGTAGAGCAGGGCAAGGGTTAGGCTATACAGGGCAGTGCATTTGATGGATGAATAGTAACGACCGATAAACAAATTGCAATTGAAGTTCTCCCTAGTTGAGAGGGAGTGTTAAAATTGGCAACTAGGGAAAAACTTCATGTGGGTCATCTTATTCATGGCTGATAATATGTTCATTAGATTCCTCTCGTCTAGAAGTGTAGGATTGATATAAAGATCATCCGATTCCAATAAGTATTCATGGAGATATGAATTTATTTTGATTATGGGATTATTATCAAGCCAACCTACAACTCATGTAGGCTCAGAAACCCATCAGTCGCATCTATTCAAACACCAACGTTGTGTATAAATATAGGAGGAATTTTCCTCATTTGGACTCACTCATGTCATCACATTTCTCTCTCTCTCTACTGCGCAGAAAAGAGTCTCTTGTCTACTGCACAGAAAAGGGTCTCTCCCTCACACATGTGAAGCCGGAAGCTGCTGAAACTAAAGCTGCAACTGCAAAAGTAAAATTTGACCTACGTGGACTAAAATATCTCCTCATTTGAACTACACTGTAGGTTCATCTGAACCTCCTCTGAAAGCCACAACTTTTGGTGGTGGAATCAAGTCAATCCGACGGACGGTTTGCAAGATATCGACTGCCCTAGTTTGAATCCGGAAGCTGCCGAAATTGAAGCTGCAATTGCAGAAGTAAAGTTTGACATTCGTGGACTATAATATCTCCTCATCTAAACTGTGATGTAGGTTTATCTGAGCCTCCTCTCAAAGCCGCAACTTTTGGTTGTGGAATCAAGCTGATCCGATGGTCAGTTTGTGAGATATCATCTGCCCTAGTTTGATGATGAAGTCGCTAATGTTGATGTTGTTGATCTAGGGTTTCCTATTGTTGATATAAATCAGATTTATTGTATTATTTATCTCTGCTGAATTATTGAAGATAAAAGAATATTTGATCAAAGGGTTTCCCCACACATTGTGGGGTTTGTCCCTGGCTAGCCACCACATCTTGTGTCTCTTGTGTTGGCTTGTTTTCTGTCGATTGTTTAATGTTATATCTGCACTTTACTTTATGTACATGTGATTGCTAATCTGTTGAATATAATAAGGAAAAGAAGTAAACTATTATAAGCATAGAACATACCAAAACGTAACAGTAGTGATAGAGTCTGATTTTTGTAATGAACAATATGTTGATTGGTATTCTAGTTACAATGATCTAATTGCTTTGGTTGTTTGAGAATAAGTTGATTGATTTGGGTCTCAGTTCAGTGATTGTTTGATTCGGTTGGTTCAATGATCGAGTGACTTTTTGCAGCGATGAGTTTCAATTTTGATATTTGGTATTAAGCTTAAATGATGGTAGTGGGTCCAGTCTTAAAATTTGATGAAAATTGATCTAGTGTGAAAAATTATGAAATGTGGTTGACAAAGGTGTTGAGGGTTGGAGCCTTCAGTAAGGGATTCGAAGCTTCCTTCCAATGGTAGCTAGTAAATCATATTAGAGAGTAGGAACTCCCTTCTGGTGGGTGTCGTTAAATGAGATCAGGGGGTTGGAGCTCACTTCCAGTGGGTGTTGGAAAATGAGAGAAGGTCGTAGGCTTCTGCACGTGGGTGCCTGCATGCTGGTATGAGTCTGTGCTAGTACAAGATTGTAAGAAGTTTCCATTATAATAAAATATAAAGAGAAAGATGACAACATCGGTGGTTTTTTCCCACATTAGGTTTCCACCTAAAAATCTCGGTGTTCATGTGTGTTGATGTTTTGCTTATGTGTGATGGTTTATTCTATTCTTATTAATCTTGGTTACTATTTAATTAATGGCTATTGAAGTACTGATACACTGGTTTAAGTTAAATAGATGGTGCATTAACTAAAACGAAAGCTAACTGAATATACACGAGTTATCTGCATAACAATCACGTACATATGCATGTTTCTTTTAGTAAAGTCACATACATAAATATGGATAAGAAAAGAAAAATTTTAGTTAATTTTAAAATACTAATTCACCCCCCTCCTCTCAGTATTTTTCCCAACAAATATCACATAATAGCCATGGTCTTCCAACACCGCAACAGAAACTAGGTTCTTCTTCAAACCCGGTACAAACATCACATCCGTGAGCATGAGAGGGTAGCCCGACTCCCTCTGAAGTAACTGTACCAATACCGGTTTCACTATACCTTCCATAATCTCCCATCTTGATGTGCATCTGGAGATATTTTTCCTCAAAATCATTGAAAAATTATTTTCTCCCTATCAAGTGGAACGAGGCACCACTATCCAGATACCACATACTACCCATCATAATTCTTGCCATGCACGAAATGAAGGTGAATTCCAACTTGAATTGTGAAGAAAACGCTTCACCTGTCGCTCTTCCTAAGGGATTATTTCCTACTTTATTTTATGGACACATCGTGGCATAGTGTCCCAGTTCATGATAGTGAAAGCACTTGATTTTGGAAAAGTCTCTCTTCTTGATCCTTTCACCATATTTTGCTTTGGATTGGGATTTATTCCCTTTCGCTTTATTTTCCTTTCCAACCAAGGCACAATTCTCCTCATCTAGATCAACTTCATACAATTGCAGACAGCAACACAGTGGCAATGGTTGTTATCAATCCAAGCAACCCATGTGGCACCACTTTTACCCATGATCATTTGGCTAAGGTTGTAGAGACAGCTAAAAGGTTAGGTTTGTTAATAATCTCAGATGAAGTATATGCTCATATTGTCTTTGGTAAGAAGCCACTCATTCCAATGGGATTCTTTGCATCAACTATACCAGTAATTACTCTTGGGAGCATATCGAAGAAATGGATGGTTCCTGGTTGGCAGATTGGTTGGTTTGTGACATGTGATCCAGATGGTATTCTGAGGAAATCTCAGATAGCTGAAGGCATTATTGCAACCCATTTAAATGACTAGGCACTAGATAGGTTTGTTGCTGCAGCTGTCCAGAATCCTATGTGTAATCTCCCATTAATGGTTGGCACAACAGATGATTGGTGTTATGTGGAGGCATATGGAAAGAATGGGGTCCATATATATATTCAGTTTGAAAAGCTCCAAGGCACATGAAAAGAGACATTTCAACATAGCAAAGGGCTCAAAATGGAAAAATTTTGGTCGAAACTGTGTCTTTTGGAATAACACAGCAGTTTCGTAGCGCGCTACGAAACTGCTGTAGGAGCATATTATGAATTAGTGGACCAATTTTGAGAGACAAAGGGAAATATTTTCAAAGGGGAATCTCTGCAAAAGATCAACTACAAAGTGTCAACATTCAGCAAGAGCAAAACAAGTAGAAGGAGGACATTTTTGTTGAATTCTAAACTACATGTTATAAAAGTGGAAATTGTTTCATAGCTAGATGATGCTTCAGGCAGCATTAAAGGAGCTATTTGTCTTAATTCAAGTGTGGGATCAGATTTCATGGTTGATTTAATGCATTTCATATGATTAAAGAGACAACATGGTCAGCAGAAGGATTCGAAGATGAGCATAAGAATGAAACTCTAAAAAGGAGGAGTTTTGTTTCCCTGTTTTTACTAGTCAACTTCTAGAAGCGTTTCTGAGCATTTGAAAGCTTATCTCTAAAACTTGAAAGATTTTTTCATTCATAAGATACTGAAATACAAAAACCTCTTCCACTTTCTTCAAATCCATTATTATTTCAAAGAAATGAATGATCAAACTTGCGCTACGAAACTGTTGTAGGTGCAAGTTTTCCACAGGCATATTTCTCTGTTTGACACCTGTTTTTCAAAGAAATATTCTGGAACGTAGGAAAGGTGTTTCAAACAACCAAGAGAGGTTTTTGTTAAGAATGGATTGGTTCACAAAACCCTCCTTCCGTTTTTCTAAATACATTGTTTATGAGAAGTTATGAGCTCTGTCCCAAGACCTATTTTTCAGCCAGAACAGAGCAAGGGACAATTTCCTAGTTTCTAGGAATAACAAAAGCATGAGTCATCAAGGGCCAGATGGAAGGTTATGGGCTTCATCAAGTTCGACTTCATGGAGTTTTATGTGTCAAAAGGATTTTTTAATGCTTAGATAAGGTTGTTGTAATCATGATAAGGAGTTACACTCCTAGTTGTATTAGGTCTCTAGGACTGCTAGTTAGGTGTCATTTGAATTTAATAGTTAGTTTTGAGTGTCATTAGGTGTCAGGTCAGGTAGAATTCAAATTTTCCTCTTCCTAGAAGAGGAATATAAGCATGTAAAGAGCTCTATAAATAGCAGAACATCTGATGTACAAAGGGTTGGAAATTTTATGGAAAAGCTGGTATTTGGCCTATGTAAGACTCATTTTCAGTAATACATGCTTGACTTTACTTCTCAGGATTCATGAAGGATTTTTTTATGTTCAGAATATGTGATATTTTCCTTTTCTTAATTATTACAGTGGTATGAATGTATAATCACTCAGAATTCACTGAATGTGCTCTGACTTCCTGTATACATTTATAAACTGTGGTCCCATATGAGTTTATGTTCTGAATGTTTAAATGCTGAATGCCCTGACTTCCATGTAAGGTTGAGTTCATTGTTATATTGAGGTGTTGTTGACTCCATAAGCCCAATGGATACTTTTGTTTAATGTGTTTCCACCATTCATACTTTTCACAGTTTTTCTATAAGAGTTAGCCATCTTATCTTTAATCAAAATCATTAATCCATCAAGAGAGAGCCCTCTCAGGTTGAGGAGGCTAAGCCTCAGCCTAAAGTAGGTTGAAATAGTTACTTAGAGTCAACCTGACCAGCAGCCTATCAGGATCTGATTTTGAGATAACACCGAGCATGGTATGAGAGGATCAACAGCTACTTGATGAAGCTGGGATTCACTAGGAGTGAAGTTGATCCTAACCTTTACTTTAAGGTTGAAGATGATAAACCTCTCATACTGGTGTTATATGTGGATGACCTCTTTCTAACAGGTGTAGACCCTCTCATTCTCAAATGTAAGAGGGAGTTGGCTTCTGAATTTGAAATGAAGGACTTAGGACTGATGCACTATTTCCTAGGACTTGAAGTGTGGCAGAAGCCACGGGAAACTTTCCTATCTCAAGGAAAATATGTGGTGCGGGTATTGGAAAGGTTTGGTATGGTGGAATGCAAGCTTGTAACTACCCCGATGGAGCTTGACTTCAAGAAGTTAAGTAGTAGTGTTGTTGGAACTGTTTTACGAAATGCTACCAAGTATCGACAACTCTTCGGAGCATTAATGTTCTTAGTGAACTCCTGTCTAGATATATTCTTTACAGTCAACATGTTGAGTCAACATATGGTTGAACCCCACCACATACATTAGATTGGTGCCAAGAATCTGTTGAGATATCTTCGTGGCACTATCACTTATGGGTTAAGATACACTACCGAAGATGTGAGAGTATTTGGATACATAGATGCTGATTGGGCAGGAAATGTGGAGGACCGTAAGAGAAATTCCAGGTGTTGTTTCTCCTTGGGATCTGCTTCGATATCTTGGATGAGTAGGAAGAAGAATTCGGTGGCCTTGAGCACCGCTAAAGCAGAGTGTACTGCTGCTAGCATGGCCTCTCATGAGGCATTCTAGTTGCAAAAGCTCTTTAGTGAGCTGTTTGGATTTACATTGGATATCACCGTGATCCTATGTGACAACTAGAGGTGGGATTCGATTATTGAGGAATCTCGTATTCGTCAATTGCTCCAGCAGATAGACATCATCTGGGATATGGTAAGTTGATGAGCAAGGAGGCTCCATCGCATTAAGATGATGTATAGGTCGATACACCTTGTCAAAACCCCGAGGAAAGATCTAATCTGTGATTTTCCCAAACGACTTGGAGTCGTCAAGAAACCCTTGTACAAGGGTCCTGTATATTGCATACATTGAGCTCTGGGAGATATGAGGGCTTGCAGTTCTTACTGGAGCAACATACGACCACAGGGTGACTCACCCTCCCGTGGTGGTGCGTACTGGAACAAGATGATTCACTCTCTTATGGGACAAGATGATTCGATCTCTTTTGGAACATGATGATTCACTCTCCTATGTAGCAGGATGATTAGTTCTCCTGTGAGGCCTGGATTGATGTGTTCTCCATGGCGATTGTAGCAGGATTGATGTGTTCTCCTATGAGGCTTGGATTGATGTGTTCTCCATGGCGATTGTAGCAGGATTGATGTGTTCTCCATGGCAACTGTAGTAGGATTGATGTGTTCTCTTGTGAGGCCTGGATTGATGTGTTCTCCATGGCACCCTGGATTGATGTGTTCTCCATGGTGATTGCATTAGGATTGGTGTGTTCTCCTATGAGGATAGGATTGATTAGTTCTCCTATCGAGGCATCCTACCCATGCAATTTGGGACTCATGGAAAGTACCTCTCATCTGATCAATGAGTAGGGAAATGAAGTTAGGGACCATAGTAGTACTGATGGAAACATCATTGTATCTACCGTACTCCCTACACTAGGATGACCTCCATTGATCTGGGATCAATGATACTGTTCTGGGACCAGTGGTAGGAGTTGTACCATACTATGACACTGACTTCGGGTCGGTTGAGATTGGTCTAGGACCAATGGTACATACTCTGAGACTAACTTCGTGTCAGTATAGTATTGGTCTGAGACTAGTGAGAGTGGTACATACTATGAAACTGACTATGGGTCGGTTGAGATTGGTCTGGGACCAGTGGTACGCACTCTGAGACTGACTTTGAGTCAGTGGAGGATGATACTGGTCTGGGACCAGTGGAGTTGTACTCACTTTGACGCTGACTTCGGGATGGTTGAGACTAGTCTTGGACTAGTGGTAGATACTCTGAGACTGACTTTGAGTCAATATGATACATCCTTGATCATTTCTTCTTCTTCGTAATTCGGACAAAAGTAGATTAGAACAGAACAAAGCAGAGCAGCGCATAACACAGCAGAGTCGTACAGATCAGTATAGGCAGAACAAGACAAAGAAGAATAGGCAGAATAGAGTAGAGCAGGGCAAGGGTCAGGCTATACAGGGCAGTGCATTTGATGGATGAATAGTAACGACCGATAAGCAAATTGCAATTGAAGTTCTCCCTAGTTGAGAGGGAGTGTTAAAATTGGCAACTAGGGAAAAACTTCATGTGGGTCATCTTATTCATGGCTGATAATATGTTCATTAGATTCCTCTCGTCTAGAAGTGTAGGATTGATATAAAGATCATCCGATTCCAATAAGTATTCATGGAGATATGAATTTATTTTGATTATGGGATTATGATCAAGCCAACCTACAACTCATGTAGGCTCAGAAACCCATCAGTCGCATCTATTCAAACACCAACGTTGTGTATAAATATAGGAGGAATTTTCCTCATTTGGACTCACTCATGTCATCACATTTCTCTCTCTCTCTACTGCGCAGAAAAGAGTCTCTTGTCTACTGCGCAGAAAAGGGTCTCTCCCTCACACATGTGAAGCCGGAAGCTGCTGAAACTAAAGCTGCAACTGCAGAAGTAAAATTTGACCTACGTGGACTAAAATATCTCCTCATTTGAACTACACTATAGGTTCATCTGAACCTCCTCTGAAAGCCACAACTTTTGGTGGTGGAATCAAGTCAATCCGACGGACGGTTTGCAAGATATCGACTGCCCTAGTTTGAATCCGGAAGCTGCCGAAATTGAAGCTGCAATTGCAGAAGTAAAGTTTGACATTCGTGGACTAGAATATCTCCTCATCTAAACTGTGATGTAGGTTTATCTGAGCCTCCTCTCAAAGCCGCAACTTTTGGTTGTGGAATCAAGCTGATCCGATGGTCGGTTTGTGAGATATCATCTGCCCTAGTTTGATGATGAAGTTGCTAATGTTGATGTTGTTGATCTAGGGTTTGCTATTGTTGATATAAATCAGATTTGTTGTATTATTTATCTCTGCTGAATTATTGAAGATAAAAGAATATTTGATCAAAGGGTTTCCCCACACATTGTGGGGTTTGTCCCTGGCTAGCCACCACATCTTGTGTCTCTTGTCTTGGCTTGTTTTCTGTCGATTGTTTAATGTTATATCTGCACTTTACTTTATGTACATGTGATTGCTAATCTGTTGAATATAATAAGGAAAAGAAGTAAACTATTATAAGCATAGAACATACCAAAACGTAACAGTAGTGATAGAGTCTGATTTCTGTAATGAACAATATGTTGATTGGTATTCTAGTTACAATGATCTAATTGCTTTGGTTGTTTGAGAATAAGTTAATTGATTTGGGTCTCCGTTCAGTGATTGTTTGATTCAGTTGGTTCAATGATCGAGTGACTTTTTGCAGCGATGAGTTTCAATTTTGATATTTGGTATTAAGCTTAAATGATGGTAGTGGGTCTAGTCTTAAAATTTGATGAAAATTGATCTAGTGTGAAAATTTATGAAATGTGGTTGACAAAGGTGTTGAGGGTTGGAGCCTTCAGTAAGGGATTCGAAGCTTCCTTCCAATGGTAGCTGGTAAATCATATTAGAGAGTAGGAACTCCTTTCTGGTGGGTGTCGTTAAATGAGATCAGGGGGTTGGAGCTCACTTCCAGTGGGTGTTGGAAAATGAGAGAAGGTCGTAGGCTTCTGCACGTGGGTGCCTGCATGCTGGTATGAGTCTGTGCTAGTACAAGATTGTAAGAAGTTTCCATTATAATAAAATATAAAGAGAAAGATGACAACATTGGTGGTTTTTTCCCACATTAGGTTTCCACCTAAAAATCTCGGTGTTCATGTGTGTTGATGTTTTGCTTATGTGTGACGGTTTATTCTATTCTTATTAATCTTGGTTACTATTTAATTAATGGCTATTGAAGTACTAATACACTGGTTTAAGTTAAATAGATGGTGCATTAACTAAAAAGAAAGCTAACTGAATATACACGAGTTGTCTGCATAACAATCACGTACATATGCATGTTTCTTTTAGTAAAGTCACATACATAAATATGGATAGGAAAAGAAAATTTTTAGTTAATTTTAAAATACTAATTCACCCCCCTCCTCTCAGTATTTTTCCCAACAAATATCACATAATAGCCATGGTCTTCCAACATCGTGACAGAAACTAGGTTCTTCTTCAAACCCAGTACAAACATCACATCCGTGAGCATGAGAGGGTAGCCCGACTCCCTCTGAAGTAACTGTACCAATACCGGTTTCACTATACCTTCCATAATCTCCCATCTTGATGTGCATCTGGAGATATTTTTCCTCAAAATCATTGAAAAATTATTTTCTCCCTATCAAGTGGAACGAGGCACCACTATCCAGATACCACATACTACCCATCATAATTCTTGCCATGCACGAAATGAGGGTGAATTCCAACTTGAATTGTGAAGAAAACGCTTCACCTGTCGCTCTTCCTAAGGGATTATTTCCTACTTTATTTTATGGACACATCGTGGCATAGTGTCCCAGTTCATGATAGTGAAAGCACTTGATTTTGGAAAAGTCTCTCTTCTTGATCCTTTCACCATATTTTGCTTTGGATTGGGATTTATTCCCTTTCGCTTTATTTTCCTTTCCAACCAAGGCACAATTCTCCTCATCATCACACTTAGATGAGGTTTCATCCTTGGTGTTTTGCCCTATCTCATCCTGTACCAAATCAGACCACAGGCTTTCCCAATTTGGTAGTTTCTCCTTCCCATTTACTGAATCTTGGTAGTTTTTCCAACTCTTGGGAATCCCTAGAAGGGCTAGGCTTACCAAATTATCCTTTGTTATAGTAACACCAAATTGACCAATTTCATCACGACATTGTGTGAACTTACTGAGGTACTATGGTAATGTGTCGTTATTTTTCATCTTGATATTTCGAAGCATGTCCTTGAGCACCAACTTTTTGTGGTCACCACTGTTCAAGAATAGATCTATAAATTCTTCCCACATTTCATCTGGAGTCTCTTTCCCATGGATATTAGAGACAATATTGACTCTTACTCCCTCAATGTGATCCTCCTCAAAGACATTTGTTGAATCACAACATATATCATAAACATAAATAACATAAGTAAAGAGATAAACATAAGGATTCTTCAACAGTCTTCTTTATTGATCTTCAATATGGTATTACAAACTCAAAACTACCCCACACACTTAGCTGCAGGGGTTCGCTCACTCAGCCGTAGGGGTCCACGCACTCAGCTGTGAACACTACTCTAGGCCTCTGCGCAGTCAGCTTTAGAGCCTTTCCCTCCTCTATGACTCACTTCTATGCACTATCCTCTATCGACCCATTACATCCATCATCATCAGATTATGCCTTAGACTTTCTAAGACACACCTATTTATACAATCCCATGGTCCACAGACCATGGGTGGATCTCGAAATCGACTCAACCTTACATAGACAAGGGGCTAAGACCACTTTTACTCTTGATTACCTATGCACTCCACATCCACATACCATGGAGACTTTACATCTTTTCACAAAAATTACATCAAAAGTTGGGTTTTAAAACCTAACACTGACCCATGGGACCCCATCCCAACTCTATATAATCAATTCTTTGGTGATAGTAGATTGCCCCCGAATGTACAAGTGTTAGGAGAAAAATGTAGGACTAAAGTACATTGTAAAGACACAGTCACTAGATAACAAAATGGAGTCTGAGAGAGAGAGAGAGAGAGACCAATAGAGATGAAGTGAAAGAGGATAGGGATAGAGGGGGTGAGACTAATGCAAGTCTCCTTTTATGTTGTGGTACATGATCTCAGTGAGGCATGGGAGGCATACCTATACCCGCCAGGATAACTTAGTACAAACATAATGATGCACCTAGAAACAGAAAATTGAGCAATGAAGTACATGCTGAATGGTACATGAAACATTGACATAATTGAGCTAAAAAATAATAAAATGTGTCTCATATACATAATTCACCTCGAAAAAGAATGATCCAAGACTCAATACATTATCATCTGAGTACATGAGATATAATGGCCCTTCCCTCAAAAAATTGGTGGGAGGGAGGGTAGATGTTGGATTAAGGGGGCCTGACCCAAGTTCAGAGTTGTTCGCGTCAACCAAAAAAACCCTAACTACTGGCCCTTTCAGAAACAACCAGCATAGCGTAGGGCGTTGTCTCAACCGAATCAGTATTGGGGGATCCTAGAACCAGGTTTCTGCATCTAGAGGCAGCGTGATAAGTGGTCTTAAGCCCATGTCGCTCAGATCTGCCTTTGTGCATATCAGTATCCTTTTATGACCCGCCACTATAGCTCTAAGGAAATGGCTTCTAGACCTTCGTGAGGGTCGATGATCAGACTTTAGGGACATAAAATAAGTTTTTTATCAACTTTTGCGCATTAATTAATAACCCTAGATCTACTTTCACGCAGATCTATCCAATTCATCAGAAATCATAACACAATTAACCCTTAACTTCGCGGAAACAGATAATTACTTAAGTCATGCATAAATATGACAGGTTCAGTAGATTCACGTAGTAGTTATACATTATTCCACAGAAAACATATCATTGAGTGACAAACATAACATGGAAAAAATTAAGAATAATACTCAAAGGCAAGGTGTTTCTCCAAAATCAGTCTTGATTAAGTTTCATCATTCATCTTACAAACTTCTCCACCCTACGCACTTAGCTGTAGGGGTCTGCGTACTTAGATGTGAACTTACCAAGACCTCTTATGCACTCAGCTACAGGAGCCTTCCCATTTCACCTAATTATAGGAAGCAGAGCCTTCCTGCCTTAGCACTTTCCCAAAACAATCGCTATCTTGAGTTAGTTACTTCTCTACTACTTCTTAGACTCGCTATGACTCAACTATATATAACATTCTTTCTTACAATATAATGGCCCGCAGCCTATGGGTGAGTCTCAAAACCAACCTATTACTTACCCAAACAAGGGCCTAAAGCCCCTTTGACTCCTATCAAGCTATGCGCTCCGCATCAACATTTTGTGTAGACTTTACATTCTTTACAAAACGTTTACAAAAATTTGTTAAACTAACCCCAAAATTGACCCTAGGGACCCTATCCCAATGGTGAGAGGGGAAGGCTCCTGTAGTTGAGTGCACAAGAGGCCTTGGTAAGTCCACAGCTAAGTGCACAGACCCCTGCAACTGAGTATGCAGGGTGGAGAAGTGTGTAAACTGAATGCTGAAACTTAATAAAGGTTGATTTTTGAGAAACACCTTGCCTTTAAGTACTATTCTTAATTGTGTCCATGTTATGTTCTGTCACTCAATGATATGTCTTCTGTGGAATAATCTATAACTGCTATGTGAATCTACGGAATCTATCATATTTATCCATGACTTAAGTAATTATATGTTTCCGCAAAGTTAAGGGTTAATTCTGTTATGATTTCTGATGAATTGGATAGATTTGCGTGAAGGAAGATCTAGGGTTATTAATTAATGCATGAAAGTGGATAAACAACTTCCTTTAGGTCCCTAAAGTTTGATTGCAAACCTTCATGAAGGTCTAGAAGGCATTTCCTTAGACCTATAGTGGAAGGTCATAGAAGGATATTGATATGCACGAAGGTAGATTTGAGTGACAAAGGCTTAAGACCACCTATCACACTCTCTCTGGATGAAAAAACCTGGTTCTATCATCCCCCAATACTGCTTCGGGTGAGATTACAGCCTAGGCTATGCAGGTTTTTTTCGAAAGGGGCAACAGTTAGGGTTTTTTTGGTTAGCGTGCACAACTCTGAACCTGGGTCAAGCCCCGTTAAGTCAACAAACGGTTATGTTTCTGAGACTAGGATCTATCTAAGAGATGTTTGATAAATGGTTCCCTATGAAGAAAAATATTGACAAGTAGATTGATCAAAACGTGCACATGTTCACTGCTCAAGAGAACAAGAGCACTAAATTATCCAAGGAACAGTGGTTGCAGAGATTTTTGTACACAGACTAGACCGACGCGTTCTTCTATTTCTTCCCTGATGAACTGCACCGGTGGTTGTCAAATTTGACCGATAGTCAAGAGACGTGGAGGCTTGGTGGTCATAATGTCAACCCCTGAACTGGCTTCAGATGAAGAGCTTGAACACTGGCAGAATCAGCTACATGAAGTATCTACGCTCCATTGCAATATGATGACAAAATCACTGAGGTTTGTCTTGACTGAGGTAAGGAATCTTCCGAATTATGATGGTTTGACTAATGTGGAGATGTTTCTAGATGAGTTTGAAAGGGAAGTACAAGAAGAACATCACTTCTAGGAACAAGAATTGGCATTGTGCGCTACGCCTGCTCGTTGGTGGGGTACGCACAAGGAAACATTTGCGGGATGGAAGGAATACTGAAGGATGATGAAGTTGAGGTTTGGATATGCTAATCCTTGGATGACAGAAAAATATAGGGGGGAGGATGATCCGCGCAATCATTTGGCACGATGGACTAAGGCCTGGGGGGAAAATCCACAACCAGAATGGGTGCACATTTTTGTCATACCTTAGATACAATCCCAATGAACTGGTATTTGCAGACGGAGCTTTGCCATGGGCCAACCGAATGAGACATTTTAAGGGAAATTTTTCTACTAACTTTCAACTTTGAGGATGGGTTTGAGAGCATTTATGAATCACTCCAAGAGATAAAAACCACTATATTTAGAACACCAAATGAACCAGTAGAATGGGCTCAAGCGAATTGAAGTACGTAGCTGCACCATGCACTAGAGTGTTACAATGTGATGACCGAAGAAGAAGAAGACGATCCATGAAATATCACCATTCCAGAGATAGAAGGACATCGTGAAGTCAAAGGACCAAAGGTCATGAACCATAATATATCAGAATATTTGAAAACTCGATAGGTCAACATTGGGTCTGAAGAATAAACTAAGCTCGCGAAGATATGCGATTATTGGGATGAAGACACAGTTGATAAGTTAGCTAAGTTGTTGTGTGAGCACCAGGATTTATTCCCAACGAATTTTTCAAATTTGAAAGAGATCATCGGAGATTTAGGTGTTATGAAGATTACGTTGAAACCGGATGCGAAGCCTGTTAAGAAGAGGGCCTATCGGCTAAATACAAAGTATAAAGAGAAGGTGTGCCAAAAAATGGATAAGATGCTAGATGTCAGTATTATTTAACTGGTAGAGGAATCCAATTGGGTAAGCCCAATGGTGGTCCAAGAGAAGAAATAGAAACGCGAGATCTGAATATGTGTAGATTTGAGAAATTTGAATGATGCATGCGTGCATAATCCATTTCCAACACCATTTATTGATTAAGTATTAGAGAATGTTGGCGTACATGAGGCTTATTCATTCACTGATGGATTTTTGGGATATCATCAAATAAATATTGTGCTGGAAGATCGAAGCAAGACAACCTTCACGATAGAGTGGGGTTGCTTTTGATATACGATAATGGCATTCAGATTGAAGAATGCACTTGCAATATTTTCCCGAGTTATGATCGCAGCGTTCAAAGAGTTTATTCATAAATTTATGGAGGTGTATTTTGATGAGCGGACTGTGTTTGGGTTGGTGAAGTGCCATGTTGCAAGTCTACGCCTTATACTAGATACATGTCAAAGGTATCAGAGCACACTAAACTTGAAGAAATGCATATTCTATGTGCCTTTTGGGATTTTTCTCAGATATGTTTTATGTAAGAAGGGTTTGATGGTCGACCCTGTGAAGACCATTGTAATTGTGAATTTGGAAGCTCCTAGGAATGTGAAACAACTGCATGTGACATTGGGGCACATTGGATATTATGAGAATTTTATCAAGGCATTCTCTTAGATAACCATGCCGATCAAGAAATTATTAAAGAAAGATGCAATGTTTTGCTGGGATGAAGACCATTAGCACAATTTGGATGTATTGAAGGAAAATATGGTGACAATGCCTATTTTGGTGTTTTTGGACTGGAAGAAAGAGTTCCATGTGCATGTAGAGTCCTATTGCATTGTGTTGGATGCAGTATTAACATATGCAAGTGAAGGAGAGATTGATAATCTAATAGCCTTCGCGAGCAGAAAGTTATCAAAAGATGAGAAGAATTACTCCACTACAGAGCGCGAAGGGTTGGCGATGGTCTAAGTGCTGCAAACGTTTAGGCATTATTTTTGGGGTGGACACTTCAAAATGTATACAGATCACTCTGCGCTGAAGTACCTAGTTAATAAGCCTATGTTGGGGGAAAATATATGCCGATGGTTACTATTGTTTCAGGAATATGACTTTGAAGTAAGTGTGAAGCCTCAAAGGTTGTATGCAGGACTAGACGATCTGTCAAGAATTGAAATGGGCGAATAACCAAATAATTTGGAGGAAGGATCGCCGAATGAGTAACTCTTTATGGTGCGCACCCCAGAAGATCATTTTACCGATATCATTCAATTTTTAACAATGGGAACAACTCCAAAAGGCTATTATACCCAACAAAAGAAGGAGTTAGTAGTCTGAGCCACATATTTTTCGGTTATTGCAGGTCATTTGTATAAAATTGGAATAGTTGAGATACTATGAAGGTATGTTCCTGATTTTGAACGCGTTACTATCCTAGTTGAAGCACATGGAGGAGTTGCAAGAGGTCACTACGTAGGAAAAGCAACTGCGTAGAATATTTTGCGTGTTGGGTTATGGTGGCCAACATTACACAAGGATTCTAAGGCATACTGCAAGGCGTGTGATGCTTGCCAAATGATGGGGAAGCCTTTGCGAAGGGATGAATTAATCCTCAGTTTTCTTTACATGTATTTGATAAATGGGCCATTGACTTTATAGGTCCAATACAACCACCAAGTAAGAAGACAGGCACACGGTACATCATTACTGCAATTGAGTATTTAACCGGATGGGCAGAAGCACAACCAGTGAAAGATTGTACAACTTACACTGCTATGAAGTTTTTATTTGAATATGTCTTAATGCGCTTTGGATGCCCTAAGACATTGATGAGTGATAGGGGTACACATTTCTTTAATGAAACAATCAGTGCGATGCTTGAAGAATTCCAGGTGTATTATCAAAAGAGCACGCCCTCTCACCCATAGGCGAATGGAATGGTGGAAGCTTTTAACAAAATTTTGGATAATGAATTGGTGAAGGTTCGCAATGCACAGAGGAATGACTGGGCTATGCATGTCCCAATTGTTCTATGGGAATATAGGATGACCTGCAACAATTTGATAGGCCAAACACCATTGAGTTTGGTCTATGGAATTGAACTAGTAATGCATATGGAGTATATCGTGCCAATTTTATGTATTGTAGCTTTGAAAGAGATGGCGGATCGCGAGACCTTGGAGGAGTGGCTCACGCAGATCATAGAGTTAGACGAAGACCACTTTCTTGCAGGATTTCCCCAGCAAGTGCAAAAGGAACACGACAAAGCATGGCACGATAGGCATATTAAGTTGTGCACTTTTAAGAGAGATGATTTAGTGCTGCTTTATGACAGTAAGTTCACCAGATTTCTAGGGAAATTTCAAACGCACTGGTTAGGGCCATATGTTTTTAAGGAGATCAAATATGTTGGCGTAGTTCAGCTCGCGAAGCTAAATGGGGAACCATTCCCTGGCAAACTGAATGGAAGTAGGTTGATGTTGTACATAGGGCACCCTGCCCCTGCGCAATGACTACATGGTAGCATGACAATCTTAGCAATCCAGACGACTGCAAGGGATTGTGGGACTATAAACTATGCTGCCCGACAAGATGAGCAATGTAGTAGGGAGGCTGCGTGACGGATGATAGGAGTGTGACAGGTGAAGCTACGCTGGATGAGTTGCGCCATGGAGGATGGTGCCATGTAGATGGGTCCAAAAGTAGCCATTGAAGCTACTATTCATGATTTGATGGTTAAAATTTCATTAAGAGGAGTGGGTAGGTGCCATTTATGGTGAAAATATTTGAAGATCTACTGCCAAAGATGCATTTATGATCAGAAATTGGAGGGAACCGTCAGATTTGAATCAAACCCTTCTATAAATTGAGCATATTGGTTTGTTAAAGAACACTTTGCATTCTAAAAATTATGTTTGAGCCCTCTTTTTGTTGTTGTATGAATCATGAGGTGTGGGAAGAACTCATGTCATGACCTCCGTTCGCAAATTTGTCTCTAGAAGCCCGTGAACTATTCTTAGAACGAATAACTACCACAATTCTCGTAGAAGCTGTAAGTTTTGAAGCTGCTGTATCTGACCCGACGACCCTTGAGATATCAAGTATGGAAGGTATTCTCACTATTCAGATGGTGTTGAGGTTTCCTAGGACAAAGAAATCGGTTGCCAAGGAGAAGCAGAAGAAACCTATGCCAATGAGACAATCGCCGAGGAAGAATTCTGAGGTTCGGTAGAAGGAAAACAAGGGTAAAAGCCAGAGAAAGTTGTGGACTTGGAGGAAGAGGAATTCTAAGGAGTGGAGGAATTGGATGTTGAGGAGGTTGAGACTATCACAAGGCTCCTGGAGTATATCCATCTGTGGAAAGGGAAGAACAAAGTTATGAAAGACCCTGATTCCTAGAATTTTACATTCTCGACACCCCTGTTACCAGAATAGATGGAGTTTGAAGGAGCAACCTGAGAATGAATTCTATTGTTGAATATGGAGCATTGGGATCTCACATACCTCGAGAGATTCCCTCATTTGTCCACTAGCAAATATATGAAAAAGATCTACTATGAAGAGACCAGGGTTACGTGGTTGGAACCCATGAAATCAATGAGAGCTATTCAATAGGCTGGGTTGCTGCACATGCTATGTGTGTTGCATTTTCACAGATCAATAATCAGCACAGTGTGTGTGCACCAGCTCCTCACACTAGTGCATGATGGGTGTCGATGGCTTGGTGAGCCCATCCCAATCACAAATATGCTAATTCAACAAATAACGAAGCTACCCTACAAGGGAGCGGACCCTGACAAGGATTTTGGAGGGAAAGGTGGAGAAAAGGAGTTAGCAGACAAAATGAAGTTAGAATTTGGTCTCATAAAGAAGTCGCGCTGATACTCTATCCTTGCTATTCAGGACCAAGCAGTGCAGTTCACTGCCCAAATACTTGCAGGTAAAATCATGAGGAAATGTTGCGCGGACAAGGTTGCGGCGCCTGTAGTCTCATTGGTTTCCCAGTGCACGAAAGGATTACAATACAGCTGGGCGAAGTATTTGTGCAAGGAGTTCCTCAAAAACTATCATGAACCCCAGGCGGATAGTAAGCCCTTCCATTATGCATGGGTTCTACTGTCAAAAGTCTTAATAGCATGGAAGTTGCCAAATGATAGCCAGTTTCCTCCACAGGTGGAAGACCTACTGGAGGCAGCGAAGTTCACTTCGCTGTGGGTGAAAAACGATCCGGAGAAGATCAAAGAAAAAAAAAAAATTTGGATATTGATGGAGATGGATCTTAGGGCAGTCATTAGTCAGCAGCCACGGTTGTCCCTGACATTGTACGAGCAACTCAAGGCCTTCACGGAGTTTAAGGCCGATTTCCAGAATGTATCAATTAGGACATGGAAGGACCCTAAGATTACATGGCACAAGCTACCATACTTAGTGTCAATGATGGATGTACAGGTGATCATGGGGATTTGGCCAACAGAGTGGCATGAATCCACTCACCTTGGTGTAGGTACCAGTAAGGGTGAAGAGAGCTTTGCTACACAGTCGACCGCTGTGTAGAAGTGTAAATAAGCAGCACAGAAGGTAGTGCACGCTCTGGCTGAGCAAAAGAAGAAAGAAGTTGCTGAAAAGGTAGTTGCGAAAAAAAGAATGCGCTACAAAGGAGCATGTTGAGAAAGAGCGCGTTGGAAAAGAGAATGCTGAGAAAGAACACTCATATACATAAGAAGTCGAAGAATTGGCTTTGTAGCATACAGATGAGCAGGAAATCTCAAGATAGAATTTCAAATACTTAACTCACAGTCATTTAAAGAGCCTTCGTTCCACTTTGCTATAGCTGATATTTCTGTTGATCGCAAAATTAGTCACAAAATTTGCCAATGTCCGATCAATCCAGTAATCCACAGCCCGTGTGATATATCTTTCTAATGCCTCCAGACGTCACACCAATTCAGGGGTCCACACTATAGGACCGTCAAGCCTCCACGTCCCTTGACTATCGGCCAACTTAGACAACCACCTGTGTAGTTCCTCAGGGAAGAAGCAGAAGAATGCATCAGTCTCATTTGTGTACAAAAATATTTGAAACCATTGTTCCTTTGATAATTTAGGGCTCGTATTCTCTTGAGTTGCGAACGCGTGCACGTTTCGATCAATCCACTTGTCAATCTATTTCTTTGTAGGGAACCATTTATCACACATATCTTAGATAGATCCCAGTCCCAACAATGAAACCATTTGTTGGCTTAACGGGGCCTCACCCAAGTTGAAAGTTGTTCACGCCAACCAACAAAACCCTAACTTCTGGCCCATTCAGCAATAACCTACATAACGTAGGCTGCAGTCTCACCCAAAGTAGTATTGGGGGATGCTAGATCCAGGTTTCCGCATCCAAAGAGAGTGTGATAAGTGGTCTTAATCCTGTGTCGCTCATATCTGCCTTGGCGCAGATCGGTATCCTTCTTTGACCCTCCACTGTACCTCTAAGGAAATGGCTTCTAGACCTTCACAAAGGTTTGTGGTTGGAATTTAGGGACCTAAAAGAAGTTGTTTATCCACTTTCATTCATTAATTAATAACCCTAGATATTCCTTCGCACAAATCTCTCCAATTCATCAGAAATCATAACATAATTAACCCTTAACTTTGCGGAAACAGATAATTACTTAAGTCATGCATAAATATGATAGATTCAGTAGATTTGGGCAGCAGTTATACATTATTCCACAGAAAAAATATCATTGAGCGATAGAACATAACATGGAAAGAATTAAGAACAATACTCAAAGGCAATCCGTTTCTCCAAAATCAATCTTTATTATGTTTCAACATTCAGTTTACAAACTTCTCCACCTTGCGTACTCAGCTACAAGGATCTAAACACTTAGTTGCAGACTTACCAAGGTCTCCTACGCACTCAACTATAGGAGCCTTCCCCTTTCACCATTGGGATAGGGTCCATAGGGTCAGTTTTGGGGTTAGTTTAAGAAATTTTTGTAAGAGTTTTGTAAAGAATGTAAAGTCTCTGCGAAATGTGGATGTGAAGTGCACAACTAGATAGGAGTCAAAGGGGCTTTATCCCCTTATTTGATTAAGTAATAGGTTAGTTTCGAGACTCACCCATAGGCCACAAGCCATGGTATTGAAAGAAATAATGCTATATATAGTTGAGTCATAGCGAACCTAAGAAGTAGTAGAGAAGTAACTAAGTCAAGTTAGAGATTGTTTTGGGGAATTGCTAAGGAAGGAAGGCTCTTCTTCTTGTACTTTGGTGAAAGGGGAAGGGTCCTATAGTTGAGTGCATTGGAGGCCTTGTTAATTCTGCAGCTGAGTGCGCAGACCCCTGCAGCTGAGTGCGCAGGGTGGAGAATTCTGTAAACTGAATGCTAAAACTTAATAAAGATTGAATTTGGAGAAACACCTTGCCTTTGAGTGTTATTATTAATTCTGTCCATGTTATGTTCTGTCACTCAATGATATGCTTTCTATGGAATAATCTATAACGACTACGCGAATCTACTAAATCTATCATATTTATGCTTAACTTAAGTAATTATATATTTCCACAAGGTTAAGAGTTAATTCTGTTATGATTTCTGATGAATCAGATAGATATGTGCAAAGGTAGATTTAGGGTTATTAATTAATGCATGAAAGTGGATAAACAACTTCTTTTAGGTCCCTAAAGTTTGATCGTAGACCTTTGCGAAGGTATAGAACCCATTACCTTAGAGATATAGTGGAAGGTCATAGAAGGATACCAATCTACATGAAGGCAGATCTGAGAAACACAATCTTAAGACCACTTATCACACTATCTCTGGATGAAGAAACCTGGTTCTAGCATCCCCAAATACTGCATCGGGTGAGATTGCACCCTGTGCTATGCAAGTTGTTGCAAAAAGGGCCAAGAGTTAGGGTTTTTTTGGTTGGCGTGAAGAACTTTGAACCTGGGTCAGGCCCCCTTACACCAACAACATAACAACCGAAGAAGCCCTATTGACTAGGGAAGGGCTCTGCAAAACTGAATGGATCATCTGAAGGAGATGTGCATGCTATGAACACTGTGACTGGTAGGGACCAAACCCATCGAATTTGTGGAACTGCATCTAAGGCTATAGCATAATATGAAGGCATCCAGGGATGTGGTGGGCTACCTGAAGGGCCACCCCCTCATGAAGTCTAAAACATCTCACACACACCCAGGAATCACTGGTACAATCTGCTACATCACTAGACCATCAAGTGTATGAATCATGAACATGAAACAACCAAGTCAATGGGAAATGATGAATCCCTCTGCTCAATCTGAGGCACCAACAAGAATGGAAGCTAGAACAAAGATACACCACTATCTAGGCCGTTCTTCTGGAATAAATGCGCTGATGTCAACAGAATAGGGTCCGTGATAAGTGTGGTAATGAGGATCCTCAACTAAGGCATGAGGGAAATTAGTAATGTGACTGATGGTCTGACACCAGGGACAATGGAGAAAATGGGATTGAGGGACAAAGAGATGACTTCCCTTATCAGAACATAAAGTGCATGGTTGACCTCGCAGCGACTAACTTGACTCCAAAGGGGATGGTGGAGAGTATGATTGAAGGCCAAAATGGGCAACACGAGATGAATGATATGCAAAGATGATTGGAATACTTGAACATGATATAATGGGATGTGAAACAAAATCCATGGATGTAAAGGTGACTCACCACAGATGCTCTGAACAAGGGTGACTCGATGACGTTGCCACATAGAATAGACCCGATGGGGACCATGAAATTATGAGTAAATGATGGTTACTCATGATGAAAATTGACAGGTGAGACAAAAAGCTCTAAGGGAAGGTGTTCCCAAAAGGACAAGCATTGCATATGAAGAAATTCGGTTTTGAGAGGCGACGAAGTGACCCTTCTTGAAAAAATGGCTTCCTAGTGAAGTGTCAATTCATCAACTGAAATGATGCAACCTACATAAATGCATGATAGAAATAAATACATGAAAATCAATGGGAGATTCTATGGGTAAAATTTCTTAAGGGAGAATGCATTATGAGGATTAGGAAGGTGTTGGCCTTCGAAATCCTCCAGGAGATATGCCCCCTTGCCTAAGTCCATACGAATGATGTTAGGTCCTAGCCATAATGACTTGAAATTCCCATGTCCCAGGGTATCATGGGTGTTAGGCCCCTATACTACTAGTGTAACCCCCTATTGTTGTTAGTATAACCCACTTATTATATTGATGTACCCATGTAGTGCCCATATTGTTACTATTGTGCCACATAGAAGCCCACTATTGTTATTGTTGTGTCCTTACATTATTATTGTTATGTCGGCCCTGATTATGTTATAACCCCTTAGACTCCTATATATAGAAAGGAGGTCTTTTCATTTGTAACATCCAAGAATTGTTCATTTATGTAATGTAAAGGAGGTTGCCCCCTCGAAGAGGCTGAATTCTAAGGCGTTGATCTATCTTTTCTATCTTTTCTTGAGCTGGTTTCACAACAATGGGCCTGGTCATACACCAGAACAAGATCACCTTCGTGGAAGGCACGAGGGTTGACTTTTCAGTCATACTGAGCTTTGGTGTGCATTTTTGCCACTTCAATGGTTTGCAAAGCAAAATGACAGTCTTCAGAGGTGCATTCAAGCATGAAAAGTCTTTGTTATAATGGTTGGGTGTCAGGGAGAAGTTCGAAAGCTATGTGAAGGGAATGGATCTCACACTCGATTGGAAAGACTTCCTGCTCACCAAAGACAAGGTGGAAAGGAGTAAACCTAGTGGCGGTTTTGACAGAAGTTTTATAGGCCCACAAAGCTGGGAAGAGAATAAGGTGCCAGTTGTTCTTGTGCTTATTCACTATCCACTGAAGCATCATTTTAAGAATCTTTTTGACTACTTCAACCTGTCGATTACCTTGGGGGTAATAAGATGATGAATATTGGTATTGGAAGCCCATGAGTGAGGATAACTCACAACATACCTCATCTTCAAAAGGTCAGCCATGGTCAGAGACCAATTGTTTCGGAACCCTGAATTGAGCGATAACATGGTTAAAAAAGAAAAGGGTGATGGTAGGCGAAGTGTTATTGAACGTTGGCATGGCCTCAACCCATTTGGTAAAATAGTCGACTGCCATAAGAATATACTTATGATATTAACAGATGGTGTTCGACACTCCATAAATTCAATGGCCGATTTATAGAAAGGACCAACAATGATAACAGGATGGAGGGGAGCTAGTGGGGCTCTTAACTTTGGGGAAACTTTTGGGCAATTGGGGTAGTGTTTGACTACCCCAATGAAATCACTCAAGAGAGAAGGCCAAAAGTAACCAACGTGCATGAAATTTTGGGTAGTGGCCATACCATAGAGGTGACCACCACAAGCGCCATTGTGACAAGTGTTTAGCACTTGCTCATCCTCAATATGGGTGAGACAACATTGAAGGATAGAATCCACACCGTGACAATAAAAGTCATCACCGATGCGAAGGTAGTGAGGGTCCTGGTATCAAATTCGTTGTCGATCATCATGAGTAAGATGGGGGGTGAAGTTTTGGGTTTGGAAATATGTGAGAATATCTTTGTACTAAGGTGTTTTACTTTGAGATAACCTAAGGTCAATTAGTTATGCCAAAGAATCTATAATGTTTTGTTGTTTTGAGTGATTGGATGACCATTGAACTATTCAAAAATAGGTGCTTTAAACTTAGATAGATTTTTGATAAAATGAAAGGTTGTTCTTTAACTGCACATGGTTAGTTTGATTTTAATGTGATGGATAAGTAGATTATGGATATGTATAATTGTTTTGATATTCAAACTAAATATTTAACCATTTACAAGAAGAAATTAAGAAAACAGTGCTTTCTTAATTAATAAAATATAATCAAACTATTACAAATATTTAGTGTAATTTATGTTCAAAGAGGAATTTACAATAACAAATAGTTCTGTAAATTAATATCTTATTTAAATTACAACTTCACAGAGGATTCAAAATGAAACTGATATTCAATTAAATTTTAAATTGGATGACTGCAAAATAATTAATCTATATGAAGAAAACATAATGAATATTCAAGAAGAAATACAACTCACTGAGATACTGACCATATGAGGCAAATCCAGAATCTTTCATTATCTAAAAAATGCTCCAACTTATTACAAATCTGCTTGATAACTTGTTCAAGGGTTCAACCCTTAATAACTCAAAGGAGGAGTTATTTATACAAAAAAAATTAAAATATCTACAATCTGTTTGGAATAGAATACCAAAATAGTACAAAATTACAAAAATAGAACAATATAATAGGAACCAAAAAAATGTTGGAGAGGTGGCTCTATCCTTTTAGAATTTGTTGATGATCTAGCCTGAAAACACCAATGAGTTATCCTGTTGTCACAACGAGGAATTACTAATTTTTTTCACACAAATAATCCCATATTTGTTCAATTGAGATTTCTACATTTACCATTTTCCTAAATGTTTCATCCACCTCTGTATATCTTTCGAAATTAGGGTTGGTGAAAAAAGTGCTTGATTTCATGTAAGATGGTTGAATTGTGTTCCAAGGCTTCTAGAAAATTCCTCCCTGTTATCCATCCTTTCACTCCTGCAAATTTGGCTATGTCTACTGCAATAGCGTACAATGTCTTGCAATAATCATCTAATATAATCAACTTATCATTCAAACCTACTAATCCAGGCAATCCTTTCTCATTTAAAACATTAAATTTGGAATGAAATCTCTTGACAGAAATCTCCAAGGTTTGACACTTAGTTTCCAATTGATTGATCAAATTCCTTTTCTATAATAGCTTTTTTATCTCTAAAATGGTGGTTGTTCTGTCAGAGATGTTTATTTCTTCTAATTCCTCTTTTCTCTTTGAATTCATAACCTTGATCATATCTGTGGCTTCTGCTGGCTTGGTCTTCAAGGATACTTTTTTCTCTTCAATCACTATTCTGCACCTAGTGATGAGTTCTTGTTGCTAAAAAATAATATGTATGGATGGCCATACATATGTCATAGATTGACTTATCTTTGTCTAGATAATCTCCTTGGCATGGGCTAAAGTGTCTGCCATTAGTGACTCACTCTCCAACTTCTGGATTTTAAGCTCTAATTTGTGAGTCTTCTGCATTTCTTCTGGAAACTTAGTATCATTTTGCACTTTCCACAATTCCAGATATTGAAATTTCTGTAGTAGCTTTTGGTTTTCCTGCTTCTAGATTGACACTTCCTGTGCTAATCTGGCTGGGTCAACTGTTGTTTATGTAGACTCAATGGTTGTGGATGAGGAACTAGCATATATACCCGCAACTCTTATTGGGACAGCTATAATGGGCACCATGGAAAATTGTGTTGTTTCCTTCTCCTTAAATAGATCTTCAATCTGTTCTTCCATATTCTTTAACTGTATATTATACTCAATGATCAGCTTGAGCATATCCTCCTTTTGTTGTTCACTTTCTGCCATATCCTTGGTTAGGGGATCCTCTGTTAAAGGAAACTTCAATTGTTTCTTCAATGCAACAATGTCTGCATCTTTCTTCTTAAGAAGTAGTTCTGCAGCTTTTACATCCTTGGGATCATATCCCACTCTAATCAAAAAATCCTCTACTAATTTTATCCTATTGCCTTTAGCTAGAGAGGAAATGTTTTCTAACTTTAGTTGGGACTGAAAATTTGATAGAGCTATCCTAAGTTCAGAAAGACACATGGTTGTAGTTGTCATAGTGGAAAATAACATCTCACTAGCTTGTTTGTGCATGTCCATCTGGTCAACTGGATGGATTTGACTAGTTTCAAATGAAAACACAGTCTTCTTGTAATCAGATGGTGATTTAGGAAAACAAATCTGGGCTTGTAAGAAAACCATTTGCATTCTTCTCTTCTCAATTTCAAAAGCAGAAATGAGCCTATGTTGAGAGGTTGAAGTTTACTTCCAAAACTGACTGTATACATTGGAATTCAAAGTCTCATTTTTTTTGCTTACTTTCTAGGAACCTTGAAAATATATTTAAATCATCCAAACTATTGGTTCATGTTGATTGAATAATTTTTGAAGGTTCTCTCATAGTTGAAGGTTTAGGAGGATTAGTTGAAGCACTAATTGTGGGAGTAATGGTTTAAGTACTAACTCCTGTTGATGTAGACACTTTTGGATCTCCAAGATCAATGATCATTAGTGGAGTCTCTTCTGCTGATGTGATCAAGCTGACTTTAGGTTTCTTTAGCTGAAAAATGAATCCTTTTAGAACATCTTTAGTGGATGAAGTTTCTTCTCTCAGACTTTTCTGTTGCTTACTCTGAGCAGCTGGAGTTTGGTCAGTGGGAGTAGATGTTGGGAATAATACTGGGAGGTGGGGTGAATCAGTATTTACAAATCAATAACTTTTTCATTTCCATAGTCAGATTTATATACGCTACTTCATTGAAGGGAACTCGCATGTGCACACAACTATGCTTAAGGAAACCAACGTATATCTAGTGAACTTATGATTCAGTTAATTCATCATATGTTGATCTTTAATTAGTGCATTAGTACTTTATTAAACATTAAACAGTAACCATGTGTAGTGATAACAGAATAACCATCACAAATAAGCAACACACATGAACACCAAGATTTAAAGTGGAAACCCAATGCAGGAGAAAAACCACCTACTGTTGTTATCTCTGTATTCTTTTAATATAAAGAATAATCTATTTACAATCTTTTACTAGTGCAGACTCATACCAATACACAGGCACCTACCTACAGAAGGCTACAACCTTCTCTCTCTCTCCAGCTTCTACTGGAAGGGAGCTACAACCCCCTAGCTCTTGTACTAACCAATATGTTTACTAGTACGTAGGCACAGGCCTACTAAAGGCTCCAACCTTCACTCGTTCTCTAGTTGTTACTGGAAGGGACATCCAACCCCCTGATCAAATCACTGGCCACTACTTGCAGGAAGCTTCGAGTTCCTCACTGAAGTCTCCAATCGTCAGTATCCTCCAGGGACCATGTTTCATAAATTTTCATGTTGGATACTCCTGGTACACAACAACACAATATGTAGGCCACATTTCAACAAATTTTCACACGGGACCCATAAGAAACTTTGAAGCTCAAAATCAATCACCACTATTATACATCCAGCAAATACATCTGCATCAACCAATCAATGAAACCCAATCATCAATCTCTGAATCAACCATAACTAAATCAATCAATCACTAATACCTATGACATACTGAATCAATCAATCACTGAGACCTCTGACATACTGAATCAAACAATCACTGAACCTCTGACACAACTAAATCAACCATTCATTCAAACTTAATCAAATTCAACCAAACAACTGGAATAAACATATCATTATAACCAGTACACAGATCCGAACCTAGAACACTGCATCAACAACCAGAACTAACTGCGACCTCAAAAGTCATGTGTCAGAATGTATATGCTTGTTCAATGAAGCCAACTTGCATGTATACGCTATTTCATTTAGCCCAACCTGCGTATACCTCTAAAGATACTGAATCATAAAACTTCTAAACCACAAACTATACCAATCAGTGACGTTTTGAAGACCTACTATCATATTATAGAGTTTTAAATAGATAGCAACAAGGATCGCCCTTCTTTCTCAATCAATCAATCAATCAGACTCAATTTCCTTATACATTCAGTTCTACTTTTAGATCTACGAAGAAATCATTGACAAACAACAGTAAAACAACAATAGTGATTTGATAGATTAGTCATTCCTAAACATCAAGATTTTCTTTTGCATACGCTACTTGGAAGAGCCAAGCCCGCGTGTCTACACACCTTCACCAAAGCAAACCAGCGTATAGATCTGCAAATACTTACTTATAACTTCGCTGCAATTCCCTACTTCAGACATACCCAGATCATTACATATAAAGGATAAAACATGTGTTAGCAATCAAATCTAGCCTATCCATTATCAAATCACATAATGATAAGTCATTATGATCCCGATCCATCATTAGATCTCACCCATCATCAATCATTCAGGTGCATACTTAGTCTAGATCAAGCAAAGTATCAGAAACCCATAACATGCATATTTTCCTTTGATCAATTCATAAGATATTAATTGCTTATGCACTTAGCCCTTTTATTTCTCCTCCTTATATACTTAGATCCTTTGACAATACCTCAGACCAAAACCTTGAACCAATACCTCAAACCAAAAACCTTGGACCAAAACCTCAAACCAATACCTTTGACCAAAACCTCGGACCAATACCTCAGACCAAAAATGTCAAAACAAAACCTTGGACCAATACCTCGGACCAAAAGCTTCGACCAATACCTTGGACCAAAATCTTGGACCAAAACCTCAGACAAAAACCTCAATTTTCCATCCCATGCGCACTTTTCCTTCTGTGAAAGTGTGTGTATACATATACACTCTTTTTGTTATGTGAACCAACATGTATACGTTGTTTTGACTGAGTGGACCTCCATATACATCTTAAATTGCTTTACGCCATCATTTTCCTTCAACTTCTTTATTCTGATCAGTAGACCTTAGTTCCATCTTCATGTTCTTCTATGCCAATGCCATGTTACCTCTAAATAGACCTATTACACTGAGATTTGCCATATAACGTCTGAAATGAGTCCTTCGAATTTCCCTGCATTTTGTCACTTATGTAAACACAACTTCCATGCATTATATCACACCTGATATCTCTCTTGTAGATTCATCTAGTTACCATATACAAGTGAGTTGTTTTGCTACAAGTGGGTTGCCATCAAGTACAACACATGCATCATAATGCCAACAATCTCCCCCTTTGGACTTCATGGCAACCATGTTGGTATGGATTATTGTAAGCTATTGAACCTATTAGAGGTATCAAGCAACACCGAAATACTCTCCCCCTTTAACATCAAGGGAAAAGGGAGGACCAAGATATTCTCCCTTTTTTAGATCAAGGGAAAAGGGCTGACAAAAATGAAGACTTCCATATCCTGAATAGGTGAATATGAACATTGACCATTCTCCCCCTAGGCACATGTTGAATTCTCTAATTAAACTCCCCCTTTGTACATGCTGAGATGGACTAAACTGTCCATGCGCCCCCTGAGCACGTGTAGAGTTTGCAAAAATATTTTCCAAAAGAATAACATGACTATAACTCAACTATGTGAGTATGATCTTCCTATCACTAATGACTCATACATACATCAATCTCCAAACTAAGTGGGGATATACCAAATTTGACTAATCTACCCAACCAAGTGGAGATATACCAAATTTGACTCATCTACCCAACCAAGTGGGGATATACCAAATTTGACTCATCTACCCAACCAAGTGGGGATACACCAAATTTGACTCATCTACCCAACCAAGTGGGAATATACCAATTGTTTATACATGACTGAGATATAGCAATTACTACATCATCCTTCCCATGCATAGTGGGGGTACAAATTACATCATATGACCAAAAAGGACTCATTAAAATACTATGACAAACAAAGACATATTATGGGCCTTTATATGACCTTTACATTGAATTATATACATGACATTTATAACAAATACCAAGGATATAAACAAGACCATGATAGTCATGATCAACTCTCATACACCATATATGAAACGTACCATAACCATCTGTCAACAACATCCAGACCAGCAACTTGTATATGTCCATCATCAGTTCCCAAGATATGACAAGGTAAATATCATCAACCTGTGACAAAGTATTCCTCATATAGATATCAGCTCATCCTCTTGATCTCATCAAGATCAACCTGCTCCGTTTCCTTAGTAGAAAGAGACTTATGATAACATTCCATGAATCAATTAAGCATATGTCATATCTCCAAGTAGTAAAACATAATCATTCATATCATATCATATGTATGTGAAAAAACTATCTTCATCATCTCCGATCATAACATCATCATCAAGAACTACAAGACCTTTCCACAAGAACCCTCAATATATCAACAATGTATCATCATTAGGGAACATCCCACATCTGATAATCATCAACCATGATAATCAATATATGTGAGTATCAAACCTATCATCATAAAGTAAGAAGTCGTCATCATTATGTGACTAAGTAAGCCATGTCTCCAAATATCCATGTCTTCAAATAGCTATGTCTTCATGAGACCTGCAACAACACCACTCTCTTGGCCAACCAACAACATTTATCAATATTAAACTTAAGTAATCATCCATGTATCTAGCATAATGTGTATCCATCAAAGAGATAGCAATATATATCTAGCAAACCATGAGCTCATATTAATTTTTCAATATTTCTTGATACCATCAATAACAACAATCCTCAACCACGTGAGAGCCAAGAACTATAGGAATCCTACATCATTACTACACCATATGAACTTTATGCATATTTGAAGGCATGATGACAGTAGCATAAAAGAAATGAGTGGCTCATCATTAAATAATGAAGTTTTGTACTCAAGTTTTGTACTTCTCCTTGTCCTTATGAAAATCACCATGTAAGAAACATATATGTACTATATGCATCATCAAAAAGTCATCCACAATCATCCATAAATCTGATCTGAATAACAACTATGTAACCCCAAGAAATACAAGTATCATTTGAGACTTCATCATAGGAAACTCATAATTGCAACATAACATGATGTATCATTTAAATATTTTAGACACATAAGCATCATTACCATTGATAAGAATCATTAGGTACCAAATACTTATAAACATAATGCCAACAATGCATTATTATAAGCACATCATATTCTCCCCCTGAACCTGTGCTACCTGTTAACTGTTAGCTCTGATCATTGCATATATCAATAAGGATCATCAAGGCATCATCATCAACTAGTTATACATCAAGTCATCAACAACTTATGAGGGTCAAAATCACTTTTACATATCATCAACTAACTGTAATCATCATCAATAAAAATAGAAAATATAATTGATAATTGACTAAACTATATCAGACCCCTTTTCCTGAGTGTGTCCCACTGCTTCTTCATGAAACCAACATATACATGACTCTGCAGATTCTAACTCACGTATATACAAGACTTGTCTTCATGATAACTGCATATAAGAATTAGGACACTGAAATTTCATACTTTTAGTTCCTTCTAAGTCTGTTCTGTATGTATACTGAGCTATGCCACATCTTTCTAACTGTAATTCCTTCTTCTTCCATACCTTGGAGTGTGATGATGTTTGTGCCTTTTGGTATGTTGGCCGAAATTTCCTCCTCCATTCTTTTGTTATATGCCCAAACTTGTTATAAGCATAACACCTTATATGTTTCATATTCCTTTTATAGCCATCAATGGCTTTGTGACCAAACATATTTCAAGAAAAAAAATATCCCTTGAAGTACCTGGAAGCTGATGATCTTTCTATGTGACAGTTATTGGCTTGAACCATTCTACTTTTGCATCTTGCTGCAACATGTCCAAAGTTATGACATATAAACCATTCAAAATTATTCATTAGAGGAAATAATCGATTAGAAATTCCATGGTTAGGAGTAAATGATTTTCTTTGAAGAATTTCTTTCCTTGGTTGTTGATGGGGTTGACCTCTTATATTATTGTTGAGAATTTCTGATTTTGCACTAGAGTTCCTTGCTTCAGTTTGTGAGCTAGATTCACCTCTAATAGTTTCATGAAAACTAAGACCAAATTTTGATGGAAAGTGACCTTTGACTACTAAGAATATCATCCAAAATCTTAGTACTATCTTGAAATTGTAAAATTTTATCTGTTTCTTCTAATTTACCTTTTAGGATATTTACCTCAACCTGGTATTTCTTTTCCTTTTGAAGATACTTCTTCATGATTTATTCATATTTTCTTCCTTCTTCCACTTTTTTCCTTAATTCAAGAACTTCATTCTCTTGTTCTTCAAATAATTGGAGTAGTTCTTCATTTTGCTTATTTGAATTTTTGAGATCTTCTTTGAGAGAAACGATCACACCTTCAAGACCTTCACAGTAGCTGGTTCTTTCTAAAAGTTCCTTGGTTGTTGTTCCCTTTTCATTCACTTCAATTCTAAATGATGTCACTTCATCCTGCAGCCTTTGACATTGGTCTTCCTTTTCCTTGTACTTCTTCCTTACTTTGTTTCCTTCCTCCAACCGAGCTTTTAATCTGGTAACTTCTTCTTTGTAGGCACATTCCCTTTTATCAATTAGTTCCTTTTGATATTTAATTGTGTCTGTGAGATTTTTAAATTCTTCCTCTATTTTATTTCTTTCTCTTTCACCCATAAGAGAAAATTAAGTTGTTTCACTGTCACATTCATTATCTTCAAATGAACAAAGAAATGTATCACCAGAGGACAACAAATTCATACCTGATAATTACTTTTCTTGTGCATATTCATTATGAGGTGATTCTAAGTCTGAGGAGTTTCCTCCACATAATTTCCAATCATATCTTCCACTCTCATAGTTTCCTTAAGATGTCTTCTTCTTTTGAGGTGATTTCTTCTTTAGCTTCTTTCCCATTGTTTCTACGGATCTCCCTCAAGCGATCAAGCTTCTGCCAAAGGACATGCTCTCATACCAATTGTTGGGAATAATACTGAGAGGGGGGGTGAATTAGTATTTACAATACAATAACTTTTTCATTTCGATAATCAGATTTACATATGATACTTCATTGAAGGGAACTCGCATGTGCATGCAACTGTTCTTAAGGAAACCAATGTATATCTAGTGAACTTATGACCCAGTTAACTCATCATATGTTGATCTTTTTTATCAGTGCATCAGTACTTTATTAAACATTAAACAATAACCATGTGCAGTAATAACAAAATAACCATCACACATAAGCAACACACATGAACACCAAGATTTAAGGTGGAAACCCAATGCGGGAGAAAAACCACCTACTGTTGTTGTCTCTGTCTTCTTTTAATATAAAGAATAATCTTTTTACAATCTTGTACTAGTGCAGACTCATACCAGTATGCAAGCACCCACCTTCAAAAGGCTACAACCTTCTCTCTCTCTCCAGCTTCTACTGGAAGGGAGCTGTAACCCCATAGCTCTTGTACTAGTTGATATGTTTACTAGTACGTAGGCGCTGACCTACTAAAGGCTCCAACCTTCACTCGTTCTCCAACTACTACTGGAAGGGAGCTCTAACCCCTGATCAAATCACCATCCACTACTGGCAGGAAGCTTCAACTTCCTCACTGAAGGCTCCAACCTTCAGTATCATCCAGGGACCACATTTCATAAATTTTCATGCTGGATACTCCTGGTACACAAAAACACAATATGTAGGCCACATTTCATCAAATTTTCACACTGGACCCATCAGAAACTTTGAAGCTCAAAATCAATCACTACTGCTATACATCCAGCAAATACATCTGCATCAACCAATCACTGAAACCCAATCATCAATCTTTCATATAACTGAAACCCAATCATCAATCTTTGAATCAACCATAACTGAATCAATCAATCACTGAAACCTCTAACATACTGAATCAAAAAATCACTGAAACCTCTAACATACTAAATCATACAATCACTGAAACCTCTGACATACTGAATCAAACAATCACTAAACCTCTGACATAACTAAATCAACCATTCATTCAAACTTAATCAAATTCAACCAAACAACTGGAACAGACAGATCGTTGTAATCAATACACATATCTAAACCCATAACACTACATCAACAACCAAACCAATTTTAACCTCAAAATTCACGTGTCAGAATGTATACAGTCCTTCAATAAAGCCAACCTGCATGTATACGCTACTTCCTTTAGCCCAACCTGCGTATACCTCTAAATATACTGAATCATAAAACTTCTGAACCACAAGCTATACCAATCAATGACATTCTAGATATCTACTGTCATATTATAGAGTTCTTAACAGATAGAAACAAGGATCACCCTTCTTTCTCAATCAATCAATCAATCAGACTCGATTTACTTATACATTCATTTCTACTTTGATATCTAAGATGACATCATTGACAAATAGTACTAAAACAACAACAATCATCTGATAGATCAGTCATCCCTAAACATCAAGATTTTCTTTTGCATACTCTACTTGGAAGATCCAAACTAGCGTGTATACACACCTTCACCAAAGCGAACTAGCGTATAGATCTACAAATACTTACTTATAACTTCGTTGCAATTCCCGACTTCAGACATACCTAGATCATTACATATAAAGGATAGAATGTGTGTTAGCAATCGAATCTAACCTATCCATTATCAGATCACATAATGATAAGTCATTATGATCCTGATCCCTCATTAGATCTCATCCATCATCAAACACTTAGGTTCATATTTAGTCTAGATCAAGCAAAGCATCAGAAACGCATAACATGCATATTTTCCTTTGATATAACACTTCATAATATATTCATTTCTTGTGAACTTAGCCCTTTGATATTCTCCTCCTTATGTACTTAGATCCTTTGACAATACCTCGAACCAAAACCTTGGACCAATACCTCGGACCAAAAACCAAACCAAAACCTCGGACTAATACCTTAGACCAAAAACTCGGATCAATACTTCGGACCAAAACCTCGGACTAATACCTCAGACCAAAACCTTGGACCAAAACCTCAGACCAATACCTCGGACCGAAACCCCGTTCAATACCTCAGACCAAAACCTTGATTTTCCATCCCATACACACTTTTCCTTCTGTGAAAGTGTGTGTTTACGTATACGCTCTTTTTTTTCTGTGAACCAGCGTGTATATGCTGTTTTGACTAAGTGGACGTGTGTATACATCTTAAACTTCTTTACACCATACATTTCCTTCAACTTCTTTATTATGATCAGTAGACCTTAGTTCCATATTCCTGTTCGTTTGTGCCAATGCCATGTTACCTCTGAATAGACCTATTACACTGAGATTTGCCATATAACTTCTAAAATGATTCCTTTGAACTGCCCTGCATTTTGTCATTTCTGTAAGAAAAACTGCGAGCATTGTGTCACATATGATATCTCTCCTGTAGATTCATCTAGTTATGTAGATTCATATACTTACCATATACAAGTGAGTTGTTCTGCTACAATTTGATTTCCATAAACTACAACACATGCATCATAATTCCAATAGTAGACACAACCTTCTCATCTGCTTCTTGAAGGGTCCCATCAACCCATGTTTCTTGATTCATAAATTTCTCAATTTCTGGCCTTGGAGTATGGTTGTACGGAGTCATTTTGAAACTAACCCTTAAGGAAGAAATGATGCCAAAAGGATCATAGGGCCAAGTGAAACTTGGCTGGAAATTCATCTTGTTCAATAATGCATCTACCCTAATACCAGCTGATCTGGTGTTGCAAATAAATGACCCAATTTGTGCTTCGAGCTTGAACTGAGACTTTCTTTTACCTGATACAAAATGTAGTTCATCCATGTGAATCATCTGCCTGATATATTCTAGAGAAAATTTTCTCAAAGGAACATATTTAGGCAGCTGGTATGGTGCAATCTCACAACCTACATATACTCTTATTTCAGTGTAGTTCTGTTATAAATACCAGTCACCAATCTTGGTTTGTTCACTTAGGCGTATGATCCTTTTAACCTCATTCCCAATTATGGGATATTTCTGAATATTAAGGAGTTGTACCACTGGATGTATGAATGCATCCACAAATTCTACAAATGATGAGGTGCTAGAAGCTTCCCTGACCATTTCTGTCCATTGAATCACTGATTGATTCACTGATTTTTCATCTTGTTTGTTGAGTTTAATTGGTAACTGATCTCCTTGTTGAAAAATAAGCATGTGAACAATTACAGATCTCTAATTGAACACTCCCTGCACAGTGAAGTTCATGAATTGATCACGTATATTGTCAGCCAAGAATTGGCTATAATTATACATGAAAGCTGGTTGTTGGTCTTTATTGAAAATGGATAGGAAACCAAGGATTACCTCATCAATAGATTGGTCATCAAGGTATCCTAATAGATAGGAAACAAGGGAAATGCAATGTCTAGAGGCTTCATGAAACATGGCATATGAATAAGGTGGATTTATTTTTGGCAATTTTGCATCCTCAAGAAAAAATATTTCGAATATTTGGGCTCTCTATGGGAAAGTTAACTTATGGTACAGATCCACAACTGTTGCTGGTGAGAATTGAGTCAAGGATTCAATTTGAGGAACTAAGAGCATTTCATTTATAGTTTGAGCAGAGATAGTTGTCTGAATGTCTTCATTATGAGCTATGACTGCCCTTTTCACAAGGTCATACTTGGCTTGACACCAAGTAATAAGCCCAGGGAATTCATGTGTCTTTGGGAAACTATAAAAAGGAAATAGGGAATCCCAAAACCTAATTTGATCTTGCTAGTCCAAATAATTATGCTTAAGCCACAAGTGTAGTTCATGAAAATCAAACTCACACTTGGCTTCTACAACTTTTAACAATGAGTTGACAATTAGGATATGGTCAATGTCAGGCAGGGTCAAGGTAACAGAACTCTCCTTTGTGGTCTACTTCTTAGATTTTTATTTTGGGGCCATGGTATCAGATAGGAAACAAAATGATTATAAATGATAACTAAGAAAAAGGAAAGAAGTTCTGCAACACTAAAAACCTGCAAACAATTTGAGAATAATTAGAAGAAAATGACAAAAGGGGTAGTTTTGTTTTATTTATAAGGTGTGGGAAGGAGTAACGGTTTTATTGATAACCGTAGCAACTTTAAATGCAAGGGATTGGGACTGCAATGGATGGATACAATGGTATGATGAATGGGGGGACAAGAATGTAAAGAGGTAACGGACGAGAGGAATAATCAATGGATAGGTGAGGTGTTAAGCCGATATTAATGGAGGGATAATGACTTTTTAGTGGGGTGAAAGAGCCATTGGTGGAGAAAACCATGAGTGCTTTGTGGTGGGGGGGGGGGGGGGGGGGGTGGGGGGGAGGGTGTAGAGAGATTTGAGGGTGACACGTAAGGTCGGGGAGTCTGCCATGAAACCACTTTGCGGACCCCCCCATTTTGTTAGTGTGAAACAGTCAACAGGGGTGCAAAATCTCTCCCCACCGTTGATCTGGGTGGGGAGTAGGCCATCTGTCAGATCATGTGCATTTGTTAATTGAATGCAACAATACCTTTTTTCTTTTATTCTCGGGTCAAATCAAACTTGCACATTACAATATAATTGAAATGCCACTATTTATAATAAAAAAAGAAAATCCTGATTAAGGAACTAATTATATACTAACATAATTTGACATTTTCTAATGTGGCACATTTGACTAGCAGCCTTTGCATTTATAAAAATATAAAATGAATCATTTCTTTTCTTTTTTCTTCCCTCACATTTTATTTGTATTTTGCCTTCTTTGTTAAGGGAATATAACACCTATCATTTTATTGATATGGATGCCTATAAAACATTAAATTGGCCTAACATTTTAACCTTTCTTTCTTTTGCATCCATATCCTAACCTAAAATTTCAAAATTATTTTTGACTAATATACTAACTTATGAAAACCAAATTATGTTACAACATTGGCTCTAGTTGGGGACTGCTTCCCCCTGTGGGATGAAGAGAACAAGTAGGTCCAAGTGCCTTCTCCTCGGGCTATGGAGTCTTTGTGTAACAGATACTCACTTGCAAATTTTTCAAAAATAAAATGAACTCTCCGGATATTTATAGATGATGAATGAAGGGATGAAAAATTAATATTGAATGTAATGTTTCAAGTATTTCCCATTGTCTGACAATGAGGAATACTCTCCTTCCAAATTTTGTAGGATGAATGTATTATTCACTTTGACTTCTGCAATGTTAAATGGACCAAACCAGAGATTTTCAAATTTTGCATGCTTTTCTTTATCTTCTCTCTTTGTATCCCATCTAAGAACTAAGTCACCTTTCTGCCAAACAATTCTTTCATCTTATTTTGGTATTTCCTTAGTTTGTACTGAATTTCGTCCGTGTCTTCATTCAACTAAATAATTTGATTAATCCTTCTTGAGAAATCATTCTTTTCTTCATAGGATTCCTGAAGGAATCTGATAACATGTAAAGCTAAATGAGTATGAAAAACTACTTCCTTGCCATAAACTAATTGGAAAGGAGACTTGTGTGTTAACCTCTGAGGAGAAACTCTGTTTTCCCAAATTGCATGGATTAGGTGGTTGTCCCAACTCTTTTTATGGTCTTCAAGAGTCTTCTTAATCACCTTAACTAAACTCTCGTTTGAGGACTCTGCTAGCCCATTACCCCGTGGATAGTATGGTGTAGAATGATGTAATAGGATTGAATACCTTTGACAGAACTCAATCATTTTAACACTGTTGAAAGCTGTTGCATTATCTATAACAATCTATTGAGGACATCCAAATATTGATAGGATGCTTTCTTCAAGTAATTTAATCACAACAGTATCAGTTGTATTTTTAACAGGTATGGCTTCTACCCATTTGATAAAATAGTTTGTAGCAGTTAAAATCCATTTGTGTTGATTACTTGATTTTGGATGAATTTCCCCTATAAATTCCAATTTCCATTGTATAAAAGGAGCATGAACCAATACTAGAACGAAAGGAAGTGCTGACAGTTTTTATTTCCCTACAAATAATTGGCATGGTATGCAACCTCTTACTCTTGCTCTAACTTCTTTAAAAAGTGTGGGATAGTAGAAACCTGCTTTTAAATTTTTTTAGGTTGTTGCTCTCTAGGCATAGTGTCCACCACAAAATCTTGCATGGAACTGATCTATATTTCCCTCTATTCCATTTTCAGTTAAACAAAGAAGAAAGATATTAAGAGGGTCTTTCCAGTATATATTAACATTGATAATGCAATATTTTACTTCTTTAAGCTTCATGGCTTTGCACTGCTTCAATTTAAGATTAGTTGGACTTTGAAATTCCCTAAGAAACTGCACAATATCAGAGTACCAATTAGAGAGTAGATATTTCTGATCAATGTGAACAAGAATGGATTGATCTGAAGAAGGAGGTTCTTGTGGGTTCTCCCCTTCTATAAGATGAGGAGGTTCTTGTGGATTCTCCCCTTATGAAATTAAGGAATGTTCTTGTGGATTATACCCAGATGAAATTAAGGAAAGTTCTTGTGGATTCTCCCCAGATGAAGTTGAGGAATGTTCTTATGGATTCTCCCCAGATGAAATTACAGAAACCAGATTTATCCCCAATACTTTGCAGTTGGATTCAGCTAACAATTTGGCTAGACCTTGGCATTTCATTAGCTTTGTGGTCTTAATTTCAAGGTCAAATTCAAGGATTTTAGCAATCCATCTCCCTCTTCCTCCATCAGTATCAGGCTAGGTCAAAATAGTTTTAACAACATGATTAGGGAAATAAGATGTAATGTGTGAATGAAGGACATAGGTTCTAAAGGTTTTGAGGGCCTGAATTAAGGCATAAGTTTGTTTTTTAATAATATCATACCTAATTTCAGCATCCCTCATAAATTTGGAAAAGAAGGTTATAGGCTGGTCATCAGCATTTGTGTTCTTCTGTAAAAGTACAACATCTAATGTTATCTCATATGCAAAAGAAAATATGCTAAAAGGTGAAGAATAATCAGGACTGGGTAATGTAGGAGCTTCAGATATAACCTTTTTTATCTGATCAAAAGCATATCTAGCAGGGAAAAATCCATTTCACTTCATTGTTTTTCTTTAGCATATCAGTTATATCCTTAACTATCTCTGCATAATTAGGGATGAACCTTTTGAGAAAATTAATCTTTCCAAGGAAGGCTTGTACCTCTTTATTTATTCTTTGGTAGAGATAGGGTCTCAATAACCAAAACTCTCTTTGGGTGAATTATAAATCCCTCCTTGGAGATTAGATTCCCTAGTAATTTCCCTTCCTTTACAACAAAAAAATATTTCTTCGGATTGATGGATATGCCAAATTTCCTGCACCTATCAAAAACCTTGCTCACGTGTTTTAAATGATTTTCATCAGAATCAGAGAAAACAGTTAAATCATCTAAATAAATGACAGTAAATTCATATGTTTTACCTACAAATGCTAGATCCATGGCTCTCTGGAAAGTGGCTCTAGCATTGGTCAACCCAAATGGAATTCTAACATACATAAATGTACCCCAAGAAGTGGTGAAAGCAGTTTTGTCTTGGTCATCTTAACTTACCATGATCTGGTTGTAACCAGAAAATCCATCTACCATAGAAATCCTATTTGCACCTGAAACTTTCTAAAGTAGATGATCCATTTTGGGCAATGGATAGTTATCCTTTAAAGATGATTTTTTCAGATTTCGGAAGTCTACACATAGCCTAATCTCACCAATTTTCTTTCTGACAGGAACTAGGTTGGCTACCCAATTAGAATACATTAGAGGTACTACGATATGAGCATCAATCAGCTTTTTAAGCTCTTTCTCAATGGTTGGAAGTAGTATGGGATTGATTCTTCTTAGTTTTTGCTGAAATGGTTTTTCTTCTGGTTTCAAAGGAATCTTATGCTCAATCAAAGATGTATCATAAGTTTTTAACTCATTATAAGACCAGGAAAAAACATCTTTGTAATTTTTAAGAAGATTCAAGTATTTGATTTTTACATCCAAAGGCAAGGTTGATGACAATTTAACATTTCTCACATCATTCAAAGTCCCAATATTTCATTCTTCGATTTCTTCTTCGGGTGAGTTAAAAAAGGGGGTTTTAGAGACATCATTATTATCAAATAGTTTTTCAATGGAACTAATCCTTTAGAAATAAAATTATTAGATAATTGGATGATATTATGATCAATAATTTTAAGACTGAATGAAGTTTCTCGATTTTGGTGATTTGATTCTTGAACATATTTTTGATCTTCTTCAATTTGCATATTTGAGAATTCATCAATGCCTTGAAGGAAATATTTTAATTGTTCATCATCTTTAAAAATTTGGCAGTGTTTAAGGTTATCAGGAATTGATGGTCTATACTTGACTTGAATTTGGTACTCTAACGATACTGGCTCAGGGATTTTGAAAGAGCTTACCTATGGAAGTTAGGTTTTGTGAAAAATCATGAATAAATTTTAAACACATCAACTTGGTATTTTTTCTATATATTCTTGTATGGAAATTTTTTTACTGTGAAATATTCAAGAATTTCAGGAGAAAAATAGAAGTACCTAAAGTATAGTTTTCATAATTATATTTCAATAATTGGAGATGTGACACATTATAAAAGTTTTCTTGTGGGAAGAGTCCAAAAAAATTGCAAGTTTTGGTAAAGTTACTATAACATTCAATTGGTACATTAGGTTTGGCTCACAACTATGGAATTATAGATCTAAATATCATAGTATTGCAGAACAATTTTTTATGTCCATGAGGCCTCATATCTCATATATATGTCAATACATATTCAACCAATATGATATTCTCCAAATTAAAGTACGTGACTTACTAGTGACCTAACTATTCATTAGAAGGGCCCATTTTTTTCTAATTGTAACAAGGAGGAAGGTTATTATTATTTTCCAACATGCTTGCAAAGAAAGCTACTACACCAATTAAATCTATCAAAGGTCCACCGTTGGGCCATGATGAAAGTGAAGGCATAGAATTTGGGTTATCTCAGTTAGAGAAGAAATTTAATGAAATGGATGGAAGTATGTTGAAAAAGGTGGCTTTCTGAGGTTCTCAATAAAATCTTAAATAATAAATGGAAAATAAGATGGGTGAAAATAAGGAAGGAATAGAAAATAATATAGAAGGAATATAAATGAAGATGGATGAAAATAAGGAAGGAATATAAATGAAGATGAATGAAATAAAGAAAGGAATATAAATGAAGATGAGTGAAAATAAGGAAGAAATACAAAAATCCATGATTACTATCTTAGAAAGGATTCCTAAAAGGGATTTGCAGATCCAAGGAAATTTGGAAAATAAGGAGAAACATGTTGTTGACAATAAATCTCATATGGGGAGTATGTTATCACAATTGGGGAGTAGAAATCTTGAACCACATAACCATACTATGAATTTTCAATCCAAGATCCACATCACTAGGGCTTCAGGTCAACACCAAGGAACTAGTAAATTTTGAATATTTATATGAGGAAATTTGATGGTAATGATCCTGTAATATGGATATTTTAGATGGAGCAATACTTTTATCTACACCAAGTGGCATTCTTACAAAACGTCAATATTACATCCATGTTTTTAGAACAAGACCAACATGTATGGTATCAATGGCTTTGTGAAAGACAAAAGGATTTTGTTTCATATTCATCCATTTTTATAGAGGAATTGATAACCCATTATGGGAATATTAAGAGCAACACAATCTTTAGACAATTTCTAAATCTTGGACAAAAAGGTTGACTCCCTAGCAAATGGTTGAAATAAGAGAAAAGGGACTATGTTTGAATTGTGACATAAAGTATAGCAAAGGGAATAAATTAGAGAGAATGAATTATTCTATACAGAGTGTGAAGATGAAGCACATCAAGAAGTGGAAACTTCAGAAGGTCTAGAGCTTAAAGAAATCACTCCAACAATAACTTGCCATGCGTTGTCCAACAACAATACTCCAAAAACCCTCAAAATAGAAGATTATATTAAAAGGAAAAGGGTAACATTATTGATTCATACATCTAGTGCTCATAACTTCATCAATTTCAAGTTGGAATTTTTCTTAAATTTCTTTGTATATCTGGCACCATAATTTCAAGTAATGATTGTAGATTGTGGTACCATAAATATTTTAAGGATGTGCAATAAAATTAAATTGAATATGAGGGAGAACATATTGGTTATTCCCATCATTGCAATCCAAATTGGTGGTTTTGATGTTGCGTTAAGGGTGGTCCAATGGTTACAGTCATTGGGAAAAATTTCCCTTAATTTCCAAGATCTTTACATACTATTTTTCTTGGAGGAAAGGAAATTGAGCTTAGACTTATCCAAGGGAAAAATATTAAAGTGATAAGCTCTAATAGCAAGACAAAATTTCTTAAAAAGGGACACCAAGGTGTAGTTGCACAAATGTTTTCATTATATGTTCAAACATCTCTATCGTCTCCTCCAGTGGATCTTAAGAAGTTATAAAAAATTATTCTTAGGTACTTGAAAAAATGCCTAAGGGTATTCCACATATACAACAACATGAAATTATATTAATTTTCAACCTTGAAGTGTACCACCTAACATTATGCCTTACAAATATCCACTTGCAAAAGAGAGTGGGATTGAACATATGATTCAAGAAATGTTAGAGGCGAGCATCATTCATCCTAGCTAAAGTTCTTTCTCTTCACTATTGGTGATGGTTATAAAAAAGATGGTTCATGGTGAATTTGTCTAGAATACAGACAACTCAAAAAAATGAAAATCAAATATAATTTTCCTATTCCTATCATTGATTGATATATGAAGTACATGGAGAAATTTTATTTACTAATTTGGATGTTCATTATGGATATCATCAAATCATAATGAGACAAGAAGACATTCCCATAAAAATTGTTTAAAACATATGAAGGTCATTATAGGTTTTCGGTTATGCGATATGGAATTACAAATTCACCTTCAACATTCAAAAGCATGATGAATTATATTTTCAAACCATCCATTATAATATTTGTGCTAATATTTTTTGATGACATACTAATTTACAACAAATTCTCGAAAGATCATGTACAACATGTTTACAAGGTCTTGGCACTATTGGAGAGAAAAACTATATGCAAAACCTTTCAAGTGTCCCTTTGTGTTCAAGAAGTGGAATATTTGGGTCATATTATATCACACAATGTTTAAAGATGGATCCAAAGAAAATAAAGGATATGAGGGAATGTCTAATCCCAAATACCTTGAAGAAGTTGAGAGGATTCTTAGGGTTAATAGGATATTATCACAATTTTTTTTAAGAATTATGGTTAAATAGTAGCACCTCTAAAGACTTTATTGAATAAAGAAGCCTTTTCTTGAACTAAAGAAGCACTTTTGGTGAAACTTTACTTCACAAAATATTTATTATGGAAAGTGATGCCTGAGGCCATGGAATTGGTGCAGATCCTGTTGAAGAATGTAACTAGTGCCAGTCTTCATAATTGTATTTGATTCATGATATTATGTATTTGTCAAAAATAAATAAAAAGGAATTTTATTATAAAGAAAATTATTTACTAGCACGGGTTTCATGCTTTGTTTATTTTATTTCTAGGTCAAAGACTCCATTGTATATTTCTAGTTTTTATGTCAAGAGACATTTCCAATGCCATCATGTAATCGACCGTTCTTAGGCTTTGTGTATCAATAAATAAAAAATATTGGGATGTTAATTGAGCCAAATAGACCTCCTCCGCCAAGTCGGCCTCACAGAAGACAAGTCGTCCTGATGAAGGAAAGGTCGACCTCAAAGGTTGATAGAAACTACTATATATAGGAGACACTTGTCAAGCCAAAAGAAGTCGAAAAACTCTATTTTTTGTCACGTGTGTGAATTTATGGGTAGTTGTAGGAGGGATGAAACTTTAGATCTGCAATAAGTCAAAAATTTTAGGAGTTGGGGGGATGAAATTTTATGTTGTAGCAAGGATGAAGTTGTTTGACTAGAAGAGACAACTGAAGTTTGGATAATAATTCTGGAAGGCTAACTTGGTAGAGTGAGGAAGGTGTTTTGGCCTGGTCTAAGGTATTGTATTGTCTCAAATTTTATCTGAATCTACTAATGAAAGAGTTTGACCGGGTTTTCCCCTTCATATGGGTTTTATCCCTAACTGAGTACCTATATCTAGTGTCTTTGATATTCATGTTTTTGATTTGATGATTGGTTCAAGAGAAGAAGATAAAAGAACAACATAAATAAATTTAATAAGAATACAAGAATGTCACAAGTAATTGTCAACATAAGAAACTATTTATGGCTTTATGATTTTCTAACATGATATCATAGCTAAGGTAAAAGAAGAGAAAAAGGAAGCTTGAATATTTATTAAAAGAAGGAAGGATTAAAGAAAGGTTTCAAGACAATATCATAAGAAGAATGATTATTAAATGGAAGAATCTACATTTAGAAAAATCTATGGAAACAACTTCAATGAAGATAAAAAATAAGCTAGAAGGAGTCACCAACTATAGAGCATGGAAGAAGAGGATGGATCTCTTCCTTGAAAAATGCAATGTAGTGGATGTAGTTCAAGGAAAGGTGAAAGAAACCACGGATGATGCAGGAAAGGAAAAATATGAGGAGACAAACATCTTAGCTATGAATCTAATTGCCAATGGAGTAAAAGATAACCGAATCCCCTATATATCCAAAATATAAAGTACAAAAGGGAAGTATGAATATCTCTCCAAAGTATTCGCTATCAAGAACATTGGACAAGTTGTTAGTCTCAAGAATGAACTAAGAACAATGAAGATGACAAAAGATGACACTGCACCTTCATAGTTTGTGAGGATATCTCGAATAAGGGATGAGCTCCAAGTTATTAATGAAATCATACCAGATAAAGAACTTGTGATTATTTCTATACTAGGTTTACCAAAATCATGGAGATCCTTTGCATCAGGCATTAGAATTTGGAAAGATACACCATCATTTGAAGAAATGTGGAATGTATGCAATCAAGAAGAAGAATGAATATCATTAGCAAGTAATTAGAAGGAAGAAGATGAGGACAACACTTCAAATTCATATTCTTCTCTCTACAAGAAAAAGGGAGGAAAAAATAAGTTTAAAGTACTAAAGAAGAAAGTTGACCTATCTAAATTAGAATGTTATCATTGTCATAAGATGGAACATTATAAGAATCAATGTATAGAAAATCCTAGGAACAAGAATAAGAAAAGAGAAAGAGAACATGTAACAGTTGCAGATGAACCTCCACCTAAGAAGAACAAGGCTAAAGAATCTGAATTCAAAGACTATACTATTAAGTATTTTAGGGATATGATCCCTTGCATATCAGTCTACTTATAACATAGATTATTGTTTAAGCTTTTGTAATATTTATTTTTATATTTTGATTTATAGAATGTATTGAGTTGTTTTGATAAGGTATAGGCATCACTGATAAAGATTTAATTAATGAAAGGATTAAGAGGGAGCCTTCACCATTTTACCAAAAGATAAGCATATTTTTCTTTGTTTACTCTTTCATGTTTGATTTCCTACACATATTGAGATTTTTTTGTATTACATACTCATAATCCTTTCTTTGTATTTTCCTTGGTACGAAACCTTGCAAAATACACAAGGATTGTGGAGGAAACTTCAAATAAGGACTTGATCATAAAATGATATGTTTCAAAGGAAGCCCTTTAGAGAAGCTGATATCCTACAAGGTTTTTTAAAGAAAAAATCAAGGTATTTCCTAGACTACAATATTTGTTGCAAGATTTCTTTCATACAAAAAGGCATGATCATTCTTCATTTCAAAATTGCTTTATATTACTAACTCTCTTATGTCTAGGGTTTTTAATCATAAAGATTCTTGTTAACTAGATCAAATCTATCATTTTCATATTATTTATTACTATTTTGTTCATTTTAGCGAAGCTGTAACCTTTAGGGTTCACCGTAAAACGCTAACCATTCAATGTTTAGGGCGTATGATGAAACCCTAGCCTTCCCAGGGTTTCTTGATAAAGTTTATATCTCATGATAAATTATACTCTCTTGATGTTTATGGTTTCAGTTATGCTATGGTAAAAACCTATTATTTTTATGGTTTGTTGTTGTTGTTGTTGTTGTTTAAAAACCCTATATTTTTAGGGTTTTTTTAATTAGGGTTTATGTCGGGGAAAATTTTAAGGATCGAAAATTCTCTTAAAGTTTAAAAACATTGGCGAATCTCACTAGTCCCGAATATGCAAACTATAAAATGTTTATTGATATATTTGTAAAATAATTCAAATTTATAATGATTTTATATAGAGTATATATATAATGTTGGTGGTTTTTAAGGTAATATAGTTTTATATTTTAAAATTTGGGCGAATCTTTTTTAGAAAAAATGGAAATTGGTGAATCTTTTTTTTGGAAAAATCATGGAAAATTAGCCCACCTATGAATATGATCCCTTAAAATTTTCCATGGTTTATGGAAAAACATCTGTAATAACTAAATTTAGGTCTTAGGAATGAAAACCTAGGTGTATGTACCTTTGTACGATTGAAAACCTAGACTGGTAAAAAAAATTGTATATCTAATTTTGGAGTTTTATGTTTGTATCTATGGCTTTTCATAAAACCTTAGTAAAATACTGATATAAGGAAATAATAATGAAACCCTTGATATCAAATGTTAGAATGGTAAATTGATTATTGATACTAATGAAATCTAGGACCCTAGTAATTCAAGGGCATAATATTGAATATGTAAAGTACTATGATTGGATTTCTAACTTGATTTAGTTGTTGATATCTAAGGATTTAATTATCGATGATGGAAGCTAGGGTTTGAGACAAAAACTCTAGCGAGTTATTGAAATCAAGAATATAAAACCTTGTTGACTATGAACCTAACCAAGTTTAGGTATTTAAGGTCTAAAGCTTTATTTTTTTAATTCTTCCACGATAATGACATGATTTTTATATTGTTGACTTCATTCTTATGTATATTTTTACCTAGTTGTACTTACTATTGAATATTTGCAGCTACATAATCTTCAAGATGTTGAAGATGTTCATAATTGAAGATGACTTGATAATAATGATGAGCATGATGGATAAAGGGAGCCGTAAGAATGCTGATGACATTAAATATGGATAGATGATATTGTTGTCATGAAAGAATGATTCTCCTAAAGGAATGAATCCTTGAAATGTTCAAGAATCTCCATTGATATAATGAAACAAAAGAAACAAGTTGAGTAAAAATGGTATTCCATTAGTCTTGAACTTTGGTAAAAGAAAGTATATATATCCCTGGTTGAGAGGGAGGGCACATTGCAACATATACAATAAATACCTTGAAGAAATAATAACTATTGGATAAATGGTTAAAATCATTGCAAGATGATTATTCGTAAAGTTGAAAACAAGACATGGAAGAAGTGTTAAGGCTATGTTTTGTGTTGTTGTAAAATTTAAAGAAGAAAGCTCGTGACGAAGAAGTGTTCAGATAATATGATGATGACCTAAGAAACATCATTATATTTGAGAACCTCAGAGGTTTGATCTAACTTATATATATTGAAATTTTATTACTAATTGGGTTTGTGATTGTGCACAATCTCTCCATAACAAGGTTAAACATTATGGAAGCATGCTTGGACTGGTGGATATATTTGACAGAGTATAGGGAGAGATGAAGCATCTTGGGGTGACAATATGCTTGGGAGGACATTTATTCAACCTGTGATGATGTATAGATCTTGAAGTAGGGAGGGTATCGTTGGGCTTATGGAGCTCCGATCTTGGATACGATACCTAGATCCCTAGGTTAGTGTTAGAGATAAATCCTCATGGTACCTATAGAGACTGAAGTTTGTAACACACCTTAGTCACACCCGATTAGATACTCTAGTCAAGTACCTAATTTGTAGTATTGCATGTGTTGTAACTCTTCATAGAAAAATATACTTTTGATTTCATCCATGTACCTATATATATGTAATTTTGAATACCTCCCTAGTTAAGAGGGAGCATTGAAGAATGTAACTAGTGGAGGTCTTCATAATTGTATTTTAGTTATGATATAATGTATTTGTCAAAAATAAAGAAAAGGGAATTTTTATTATAAAAGAAAAATATTTGTTAGCATGGGTTTCATTCTTTTTTTATTTCATTTCTAGGTCAAAGCCTCCATTGTAGCCTTCTAGGGTATATTTCAAGAGTCCTTTCCCATGTCATCATGTAATAGACCCTTCTTGGGTTTTGTATATCAAGAAAGAAAATTTATTGTGATCTAAATTGAGTCAAATAGACCTCCTCCACCAAGTTGGACTCAAATAAGACAAGTAGACCTCATGAAGGACAAGTCAGTCTCAAACAATGAAAAAAACCACAACATATAGTCAACAACTCGACCTCATTTGGAGCACAAGATAAGAAAGTTTGATCTACAATTGTTAAAGAAGAAAAAGGAGAGAAAAATACCTAAGATGAAGGATACAACCCTAGTGAAGAAGAAGGAGACACTTCTCAAGATAGAAGAAGCTGAAAATCTCTCTTTTCTATGTCACATGTGAATTTTTGGGTAGTTGTAGGAGAGCTGAAATTTCAGATCTGCAGTCAGGCCAAAATTCTAGGAGATGGAAGGCCAAAATTTTGTGTTGTAGCTGGGTTGAGGTTGTTTGACTAGAAGAGACTACTAAAGTTTGGATAATAATTCTGGAAGTTTGACTTAGTGGAGTGAGGAATATATTTTGGTTTGTTCTAAGGTCTTGTGTTGTCTCAAATTTGATCTAAATCTACTAGTGAAAGAGTTTGCCTGAGTTTTCCTATTCATAAGGGTTTTAGCCTTGGCTAAGTGCATATATCTAGCGTCATTGATCTTTGTGCATTTTATTTGATGATTGATTTATTCGAATAAGATAAAATAATAACAAAAAGAAATTTAATAAGAATGAAAGAATATCAAAAGTAACTGTCAACATGATAAAAGTTTTCTGCTTTTCTAATTTTCTAACATATCTGTTGTAAGAAGGAAGACCCCTTTCCTTTGAAAGTAAAATATTTAATGGAAATAAATTACTTAGACTCATATATGAAAACTGTTTTATTCTATACTTCATGAAATTATGAAATGAAATTAATACCTAATAGGAAAACACTTCAAAGTAAAAGAAAATCATAGTAGTTTGAAGTATTTCTTGGAGAAAAGGAAATATTTAGAAGAGAAACAAAAATGGGTCACGAAGATTTTGGGTTATGATTTTGAAATTAGCTACAAAAATGGGAAAGGAAGTGTTGTGTCAAATGTACAGTGAAGGAAAGAGGAAGACACAAATGGTTTTCTATGTGCTATTTACATTCCACAATCTTACTGGGTGGAAGAGCAAGGAAAAAATGGAGATAAGATGAGACAATATGCAAGATAATTTAAAAACTACATGAAGACCATCATGTAGTAGAATAAATTACATGGAAAATTGATTTTTTATGGTGTTAAGAGCATTTATAGTTATGTAATATTCTCAATGCAAACATAAGGTCCTATTGGAATCATACACCTCTCCTATAGAAGGACATTCAGGATTTTTGAAGACATACAATAGGATCAATAAATAACTTTTTTGGGAAGGTATTAAAGTATGTTTGCAAAAACTTGCGGTGGAATATATAGTATTCCAGCAAAATAAATGAGAGACTATCAAGTCCCTAGGGATCCTTCGATCATTATCCATACAAATATAGCTTTGGGAATACGTTTGAATGGATTTTATTACCGGTTTACCCAAATATGGAAGAAATAGTGTCATTATGGTAGTGGTAGATCAAGTGACAAATTATGACCACTTCTACTTTGTTTATCATCCTCCTAAAGAAAGTATTGTGATAGAAGCTTTCACGAAAACAATTCAATAGGTACATGGAATACCAAAGATGATTGTGTGTGATAGAGATCCAATTTTCATTAGAAATTTTTGGACTGGATTATTTTCTTCTTTGGGTACTCAATTAGCCCATAACTCATCTTACCATCCTTATTCTAATGGTAAAAATGAGATTGTGAGAAAATGTTTAGAAGCGTATCTAAATTGTTTTTCATCTGATAAATAGAAAAAATAGGTCAAATTGTTGCCCTTGGTAGAATGTTGGTAGAATACATCCTTCCATACATCATAAAAAATGTTACCATTTATGGCACTATATGGTTGGCATCCTCTATTCGTCACATCATACTTGAAAGGAACTATAAAGGCTCAAGAAATAGAGAACCACATCCAACACCATTAAGAGGTTCTCAAGCTATTAAATGACAACTTGGTTATGGCACAAAGTAAGATTGAACAATAAGTAGATCGACATCATGGTGAAAGGGAATTTGAAGTGAGGGATTTCGTATCTGTGAGACTACAATCATATAAATATATGTCCCTCAGGCAAAAAAAGGAGAATAAATTATCCTCGAGGTCTTATGGCCCCTATAAGGTGTTGAAGATGATTAGTAGTATGACCTACAAATTGGAGCTACCTCCATATTCACATGTACATCCAGTCATCCATGTTTCATGCTTAAATAAGGTCATTAGTGACAAGATCCCAAAAGACATTCTTTAACCAATTTTTATTGAAGAAGAGAAAATAATACTAGAACCATAAACAATTTTGTAAACAAGGACTAAGCAGCTAAGAAATAAAGAAATTATTGAGTACCTCATGAAATGGAAGGACCTACCAGTCGAAGAAGTGACATGGGAAGATGAGTGTTTCATGAATAAACACCCACAAATAGTCAAGTGTTCAGGACAACACTTATTTGAATGGGAGGGGCATGTTGAGTCCTATATAATCGACATGTTAACCTAATAAAACCCTTATTAAGCCCCAAATATTGAATGCTTACATTTCTAATTCTATATTTTTATGTAGGCTAGAAACCCTTACGGTCCCATTTGATTATAATTGTATCCTTTATCTACCACACATACAAACACACACAATAAGAAGACCTAGTCTTAGATCATAAAATATTTTCTTCTTCATTGTATTTACTGTATAAGGAGGTATCCCCCTTGAAGTGGACTGTAATTATTTGTTTATTACACTTTTTAAGGCATAAGTATCATAATAAAAGTGTGAGATCTTGAAAATACATGTTATATTTTTAATTGAATTTGATTTGAGGATCTAACATTTATTTTTTGAAATATAGTTCAATACTTAAATTTACTTTCCCACTTAGCATGATGTTTTTTTGATCCAGGTAGAAATTAATTACCACAACTAATAATTATTTCTATAAATGGTTTTTAAAACCATGGATAATACATGCTAATAAACAAAACAAATGATAGTATTAAAATGAGAATCTAATGGAAAGATGATTTCAATTTTACCATCGTAATTATGATACTCACCCATGGTATTCAGCCATGGATTTTATAAATCATGGTATTTACCCATGGTATCATAATTTATTATATGTATGTCATAATTTGTTATATTTTCCCATGATATTCAGCAATGGATTTTGTAAACCATGATATTTACCCATGGTATTTTGAATTGTGAAAGAGGATAGCCCTTGGTGGAAAAACACCTATAAAAATTATATATATGGGAATTTATTGGGAGAAAAGCATGTTCTTTCTCGTAAGGTAGTCTCATGGGATATTATCAATTCAGTAAATATTTGAGTTGATTTTTATTGCTTTTATGAAATAACTCTCTCATACATGTGCCATAATATGAGTTATATTTATAATGTCAATATTTATTTTAGGCATTGTTCCCTATTCTCAATGATTTTTACAATGATTTTATGTAATATTTATCTCACACATTATGACATATTTCTTTTTCACTCATGAAGTGGTATTTTTTAAGCAATTTGGATCATGCCAACATTAATGTATCAGATTGGATGAGAACATTGTAGTTAAGTGAGCTAGAGCTAGAGTACTACTTGGATGGGTGACTTGTTGGGAAATATTTGGTTCTTCTTATTTTGTCACTTTCCTTGGTCTTGACCCTCCAATGAGGTTAGGGTACAAGGATCTCAGGCTCAAACTATTGCAATCATTACAAGACCATCGTCACCGAACCCAACAACATCACATGGTAGACGAAAAGAAAAATGACAGAGGAAGAGATCATGTCAAACTATTGCTCGAGGAAGCGCTTACATGACAGAGGAGTGAGATGGTAGCCTTTATAATAACTCATTGGATGGTGAGAATTTACAAATATAAGCCACCAAATATCTACCTGGAAAATCAATAAGAAAATTATCTCAACATGGCTATGGGTCAACCACACAAAACCCTTGGCATCGAATTCCATTTACTAGGCCGCACATTGTCAACATCACAGTTGGCCCACAAGCATTACATGGTATCTTTATCTTTCGATCTTCATTCATCACGGTTATGGGTCAACCACACAAAACCCTTACCACTGAATTCCATTTGCTAGTCTGGACATTGTGAGCACCAGAGTTGGGCCATAAGCATTAAAGGATATCTCTATCCTTGTATCTTCATTCATCATGTTTAAGGGTCATCCACAAACCCACCGTTATGGTCAACCATGCCAAACCCTTGTATTCAATAAAACTTGGTTTTGGGTCATACACAAACCACAATTATGCTCCTATTCAAAAAAGGAATCCCCATAGGGAACTTTATGCAATGGGGACCATTACTTCTTAAGGGGGGAGGATTGTGGAAAATAATTACAACAGTTAATAATTATTTTCTATAAATGGTTGTTAAAATCATGGATAATGCATGTAATTAAAAAAATCATAATATTAAAGTGAGAATATAATTGCACAATGATTTCAATTTTACCATCATAATTATGATACTCACCCATGGTATTCAACGATGGATTTTGTAAATCATAGTATTTACACATGGTATCATAATTTATTATATGTACACATGGTGTCGTAATTTATTATATTTTCGCATGGTATACACCCATGGATTTTTTAAACCATGGTATTTTGAGATATAAAAGGGGATAACCCTGAGTGGAAAGACACTCGTAAAAATTATAAATATGGGAATTCACTTGGAGAAAAATATGCTTTTTCTCATAATGCAGTCTCATGGAATATTAACAATTCAATAAATATTTGAGTTTGTTTTTATTTCTTTTATGAAATAACTCTCTTGCACATGTACCATATTATGAGTTATCTTTATAATGTCAATATGTCTTTTAGGCATTATGGCGTATTCTCAATTATTTTTATAAATCTTTAATGCAATATTTATCTCAAGCATTATGACATTTTCCTTTTGAATCATGAAGTTTCATTGCTTAAACATCTTGGATCATGCCAGCATTAATGTATTAGAGTGGATGGGAACTTTGGAGTTAACCGTACTGGGGCAGAGTAGTAAGGGGTTGGGTGACTTGTTGGGAAATTTTTACTTCTTATTATTTTGTCATTTTCCTTAGTCTCATTCCTCCAATGATCTGGATCAATGGTATAAGAGTGGGCTGCTCTTGTCTATTTTTTTGCACATGTCCTCAACGAGGTTAGGGTACAAGGATCTCGGACTCGAACTATTGCAACCTTTTCAAGATCGTCCTCACCGACCCCAACAACCTCACATGGCAGATGAAAATAGAAATGACAAAGTGGGAGATGTTGTGAAACTGTTGCTCGAGGAAACACTTACATGACAAAGGAGTGAGATGATGGAAGCCTCACAAAACCTCATTAGATTATGAGAATTTACAAAGATAAGAAACCATAGCACTACTCGGAAGGTCAGAAAGAAAACTATCTAAACATGGTTATGGTTCAACAACATAAAACGCTTGGCACTAAAGTCCATTTTCTAAGCTGCACATTTTTAGCATCACAGTTGGCCCACAAGCATTATAGGGTATCTCTATCCTCAGATATTATTTCATCATGATTACAGGTAAACCATACAAAACCCTTGTCACCAAAATCCATTTTCTAGGCCACACAATGTCAACATCACAGTCGGCCCACAAGTATTACTTGGTATCTCTATCCTCGGATATCTGTTCATCATGGTTAAGGGTCATCCACAAACCCATAGTTATGGGTCAACCATGCAAAACCCTTGTATTCAACAACACTTGGTTTTGGGTCATCCACAAACCCACAGTTATGCTCCTATTCAACAAAGGCTTCCCTGGAGGGAACTTTACACAATGGGGACCATTTCTTCTTAAGGGGGGAGGATTGATCCAGGTGGAAAATAATTACCACAATTAATAATTTTTTTCTATCAATGGTTATTAAAACCATGGATAATGCATGATAATAAACAAAATAAATCATAATATTAAAGTGAGAATCTAATCGCACAATGATTTCAATTTTACCATCGTAATTATGATACTCACTCATGGTATTCACCCATGGATTTTGTAAACCATGGTATAATAATTTGTTATATGTACCCATGGTGTCATAATATATTATATTTTCCCATGGTATTCACACATAAATTTTGTAAGATATGGTATTTACCCATGGTATTTTGAAAAATAAAAGGGGATAACCCTGAGTGGAAAGACACCCGTAAAAATTATAAATATGGGAATTCACTAGGAGAAAAGCATGCTTTTTCTCATAATGTAGTCTCATGGGATATTATCAATTCAATAAATATTTGAGTTCATTTTTATTTCTTTTTTAAAATAATTGTCTTCTGCATTCTGTGTTATCTTTATAATGTCAATATTTCTTCTAGGCATTGTGCCTTATTCTCAATTATTTTTACAATGCTTTTATGCAATATTTATCTCACACATTATGACATATTCCTTTGTCACTCATGAAATTTCTTAAAAAAATTGGATCATGCTAACATTAATGTATCAGATTGGATGAGAAATTTGCAATTAAGCACGCAGGGGGCATAGTAGTACCAGGATGGGTGACTTGATGGATTTGTTTTTTTAACAATAAATAGTACTATATATGTGTTAATTCATACATGGTCATGGAAAAAATAATGTGATATTTACAATTAAGCTAAATTTCCATTGATGGGCTTCATGAGCTGCAAAGTGACTATCCAACCCTATTTTTATTTGAAAATTATAAAAAAATGACCGTGCAATTGCAAAATTACTAGTGTAAACCTTATAGAGTTTCCATAATAACAAAATACATTTAAAATTCAACATTAAACAAACATATTTTGTAGACTACCCCTTACGGTCAGATGTAATATTGAGATCGAAGCCAGAGGTTTCTTCTGCTGGTTGATAGTTTGACATGACCAACTGAAATTGGAGGTCTTCGATCTTGCTTCTCAGGGCATGTACTTCATCCTCTAGTTGTCGGATTTTGTTGCTCTTCTCAATGTTCAATTTCTACATTTTGCAAGCCTCTACTCTCTGATGCTAAATACTCTTATTTATCTCTTGCATATCCACACACAATTCAGAATGCTCCTTATCACAAGAACCACAAGCGAGGGAGGGGGCAGAAGTCCAAAGGTGGACACATTTCCCACTTAATTTTGGAAAGACTAGACAACTTGCCGGAGCACGGGCAGTGGAATCCTCAGTAGCTAGCTTCCATGACGCTGAAAGAAAAAATGTGCCAAGAGACAATTAACAGTGGGACTTTTTTACCATTCCCCATGAGCCAATTGAGACTAAGGGCCAACATTAGGGGAATTTTGAGGTCTAAAATGGACCTCCTAAGAAAAATGTACAACCAAAACAAAATTTATAAGAACCAATAGGATTCGAGATGATGATGTCAACCATGGGGGATGATTCACCATTTTTGGAGTAAAAAAGTAAAAAGATTAAAAAATAATAAAATAATAAAACTACTTTCTCAACTCGTATTTTGAACTTATCTCCCTAAATTTTATTCAAATTTCAAGCAGGATTACTCATTGGATGCAAAATTTAATTCCTCATATAAGGAGTACCCATGTTGCATACCTTAAATGGACCTTGCTACACGAGAAATGAGAAATACATGAAAAACGTAATTTCAATCACGTTTTTCATGTATTTCTCATTTTTCGTGTAGCAGAATACATCAAAAGTATGAAACATGGGTAATCCTTGGTTGATGAATCAAATTCTGCATCAAATGTGTGTTTCCACTTGAAATTTGAGTAAACCCATAGGGAAATAAGTTGAAAGTACGAATTGAAAAAATAGTTTTTTATTTTTTCCCTATAAAATTTGATGATGTAATCTAATCTTATTTTATTATTCCCACTATTATTTTATAATTTCCTTAGGAGGGCCATTTTAGACCTCAAAATTCCCCTAATGGAAATCCAACGAGATCCTAAATGATTAAATAGTGGAAGGACCTTTCACAGTGGGGTTCAACTATATAATCATTCCAATTCTGCTCTCCCTTCCCGACCTGAATTACCAGAAATAGACCCTCACCATACTGGGGGAATGAGCTTCCCCCATTGATAAAGATCATCCACTGACAACCCAAACTCTTCCAAAGAATATTATCTCCTGCAACCCTCTATACAAAGTCAGACGCCTTCCTATTGCATAGGTTTTGACAGTTAATCAACAATTTATACAAATGTCTGAACAAAAACCTTATGTGGTTGTGAAAGGTGATGAGCTTACCTCCAAGATTCCATTGCTCTGTCGTGATTTCCCTAGTACCTAAAACAACCTTCACCTCAAGCATCTAGGTCCTCACGTGAGAGAACCATCTAATCCATACTAGCAAAAGTAAATGTGGCTCTCTCTCTAAGGGGTTTGGCATTGAAGTTGCTTGATTATTCATGCACTGGACCCATATTTAAGGAATATAATATGACATTCCCACACTTAAAATTCCCTCCACGCCAATTGTCCTTACTTTCTTAGGATTGTTGCCACGTGTCAAGAGTTGAGATGGTATATTACATAATTGATGCTAGATGGGAGGGGATAGGGGGAATAAACAAAAAGGGAGGATGAGATGGAGGCGAGGAGGATGACGTTGGTGTGGGGGTGGAGGGGGAGGGTGTTGAGGAGGCAAGAGGGGAGAATGAGAGAGATAGGTCGGAGAGGGGATGAAGTGGAGGGTGATGTGGTTGGGGGGGGGGGGGAGGGAGAGGAAAATATGGGGAGGGAGGATGAATTCACCCTGGGGTGGGGGAAGAGAAATTAGGAGATGTACACTCTTTTATAACCTCATTTTTTGACTTTTGGACAAGATCCTTGTTGGAGGGGAGGAATTTCATCATCCAATTTGAGGTTTTCATTCAAAGGCTTAAGGGATGGGAACATAAACTTCAATTTGATTGACCCTATTATATAACCTTCTTTCATTTGGAAAGCAATATTGGCTTGAGTATATGATTCCTTATTTAGGCCTCTTACGATGTGGAAAAATTGTATCTTCACAAATAGAGATAGCATGCCAAGCGCTCTCTTGAGGATCTAATTAAGCTCGTAATTTGGCTTGAAGATCTAGAGCTCATGTGTTTTATGACCAAGAGGGAATCACCCAAGTTGTTCATTTCTTTAATTCCTTTTTGATGAGCTATATTAAAGCCAAGATATAATCCATAGGATTTCACTCATTTTTTGGTCTTATTTCCCAATCCCTAGGCATACCTATCAACGATTATTCCTTTTGGATTAATGGGAATCCCTCCCCATCCTGCCACCTCAGGATTTCATGTTGAGGCTCCATCAAAATGGAGAGTCCATGAATTTTATTTTTGCTTCCAAGCTTCGAGCATATCCTGGTTTAGACAGATAATCCAAGGAGGATAAACAAGAAGTAATTTGTTTGGTGGCGAGGTGGAAGAGGGACAAACCTAAGGAGAAATCCAAGAAAATTGTTCAGGATCAAGAGAAGGATCCACAGTGGGTTAGTGGTATTCAAAACAAGACGAAATATCTTTGAGGGCGGTGGTCTTATCAGGAGGGCAAGAAGAATTGAATATTGCCTTGTTTCTTGATAACCAAATGAGCCAGAAAACATACCTCGGGAGAGAAATTTAAACATCCTTGAAGGATCTTTTTGTTATGAAACCAGCTCAAGAAAAGATAGAAAAGATAGATCAACGCCTTAGAATTCAGCCTCTTCGAGGGGGCAACCTCCTTTACATTACATAAATGAACAATTCTTGGATGATACAAATGACAAAACCTCCTTTCTATATATAGGAGTCTAAGGAGTCACAATATAATCCAGCCGACCTAACAATAATAATATAAAGCCACAAAAATAACAATAGAGGGATTCTATGGGGCACAAAAATAACAATATGGGGGTAATAGGGGCACAACAATATAAATAAGGGGTATAACTACAATAGTAATGGGGTAATCACTAGTATTATAGGGACCCAACATGCCCCTCTCCTTCAAAAAAGTGTTGTCCTCAACGCTTGAGTAGTTCTGGATACTTCTGCATAAAATTCTCATCCTCCCATGTGGAATCTTCAGCGGATAAGTTCTTCCACTTGATAAGATACTCTGAAATTGATCGATTTCGTAGCTGTCGAGTTCTTGTTTCTGTGACTGCTTCCGGTTCCAATATAATTTTTCCTTCCTCGTCAAGTTCTGGCAATATTGTTTGAACTGGGAGCTTGTCGCCTATAACCTTCTTTAAACATGAAACATGGAAAACTGGGTGCAATCGAGAAGCTGCAGGAAGCTCCAATTTGTATGCCATAGTACCAATCTTTTGCAACACCTTGTACGGACCATAATACTTTGGTGATAATTTATTATCCTTCTTAGCTTGCTTTAGGGACATTTGCTTATATGGTTGTAGCCGTAGGAATACCCAATCACCTACATCAAAACTTCTTTCACTGCGATGTTGATCTGCCTGTTGTTTCATTCTATTTTGTGCCAACACGAGGTTATCCTTTAAGAGTTGGAGGACTTGTTGTTGATGTTCGATGTGATGTTCCACTGCCTGAACCTTAGAATTTTCTCTTAAATATGATGTGATGGATGGTGGTTGATACCCATAAAGTGCCATAAATGGGGTCATTTTTGTTGCTGTATGGAAGGAAGTGTTATACCACCATTCAGCCAGAGGCAACCATTTGACCCATTGTGTCTGTTTATCAGATACAAAGCAACGAAGATATCCTTCCAAACATTTGTTTACTATCTCAGTTTGCCCATCAGATTGAGGATGATAAGATGAGCTATGAGCTAACTGAGTACCAAGACAAGAAAATAATTCTGTCCAAAAATTTCCAGTGAAAATGGGATCTCTGTCACTTACAATAATCTTTGGGTTTCCATGTAGCTTTTGAACTGTTTCCATAAATGCAGTAGAAACTGTACTGGCTTTAAATGGATGTGATAATGCACAAAAGTGTGCATACTTGGTAAGTCTGTCAACTACCACCATGATGACACTCTTTCCCTCAGACTTGGGTAAACCTGTGATAAAATCCATTGAAACCTCCTCCCAACGTTGGCTTGGAATGGATAAAGGTTGTAATAGACCCGGTGTCTTAATTGTTTCAACTTTATTTTGTTGGCAAACCAAACATTCCGCCACAAACTTTTGAATATCTGATTTAAGGCCATCCCAAAAAAATTCCTTCTTAACCCTGTGGTAAGTTTTTAAAAATCCTGAGTGCCCTCCTAAGGGAGAAGTGTGCAATTCCATAAGAATCTTTTGTTTTAGCTGGGAATTCTTACAGAGGTATAAGCGATCTTTGTACCATAACGAATCATTTTGCCAGCTAAATGTATCAGAAGTACTGGAATCTTGTTGTAGCTTTCGAATAAGTGCCCACACTTCTTCGTCATTCTTCCATTCCTCCCTTGCTTCGTTTATCCAATCTGGTTGGATAATAGAAATGGCACACAACAATGCTTCCACATCCTCATCCTTTCTTGAGAGTGCATCTGCCACCACATTTTGCTTCCCTTTTTTGTAGATGATTTCAAAGTCATAACCCAACATCTTTGTGACCCACTTTTGTTGCTCTTCAGAGGATAATCTTTGTTCTAAAAAGTATTTAAGGCTATCATGATCCGTTTTTACCTTGAAGTGTCTTCCCATTAGGTAGGGTCGCCATTTCTTAAGTGCATGGAGTATTGCCAACATTTCCTTCTCATAAATAGCTTTGCTTAAAAACTTTCCCTTGATTGGACGACTTTCAAAAGCAATGGGTCTTTCATCTTGCATTAGAACAGCACCAATTCCATTTCCTGAAGCATCACATTCCACAATAAAGGTTTTTGTGAAGTCCGGTGTAGCTAAGACCGGTGCTTGGCACATTGCCTCTTTAAGATGTTCAAAGGCCTTTGTTGCTTCCGGAGTCCATGAAAATGAATCTTTCTTCAATAATGTTGTTAGAGGTGCTGCTATTCTCCCATAATTCTTAACAAACTTGCGATAATACCCTGTCAACCCAAGAAATCCTCGCAGATGCTTTATGGATGTGGGGATTTTCCATTCCTTAATGGCTTTAATTTTGCTAGGGTCTACCTTAACTCCTTCATGAGATACAATATGACCCAAATATTCCACCTCCTGGACTCCAAAGAAACATTTGGATCTTTTTGCATATAATTGTTTCTCCTCCAATAGTTGTAGCACCCTGTCAACATGTTCAACATGATCCTTCCAAGACTTGCTGTAGATTAGTATATCATCAAAAAATACTAACACAAATTTTCTAAGGAATGGTTTGAAAATTGAATTCATCAAACCTTGAAATGTTGAAGGTGCATTGGTAAGGCCAAAAGGCATGACCAAAAATTCATAATGACCCTCATGAGTTCTAAATGCCGTTTTCGGAATGTCTTCAATCTTCATTCTGATTTGATGATATCCCGAACGAAGATCCAACTTGGTGAAGTAAATTGATCCATGCAATTCATCCAGTAATTCATCAATGACAGGAATGGGGAACTTATCTTTAATAGTGAGCTTGTTGAGCTCCCTATAATCTGGACACATGCGCCATGATCCATCCTTCTTGTGCACCAATACTACTGGAGCTGAGAAAGAACTTTGACTCGGTTGAATTATACCAGCCTCTAGCATTTCTGCAACCATACGTTCAATTTCACTTTTTTGGACATAGGGATATCTGTACGGCCTGATGTTTGGAGGAACACTTCCTGGAATCAGATGAATAGCATGATCATGATCACGCATAGGTGGGAGACCTTTGGGAGTCTCAAATACCTTGGAATGATTGTCCAGGACTTTTTGGAGATCTGGAGAAATAGATGATTCCAATGTGGAAACATCTAGCGAACATAATTGTGCAATTACACCTCTTTGCTCCTTTTTTAGAAGCTTTGTCATGCCATTAGAGCTGATTATCTTTCCTGGTTTCCCTGCAATACCCCTTAATTCAACTTCCTTTCCTTCCACAGAAAATTTCATGAAAAGTTCTTGAAAATTAAAAGCTATTGTACCCAAGGATTGTAGCCATTGGACTCCTAGTACAACATCAGCACCTCCCATTGGAATGGAAAGCATTGGGCTAGTCAATACATATTCTCCCATGGATAGCTTGATATTATGGCACTTTCCAGAACAATTTATTGTTCCTCCATTTGCAATCATCACTTGACACTCTGGTGCTGGATATAGGAAGCAATTCAATTCTTTTGCTACCCTACAATGAATAAAATTGTGGGTGCTTCCTGAATCAATCAACACTATTACCTTTTTCTTCTTGATTTGTCCTTCTATCTTGATGGTTTGAGGAGTGGTAATTCCCGCCAATGCATTACAAGATATGGTCGGATTTATTTGTTCTTCATCTAGGCTTTGTTCCTGGAATATATCCTCTTCTTTTGACCTTTCTTGCTCCTTTTCTTCTTCCTCTTCACAATCTATGTAGAATAATTTCTTCTCAGCACACTTATGACCTTTTGTGTATTTGCTATCACAATTGTAACAAAGCCCTTTTGCTCTTTTTTCTTCCAATTGTTGTGGTGTCAACCTTGTAGGTTGTGGAAGACTATGGGCAACAACACTTCCGTCTTTATAGTTGTGAATGGTATGCTTCCTAGTTGCCATAATTTTGCTTTCCATTTTTCTTGCTAACCTGAATGCCTTCTCTAATGAATCAGGTTCCCAAAGGCGCACATCATGTTGGATATTATCCTTTAAAGACCCTATGAACACATCAATCCTATGCTCCTCTGGAATATCTTTTACCCTTATGTTCAATTTTTGGAACTCCTCAATGTGCTCCATTATTGAACCCTTTTGTTTGAGACTTATCAATTGGCTAAAAAAAGTGTTGCTTTTTGTATCCTCATAATGTGCTATCAATTCTTCCGTAAAAATTGCCCAAGTGATAAATTGTTTACGAGAACAAAGCCATTGATACCATACAAACTGATTTGGTTCCAAATATAAAGTTGCCATACGTACCTTTTGTGTGTTTTGCACATTATTGAGATCGAAGAATTGCTCCATCTGTAATATCCATGTGGCGGGATCCTTGCCATCAAACTTCCTCATATCGATTTTTGGAACATGGTGAGTCTTCGATCCAACATTAGAGTCTATGGAATCATGATTAACATTTCTTTTGTTCTCATCATGAGTTTCCTTTACTACTCTTTCACCCTTAGTGACCATTTCTTGTAGCAACTTATCCATCTTATCATCCATGCCATCAATTTTAGCGTCCATGCCATTCACCTTAGCTTCCATGCCATCCATCTTAGCTTCTACACCTTTCTTTAAACCGTCCATCTTAGCTTCTACATATTTCCTTAAACCATCCATTTTAGATTCTGTTGCTTTTTGTGCAAGTGACATTTGTTGCACTTGTTCTTGTAATTTTGATATATCATGTAGCATTTCTTCCTCTTCTTCATGAGTCATGCTAGAGCTTTCAGGTTCCTTACTAGGTGTTTGCATTTTCTTTCCTCGGGGCATCAGTTACCGATAATAATGCTCTACTATGCCCTTTGAATTCCTTCAAAATAAATTTTCAAACCAAGCTTAAGCAAAAATTTAAGAAAATCTACACACCTTTTTTCACTTTGTAGGAGCTCGATATTGCCTCTGATGTATCTCTGTACTTTCTAATCATCTAGTTCTGAATTTGTGACCTGTAGTAGCCCTTTGTGTCCTCTTTCCAATGCCACAAGTCTGACCCAAATTGGATTCTCCAAGGAAGAGTTATGCGAAATCTCCCACAGTGACTTGATTATAGACTAGTTCAGTAGAGCGAACTTGTACGACGTGCCACGTGTCACTGTTTCAACCTTTGACTCTAAAAAATATATAAAAGAAACTACAGTCCGTCCTCTTTCTGTACCTTCTTATGAAATTTCAATCCGATGCTCCGAAAGAAAGTTATGACGATTTTCCCCAGGTCACCTGTTTTGAATGTAATTCAGGAGTCTGCAAAAAGACCAACTTCCTCAGATCATATCTCCGAAAATATCGTGCGAAAAACTCTGAAATTTGGACCCAAGGTTCAGCGCGATTTCTTCTCAAATGGGTTTTTTTTGCAACTTCTGAAACGTCACAAAAAAAAAGTTATAGCGAAAATTCCACGATGACCTGTTTGGAGCAGCGAAACCCTAGAATCCAAAGCTCTGATACCAAATGTTATGAAACCAGCTCAAGAAAAGATAGAAAAGATAGATCAACGCCTTAGAATTCAGCCTCTTCGAGGGGGAAACCTCCTTTACATTACATAAATGAACAATTCTTGGATGATACAAATGACAAAACCTCCTTTCTATATATAGGAGTCTAAGGAGTCACAATATAATCCAGCCGACCTAACAATAATAATATAAAGCCACAAAAATAACAATAGAGGGATTCTATGGGGCACAGAAATAAAAATATGTGGGTAGTAGGGGCACAAAAATATAAATAAGGGGTATAACTACAATAGGAATGGGGTAATCACTAGTATTATAGGGACCCAACACTTTTGGCCCGAAGGGAGCTCACATAAAATTTGGACCAGGAGGAAAAGAAGAGGAGGAGATCAAAAGGCCAACTGGTTCTAAGGAAAATCGAGCCAATGACCACAAACCAAATTGATCTAGAAAACGTGCAATTGAGGAAGAGATGGGGGATGTTTTCCTCTGAGTTATCACAAAGGGGACAGCGGGAGGGAACAATAACACCCCTTTTCTAAAGATTTTCAGCTGTGAGAATTCTCTTATGGGCTAGCAACTAGCAGAAGAATTTTACTTTGTGAATTTTGTTTGTCTTCCAAATTTTTCTCTAAATCAAGGACCTTGGAGGAATTTGAGCATCGAAAAGCATATGGGGGTAGACTTTTTTAACTGAGAATGGGGAGTTCATTCACCCCCACCTGTCCTCCATTGATTGTGCATGGGGGGCACATCCAATTAGTTTCTTAATTAGAATATCTCGAATACAGATCAAATGGTTCAGGATATTTTCAGTTTTCCAACCCTCCCAAAGGCCCTGCATGTCCCAATTGGAAATTTGGTCTAAGTGGACAACACCTCCTTGCAAAAAATAACTCCTTGAGGGGGAAGATAAAGGGAACCAAACCCAAGGGAGGAAATCCTAGGATCGAGTCTAACCAAATTTTGATTATATGACCTTTTCCCATAATTTTATAGAGATTTTTCAAAATGAGGCCCGAAGATGATTGCACTAGTTTCGAGAGAGGAGAGTCATGTGATGTTTTAATGTGTTCATCCCTATTATTTTGTTGATGGAATTATTTTTCTCTCCTTACTTGCACCCACCAAAGGTTGGGCTTTGTCATCAGAAGCCAATAGAGCTTGTCCCCCATGGCCAAATTGTCCATCGCAGCATCACGAATGCCATGTTCCCCATGTTGTTTTGGCACTCTCATAGTCTTCCAATTTACTAGGTGGAATATTTTATTGTAGTACTTTCCTCCCTCCCATAAAAATTTCCTGATATATATACCAAGCTGATGTAAAACATATTTAGGTGCCCAAAGAGCCGAGAATTGGTACAGAGGAATGGATGATAACATCGATTTAACAAGGATTGTTATTCCTGCATTATTTAACTAGATTCCTCCCCAGTTAGTAATTTTTTATTTTATTGTTTCTAGGAAACGTAGTCAAGAATAGGGAGACACTCTCATTAGGAAGATAGAAACTCTAAGATAGTTGAATTAATTCCAATCCCAAACTATTTTGAATCCCATAATTTCTTTGATTTTTTTTGCTTTCTAAGGGGTGATATTCCAAGTGTATATATGACTTTTGTTGCCATTTGTGGCTCCTCCTGAGGCTCTGAGAAACTTGTCCAAATCTACTTTAAAGTGATCTTTTATCACCATAGAGACACCACCTAATAACATAGTGCCATCCACAAACTTCTTGTGGTTGATACTTTTGATCCCCTCTTTAAATCTGATACCTGGCAGGTTGTGGGAATCACGATCATTCCCTAATATTCTACTCAGCGAACCCACCATTATCATGTAGGGAAATGGGGAGAGAGGGAAACCTTGTCGCAGTCCCCTAGAAGCTTTAAAGAAACCAACCACACAACCATTGACTAGAGGAGTGAGCCAAGGTGAAGATATGCAGAGAGTAATACACTTCATTAAAATTTCATAAAACTCCAACTTCCTCATAAATTTCAACAGGAAGCTATGCCTGACCCTATCAAAGTCATTTTCCATATCCAGTTTTATTACCATTCCTTGATCCCATCTTTTCCAACTCAAATCACTAGCTTCATGAAGGATAATTATGTTATCAAAAATTTTGCTCCCCGACACAAATTCCCCTTGGTTGACTGATATCAACAGAGGAAGGAGATTTTTGAGCCTAGAGGCAAGCAACTTTGAGATGATATTATAAGAGACATTGCAGAGAGGTATAAGGTGGAATCTGGAAATGGAGGAGGGGTTAGACTCTTTTGGTATTAATTCTAAGAAGGAAGTGTTGATTCCTCCCCCCGTTATGAATCTTTTGAAAGAGTATCCTACCATATGACACAAGTCTTTACTTATCAATTCCCAAAAGTGTTGATAGAATCAAGATGAGAAACCATCCGTACCAGGGGCTTTGTTAGGTGAAAACAAGAACACAATTGATATAATCTCATGAGTTGTCGAAGGGGGAGTTAAGGCACTATTTGTTTCTATAGTGACCAGAGTAGGGACTTTCTCCGACAAGAACTCCTCACTTTCTTGATCTGTTTAGAGGTCTTCCTGATAAAATTTCTTGAAATGCTCCACAACAACTTTCTTAATGTCCTCGAATTCGGTGAGTGTCTTCCCCTCTTGCTCAATTTGGGATATGTTGTTTTTTCTTTCCCTAAACTTGGCTTATTTATGGAAAAAAATTGTGTTTCTATCCCCTACCAAGAGAAATTGTTTCTAGATTTTAACCACTAGTATTCTTCTTCCAATTTGAGGAGGCCATGGAGAGCCTTCAAGGTTTCAACTTATTTTTGGAAGTCAATCAAATTAACTGGGGCAGACTCAATTTTCCCATGAATAGAAGCTAGATGGTGCTTTCTATCCTTTATTTCATATTTTCTTTCATATTTATTTTCTTTGAGCCATCACTTTATGTCACCTTTAAGCCTTTTTATTTTGGATTCCCGGATAAAGATTGGGCTTCCCTCAACCTAAACTGACCAAGAAAGAGAGACCAATTTAGAGAACCCTGATGATTCCAACCGTAGGGGAGAGAACCTAAATGGGATAGATCCAAGATTAGTGGAGGGTGAGATGTGGAGGTGAATAGGATGATGGTTTGAGTCGCACCAAGGAATGATAAAGGCTTTCAAGCACATATTCAAAGAAAGGAGGCTATCAGAAGCCAAGAAACGATCAAGCCTAGAAGCAATATGGCTCGAAACAGTGTGTTTATTATTCCATATATAGAGGAATTTAGAAGGTTTTACATCAAACATATTGAGATTAAGCATTAAATCCTCAATTTTTTCTTTTGAGGCATCCAAGACAATGGAGCCTCCCCATTTCTCATTTTGGCCCATAAAGGTATTGAAGTCACCTCCTAGAATACATTTGCGTCCATAATCAGAGTTTTGTAACTTTGTCAAGGAGTTCCAACACTCATATTTCTCTCTAAAGTGAACATGCATATATACATTGATTACAGTACACTTTTGTTGCAAATCTAAAATTTTAAATGTAGTTGCAATCCAGTGGGTTGTTTTTAAAGGGCTTACCAGTTGTAATCTTTTTAGATTCCACAACATGCAGAGGCCTCCTGAACTACCTCTCGATATTTCCACTACCATACAACTTTTCCACCAAATTTGGGAGTGTATGGAGGAGAATTTTCCTTCCCATAACTTTGTCTCCTCGAGAAGGGTGATTATTGGTCTTTCCTTTTGAACTAGTGATTTCACTTCCATTATTATTTTTCCAGATCCAAGAACCCTACAATTCCAAGAGATAATATTCATTATTTACTCTTTGAGGAGTTCATCCCTTTTTCAGGGCCTATTATACTTCCTTTTCTGTCTCCTTTGGACCCCAATTCTACTAACTGTAGAGGGATGATATGCTGAAATCCCAACTCTTATCTTTCTTTGTTTGTTCCAGCATTATTTCTTTGTTTTTTTTCATCTTGATATTCTTACCTTTTTGTCCATATCTCTAACTCTTGCACCTTCTAATTTCTCATCTATTGATCTCGTTGATATTTATGGTCTCATCATTTCCTTGGAAGATACAAACTCTTATTCATCTTCCTCTTCCTCCGTGGTGTCATCCGAGTTACTAAGTTTATGGGCTTGTGGAGGCTTATGTCTGCTTTTTTTTTTTATGGTGAGAGAAAAGTAGCCTCAAGACCATTGCAGTCAGGAACATTAAGGGAAGGTCCTCAATCCTCATGGACATATGCTAGGGCTACATAACTATTTTCTTCTTTTCCATCTCCTCCCTCCGAGTTGGAGGTTCTCGTGGGAGGGGTGGGCATATTTTGACTCATACCCACATTATGGGGAGAAACCTTTGTATATTTTATCGGCCCATTATTATGATTTGAGTTCTCATTTTTCCATTTAACTTGATGTCATTTCTGATTTTCTTCTCTTTGTTGATTTTCTGATGTGTCATGACGTTTTGGGTAGCTTTTGGAAAAATTCTCGTATTCATGGTAGAGTTTGCATTTGAATGGAAGCTAGTCATATTTCACTTCTTGAACATGTGTCCAACTATCCATACAAATATTGATGGCAGTTGGGAGCACCTTTCTAGGTAAACTTCCACACAAATTCTTACACAAGAAAAGAGGTCATCCTTTGGCTCAACACAATATATATACTTCCCTACAAAGCTCCTAATCAGTGGAAAGGTTGCATCATTCCAGTAGTGGAGTGGGAGATAGGGGAGCTTCACCCAAACTAGGATTGAGGAAGGAACATCACTATCTGGGTTGAAGCTGGGACTCCAACTATCCAAATAAAGACCCTGGGCTCCCATGAAATAAGGGTCACTCTTGAATACTAAGTCTTGATCCATCTTGTTTTCAAAGTATAAGGTGTAGAAGCCCTTACCACTTAATCATGATATGACCTCTCCTTTGATAAGAGGCTTCCAATTCTTCTCTATCCAAGACCAAACCAAGTGCAGAGAGGGCCAAAGGCCCATAACTACTCAATAAGGCCCCGGTCCACGAGCTGCAATGTGCATGAGTGAGCTAGAGGGGAACTGATCTCAATCTTAGGAATCACATATGCTTTTCTAACAAAATGTGAAGGGCCCTACTTCTATAACTTGAGCACAGAAACACCCAAGGAGTTTAAGGCTGCAATCTCATCATCCAAAGAGACATCCTGGGTCGATGCAACAATAGGGATGTCTGACCAGTAGAAGAAAAAATGCCAAGCTTGGAAAGGAGATGGGGCAAGAGGGGAGGATGGATAAGGGGGAAGGGGAGGGGATAAATACCTAAGCAGCAAGTCGTGAATGTGAAGCGGGGGGAGTGAAACACAACTAACCTAAGGGGGTGAGAATTTTTAGTTCTTATTAGTTTTTCACTTCCCTTGGTATCATTCCTCCAATGATCCAGCTCATTTGTTGTTCTTAGTACGATCCCTAGATAAAAAAAAAGTGTGATTTGGATGGAACACATTATAAATCCCATTGCATTAGGAAATACAACCTTTCATTAGTCCTCCATGTATGATCATTTTTTAGAAATTTCTAATGGGATAATAAATGAGAAAAATCTTTGGACCCTTGGTCTAGTATAGGTGGATTATATTGCAGAGCTAATCAATTTTAGAGAAAATATCCCTTCAACGTGTATGAGTCATTTCTGTGCCAAATACATGATTATTTAAATTGAAAAATAAGGGAAGTTTCTCATCTTGATCACACCTGATACTTTCAAAAAAATGTTACAGTTTCAAAAATCAAAGTGCTAATTTAAGCTAATTAATGTGGATGACTTTATTCATTCTCATGGCAGTCAATTTGTTGGTGAACCACTAGATAATTTAACCCTAAAAGAATATTAGAAAAGACAAATATATGAGCTTTCTTAGATGGAAAAACCTTACTAGGACATCATCTAGCTAATCCTTAGGGTAGTATGAAAAGCATCCGAAATGAATTTTGAAACATATGTGACTTATGTTGTTGATTGCATACTTAGTATTGAGAAAAAATGAAAATGTACTAGGGAAAGATTATATTGAATGAGATATTCCACCAACTCACAAAATTCCCCAAAACAAGACAATTCTATATGTATTCATACTTAATATATAATCTGGTTTTAGTAACCAATTTCCAACATTCCTGCTAAAAGCAAACATGGAACCAAATGTTGCTTTACTTCAACTCCAATACCCAATGTTTTGGAGCAAAATTCCTTTTATTATCTAATAGGATTCAAGTTTATTTTATATAAGGAATGAGTACAATGCTCATCAGTCATGAACACATTGGATTTGTTTGGAAGATAGAATATGTTTCAAGGGAAATGGTGTTTTTTCATATGCTAATAAGTACACTACAACTTCAACTTATGGATTTGAAGAAAAACATAGATTGTTTTCAAAGTTTGTCTAAGATGTTTATTTCCTATTAGAATTCTACAAGTCGAATCTCAAATGGGCTAGTCTTATTATGAATAATAAAATTAAGTAATTTATCCATATGATATTTGAATATTGGTGTTTGATAGTGACATAGATAGAAAATTTTATAGATAAATTTCATGAAAACAATCTATATTTTTTCATATGCTAATAAGTACACTACAACTTCAACTTATGGATTTGAAGAAAAACATAGATTGTTTTCAAAGTTTGTCTAGGATGTTTATTTCCTATTAGAATTCTACAAGTCGAATCTCAAATGGGCTAGTCTTAGTACGAATAATAAAATTAAGTAATTTATCCATATGATATTTGAATTTTGGTGTTTGATAGTGACATAGATAGAAAAATTTATAGATAAAGTTCATGAAATGGGCTCCTTATAGTTATATAAACTAACGAGAAACCAAGATTTAACAATAAAACATGTTTAAAATATCACAAAGACAATTTATTGTAACAGACTCCCAAGATCTACTGGCATTATGTTGAGTAATACTGTCAAAGGGAAAAAGGAGGCTATAAGTTACAAAGATCTAAATTGAGATAAGGTCAAACTAGGAAAATTTGGTATCAACCACGATTTTTAAGATTGGAAACCCATGACTTAATTGAAACATTAGATGATAAGCATGATGAAATTCATTATGATAGGATAAAACACAACTTGTGGTATAATTCTTTACATATTTTTTAATAAAGAATGCATGGTAGTGGGCGGGGGTATGTTGTTACTCACAGTAGACAATATGAGTGATGAGAGTCATTATGAAAGGATAAAACATAAGTTACATGATGATTATTTACATATTATTTCTAATCAGTATTGTACAAGGGGGAATCCATGGTAAGGCTCAGATATAAATAATTAAATTTCATTTATCCCTAAACCCAATCATTTTAAGAAGGTTGAAGATAAAAAATTCAATTTTTACACACTAGATGTATTTTCAAAAGTGGTAATAGTTCTAGAAATGGTTATGGATGTGCTAACCCTAAGAACCCTAAACATGCTAAGGAGTATGTAGTAATCACTTCTTCCAAGAAGAAGAGGTCCATTCCTAGTAAATGTATTAAATGTTTAGGTAGTTTCATAGGCAATGGTAAGCAATGTAAGTATTCAAAGAAAGCCAAAAAAACTATATTTGAGTAATATGCATCCATGACTTATAATTTTCATGTAATTTAATGAATATATTGAGGATAATAATGTTTTGGTGCAATATCTCAAAAAATTTAAGATGAATTGATTACCCTACAACATGCCAATTAAAGTAGGAATTAAAAAAACTAGTAGTTTCTTAAGTAAAATTAAGGGGAGACAGGATGATATAGTGCGGTGAAGTTGAACTTCATTGAATAAAGTTGAAACACCTACCACTGCCAAAATGAAAAAAGCTAACAAAGATATATTTAGGTATATTGTGGATGACCAGTGGAGGAAATAGAAGACTTTCAATAAATTTTGATATAATTTGAGAAAATACTAATTCCTAAACCCTTGATGGTTGAACCACTACCTATACAAGGTCCAATCGACCAAGAAGATACACATAAGATATCAACCAAGGACCAATATAGTAGGAATCAATCCTAGTAGTAAGGGAACCATGGATGCTAATTTTATTATAAAACAAAATCTCTTTTTGACATTTGCCATATTGATAATAGGGCTCTTACTTTAGGGTGTAAGATTAATATAATATAGAAAATTTTGAAATAGAGAAATGTCTTTATTTCAATGACAAATATGTCAAATTATTTATGGACAAGCTGAAAACCCTAAGTCATCTCTAGATAGTAAAATATATTTTTCCATTATATCAAATATTGCTCAAAATTAGGAGATGCTACAATTCTAGGCTAATAATACTTAGAGAGTTAGTTAAAGATTATTACGACATTTAAAAAAATAGATCTCACATATTATTCATTGGTAACAAAATGAAAAGATTTTTGAAAGGCCCTTTATTAATTGATTACTTAAGTGATAACAAAATAGGAGTTTGTCATTAAGTTATGGTGAAATAAGAATATATTTATTGCTAATCTTGATGGTTTACTAAAATTTTCATTATAAAAAATTAAACTATGGATCATTGGTTTCTCCATAGATAATGTTGAACATAATGCCACTATTGGAGATTGCACTAAATTATTTAGAAATTAATTCGACAATATCAATATTAAAGAGGAAATTGTTGTGTTCCCATTAATGAAATTTGCTAAAATATAGATTGATCATCTTATGTCCACGTTAGGAAATTTTGTGAGCCTCAACCACAAACATGTAATTAGGATTTCCAATAAAAATTTCTCTATTAATTCCAATAACCATGATTATCATTTAAAAAAATGAAAGATGAGTTCAAAAATACTTCTCATACCCAAAAATGTTTGTAAATCCATTCTTATTATTTCCCCCTGTTAATTTAGTTTATTTTCTAATAATGGCCTCACTTTGTTAATTGCTAGAATAAATTAATGGGTAAAATAAATGATAACTAAAGTGGCTTGTAATTCTTATTTTCAGTTGTTTTTATTTTCTTTTTGATGGGAGAAGCCACATCATATCATTTAAAGAAAAATATATTTCCTTTTCAAAATTTTCCTATTTAGTGATAATAATTTTTCTCATTTATATATCATATGGGAAACAACAAAATTCAATAAATTTTGGATTAATCATATTACATGTGTTTACTTTCTAGTTGATCTAAAATGATACTTAAGATTCGGGGCACGACTTGACATTGTATAAGCCCTTTTAAATTGTTAATGCTGATTTGATCATAGAACAAAAATTCGTATATCTATAACTTAATGTGTGAATGGTAAACTTTAGTATATTTAGTTAGTTTATGTAAATATGTTAGTAAAGAAATAAATATAGGTATACTCCTATCTTGGTCATTGTTCTTAATATTAATTTATTTACTCATATACATGAAGAAAAGAAAAAGTTTTAAATTAATTTTAAAGGCATTCATATTTTTTTCTTTGATTATTATATCATGGTATTCCACATAATCACTTGGGAGGGATAAGTAAAAAGGGATAACACATAAATTTTATTGTCCATATTATACTTAAATTCAACGAGAGCATGCCACATCATCACGTGATTCAACGTAAGTTTTAAGTATTACCAATATAAATGATAAATAGACAAAACAATCCTAAAAAGTCAAATATTATGATAGGATCCATGATACAATAATAGACTTAAAACAAATATTGAAATCAAATGGGGAAATAATGTTGTCAAAGCCAATGGTTGAAACTATAAATACGATTGACACGTGTGTTACAACAATTCAACTATAAATGCGATTCAACACATTTGTCACAATAACTCTATTACTATAACTCAATAACTCTAAAACTATAAACAAAATTTTATTTAAATTCTATTCAAATGGTATATGAGCATATTTTTTTCATAGAACAAAACAATAAAAATAACATACATTTATTTATTTATTGACCGGAGGAATCAACAATTGAGTAGGTTTTGTACTTGCATGACATGGGGTCGATTCTGACCTCTACCACCATAACTCCTAGGTGAACTGTGCTTCCCTCCAGCGTATGATCACATGTAAGCAACTAGCGATTTGAATATGGGAACCTTGTACTCACACTTTATATTTTCACGGACTTGCCAAGTGAGATCCTTAGGGAGACGGGGGTGAAAATCTAATCTATAATTGATGTAATAATTTTGAAAACAGATAAACACAACATGCTATAATAGTTTTATATATCAAACATTTCTCTCAAATACTATTATTCATGATGGAAACTAAGATCAACTTAGTTAAGTTATGGTTTTAATATTCAAGGTCCAAGCGAAGTAGTTCTAATTTAAAACACAAATGATGACTCTTATACTTCAAGAATAACTAGTCGTATAACTATATCTATCTTAATTTCAAGTTTATTAAGCACAAAAAGCAATCAAATCCTTTAAGGTACAAACCCTTTGTCAAGTTTTACACTCACAAAAATTTTTGCACCTTGAGGAATTTGGTTGGTCTCAATATTCTATAAATTAAAAGTTAATATGGATCTATGTAGATACATGACACAATATAGCATCACATATAATAATCTTCAATTTTTCCTAATTTAAATTAGGCATAAAATTGTTCCCTATTTATATTTTCCCATCTCCTTGATTTTACAAATTGGATCTTTAATGTAATGAACTTTCCTCTAATGTGATTTTATTTTGCATAAATAAATATTTGAAATTTAGCAATTAATTTTATTTTGCATAAATAAATATTTGAATTTTAACAATTAATTTTCTATTAAATTAGATATTAACAAATATTCTTCTCTAATTTCCTATTATTTAAACTAATTTCATCTCGATATTAACTTTTTAATTTATTCACATTTTTTTCCATCTATAATTTTTTTCTTAAGTGATAATCTATTACAAATCCATTTGGCTTCTTAGTGATCTATACACATCCATATACCAACATCTCAAGATAGAATGCACACATATATTTATAATACTAGTAAAATATGTTAAACATGTTGGATTATTTTTACTAATGTAGCTCCACTAGGCCGATCATAATAATGCAACAAATGGGGGCATTTAATGTAGAAAAAATTGTTTGTTAGTCCCATCTGAGTGAGCTAATACAAATAACTTGTTTCATTTTCAAAACCAAACTTTTGACTATGGGGCATTAGTGTCACATTATCTAGGTAGGTTATGTTTAAATACTAAAGCCTTATATTTAGGTAAATAAGCCATACTTGATTGATTAGACAAGAGTTGACTACCAAGTTCGCTGTAGGATTTTCACTCTTAAGTTATAAAAGTGGATGACATATTTAAAAACAATAGACAAATTTTCAAAACTAAGCTTTTGACTATGGGACATTAGTGTCACATTATCTAGGTAAATTATGTTCAAACACTAAAGCCTTATATTTAGGTAAATAAGCCTTCTTAATTGACTAGACAAGAGTTGACTACTACATTTATGGTAGGATTTTTATTGCTAAATTCTAAAAATGGATGACATACTTAAAAACAATAGACAAATTATGCATTGTCGAAGAAAATAACATTTTCCACTAGATTTGCAATTGAAAGGTACAAGAGAGGAAGAAAAACAAGACAAACAACAGACTCATTCATACAATCGTGTTCTCAAAAAATTATATCTACACACTTTGAATTAAATCCACATTAATATTTTTGCACGCAATCATGTTTTCAAAAAGAAAAAGGAAGATCTACACACCTGTTGAATTAAATCCACATGAATATTTTTTCACTTAAATGTACTAAATCCGGAGATTGCATGTAACATTTCAATAGTATATTAAATCCATAGAATGCTCGTACCAATTTAACATCGTTGTGCATATGATAAGTTTAATATATTATATCTATATATTGCGTGTCAAATGCATAATTGTTTTTCAATTCATTCCATTTACAGGAATAATCAATATGTTTTCATTGAACTAATCTCAATACAATAAAATTTAATTTGTATCCTTTCTCTAAAGAGTATTAATATATGTTCATGGTATTTGTAAAATATAATAATCTCCAACCATGTAGAATTATCTAATTTGTCACCTGGAAACATTTTATTTGTTTTCATCTTGGACCAAAAGAGCTCATTGAAATGGTGTTTAATGATATTGGAGTGGAAGAGGAAGAAGTGATCTTTGAAATTGAATTATGTGATGTAGCTGAAACATTTGTGTTATTATTTGGCTGTGAATGGTTCGCTGCAATATTAGTATTAGTGTTTGGGTTTAAATGAAAGACATCTATAAAGGGTGGTGGATTGGGTTCTGAAAGATATTGGTTTTTTCTAGTGAGAAATGTTATAACTTTAGACATGGAAGGACGTAGTGTTGAAGATGCTTGTGTGCAAAGAAGAGATATGTGAACAACTTTTAGTACTTCCTCTTGGTAGTTTTCTTGGATGTTGGGATCAATTATGTCCAAGACAGTACCTGACAGATGACAATTCCAAACCTGCACCAAACATATTTTATAAATTTGAATGTCATTTCAATTTTGCTTTAAGAAGAAAAGAGAATTATGAATATGTTGAGGCCATTACCATTGTTAAGAGAGATGGTATATCATTTGTGTGAATAGGGGGTTTATTACTTCTTCCAGCAATAATCTCAAGGACTAGCACCCCAAAAGCATAAACATCAACTTTTTCTGTCAAATGACCATGAAAGAGATATTCTGGGGCCATGTAACCTCTGTGAAAACAAAAATAAGTATTAGCCACATTTTCTATGAAGAGGATTTTATTATTCATATTTATTAAATTTATTCTCACCTGGTTCCTACGATTCTCGTGCTAATATGAGTTTGATCCTCTGAGAAGTATCTAACCAACCCAAAATCTGCAATTTTAGGTTTGAAATGGTGGTCTAGTAGAATATTGCTAGCTTTTATGTCTCGATGGATGATGCGTGTATCTGATTCTTGGTGGAGATAAGATAGGCCACATGCAGTTCCTAATATAATGTCAAACCTCCTTTGCCAATCTAGTACATTTCCCATGTTTTCATCTGTTGCAAAGTGTAATTCTATCTCAAATAACTAAAATATAACAAAAAGAATTAGTAACTCCTAACATTTAAAGATTAATTGTAAGGAAAATCAACTTATAGGGAAGAAATATTACCAAATAGAAAGTGATCAAGGCTTTTGTTGGGAAGGTATTCGTAGACCAAGAGTTTTTCTGGGCCATCCACGCTACATCCAAGAAGTTTGACTAGGTTTTTGTGTTGAACACAACTTATCAAATTCACTTCATTGAAAAAATCACTCACATTATCTTCTTTATTGGAAAATAATCTCTTCACATCGATTTGTCTACCATCTATCATAACTCCCTGCCAAACATGTCCAATAGTTTTTGCTCAATGGTGTTGTAAAATTATTAATGTATTTAAAAAATCAATCTCATAAAATGGATATGGAAATCACCTTATATACTGAACCAAAGCCACCTTGACCAATTTTGTTTGTAAGGTCGAAATTTTTTGTTGCAGTTTGCAGAATTTCAAATTTGTAATTTAGTTTTGATTTCGATATTGCTGTTGAAAGTTGACATGATGGTTTGTAGCATCCTGCAAAAAAAATTTATAACATGTTAATAATTTTAGTAGTATAACCATGTTATCAAATACTACATTGTTTTAGTTTATGAAATCTATGCATTGTTCTCTATTACATGTTTTATTTTCTAATAAACATAAAAAAAATTAAAAATCAAGGAAAATTTTAGGGGCTAATATTTGCAAGTGGGTTGACTTTCCATGTTTTTTCTAGAAAAAGGTATTCGCCAATTTCCATTTTTTCTAGTTATGATTAGCCAAAAATTATAGTTCAAAATTATTTGACCCTAAAAATCGCCAAAATTTTATATAAACTAATATAGAATAATTAGGAATATAAATATTATTACCAAACATTTTACAATTTACATATTATGGAGTAGTAAGATTTGCCAAGATTTATAAACTTTAAGATAAAATTTCATCCTTAAAATTCTCCCTGTTAAAAATTAATGTAGTGAAAACATTCAATACTTTATCTTATACCAATTATAGTTTTAACATCTATAGGATTTATGGTCATTGGCAATTTTTTACATTAGTAGCATTATGATATCTCTACTTTTATCATTAATGTTAACACTATTTAAATAGTTACAACTTGGTGTGTATTGAGTGGTGGGTGAGTGAAACACTATAAATTGTTGTGTATATTCTCAAAACATATCACATAATCCATCCTTTCAAGCCTTAGTAGATATGGGAGTGTTGGGTAGCAGAAGCCCCACGCAACGGTCATGGGGCACAAAGCTTGAAGTTTTGGATAAAGATAGGGTAAAGACTCCACGGGATGCGTGGAGCACGATTTGTCATAAGTTAAAGTCAAAGGGTAGTCCACCCAAAAATAATGTAAAGAAATGTATGTTGAGTTGGCCCGCCCATGGATCACGGTCCATGGAAAGGTGCAAATAGAGTGAGGCTGTATGGGTAGAGAAAGTGAAGTTTTGTTGTATGTTTTTGGATCTGAAATCTAATGGGTTTTTGAGGAAAGCACTTTGAAAGCATCTGTAAGTCTAAGTCGAGGGTTTGGGTAGTAGATAGAGGCTTTGCAACTATGTGCACAGAGGCCTGGAAGAGTTCGCAGCTTTGTGTGCGGACCCCTGCAGCTGAGTGCGCAGGGCAGATCTGGAGGTGATAGTGAAGAAAGTGAATAAAGATAAGTTTCTTCTATAATTTTGTGCTAAATCTAAATCTGGCTTTTTGGATGACTGTTTTGATCTATGCGCATATGCTTGCTTCTTGAATACATATGAATCTGGGTTTAATCTAAGTACGTGAACTGAATAAATCTGATAAATGTTTGCTTAAAGACCCCTCTAAATAGATCTAATTCCCAATACTTCATTCAATAAGATTAGATCGGTAGACTGCGCGCTAATAGAAAGCTAGAGGTATTCTGGATCTACGCAAATGTAGAGTTGCGCTAAGCTGTAGAACGGTGCATGAAACCTCCAGAACACATCTAGACATCCCCAGGGTGCGGAAACCTGGTTCTATCACCCTCCCCTGGTACCTCGAGTGAGACCTCAGTCTGTGCTCCATGGGTTGTTACCGAAAGGGCCGGTAGTTGCAGGATTTGTTTGGCTAAATAATTCTTCTGAACCTGGGTTAGGCCCATATAAGCCAACAAATGGTTTCATTGCCGGGACCGGGATCTGCCTAAGGGCTGTCTGATGTGGGAACACTGGAACCCTACAAAGAAAGAGATTGATGAGTGGTGGGATCTAAAAATCCACGAGTTTGCAGTTCAAGAAAACAGAAACCCGCGAGTATCAGAGGAAGATTGGCTGGACCATTATATATTCACAGACATTCACGAAATCTTCTTCGCGTCATTTCTGGTAGAACTGTACGAGTGGATCACAAGGCTAGCTAACAGCGTGGGAAGGTGCAGATTGGACCAGCCTATTGTGTGGACTCTGGAACTGGTGCACAGGCTAGAAGCCACCGAAGATAAAATCGCGCATGCAGTAGATCATTGGTTGGATCGGGTAATAGGAGGATTTATCACTGAGTTCACGATAGATACAACCATGAGCTATAGTGAAGCAGAAAGGCGGTTTCTTCAAGGACCTCGGGGTAGGTATATCAAGTCATTGAATACCTGGATTAAGATGTTGTTGTGTGAAAAATAGATTATGCGCATTTATTGATGTCTGGAGTAACGCGGAGCGAAAGAGGTTATCACGAAACGGGAGGGGTGGAGAATAGTCCTTTCGCTTCTATTTCACGGGGGAGCGAGGAGGAGCTCGCGAGGTTCTTACCAGGAAATGCGGTCCAGTTGATTAGGGAGTGCTTCCCACTGATACCACCTCCGTCCACGCCACCCCCCGCATCACCTTCATAAAATCTGTCCACACCAACCCCCACCCTACGTTCCACCCCATCACCACCAAAAGTCAAGATGGCGAGTGCAATCAAATTGCCAATATTTAAGGGTGTAGGGAATGAAGAACCAAGATGATTCTGGTTTGTGATATGGTCTGTATGGGACGCCCAAGGCATAACAGATGAGAACATCAAGAAGGACACCCTAGTTACTGCACTACAGGACCATGTGTTGACATGGTACATAATATACTCGGCTGATCATCCGAATGAGGGAATAGCAGAATCCAAGATGCATTAAATAAAGAGTTTGGCTAAAACCAAAGTCAGAAACCCAGTCGGTTATTGGGTTCAAGGAGATCGTAATATTGCCAGGTGAAACTCCGTGGGGTCTAGACCAAAGGTTAAAGAGCACTATTCATGAAGCCAACATGACCTTGACAGATGCGTAGCATTGCGCATGGTTTGTGGCATCATTGACACCACATCTGAGGACGGCTCTATCACAAAAAAGGATCTCAACCCAAGCTGAGGCACTAGAGACAACAATGAGGTTGCACGAAACCCCAATACCGGATCCAAGGTTGGGAGTTCAGCAAATCCGTGCGCAACTTCAAAACCTGAGTTTAGAAATGCAAAGCTTGAAGCAAGAAACAGTATCCCCGCCAGAGGCATGTGCGGAGGTAGGTTGTATTAAATGCAAGAGCGAGGGGCACGATAAGGACCATTTCCCTGTCTTTGTGAACTATCTAGCAGTGTGAGGCTCGATGCCATTAAAATTGGAGGTATAAGCAGGACCAAGCGCCGCACCTGTGCTCTAGTGCGTGATTTGTCAAGTGGGTGGAAAACACGCAACGGATAACTACCACCTATTACAAAAGTATATCTAGACCCCGCAGCAGCTGTATTGCAATTTTTGTCTATCAATAGGACACAATGAGCGAACATGTCGAAGTTATGACTTAATGATGGAAAGAACCCCAGCTTACCAAATGCAGACTGAAGTGCGAGTAGGATTTCAAGGACACAGCCGAGGAAGAGGAATGAGGCTCGGGTAGGGCCATGGAAAACTGATCTGTTATAACTTTGGAGGGTTGGGACACTACGCTCATGACTGTACTAACCTGACTAGGACTTCGTGCCCCTATTGTGAGCAGTTTGATCATGAAATGGTAGACTGTCCAACGTTAATTGCCCAAATGCGCGAAAAGGGAGTGCTACAATCTCCAGCAACCCAGAATGTCCAGATGATGCAATCAAAACCTCGCGAAGAGGACCCCAGTATAAATATGGTACTGAAGAGCAATGCAACTATAGGAGGAAATCCGCAAGAAGAGCGTGCAAAAAGAAAAAAGAGGCACGACACACCTACAAAGGAACCTGACTCTGAGCCAGAACCAGGGATGAAGATGCCGAGGGAAGCTTAGAGGAGCTTTGCAGAAGCCTCTACTCCAGGTAGGAAGGATAAAACGGAGCCAGGAGTGGACCCCTCCATGATTACTACTTTTCTCGAAACTTGCATGAAACTGTTGTGTGATAGTAAAGCCATTCAAGGATTACAGGATCGGATCACTGGGTGCGCCGGATCGGGCGAGCCACATGTAGTCTAGAAAATAGGAAGACATGCTTTGTGCACCGGATGGGAAATGAGATTGACAGTGAAAATCGGTGAGTAGGAAATGGATCAGGTCATTCTACACTTAGGCTCAGATGCGAACGTATTACCTAGACAAACCTAGGAGCGCATGGGCAAGCCCGCACTGCAACGGTCCCCGATTCAGCTACGAATGGCCAACCAACAAAAGGTCTTACCAATGGGCCGATTGCAAACAGTGACCATAGATATCGATGGTGTAAGTACACAGACCAATTTTGAGGTCATAGAGATTGTTGATGACAGTAATCCTTACCCTGCATTGCTCGAAATTGATTGGGAAACGAACATGAAAGGGATCATTAACTGAAAAAGGCAGAAAATGACGTTGGAAAAGAAGTCACTGCTAGTTCCGTTGGACCCAGCAGAAGGAGAACGCTACGCCGAACCTGTGGGTGATGAGGAAAGTGATGACAAACTGGATTGCATCTATTAGATAATAGCACAAGACCAAGATTGGCTGCATTTCGCAGACGGTGGAAGAATCTCATGGGAGCATGATAGCACCTACACAGTGGATTCCGATGAGGAGACTGAGTGATGGCAGAACCAGTTGCAGGAAGCTACGACACTGAATTGCAATATGATGATTCGGTCATTACGATGCGTAACCACCGAGGAATGACAGTGGCCAGCAGAGAGCGAAACAACAGATGAAAGGCAAGTCGTCCATCTTGGCACTTTATGCATAGCGCGGGAGCAGCATAGTGTGTTGGAAGACGTGTTGCGCTCACCTGCAGGGGGGCCACAAAAGCTGAGATGTAGGAGGTTATTTTCATGTTATTGAATTATCTTAGCTATCGTTTTGGGTCCACTTGGTGACCTATCCTCCTTGTATCAAGGACTTGATACATTTCATGGACTTTTGTCTAATTTAAAGATAATTTGAGCTAGTTTCTCTCATATAAGTAAAAGTTCAATTTACCTCTTGGATTCATTGTCACACCTTAAACATAACTTCTATTCATTAGTGATTTTCTCTATCTCTTTTCCATAATGGAGGACTAGTCAAGTGGCTTTCTTTGATGGATCTTGTGATGTGATATGATATCTTTTCATGAATGCTTGTTGTGGTTGTTGTATGTTGCATGGTACAGTAAGTTAGTTTATTTGTCCTATCTTGGTATTAGGTTAACAAGATAAATTTTCTTATGCTAGGTTAGTTTATTTAGAATTTGCTTCATAGTCCCTTGTTGAGATAAACCCTTCCTCCAAGTATTTGAAATCATCTGTGGCATTCATTAAATGTAAAAATCATTTGATTTTTTATATATGGTAAATTAGGGTTAAATTGTATAAAAATATTGTATTCTATTATTTGATGACTTATTGATGGATTTCATAGGGTTAGGTCTTGTTTACAAGTGCATTAGAGATGCTAGTTAATTCTTTTATGCACTTTTCATTCATTTTCTAAGGCTAACATTGATCATTATTTCGTGTTAAATTCCTTATTAATTGATCAAATTCATTGCAATTTTGCCCTTTGTTTACTCTCTCATAATTTTTCTCTATCTCATATAATTTTTACACAATATTAATGGCCATATTCATGCTTGTTATAGGTCATCATTTTGCTACAATTTGTTGGCCTAAAACCCTAGTTTATAGCAATTTTTGGTTTTTCTTGATTTGTTGTGTTTGGGTAACCTATTTGAGAAACCTGAGGCTAACCCTAACCTTTATATTGATTCACAAGTCCTTTGAACCAAAATCTTTATTCATCTACTATAAATCTAGTTTGTCTTAGCTTTATCTTGTGCATTTTTTTTGTAGGATCCTTAGGGGGGATTTAGCTTAAGATCCTTGGGATATTTGATCCCTAGACCCTACCAAGGAAGCCTCCATTGTGTTTGATTGTTTCCTTTTCTAAATAGAGGGGAATAGTCACTAGGATTACAATGGAAACACTCACATGTGTTGCACGTTGTTTAGGTAACCTAGTGAGGCTTTGCAATTGGTGCTAGATTTTGTTGTAACAATTACCATTAAAAATTTGATGCACATGGATAGGGGTTGCTAAAATAGTTTTCTAGACTATTACAACCTTTCTCTCTCCAATAATTCCATCCAAATTCACTCTCATATGCTATTATATGTTGTTGGGAATAAGATTCCATCCCTAGGTGACTTCTCAATTTGTTGAAATTCCAAACACATCCCCAAACATTTTTCCAATGAGAGTCCAAACATGTTCCAAGAAATTTTCACAATTTGTTGAGATTCTAAATCCATCCCTAGGAGTCTTCTAAAGTTTTTGTGCATCTAAATCCATCCCAAATATTTTCCTTTGTTGTTGTGAGTATAAATCCATCTTGATGAGTATTTTGGAGTTGTTGGGAATCTTAATCCATCCCAATATGTTTTCCTTTGTTGTTGTGAATATAATTCTATCCCTAAGAGTTTTGTGGAGTTGTTTGGCATATAGATTTTTTCTAGAACATATTCCTTTCTTATTTTGAATATTTCTCCATTATAGGAAATTTTTGGAGTTTTTTGGTTCCTAAAATCATCGCAGATGTTTTTTTAGAATTGTTATACATCTAAATCCACCCTTGGCTGTCTCTATTTTTCATTCAATGCTCAACCCATCTAATGAATGTTTTCTCTACAGTTTTCCATCTCATACGACATAGGGTGACCTTTTTTATTTCTCAAATAGCTGATTATACCCATTGATTGATGTATTTACTTATTGAGGTTTTTCCTTATGGTTGGGCATTACTACTTATCTAATTGGAAGTAAGGACTCTATTAGAGATTTTGTTATTAAAATGACTATTAGTATAGGAGTTTCTACTATAGAAGATATTGGTATGGAAGATTCTAAAAAGAAAGCTATTGCTATGAAAGTTTCTACCATAGAAGATATTGCTACAAAATCTTATGCATAGAGGTTGTTGATACCTATGTTACTATTGTGATAATTTTATGTTAAATTGGAAACTAGGGCCAAACTCCATGTGGGTTAGCTTATTTCTGGCAGCTGATATTTTTATTGGATCCCTCTCGTCGAGAGGTGTAGGATTGATCCAAAGATTATCCGATTCTGATAAGTATTTATGGAGATATGAATTTATTTTTGTTTATGTAAGTATTATAAAGCCGACCAGCTCTTATGTAGGCTCTAGAAGCCCAAAAGTCATGTCTATTCACTTATACGTTTTTAGTATAAATGGAAGAAGACTTTAAGTCATTCGACACACTCACTCTCTCGTGATCTCTCTTCATCCTGTTTTGGGTTTGATGGAGAAGAGATCTAAAAGGAGTGCCCTAATATCTACGATGCCCTAATGGAGAATGCAGTCATGAATCAACAGGCAATGGAGATGTATTCATCTACGAATAAAGGTGTAGGGATATAAGTAATCACAGGACATAAAGCGCAGTTATGAAGAAAACGCAGGACATAATGCTATATATCCAACGTTGTTCATGTTATATGGAACCACATATATATACACATCATCAAAGACCTAACACACAGGCAGAATGTTGGGTCATGAAACCTCCACGCAGATCATGATACGCTCAGCAATATACCACACAGATCATGATGCGCTGGGAAGTCAAGTCATGGTGATACACGCAGATCAACATAGATATACCATGCGGTTGAAACATTGCACAGTCATAGCCGCAGCCAAGTGGAAAAGATAAAGCCGCAGGTATAGGAACGTAGTTCTGTTCATGTATGCTGTCCACACAGTCATAACCGTAGTCATGAAATCACCCAGCCGCCGTAAGGGAAGATACATGTTTTACAGGTTTCTTACGCTGTTCATGGAAACCTATACATGATGAGGATTCTACGCACAGCTACATGAAGATATGCAGACCATATACGCAGTCATAAAGACCTTCTGCACAGATAAAGGAACTCCACACACAAACGCAGTCATGAGATCAACGCTGTCACGATAGAAAGATATATGTAGCTAGAACGCATCTTACGTTCTGGGCCAAAGCAATGAAATTGTCATTATAATAATGGAAGCCTGTTGACAGCGTGATATGGACAGCATGATATGTATGAGCAGCATGAAGCAATATATGTATGAAAAGCTGGGAGTCCTTATGAAATTAATAGATGGAGACCTTGCGCAGAAGATATATACGCACAACATACGCAACAATATATATATATATATATATATATATATATATATATATATATATATATATATATATATATATATATATATATATATATATGCACAGGTCATGAAGATACATATACGCAGCAAATGGAGGAGACCTTATATGATGTACAATGCAGTCAATGAATGGTAACACACAAATCGGTCTGATCTTCTATTCTTGAATGAATTAAGGCAATAGCAAGGTCACTTTGGTTATCAGTCCCGGATGTCTCTGAGGTACAGTTGTAACCTAACCTAGGAGGTGTGATGAGGACGTTGTAATCAACAGTAATGAGGATTACGTTGGGTGTCATCTCAATAAGTTTCAGTGTTTCTCATACTTGTAAAAGGAGACATACAGTCTCAATAGTCATTACTATAATTAGATCTAGTATCAAGATAACAATGATCATGGGCAGCATGAAGCATAATAATCATGGGTAGCATGATAGATGAGATCATGGGCAGCATGATGTATGAGATCATGGGCAGCATGATAGATGAGATCATGGGCAACATGATACATGGGCAGCACTATGAGATCATGTGCATGGGCAGCACAATGATACATTAGCAAGGGAAGCATAATGATGATGATGCACATTAGCAAGAGCAGCATAATGATGATGATGCACATTAGCAAGGAGCTACATGTTGAATGGGCAGCATGATAGATAGGATGCATGGGCAGCATAATGATCATGAGCTGCATGATGATGCAGGATGATGGTGCTACACGGTAAGGTGCAGCAAATGGATGAAAGGCAACACTTCGATAGGTGAAGCCTTCACCTTGGAGAATCAGTTGAAGCAGAATGTCTTCAACTGATTTCATCGTTATACGAAATGATCTATGCTAGATCTAGATAAGTCAAAGTGTTGACTTCTGTTGTAAATGTACTCTCTCTCTCTACTAAACTTTGAAGATAAAAGAAGATTTGATCAAAGGGTTTCCCCACACATTGTGGGGTTTGTCCCTGGCTCACGCCACATCTTGTGTCCTCTTGCCTTGGCTTATCTTCTATGTTTTATATTTATGTTCTATCTGCAGTTTATCGTAATGCTGATGTGATTGCTAACTGTGAAAATTTAAATAAATTGATCTAGCATAGAACATACCTAATCTTAACATTTTATCATTAAATAAGTAGGTGAATGGGTAATAAATTCAAGATTGTTACTATAATTTTTCACCAAAGAATCGACCTTACAACCATTAAAAGAATAAGAAGATACAGATCCTTGCATGGGGCAAGGAACAAAGGTTATTTCCCTTTCTACAAACACATTTCTTAATAGAAGGTTGAGAGAAAGACCAAAAACATGTATTGCAAAGGATCCAAGGATAATTTTAGGGGCGAATGTTCGCCCTTTGGCGAAATTAAGGGGTTTTAAATTTTTAGTGGGCGAATATTTTGTATCATAGTACATTTTTACAAATCACCTCGAATAGGCCACCTTATTTTAAGGGAGAGGGTAAAAAAGGTAAATTTAGCCCTTGAAATTAGGACTTACAACCTTCCATTCGCCCATTTTCAAGAATAGGTTTTATTTAAGTGAATCCATTCGCCCATTTTCAAGAATAGGTTTTATTTAAGTGAATCCTATGTGCCAAATACCATATTTATAAAAGAGGTACGGTAAATAAATAAAACATTTTTTATATTTACTCCATAAGTCACCTTATATACATGTAAGGGTGTAAACAAATAAAAATATAAGTAAAGTGGAGGTATGGTAAATAAATAAAACGTCTTTTTATACTTACTCAAAAGGTATGGTAAATAAATAAAAATATAAATAAACTAGACGTATCGTAAATAAATAAACCCTCTTTTTATATTTAGTCCATAACCCTAGTTCTATTTATGAAGGCTCAAGAAAGAGGTTTTATTTAAGTGAATCCTATGGGTCAAATACCATATTTGTAAAAGAGGTATGGTAAATTAATAAAAATATAAATAAAAGAGAGGTATGGTAAACAAATAAAACATTTTTTATATTTACTCCATAAGTCACCTTATATTTACGAACACTCAAAAAATGGGTTATATTTAGGTGAAACCTATGGCCAAAATACTATGGGACAAATACCATGGACTAGATTGTTATTAATACAATGCAAAAAACCATTATTAACCCTAATATTGGAATTAATAAAAATAAAAATGGCACATGGTATTGACCCATGGTATTCACCAAAATGGCACATGGTATTGACCCATGGTATTCACCAAAATGGCACATGGTATTGACCCATGGTATTCACCTGGAATGTAGCCTATTTAAATGGGGGAATTAAACCAGCATGTAGCCTATGCTAAGATTCACTAGGACTTTACAAAGTTTTATTATTTAGTGAAAGACTCGCCAAGATCTTACAAGATTTTATAATTGAGTAAAATATTCGCCATGCCTGGTGAGAGATTCGCCAAAAAATTATATATACATATTATATTATTGATAAAATCGCCTTTCATTTTTCCTATATACCATGGATATTCGCCCATTTATTATATTTATAAATTTAGGGGGGGTTGTTAAAATTTTCCCTGAAAGGATCTTTGTTGTTGAGAGTAAAAATCCATAGCTTGACAATTGATTGATCGTGACTCAACTCTCTTCTTCCTCCTTATGGTAGCATGAATCCATTCACACAGTATTGTTTGATGATTCCACTAGGGTGTTCCCATCAACCCATACCTCTCTTGAGTGAAGTTTATTTCTCCATCCTTATACCTCCATTATTCCTTGGGTTATGGATTCTTCATCCACTTCCAATAGTGTTGTTTTCCTTATTTTTATGAATCCTAGAATAGACCAACTCTGGCTTAAAAGTTATCTTACCTACCTTATATTACTCAAGTGATTCTTATGAATATTATTTTTGGTAACTCTATCTAGGTAGTACTCATACAAAAAAGATGGCCAAACCTTATAACCGGGGGAAGATAATCCTCCTTAGTACTATACAAACCAAGTTAACCATGGAGGATATTCACCGCTTCCTCCCAAAGAGACACCTAGTCCTCCTCCTACTAGCCAAGTTAACCATACAATTTATCTCGTATTCCAACCAAGTCAATATATAACCCATTTACCCATGTATGACATGTCACAAACTCAAGAATTAGATGAGGCAAATTGAGAAGATAATCCTTATAGAATTTATGGAACTTAAATACTCTCTTAGGGATCCCTTCCCTCCTTAATAGGTTTCCAAAGTTGAACATATAACCTCTTATTCTCTTCATCCCTATGTTTCTCCACCAAAATGGTACGAGGAACATGATGCTCCACTTCCTTAGACAATCACTCATACAATTATTTACAAATACTTAAATGTTGGATTCTATCCTAGTTTATAAAAGTGATATAAGTGTCATAAGCACAATCATCATTATATAGCTAAATGTCATGTCCTTCAATAATATAATTTGTGTTCTACTTGTTCATGTCCATGATACATGACCCCAAACCAATTTTATATCTACATGTCACTTCCCCAATTCAAGATATTTCATCTTAATGAGACACTTCTATGAAACAATGCTCCTTTTTAGCATGACACTTTTACTTCTGAATTGAAACCCAAGTATATATCTAAGATGTTTGGAGTACTTCCCCTAACCCAATAATGTGGTGATGTACTTATTTTTCACATCAATACTTCATCCTATTTCATGGGTTCTACTAACATGACCTCCTAAAACATAGATACTAGGTCCTCTCAAGGACACATTGAATATAATGGTTATTAACCATTTGGATATGTAGTGAAGTATCTTCTTCCCTTTGTGGTCCCTCAATGGCCAAGTGACCCTCTTCCTTTGAAATTTTTCCTTTATAGAAGATCCTCCCTCATCCTTTATAATAGACATAAATATATAAACTTATTAGAGGAAATTATAGCTTAAAAGTGCCCATGAAAATTTCATGGAATTTTCATGTCATAATATGTAAATCAATCAAAATACTTTAAATTTAAAAGGAGGTGCATGTAAATATTTGGGAGGGAAAAGAATAAAACTATTTTTTTAATTGTATTTTTGGCTTATTTCCTTATTGGTTTACTCAAATTAAAGTGTAGACACTCATTGGATGCAGAATTAAATTCAACACCCAAGTAGTACCCATCATGCATACTTCTGAGAGGACCCACATTGATAAAAAATGAAGATACATAAAAAGTGTGTCGAATGTATTTTTTTAATGTGTCTTCCTTTTTTATCAATGTCGGTCCTCTTAGAAATATGAATGATGGGTACTCGTTGGGTGTGGAATTTAATTCTGCATTCAACAAGTGTCTACATTTAAAATTTGAGTAAACCTAGAAGGAAATAAGCCAAAAATACAATTAAAAATAGTAGTTTTAATCTCTTCCCTCCAAAATTCATAACTCTTATTTTATTATTTTAGCTATTATTTTGTTATTTTTCATTAGGAGGCCACTTTTAGAATGAAACTTTGTCTAATTAGTATATATATAATAATAATAAAGATAATTAGTGAAGAGACACTTAAAATGAAAAGACATGTTTCTTAGTGGAACAACACTTTCATATATATATATATATATATATATATATACACACACATAAATTTCTTAACATTGTTCAAGCTATTCTAGATGTTTATGATTTGAAGTAGCTTGGATCATCACATTTTTTTTTTAATTTCACACCGGATTTCTACTAAAACCAAAACTTTAAGTTTTTACAAAATTTCCATCTTTGATTTTTTCTCCTTAGTAGCCATGGTGCTTCTATGGATTTACATGCCTGAAACTATGGATGAACTAGAAAGTTTAAGGATCCAAAAAATTGGCTTCAACATTTGGCCAGTCATGGTACAAAAACACGTAGACTAGTACAAGACAAACAATAGAAAATAATTGCAGGCTAGAAGCCTTAGACACATAGACTTGACCGATAGATTCATAATATCAAAACCAAAAACAAGATTTCCTTCAGATTATAACACTTAACAAAATATGACTAGACTCCTTAGTCCAAAATGATGACTAGAGATGAAGTAGTTGAATTGGCTTGAGGGGAGACTTGTGCTGGTGTATTGATTACCCAGGTACTTCCCAGTTCTCGTGAGATTCAATGTCTGATTTTGAGACTATATTGTGCTCAATGTTAGACAACCGAGAAACCATGTTGTCCAAATTATATCTAATGACTCTAAGAATGTACTTCATGTCTTCCTGGCTAGAAAAAAGTTTATAGTTGTCTACCTGCTTGTCTCTGATGACCATACTAAGAAGGGTATCCATTTGGCGATGATGAGTGATGGAATGTAGGAAATGTATCCTTCTCCGATGAAACTTTCCCAAGTCTAGAATCCATTTTAGGATATGGCCTCCAATGTCAGAGTCTAACAAATAAGCTTTATCTCCAAATTCGTTGGCCTCGAGTTGAATATTTTCTTTGTGTATCTCCAATGGTGTCGCATCAAAGAAGTTGGTGAAAAATTCCAAACTGAATAACCACCCATGCCATGAAGAGGAGGGCCCCGAGGAACCCCGTCTACGACTTGATGCATGAAGCCTTCGAACCATGAAGAAAATGTACCTGCAAAATAGATTGGAAGAACTTCCTACAAAGAACCCACTGACTAATCTCGACTAGTAGAAACACAGTTCGTGTATGACACACGAAGACTACCACAAGATGACGTAATGGACATTTATAACCTTGACTATGATCCAAAATTAAACAATAACGCAAAAAATTACAGATATAATCATAAATATAGAGATGCAATAGAAATAACACTTAATTCCATTAATATCAAAACACTAAAATATGCTTACAAACAGAATGGGAACAAACTAGCTCAGGCAATGGTAGCTTATCTCTGAGAAGAGATCTGGTGGCTACATGCCTCTGAACTGTGTTAAAATGAGGCTCAAGGGCCCATTTATTATTGAACAATAATGGACAACCCTAAACAACCAAAACCCTAACCGTAGGAGATGTAATGCCAAGCATTTGTGGGCCCCGTTTGGGTTAGTTGGGAAGCCAACTTCTCGAGGTCGTAACTTGGTCATATTATCTCCATTTGGCACGTGTGGTACCTTGTTGGAAAGGTATCTCTGAGTACTACATGATTTTTCGTAGGCCCTTACCTACAACCACATGATGAGGCTCATCAATAGATATATTATATGGGTCACAATTCCATCCTCCAGCTTATTAAATTATCTTTTTCTCACATTTATCTACAAATTTTGTTATATTATGCTTAGTGTAAGAGTAAAAGATGTGTTACTATTTCTTGTGGCCTAATGTGTGTTAAATGTAGAATTGGAGAAATTTTGAGTTGATTTGAGCGCAGGAACTTGGAGTAGACAAGAAAGAGAGATTCTAGGAGATCGTCCACCTCCTTAACTCCTCCAACCAGTCGAAGATCCCCCACTCTATCTCATCAACTCAGCATCATTGACAGTCGAGCCAGTGCAAGTTAAAGAAGAGTTATATTAACCTATTGTTGAGTTAGGGAGTCAAATATCCCTATTTTCTATGGAGATGTTGGTAGCTACAAATTTGTGTAGAAAATCCTATAGATTCACAAGCTCATGCAATTTACTAATGAACACGACAAGAATCTACTTCTACTTTCAACTAGTGAAAGCCAATAGATTGATGAAAACAATAATAGCAAGAAGAATATAAATTAATGGCACATAACACAAGATGTATCTAGGGAAATCCACTGCTCAAAACCCCACTATCTGTATTTCATATATCAGAAATATGACTGAAGATACAAATCTTGTTCTCACTAGAACAATTCCGCACAAGTATTCTCTACTGTCTCAACTCAAAATCAAGCTCAAGCCTCTTTTTTTGCTCTCCAAGCCCTATTTCCTTGCACAATTCCTATGGTTGAATAGCCCATATTAATGGCAATCTAGTGCATCCAAAACTGTGCAATCCAAACTAGGTCTAGTTCCTCATTGCATGCATGATCTATACAACTCAGTAAATCATACAACTGATAGCACATTGTCCCTACACTCTAGTCTCAACTGGGTCTTTCTCAGAATCAGCATGCATGAGTTTTTGATGAGGGAATCTTTAGTTAACTAGAGTAGCACTAGTGGATCCATTAGTGCACCAAATGACTATTAACTCTCTATTAGTTCCACAAACAATTTGGAACTAACTTAACTTAACTCAGTAAACTGAGTTATCTAATGACAACTCACAATTAAACTCATATTGGACCCCTAAAACTTAGGGAGCACATATACATGACTTCAGAAAGACTTCCAACTCAAAATTCCTAAGATAATTAAGTTAACTTAATTAACTATTTACAAGTTGCTATGAGAATAGAATTCAATTTTAATTCTCAGTTTAATTCAAGAATAAATTAAACTAGAATTTCCTCTTTCCATTTCTCAACACTCCCTCTCAACAAGAAAGGGATTATCAGCTACCTCAATCTTGTCTCTGTGAAACTCGAATTTACATCTTGACAATGCCTTTCTAAAAATGTTAGTACCTTTATCCTCTATGGGAATGTACTCTAACAACATAATCTGCCTCAATACACAATCTCTAAGATGATGATATCGGATATCAATATTCTTGGACTGATCATGAAAAACTTGATTTTTAGAGAGTTTGATACAACTATGATTATTGCAATAAATAACAGTTGGATCCATCTCCTAAACAAACAAACCAACCAGTATCATCCTCATCCAGATGGCCTCACGTGCTGCCTAACTCGCAGCCATGTACTTTTCCTCTGTCGAACTGAGTGCAACTGATCTCTATTTCCTGTTGTACCAAGAAATTATCGTTGACCCAATACTGAATATCCCTCGTGTGTGCTATTCCTATCGGATGAACTCCATATCAAATCTACATCTGTGAAGCCTTGAATATTCACTCCCTTTGTCCGTATGTACCATAATCCATATTGAGAAGTGCCCTTGAGGTACCTCAACACATTCTTTTCTACCTTCCAATACAACTTGGTAGGCCTAACCATCACTTTATTAAGCTGGTTAACCACATAGCACATATCTGGTCTTGTGCTCACCAAGTACATGAGTGAACCCACAAGCTGTCTGTAAGCAATAGCTTCCACTACTTCCCCAGAAGTAGCATCCTCCTTCCTTCAGTTACCTGCTAGAGGAGTCTCCATGGGTTTGCTACTCTCCATTGGAATATCATGAGTATCTCTTTGGCATACATTCCCTGAGACACAAACAACTCCCCATGTCCCTTCCATACCTCCATGCCAAGAAAGTAATCCATGAGCCCCATTTCCTTCATATCAAACTCTCTTGCAAGGTCCTCCTTGCAAGGTTTGACCGGTTGATCATCACCTATCAGTATGAGATCAACAACATAAAGTAAAATGATAAAAAACTTACCTTCCACCAGTATGTGGTACAAGTTTTCATCTGCTTCACTCTTCATGAAGCCCAACCCGGTGAAGTAGCTATCTATCCTGGTGTACCAAGCATGGGGTGCTTCCTTCAGCCCATACAATGCTCTCTTGAGCCGACACACATGTGACTCATGGTAAAAGGTTTCAAAACCTTCAGGCTGCTCTATGTACACCTCTTCCTCAATCATTCCATTAAGGAAGATTGTCTTCATATCCATCTAATGTATCTTCCAACCCATCTGTGTTGATAGTGCCAATATAGCTCTGATTGACAAGTACCTTGCAAAAGGATCTAAGGTCTCATCATAGTTTATCCCCTCTACCTATGAAAAGCCACAGGCCACAAATCTATCCTTATGCTTCTCCACACTACCATCTGTTATAGACATTTTTGTGCCTTACAGCATTGAGCATGAAATGTCCATAATCTAAGGGATCCAAAGTCCTTAAACATGTTGTTCTTACCCCTAGAGGAACAAGGCTAACAAACCACAGCAATTCACAGAAGTTCTCCACCAGAAACTGCTCAAAAACAAGTCAATTCAGGATCAATTCAATGGCTCCACTAGCTGTCTGCGCTGAATGTCAAAGCCAACACTGGCTACCTGCACTACAACATAGGTAGAAGCACTACTAGGGTGCGTTGAGCGAGAATTGCCAAATGGAAAGTTCATTCCAAGAGGTGTCAAAACCCAGGAAGCTTCCAGAATCTTCCTCAATGACACTTGCCTCAATGAATTCGACTGGTGATGAGTAAGAGGTTCCTAATCTCCAAGTGGAAGCAAGAACCTCCAAGTGGAATCAAGAACTGACAGAGGGAGAGGACACTAGTCAGATCTCAAGCTGACTCATCCTCTCTCCAAACATCTATATATGGATCTCTCCTCCATGAGATCTGGGGGCTGGAATTTTGTTATTGCAAAGAATTGCTGTTGGTTTGAGACTAGAACTATTGGGTGCTTAATGCTTTGAAGGGGGTGAAGATAGGAATTCCATTTGCTGGGAAGGAGATGCTGGATTGGAGCCCTCTGGGTTGTATCTCTTCCTGAACCTTGTTATTCATCAATAAAGCTATCTTGGTTTCTCCTATATACTGATGTATCTTTGATGTATGATTGCATTAGTATGTTTAGTTTATTTCTAATCCTGAACTAGTTATGAATGAATCCATGTCTTGTGTAGTGTTCTCTTCTTGTGATCTTGTAGAAACCTCTTGAAGCTGGGCGAGCGAGAAGGCAAGTAGCTGGGAACCCTCAAAGAGAAGAGAGACCATATCGAGGGACAAACGGAAGACACCGGTTAGTCCATCTATCTCTCTTCATTCTTAATTCATAAAGGAAGAATACTAGAATAGCTGTCTCTGTTTGTTGCTAAGGCACTGTCACACCTTAGGTGGATAGGATCGTCCTGCATAGGCATTTTTCCCCACAACAAATTGGCGACTCCACTGGGGAAATCTGTTTAGTCATTTTATTTGTGTTTCCATCATTGTTTGTTTCATAGACTCAACAGCAATAATCGAACTGCATCTGTTATTCTCAGATGCAAAGTAGACAGTTGCTGCTTTGATCCAATCATTGGATTTGTATATGATCTGAACAATGAATTCACAAATGATTTGATGATCCTTTGTGATAGATCTTAGTACCGCCTCAAATCATCCCTTTGATTGTACCTTGCTTGTTGCTTTTATTTGGCCTGAAACCGTAGATTAATCAGCAATCTGTGACCCAGAACCCAGTGAGAAACTCTCGTTTCTCCTTCAGTGCGACCCTTGTGAAGAGGTTCTACATTTCAACGCAGGTCCCGTGAAGGCTACCTACGCTGAATGTCAAAACCCCTGTGTTGAGGTTGCGCTGATCCAGTTAGGCCTTGTGCAGCTAGGGTTCTCTGCTCTGTTTTGCCTTGTTTTGATCTCTGATTTTTGCAGCCTGTAACCAGCATAGGTACCAGTCTGATAACTCCTTTTCTCTGCTTAAATTCCGCCTCCTTTTGTACAAAAAGACTGTGAGTGTTTTTATGTGTTTGTGGCGTCATTTACAGTTTTCCTTTGCAAGAGTGAAATAGTCATCTTGTAGCCCTTGATTCAGATCTGTTGATTGTGATCTTAGGAGAGAGTTCATTGGCTATTTACAGTTGATTATACATTTACTTTTGCTTTTGGTTTGAGTTTGTCTCTTTTAAATGTCGAAACAAGTATTCATTTCGTAAATCGTTAAGTGTTGTAATCTCTTCTACCCTCTCTGATTTCGAAAAAGTAAACTTGTTTGTATTTGTCATTTAAAAGCAAATTCAAAGTTGTACAAAAAACTTTCTTTGTAGGCATCAATATTAAGAGAGCAGAAAACAAACACCTGCATTGTGCATTTGCATCTTGATAGTTTGCATGATTGATTTAGGAAAAGTGCATTCGATTGTGCTGATTGCTCTTTGAGAAAAGATGGTGTCTTTCTTTTCCCTTTGTAGCTGGGGTTTTCATTGTTGAAAAAAGAGATAAAACTTGCTTATCATCTTTAGACTGCATTTAGGAATTGAATCATACATCTCATGGTGAACCTCAAAAGGCAAGCTTCTAAAACGATCAACCTAAAATAAATTGAATGAACTTAACAATGCTTTGTAACTTAACGCACAACATAGAGGTCTAGGCTAGAGACGTGTTCCGGCGTCGTAAAGCCTGGTGACTGTCGATCTCGCTGATGGTGGGTGATTCCTCCTGAGGGACGATAGCGCCAGTACGGATTGTGCTCCCACGTACCGTCGAGTATATATTGGGAGACCCATATAGGCATAAAACCTTTATCCTTAGGAAGTTGTGTCGGCCGCCCTACTGATCGCAATGCACTGAACACAGCATTCAGGAAGATCGACCGCCTGTACCCTAAAAAGTATCCTGCGGTTTTGCGAAAAGTTTGGCACACCCTCTGCCTAGAACTCCAGAGCAGTTCCTTTTGGCCTTTTTCAGACTCTATAACGGAAAAAGTCCATCTGAGCATTTGTCACTTCAGGCTCGTTAAAACATCGAAGGAGACTAGAGTCATATTTTGCTTTTTCTCAACTCTTTAAAATTGAAAAATCAGGTTGTGTCTAAGCGTCGTTAAAATTTATTTTAAACGGAATAATCATCACCATTCCCTCGTTGATCTTCGAAGTTAGTCTCTTTTCATCGTAATTTCTTGTAGAATCTCTAGAAAATCTTTTGGATAGACTAGATATATCTGAACAACCGTCGACATCTAGGACTGTGTCATCCGACACAGCAGTGGCACAGCCTCCTACTGCTACTCCAACAATGTTCAATGGTATACCATCTGTCACGGCAAGTTATCAACAACAAGCTGGGGTCCCACCAGGGACTGCTTCGACAACATGGTTAGTTCCTATTTCTTCATCCGGATTATCATCTGGTATTTCTTATGTTGAAACTCAACAAATTGATCCAATGTGTCTTCAAAGTCCAATCTACCCTTTAAGTACTGGATTGCCACCATATGGAGGGCAGTATACCTTTTCATTGTTCCCTCCCAGAGAACAACCATATGAGAGTTTACAACAAGGTTCAGGTCAAACTGGAATTACATCCAGCGGTTGGGTACCAATACTGCCTCAGCAACCAAGGGTTGTATATTCAACGCAACCAGTCCACCCTGTGTCGAATATTCCCACTATACCTACTATGGTGACTGCGTCGCAAGTACAAGCGCTACCTGTTGTATGTCAACCCCAAGTTTCTCAGGTTGCAATACAACAGCCTCTTGTCTCAACGACTCAATCACAATCTCAGGTTAGTGACTCCTTATCTGGAGCGACTTAGGCTCAAACAAGTACTATGACTCCTCATCTTGGTCAATCATCCAGCATTGGACAACAGCAAATGGTCCAACAACCAGGGCTGATTCAATCTCAACAACCGCCATTCCAGCAATCATATCGAGGACCTGAGCAACAAGTCTTTGTAAGTAATGGGCAACCATATTATAGTGGTTATGCCCATCAACCTTGTCAAAGTTACCAGCATTATGCTGGTATGCAAAGACCCATTGCTCAAGCGATTCCATCTTATCCTGGGTATGCTTCGCCTAACCTGAATCAACAATTGCCCTTTGTAGCAACTCTAGAATTACTAGATCTAAATCGGCTGACGAATGATCCAATTGCTCATGCCCCTTGGTGGCCAGCGATTCCGCATAAACTTCCGTCAGATATTCCTAAATTTAATGGAAATCCAGGTGAAGATCCATCGAATCACGTGATGACATTTCATCTATGGTGTTCATCAAACACCCTAAACGATGATTCGATAAGGCTTCGCCTTTTTCAGAGGACGTTAACAGGTCCAGCGGCAAAATGGTATATTGAATTGCCTAGAGCTTCGTTTGACAACTTCAGTACCTTAGCCACGACTTTCTTAACCCATTTTCAATTACCGATAAGGTATGAAATGGGAACGGAACTCCTAACCAACTTCAAACAGACAACGGCCACTCACATATCTGATCATATACATGAGTGGTGACGTCGTCGTAGGATGGTGAAAACGTACGTTCCCGATCAGCTATTAGCTGAATGGTTTATCAAATCCTTACTTCCTACAATCACGGAAGATGTGGCAAAGGGGGGAGTCGTAACAGAAGAGCAAGTCATCGCTCGTGCGCAATATCTGGACTTGGTCTATACTCAGTCTGGCACGCTCTACGACAAAATACCTGACGCCACTAGACCGGAATTCTCAATTCCTCCTCCTCCTAAATCAAACAATGACTCTCACGCCGGCGATGGTGTGATTGGAAAAACAGATACGAAATCGACAAAGGCTACATCTAAAAAGGCCTGTAAGATTTCTAGTCAAAATGCGAATGAGTAACTTCTTGCCTCGGAAGTAAATGTCATGTCGACCGACAAGGGCAAACAACTGAAGCAACCAGGGGGCAAGAAGAAAAAGAAAGGGAGAAAAAGGAAACCCCCTGCGGGGTGTCATATATGCGATGAGGATCATTGGACGAGAGATTGTCCACATATAGCTGAAGTTAAGAAACTCTTTAAGAGTTCAAAAACCCCAGCAGTATTGACTGATCCGTTTCCAAGCCCGGGAACCAAACTGGTTGCTAATCAAAATGCTTCCCGATCCCAAGTGCTTATGTTGTCTACCTCAAAGCAGCAGAATGATGCTTTGACAAGGAATAAAGATTACGGGAATCCACAGCTGTCAAATAACAAGGCTAGTGAACAACCTAGTAGTTCGACGATAACTTTGACCGAAGTTGTGCCACCCATCATTCCTGAACCAATGATAAAGTCGCCAAAGGGAGTAGTATGCAAATCGACATTTAATCCTCGTGCCAAAGTAGCACAGAATTATAATATAGTAGAGGACCTGGCCCAATCGCCGTCCGCTATGTCGACACTTGAGGTACCGCAAAATTTCCCCTCCCAAGAGCAAGCTTTATTATCAGCAATAGGTGGGATTGGCCCAATGGATTCCAATCTTGTGGCCTTTGATCATAAAGGATATGACCCTCAGTTACCAGCTCAACTAGCTTTCCTTATTCAAGTGAAAGCCCTCAACAAAACTGTTCATCGAACAATTATTGATGAGGGGGCATCTACATGTCTTATGTCGATGAGTTGCTGGAAAAATTTAGGCTCACCACCCTTGTCGAAATCGTCAACGATGTTAAAAGCATTTGATGGACGATCATACACTCCATACGGGATTTTAAGTAACTTGCAAGTTGAACTGGGGGGCAAAACAGTAGAAGTTGATGTTGAAGTAATCGATGGAAACCTCGATTACAACATCCTACTGGGAAGGCCCTAGATATATGCCATGGCCGCAGTTGTGTCGACCTACTTTAGGAAGATTGCATTTCCCTTTCAAGGAGGAATTACAGTCGTCGACCAACAAACTTTCCTCCCCGACAGTTCACAAGTTACGGGAAGCACTCCAACGATCCATGGAAGCAATCATTCGCTTCAAAATATTGGAGTAGGTCTCCTAAAAGACCCAGCCTTAATGGGTACTTTTGCCCTACCGCCTGCGAGTAATCTGGCAGAAGTAGCCACAGTGGAAACCTACAATATGAAATCTTCTATATCTAATGGATTCGGAATATTCCTAAACATTTTGTCAGCATGGATCATCGCCCTAATAGAAATATTGTAAATACAGTGGGCTTTGAGGATGGTTCTTATCTCATGTCAACCTCGATAAAAAATGAAACAAGGAGTCATGAGGATAGTTCTTTTACTGTGTCAACCTCATTAAAAAATGAAATGACCCCTTTCCAAATCTCAAAGGTAAACCTTCATTCCAACCACCAAGTTGAATGCAATGAAGCTTGGGGGGCATGCACCTTGATTTGAGTTATTATGCTGGGGGCATGCAAACTTATCGAGCAGTTTTAGCACACAGTTCATGCTCGTTAAAAAATAAATGCAAGATTCGAGCAGTTTTAGCACACAATTCATGCTCGTTAAAAAATAAACGCAAGATCCGAGCAGTTTTAGCACATAGTTCATGCTCGTTAAAAAATAAACATAAGATTGAGCAGTGTTTTTCCGCATTTAAGCTCGTTAAAAAATGAACTATCTCCCGGTAAATAACCACCGTGAATGTAATATCATCAGCCATTAAAGCCTTGGTCGTGTTTGCACCGTCACCTCCACTTTTCCATTGGCCGATCATTGACCTCCATTTGATTGTTTACCCATTTTGAGGAACAGCTGCGAAGAGTGATTTCACCTAGCCATCCTTGTGACACTGCCGTGATTGGAAAATTCCAACTCGTACCTGGAATCAGCTGCTAACCCATTTTATCTCTCGTTCCTCAAAAGACGAGTCTTCTTTAAGCTATTTTCATCTAACTCGTAAAATATGAAAAGATTGCCGAGTTTTAGCCTTCCAGCTCATTAAAGCGACCGGAAGTGCTATCCCTCCTCTAGATTTTAATCTTTTTGGACCTGAGGGATTATTGCACAAAAAGATCGAGCGCTTGTTTTGTTCAGCTCGTTAAAACTATCGAAAACTCATCCCTTCTGTATTGTTTTATACTTTTTCGGACTTAAGGGATTAGATGACGAAAAAGGACTTTTGGAGTTAACTTTATGTATCTTTTCAGACTCTCTAAAAATGAAAAGAACCGAGTTATCTTTGTCGTTAGACTCGTTAAAATCATTAAATAGCGACAAACTTGTCTTTAGACGAGAACGAGTTTCACTATCGCTAAGCTCGTTAAAACATAGCAATGGGCTTGCCCGAAGGGCAGGTTATAGAACAAGCATATGTTATCCTCCTCAAGCTTGATAAAAATAAAGAGGTACTAGTCAGCAATGACTGGGGAAAAATTGGGAGAAACTCAAGAAAACTTTGATGGTAGCAAGTCGCTCTTGAACATGACACTTTTCCTCCGTACCACAATCGGGTTGGGTTGTTTCATTCACCGGTCACATCCATGGTCTCGCCATACCATCCATATTTGGGGTAATGCTACCGATCCATCGCATCAGTGTCGCCATATGTTCAAGAGAAATCGTTCAGAAAAAGTCAACCATGTCCCATCCACTGCCGTACATTATCCTTCATCCTTTCATGACTGCCACCCTGAATCATATGTCACAGACCATTTTCACCTCCATCAAAATCATTAGCTCCATTCCATGTCATTGATGTGGGATTCATTAAGGCCCTCCTTTGACCGATCGCTTCTTGTCGACATCAGCTCATTATCCAAGAAGTTGATCTAGGAACAACCCCTTCAGTACTTTGAAGCTTGCATGCCTCAATGACAAGTTTCTCACTTCCGGCGACAGGTATACATCAATGACCTTCGACCGAAAGATTTTGCGTGGTGTTCGACGCCAAGTCCTTTATTCACACCACGTGAATTGTACTGCAGTACCTTCAGGGTCATTATCATTATCGGTGATTCCTCTCGCGGTTGTTAACGGTTTACCTCATTGACCGGTAATCAAGCGATGTCTTTCCTTGTTCGACTTCAGAACAATTCTCACATGGATCGACTTGTACTTAGAGTGAAGATCGAACGAGTCTGAAGACCCCGGATCTAGTTTCATCCATCCGGGCTGCGATATATATTCAGGAAAGATAAAGACATTGACATGTACATCATTGCAGCAGATAATCATCCTACCCAAAGGATGATAATTTCATCAAAATTATCAGTCTACCACCAGACGATTGTCTGTTCTATGTATAGAAAAATGAATTTATAAAGCTGAGCATGGGAATGCCTGCCTCAGCTAGATCATGAAAGGAGTATGAAAAATAATGTATTGTATTGTATCTTATTACAGGTCTCCTCCCAGCATTGGATGAACTTCGGATCCCCCTGATAAAGCATTTCACCCGATAAACGGCCTCATACTTTAGGGGGCAACTGTTATAGACATTTTTGTGCCTTACATCATTGAGCATGAAATGTCCATAATCTAAGGGATCCAAAGTCCCTAAACATGTTGTTCTTACCCCTAGAGGAACAAGGCTAACAAACCACAGCAATTCACAGAAGTTCTCCACTAGAAACTGCTCAAAAACAAGTCAATTCAGGATCAATTCAATGGCTCCACTAGCTGTCTGCGCTGAATGTCAAAGCCAACAGTGGCTACCTGCACTGCAATGCAGGTAGAAGCACTACCAGGGTGCGTTGAGCGAGAATTGCCAAATGGCAAGTTCATTCCAAGAGGTGTCAAAACCCAGGAAGCTTCCAGAATCTTCCTCAATGACACTTGCCTCAGTGAATTCGACTGGTGATGAGTAAGAGGTTCCTAATCTCCAAGTGGAAGCAAGAACCTCCAAGTGGAATCAAGAACTGACAGAGGGAGAGGACACTAGTCAGATCTCAAGCTGACTCATCCTCTCTCCAAACATCTATATATGGATCTCTCCTCCATGAGATCTGGGGGTTGGAATTTTGTTATTGCAAAGAATTGCTGTTGGTTTGAGACTGGAACTATTGGGTGCTTAATGCTTTGAAGGGGGTGAAGATAGGAATTCCATTTGCTGGGAAGGAGATGCTGGATTGGAGTCCTCTGTGTTGTATCTCTTCCTGAACCTTGTTATTTATCAATAAAGCTATCTTGGTTTCTCCTATATACTGATGTATCTTTGATGTATGATTGCATTAGTATGTTTAGTTTATTTCTAATCCTAAACTAGTTATGAATATGAATCCATGTCTTGTGTAGTGTTCTCTTCTTGTGATCTTGCATAAACCTCTTGAAGCTGGGCGAGCGAGAAGGAAAGTAGCTGGGAACCCTCAAAGAGAAGAGAGACCGGATCGAGGGACAAACGGAAGACACCGGTTAGTCCATCTATCTCTCTTCATTCTTAATTCATAAAGGAAGAATACTAGAATAGCTGTCTCTGTTTGTTGCTAAGGCACTGTCACACCTTAGGTGGATAGGATCGTCCTGCATATGCATTTTTCCCCACAACACCATCTACAACCTTCTTTACCTTGTAAAGCTAATGGGAGCTCACCACTAAATTGTCCTCTGGTGTTGGGACTACATCCCAAAAACTGTTGCGAAGTATGTAGTCATACTCCTCCACCATGGCATCAACCAAAATCAGTTGCCGCACTGCTTCCTTAAAGGAAGATGGCTCTGTTACAACATAATCTCCCATAATAGCCATGTATCTAGTGTACCTCGTAGGTGACCTCCTCTGCTTGCGCTGAGAAGTGGGTTCTTTGACATTCTCCTGTGAATCATCGAATAATCTGTTAGCCTCTCTAGTGCGCTTTCTTCCTCTTTGGAAGACTTTGCCTAAGTGGATGTCTTCACTCTTGGATCCTCTACGTGGTTGGTCCAGATCAATTTGAGGCTCCTCAACCTTAGGAGCTAAAATCTCCTCATCCATATGTAGCTCAATCTCCCTCTCAAGGGAAACTCACATGGCCTTCTCCTCATTGATTCTAACATCCCTACGAACCATTGTCATCCTGCTGGTCGGAAAGTGCACCTTATAGTTGTGAGGTGTATCAGTGTAGCCCACAAATATCCCCAACTCTGTTGTCAGCTCAAGCTTCTTTCGCGCATCTTTGGTCACATGGAAATATACTAATGAACCAAAAATCTTGAAGTGACCAACATCTGGCCTCTTACCGGAATAAGCCTCCTCTAGTGTCTTCATCTCAAGTATCTGATGTGGGTTACGGTTCTTAACATAAACCATTGTGTTGCATGCCCTAGCCCACAAGTGTAGTGGTAGGCCCTGATCATGCAACATTTTCCTCACTACCCATACTATGCTTTTATTCTTCCTCTCGACCACCCCATTCTACTGAGGTTTATGGGGTGTTGTCAACTCCTGTTTAATCCATTCCACTGCACAGAAGTTATTAAACTCGTTTGAGACATACTCACCACCATTATCAATCCATAGAGATGTAACCTTATTTCCTGACTCTTTCTCCACCAATTATTTAAACTCACAAAACTTTGTGAAAGTTTGATCGTTTTTCTGTATGAAAAATATCCAACATTTACGAGAATAGTCATCAAAAAATATTAAAAAATACCTATGTTTGGTTGTGGATGCTATCAAGAATGGTCCACACACATCTGAATAGACTCTCTCTAAAATAGCCTCTACTCGACTTTCTTTGTCATGAAAGGAATAATTGGTGTATTTTCCCAAAGTACAACCCTTGCATGTATCAACTTACTCAAGTGTACCTTTGGGAAGACTGGTAGAGATCTGCTGCAATATCTTCAAAGCTCCATGATGCAAGTGGCCCAATTGCATGTGCCACAAATCGCCAACGTCTCGGCTCTGCACCCTTTCTACTTTTTTGCTCAAATCAACACACTTCTCTACCTCCAAGTTATAGATATTCTTCACCTGACCCGTGGTTATGTGTCGAAGTAATTCCTTTCCTTTCGAGAAGATCACCTCATAGCCTCTATCCTCAAGCATGGCAATGGATACCAAGTTCTTATTCAACCTGTGAACATGCATAGAATTCTTCAAGGTGAGTGGAGCCCCATCCTCCCTCTGAAATGTAATCGCGCCCAATCCAATAAAACTATACTTCCTATCATCACCCATCTCGATATGCATATGGAGATCTTTCTCCTCCAGGTCACTGAATACATCTTTGTCTCCATTCATGTGGAATGAAGCTCCACTGCCTAAGTACCATACACTTACCATCATTGATGACACCATTCATGCAATTAGGGAAAATTCCAATTTGAATTGAGAGGCCAAAACCTCACTCGCCGCTCCTCCTGTGGACTTCTTCTTGGACTTCTTGAGTGGACAATTTGTAGAAAAATGGCCCAGCTCATGACAATGAAAGCACTTAACTTTCATCACTTCTTTCTTCCTACCTCCATGATAATAATCCTATCTGGAATGGGAAGCTTTCCCTTTCCCCTTCTTCGCCTTAATGACTAAGGCACAATTCTCATCATCATCAATCTTTGATGAAGATCCATCGCTGGTGTTCCTCTTTATCTCCTCCTGCATCAAATCCGACCACAGTCATTCCCAATCTGGTAGCTTCTCCTGACCCACAGGGGCTTCACTCAGTGAACCTTTGTCCTATCATGTTGGTTCGTGACATATTAAACAATACCCTTAATTTGACTACATATAGGAAAATACCCCTAAAATTCACTTTATTTAACCCCCTACCAATATGAACCCAATACACCTTTCTAATTTAAAAAACCCCTACATCCACTAGATATTGTAGGTATCCATTTTTCATTAACATTTTTTATACCCCTTTATATTTTTTCAATAACTTTGAACTCCATTTTTTATACCTTCCAATATAAAACCCTTTACCCCCTGTATATTCCCCAATATATTATGTCATTTTTTCCTCAATATATATCCCCCATATGAACCCACGTGGTATGGTATTGCTCCCCCAGTGGATCCCCCATGTCCCGACCATTGATAGAGTCCTAATAACTATGCCAACTCTTTGGGAGTCCTAGAAGAGAAAGACTCACCATATCATCCTCGGCAAACATGATTCCAGCCCTTCCAATTTTATCACCACATTGAGTTAACTTGGTCAAGTATTTTTGGAATAGTCTCGCCTTTCTCCATTTTGATTTTTCGAAGTTTTTCCTTCAGTACCAATTTCCTTTGGTCATTGTTGTTCTGATACAAGTCCGTTGATGCTTTCCACATATCATACGGAGTTTCATTTCCATGGAGACTCAAGACAATGTGGTCTCGAACTCCCTCAAGGATTCTCCGCCTTACCTTCGCCACACGCTTCTTCCATTCGGCCAAATTTTGTGCATCTCGTATTGTTGGCTTAGAAATTTCTTGATCAAAGAATTCCTTCAAGCCATTATCCTCTATCACAACCTCCATTCTATCCCTCTAGGCTATAAAATTCGAGTTGCCTTCCAAGGCATAGTCGAGCCACAAACCATACAATGCCATCCACTGATCCTGAAGTATGTATTGCAAATTCGAATTTCACCTATAACCCAAAACTCAAAACATCGAAATCTCCTCTAGTATACTGTTCTCAGCTTTGATACCATGTAGAAACTCCTGTAGATTCACAATCTCATGCAATTTACTAAAGCACGGGACAAGAATCTACTTCTACTTTCAACCATCATAAGCCAAAAGATCGATGAAAACAATGATAGAAAGAAGAAGATAAATCAATGGCACATAAAACAAGATGTATCTAGGGAAATCCACTACTCAAAACCCCACTATCTGTATTGCATATATTAGAAATATGAGTGAATATACAAAGCTTGTTCTAACCAGGTAAAATTTTAAGGATGGAAATTTATTGTGAAGTTTAGAAACCTTGGAAAATATTGTAGTGCATCATATGCAATCCATAAAATATTTGACAATATTTACGTAAAAATATTGCAATTTCTAATAATTTTATATAGTATATATATATATATATATATATATATATATATATATATATATATATATATATATAGATATACTTACTTTTGGAAATTTTAAAGGTGAAATAATTTTATACTATAAAATTTGTGTGAATCATTTTAAAAAAAATTGAAATGAACAAATCTTTTTTTTGGAAAAAGCAAGGAAAATTAGCCCACCTGCGAATATTAGCCCCTAAAATTTTCCTTGGTTCTCACTAGAACAATTCTGCACAAGTATGCTCAACTCTCTCAGCTCACAAGCAAGCACAAGCCAAATCCCTTAGCCTCTTCTGCTTCTCTCCAAACCCCTATTTCCTTGCACAACTCCTATGGCTGAATAGCCCATATTAATGGGAATCTCATGCATCCAAAAATACACAATCCAAACAAGGTCCAGTTCTTGATTGCATGCATGATCTATAGTCTCAGTAAATCATACAACTGATAGTACATTGTCCCTGCACTCTAGTCTCAACTGGGTCTTTCTCAGAATCGACATGCATGAGTTTCTGATGAGGGAATCTTGTTCGCTTGTTGGGGCCTGACCTAGGTTCAGAAGTGTTTTAGCCAAACAAATCTCGAAACTACTGGCCCTTTCGGCAACAGTCCACGGAGCGCGGACTGAGGTCTCACCCGAAGCAGTATGGGAGGGTGCTGGAACCAGGTTTCTGCACCCTAGGGAGAGTTCGTGAACCGATCTTTCACACTTGTACTATTTTGCGCAGCTATCCAACCTTCGCGTAGCCCTTGTACTGAGCGCGAGTAGGCGCTGTCTAGATCCCTTACCCTTAGTATGTTTGATTATAGATCTGACTTAATTCAATATTCTTTATCAATTGAATATCCATAATAAGAGCGCGAACATAAACCTTAAAGTGATGCATAAAACCATAACAGAAGAATAAACACATAGATCTATGATCAGATGCACAATATTTCAGAAACACTTATCTTTTATTAATATTCTATTCAAGTACAGTCCAATTCCACCTTGTGCACTCAGTTGCAGGGGTCCGTGCACAGAGTTGCAGACTCTACCAGGCCTCTGCGCACCCAGCTGTAGAGCCTACTCTTACTACTACAACCTACAGCTCGGACTTCCAGACTCAGAGAAAATATCGCATTCAACAACCCATATCGCTTGAGATCAAGATTAACAAAAGCTACCTTCTACACTTAGAGCCTTGCTCTATTTACACATTCCCATGGTCCACGGACCATGGGTAGGCCGACACCTTCTAGATTAAATTTCAATATTTTAGGGTGGACTACCCTTTGACTTGACTTATTACAATTCATGCTCTGTGCACTTCGCAGAGCCTTTACAATACCATTACCCAAAATTGTGGGCTTTAAGCCCCAAAACCATTACGTGGGGGATCCGCTACCCAAAAAACTCCCAACACAATCATCATAACTTTTCCTGAGTCACTCGTCGGCGTGGCGAGGCGCGCTCCCATGACTTCGCGGTCCACCATCGCTATGAGTGATGCACTATAATATGTTGCTCCATCCTTTCCTCCTGTAATGCTTCTTCAAGCTCCTGCTCCATTGCCCCTACTAATTTGCTTAACTGATGATGCTCATTCTACTTTGCTAGGTTAACAAAAAGTGATCCCTCATAGGATTTTAGCTCTAGCTGAGATGTCAAATGCACGAAATTTTTGTGCAAGAGCAGCAAACTTGTGATCTTTGGTCCAGTATACTCAATGTCTACTGAAGTTTGTGTTCTATTTTTGCAACAGAGTTGTTGTTGTCTGTGAGGTCCCAATATTCAATTTTCGTCGTGGGCTTGCGGCCCAGGGACACACTTTTCAACGAAATTCTGTCTTTTATCCTAAGATTCATTGTCTTGCCCTTATCTTCATAAATTGCTTACCAGATCGCGGGTTTCATGGCGACATCCTAACCGGTCCTGCTATTTGTCGGGGAATTTTCAGTACATATCCCACTGCTCACATTGGGCTTGGCGCGGCAGCCTTGGCTGTCAAGATTATGTTGTCCCGAAGGTCCTCCGTCTCTTTTGGCAATGTCGCAACCACTGGGCTTACTCTCAAAGCGTCGAAGTTCGATGGGTCCATACCTATTGGATAGCACAATAACTTAAGCCTCAAGATGTCACGGTTTATTCAGTGGATGACAAGCCATGATTTATAGACCTGTTGAAATTCAAATTCGACTGTTCCCCCCTTTTCTAGCTCATCAATGCGATACTGGCAGTAGATCGTTTTAAATCCAGTTCTGACTCTGTGTCTTAATTTCCCGTCATCCTCTCCTCATTGTCTTAAATTGACCATCTTGTCATGAACAGTGACCTCAACGGTCACTTTCTAGCATGTCTACGCAGCAGCATAGCCCCTTATGCGCAACCGCGATTCCTACGATAGACTCGCCCTACGCAGAACCCTCTTTCCACGCTTCTCTCCTGCGTACTCGTTTATAGTCCCGCGCCTTCTTTCAACTACGTGGAGCACTGAGACTGTGCTTCAGTCGGTTAGTCAAACAGCCAACCCACTCGTGTAGGGCTTCAGGCAACTGCCATTTACTCTTCCTAGGAAGGGCTCTCCATTAAGCTTGATGAGCTGGACTGCGCCTCTGTCTATGACCTCTTTCACCACATGTGGTCCCAACCAATGCATTCAGAGTTTTCTAGGGAATGTTTAGAGGTTGTTGTCATACAACAATACTAAATCATTTAATTTGAATGTGCACAACTTGATATGGCGATCGTGCCAAGCTTTCTCATGTTGTTTCTGTACCTGCTGATGGAATCCCGCCAGAAACCATTCTTCCTCAAGTTCTTCCAGTTGTGCGAGCCTCTCTTCCAAGGCTTTGCGGTCTGCCATGCCTGTCATCACTGCTATTCGTAAACTGGGTACAATGTATTCCATTGGCATGATGACTTCCGTGCCATAAACTAACCTGAAAGGTGTCTTATCTGTCAATTTCTTGCATGTGGTTCTGTATGCCCATAAGACGGTAAGTACGTGCAAGTCCCAATCGTTTCGCTGCCCGTTACATACTTTGGTCAATATAGTCTCTAGAATCTTGTTGAATGCTTCTACTATCCCATTAGCTTGCAGGTGGTACGACGTACTTTGCTGATGATACACCTAGAACTCCTTAGTGAGTGTGCTGATAGTTTCATTTAGGAAGTGCGTTCCATGGTTACTCATTAGAATTTTTGGGCATCCAAACCATGTCAACATGTTGTCGAACAAAAATTTCGTAGCTGTAGCGGTCATGCAGTCCTTAATCGTCTGTGCTTCTGCCCATCGAGTCACGTACTCTGTCGCGGTGATGATATAGCATGCACCCGTCTTCCCTTGAGGTTTGATGGGCCCCACAAAGTCTATCGCCCATTTTTCGAATGGCTGCAATGTCATTTGTGGATTGAGTGGCATCTCATCCCTTCGCGATGGTTTCCTAGTCTGTTGACATACGTCATAGGCCCGACAGTACGCTTTCGAATCTTGATGTAGAGTTGGCCACCATAGTCTAGCGCAAAGAATCTTCTGTGTCGTCGCCCATCCCGCATAGTGTCCTCCTACAGCCCCCCCATGTGCTTCTGTGGGGATCTTCCCTCATTCAAATTCAGGTACATATATTCATAATATCTCATTGTTTCCCATTTTGTAGAGGTGCCCTGTGATAACAAAAAAATCCGCTGCGTGTACCACCAATTCTTTCTTCTGCTAGACTGAATATCCCTGTGGCGCGGTCCCTATGGTTAAGAAATGGATTATATCTTCAAAGTGGCCATCCGTGACGCACACTGCATAGAGCTGTGCATCAGGTAGTCCTTCCTCCAAATTTGTTGGCTCCTCACCATTCTCAATTCGTGATAGGTGATCTGGTCCTGCATTTAAGCATCCCGGCTTTATGATGACCTCGAAGTCATACTCTTGAAACAGTAACAGCCATCTGCATATGCGCCCCCCCAACACAGGCTTGTTCACCAGGTATTTCAACGCGGAATGATCGGTATACATCTTGAAGTGCCCACCAAGTAGATAGTGGCAGTATTTCTGGAGCGCATATACCATCGCCAGTCCCTCGCGCTCAGTAGTAGAGTAGTTCTTTTTGGCTTTGGACAATCACCGACTTGCGAATGCGATCGGGTGATCGATGCCTTCTACACCTTCTTGCGTGAGTACAATGGCTAGCTTGATACACAACGCATCAAAATGTACATGAAATTTGATGTCCCATTTTGGGAAAACCAAAATGGGAGCGGATGCCATTTTTTCGTGAGAACCTCCAGACTTTTCTTACAATCATCATTGCAATAATATGTAGCATCCTTTTTCAATAACTATTCCATTGGTGCTGTGATTTGTACATAGCTTTTAATAAACTTTCTATAGTAGCCAGTGTGCCCCAACGTGGTGCATAGTTGTTTGACACTTCGCAGCGCTTCCAGATTAAGAATGACAAAAATCTTTGTAGGGTCCACCATCAGGCCTTGTTTGCAGACCACATGGTTGAGAAAATTTCCAAATGGGACGAGGAAGGTGCACTTCATAAGATTCAACGCAATCTGGTGTCGTCAACAACTATCCAGCATCAACCGTAAGCTCTCTATATGGTTTTTAACTAACCCAAATATAGTCCAATCATCGAAATAGACCTCCAAAAAATTGTGGATGAATTCCTTGAATGCGGCCACCACTACGCGCAAAAATATTGCTGGTGCATTCTTCAGTCCAAAGGGCATAACAGTGTGCTGAAAGGAACCCCATTCGGTTGCGAAGATTACCTTGCTCCTATCTTGCGGTGCGATCATGATCTGATGGTACCCTGAGAATCCATCTGTGAATGAGTAAGCTTCTTGTCCACCAACATTCTCCAATACTTCATCTATAAACAGCATCGGGAATGGATCGTGAACATAGGCATCATTAGGCTTCCTGAGGTCCACGTAGATTCGAATTTCACCCTTCTATTTTTTCTCCTGCATTATCATAGGACTCACCCAGTCAGATTCTTCCGCTGGTTCAATAATTCTTGCTCCAAGCATTTTGTCCAACTCTTCGCGGACCTTTTCCTTATACTTCGGATTCAAATGGTAAGGACGCTGCTTAACTAGCTTCGCGTCTGGCTTTAGAGTAATCTTCATCATCCCTAAGCTGCCAAGGATCCCCTTTAACTCTGTGATTGTGGTCGGGAACAAGTCTTGATATTCCCGAAGTATCTCGATGACCTTATCCACCTTGGCATCATCCCAATAGTTCCCAAGTGTTGCGTACTTCGGCTCCGCATCTGTACCAATGTTTACCTACTTTATTTTCAGCGGCGCAGTGATGTCAGGGTCCTCGATTGATGGTACTTGAACTTCATGACTCCCTTCCGTTTCTAGAATATTAATATTACGGGGGTCATCATCATCATCCTCCACTTGTACGTTGTAACATTCTAGGGCATGGCTTAACTGAGGTGACCATACTGGTTGAACTATTTCCCATGGTTCTTATGGTATTTTGAAAATGGCGGCTTTCACGACTTGCAGCGCATTGTCAACAGTATCGCCCATGGGTCTTCAAATGAGAATGTTAACAAAAATCCCTCACACAAGACATCCCATTTGCCCGTACCATGTCAGAGTTCTGTCTTGTTATACTAGTTCCTTGGGATGACATCCAGGGTATGATAGAATAATTGTACCCATTCAGGCTGAGGTTCTTCTCAATAGGCCTTGGTCCATTTGTGAGGTGCGTGCATGAGTCATCACGTCCATTGTATTTCTCGGTTATTCGTAGTTCTAGTTTCCCAAACCATAGCCACATCATTCTCCTACAACCGTGCCAGTTTTCAAAGTTTCCTTGATGTGTTCCCCACCAACGCGCAGGTGTCGAACGTAGCACCCACTTCAATGCATCGAACCGTTGGTGCTCTGGTACTGCGCTCTCAAACTTGTTCAAGAATTTGTCTATCGCTGTCAATCCATCATATGTCGGTAGATCTCAGACCTGGGCTGTTACGCAATGCAATGATTTAGTCATCATGTTGCAATTCAAAGTTGTCACTTCATTCAACTGATTGTGCCAGCGTTCATCTTCTTCATCTGAATCCAAAGGGCAGGAACTTGTGCGCTCCCACGAGACCCTTCCATCTGTAGTCAGATTAGCCAATCCTGGTCTCACACAATTTTCTTGTAGATACAATCCAACTCATCATCACTTCCATCGCCGTGCACGGGTTCAATGTAGCACTCTCCTTCAGCTGGATCCAATGGAACTACTACGCGTAGGGACTTTTTCTCGAATATCATCTTCCGCTTTTTCAAGTTGATGACTCCATTCATATCCGTGGCTCAGTCTATTCCTAGAAACGAGGGGTAAAGGTTACTGTCATCCACAATCTCTATTACCTCAAAGTCCATCTACGTGCTCGCACCTTCGATATCCACTGTTACCCCTTGCAATCTCCCATGGGCAAGATCTTTTTTTGGTTCGCCATCCATAATTCAATAGGAGACCACTGTAACGCAGGCCTTCCCATGCATTCCCATGTCTACTTTGGTAACACATTCACGTCCGAACCCAAGTCTAAGATTATCTGATCCATTTCATACTTTCCAATCTATGCCATTAATATCATTTCCCTCCCGGTGCACAGTGCATGCCTTCCTAGTTTCCGGACTACGCATGATTCACTTGACCCTGTGCACCTAGCGATCAGCGCTTGCAGTCCTTTAACTACCTTATTATCGCACAATAGTTTCATGCATGTCTCTAGAAAGGTAGTAACCATAGAAGGATCCATTCCCGGCTCTGGTTGATCCTTACTACCTGAAGTAGAGGCCTCTGTGAAGCTCTTCTTAGCTTCCATAAACATTTCCCTTGCCCGCTCCAAGTCAAACTCAGGTTCCTTCGTAGGAGGCTTGAAAACCCATGTATCATCCTCGGGTTACTTTCCTTTATCTTCTCCTATGGTCGCACCACTTCTAAGCACCATGTTCACGTTGTGGTCTTCTTCACGCAGTTCAGACCTCATCATTTGGATGTTCTGAGTCGGAGTAGGTTGTAGTACCCCTTTCTTGCACATCTGTGCGATCAACGTCAGACAATCTACTGCTTCATGATCAAACTGATAATAATACGAACAACACATTCTAGTCAGGTTCGTACAGTCACGCGCGTAGTGCCCATGTCCTCCGCAATTATAGTAGATTAACTGTCCGCGCCCTCGTCTGGGTCCCATTCCTCCTCGTCCTCATCCACGTCCTTGGAATCCACCATGCACTATTGCTGCGGCTGGATCCGTACCTCATGCCTCAATTTGCATCCTGTAGATAGGTGTTTGATCCATCAACAATTCATAACTCCGATAGTTTCACTCATCGTGGCCCACTGATCTACAGAAATTACAAAATAGCTGCTGCGGAGTTTGTGTATACTTCTACAACAGGTGACAGTTGTCTGTAGTGTGCTTTCCTCCCATCTAATAGATTGCACACCAGAGCTCGAGTGCTGCACTTGGCCCTACATGTGCCTCTGGCCTCAATGGCATTGGCCCCCCTCCTGCCAAGTAGTTCACAAATATCAAAAAGTGATCCTTATCATGGCCCTGGCCCTTACATTTTATGCACCACACTTCTTCACGTGCTTCTGGCCGTGGCGCCCTATCCTGCTTTAAACTCTGCATCTCCAAGCATAGGTTTTGTAGTTGCGCATGGATCTGTTGGACTCCCAACCTAGGATCCTGTATCAGGGTTTCATGCAGCCTCATCGCCATTTCCAATGCTTCTTCCTGAGTTGAAATCTTCTGTTATGATAGCACCATCCTTAGGTGTGGCGTTAAAGATGCCACAAACCACGCGTGGTACTGCACATCCGTCAGTGTCATATTAGCCTTGCGGATCGTACTTTTTAGTCTCTGATCCAGATCCCAGGGGGTCTCGCCTGGAAGCATCATGATCTCTTTCAACCCAATGATCCCCTGTGTTTTAGATTTTGGCCAGCTAAATTCTTTGTTCAACACATTCTAAATCTTTGTTATTCCCGCATTTGGGTGATCGTTCAAGTGCTTGATATACCATGTCAGTGCGCGATCCTATAGTGTGCTTACCAATGTAGCCTTCTTAATGTCATCATCCGTGACCCCATGCGCTTCCCACACAGCTCTTACTATGAACCAAAACTAATCTGGATCTTCATTCCCTACTCCTATGAATAAAGGTAGCTTGATCGCACTCACCATGCTGAACTGCGGGTTTGGTGGAGGTGGGGTGGTTGACGATGGAGGTGAAGTAGGTGAAGTGGGTGATGGCGTAAGGGGAGGTGATAATTACCAAATGCGCTACCTTATCAAACTAACTGCACTCCTCGTCGAAACCTGAGCGCGCTCTTCCTCGCTCTCTCGCGGAGGTGAAGTTAAAGGACTATTCCCTAGCCCTTCAATCCCTTTGTAGATCTTTCTGCTCCACGTTACTCCACTCATTAATGAATTCGCATAACCTTCTTTTCACATAACAACATCTTAATCCAGGTAATCAGGGATTTGATGTACCTACATCGCGGTCCCTTGAGAAAACATCATTTTGCTTCGCTATAACTCACAGTTGTGTCTATCGCAAACTCAGTGATAAACCCTCCTATTATCCAGTCGAGCCAATGGTCCGCAGCCCGCGCGATCTTATCTTATGATTCCTCTAGTCTATGTACTAACTCATGAGCCCACATTATTGGTCGATCAAGCTTGCACCTTCTCTGGCTGTCGGCTAACCTTGCGATCCAATCATACGACTCTGAAGAGAAGGATGCAAAGAGTATCTCGTGGATTTCCGTATATATGTAGTGATCCAGCCACCTATTTGGAGATATCTACAAAGTTCTATTTTCCTGTATCACAAAATCATGAAGCTTCTGATCCAACCAATCTTCAATTTCCTTCTTCGTACGGTTCCAGTGTTCCGACATCAGACATCCCTTAGACAGATCCCAGTCCCGGAAACAGAACCATTTGTTGGCTTGTTGGGGCCTGACCCAAGTTTAGAAGTATTTTAGCCAAACATATCCCAAAACTACCAGCCCTTTTGGCAACATTCCATGGAGCACAGACTAAGGTCTCACCCGAGGTAGTATGGGAGGGTTCTGGAACCAGGTTTCTGCACCCTAGGGATGTCTTAATGAGCTCTCAAGAGTTCGTGAACCGATCATTTGCACTTGTATTGTTTTGCACAGCTATCTGGCCTTCGTGTACCCCTTATACCGAGCGCTAGGAGGCGTTGTCTAGATCCATCACCCTTAGTATCTTTTATGATAGATATGACTTAATTCAGTAGTCTTTATCAATCATTCAATATTCGTAACAAGAGCACACAAACATAAACCCTAAATATATGCATAAAACCATAACAGAAGAATAAACACACAGATCTACAAGCAGATGCACAATATTTCATAAACACTTATCTTTTATTAATCTTTTGTTCTAGTACAATCCAATTCCACCCTACGCACTCAGCTTCAAGGGTCCGCGTACATAGTTGCAGACTCTACCAAGCCTCTGCGCACACAACTGTAGAGCGTACTCTTACTACTACCACCTACGACTCGGACTTCAAAACTCAAAGCGAATATCACATTCAACAACCTATATCACTTGAGATTAAGACTAACAAAATATACCTTATACACCTAGAACCTTGCTCTATTTATACATTCCCATGGTCCATGGACCATGGGTAGGCCGACACCTTCTATATTAAATTACAATATTTTAGGGCAGACTACCCTTTGACTTGACTTATTACAATTCGCGCTCTGGGCACTTCGCGGAGCCTTTACAATACCATTACCCAAAATTGTGGGCTTTAAGCCCCAAAACCGTTAGGCGGGGGATCCGCTACCCAACAAATCTTCAGTTAACTGGAGTAGCACTAGTGGATGCACTAGTGCACCAACTGACGATTAACTCTCTATTAGTTCCACAAATAATTTGGAACTGATTTAACTGAACTTAACTCAGTAAAATGAGTTATGTAATTACAAACCACAATTAAACTCATAATGGACCCCTAAAACTTAGGGAGAGCATATACATGACTTCAAAAATACTTCCAACTCGAAATTCCTAAGCTAATTAAGTTTATTAAACTTAATTAACTATTTAGAAGTTGATATGAGAATAGAATTTGATTTTAATTCTCAGTTTAATTCAAGGACAAATTAAACTGGAATTTCTTTTTGCCATTTCTCAACATTTTGTATAAATAAACAAGCTAAGGGACTCATTAGGATTCAAATTTTTATTTTAGCCAAGAGGCCATTGAGCTAAAGCACATTTTACTATTATTTTGATGATGTATTTGACACGTTTTGAATGATAATGAGAAGTTTTGTTTTGATCTAGCACTAAGTTGATTAAGAGAGCTAAAGATCTTGGGTTAGGGCCCAACCCTAGCAAGAGAAGTTCCTCTCTTGTATCTATATTCTTAGTCTAGAATGTGGAGTAATTTTTGAAGTTTATTCATGTTTCTTTTAGGCTAGAGGATTGATTAAGTTGTTGCTCATGCATGTTCCTTTATCTTAGATGGTAAATTAGTTGTTGAAGCTCAGTAGAGTAAAGTCCATAAAAAATCCTGTGACGTTGACCACTATCTCATCTTCCTCATGGGATCATGATTAGAGGACCCCACTATCACAACCCAAAAACAGAGTGTGATTTCTTGTTCATTGCATAGATCAAGTCTTAGCATTTGTTAGATAGTTGTTTATGATTTCTTGGAAATATTTATATTTTTTATTTTTCTTCTTGTGATTGTTGTAGCTTAGGAGGTAGTTCATTTCATAGATCAAGTTCTTAGCATTAGTTAGATAAGTTTTTCCAAATTCAACTCATCTTTTCCACATTGACTTCTAATAATTTACAAATGAAAAGAGAAACAGTTGCCTGTGTTATTGCAGGCTTGTTGGATCTAAAGGCAAGGAATTATTTCACCAACCCCATTTAGGTCTTCTCCACCTTCTTTTAATGCATGCCAACCCATGTTCTAGAACTCTGTTTTTAAGTCACTGTGAGTAGCCATGTTAACCTAAATCCTACCTTCTTGATGTACTGGGCTTGGCTAAGGGTGTTTATCACATTCCCTACACACCCCACAAACTTCATACCACCTTACAACACTTCATCTCACAATTCTTACCCTCCAAACACTCTCAGCCCACTTCCTGTATCATTTCAGGAGATCTTGTAGCGGTACAGGAATCTTGTAGCAACATCTTGTAGCACACCTGTAACAACATGTTATGACCCTATTGTGACCTACAATGATATCCTAGCTTAGTTTAGGAGTAGTTTGACCCCTCAGCTTTGGTTCCATGACCTTAATTGCCACCTAGACCAGTCCATTAACTCCATTTCCCTTCCTGCAAGTTCAGATAGCATTAGTTCTTTCATTTCTAAATTTAGCAATTAGAACTTTATCTACTCTGCAAGTGTGAACTAGATAGTTAGTACATGCATTCTTGAATTATGAAATGGTAGATTAATCTTCTATTTTCAAGAAACCGTGATAGCTAGATGATTGAGTGAAAGTTAACATAGTTTCCCTTTTGCAAATTAGCATAATATTTGTGTCCTTTCATAGTATTTACAAGTTGACAACTTTCATTTTCTGAGTTGAAAAAAAATTATTTTCTCTGCACTAGAACTAACCTTTACATTCTAATTTTAGTAGTTAGACTCATTTCAGTTCAGTAGAGGAATGGTCTAGAACCCTAATGATCAAGTGACCTACTTGAGGGTGGCATGAGTAGGATGATGCATTTACTATGTATACAATGTTGTCACCTTTATGTTTGTACGAAACCTCAGGTCGATAAATTAAACTTGGTAGTCTTTGGAGTTGCAACATTATTTTTGCAATACTGAGGCTCATCACTTTTTTTTTGTGAGGTGTCTAGGTAGACGTAATTTATGCTTTTCTTTTATATTTTCATTCAGTAGATGGATGTTATTCTTGATTTCCTTTCTGTTTTTAATTTGGTTTTGAAAACACACATAAAAAGAAATTTTATTTCATGCCTCGTAGGAGTAGAGAAACCTTTGGGAATTTCTTGCCAAATACCCCCACACCATCAAATAGTCAACCTTCACTCTTCTTCAGTGACTATCAACATCCCTTTCTGACTGCAGAGGAGTTAGAGGACCTCTTAGGTGAACAACCTAACATCTTTGAAGAGCCTATTGGGGAAGAAGAAGAAGAAACCATTCCACATACCTACACCATGGCTGAAAACAAAAATGAGGGTACTTTTCCCATCAGAGAGACTAATGGAGATGTTAGGATGAAAAATATAAGTCCTTCTGCCCTTACTCACTTCCATGGCTTAACCTCAGAGGACCCTAATACCTTTTTTTTTATTTTTCTATTGTTTGTAGAACTTATGATTATACCTCTGATGACTAGAAGTTGAAGTTCTTCCCATCCGCCCTTAAGGATGCAGCCTTGCACTATTTCATGGGTCTACTTGGGGATATCATCACTACCCGGGCTCAAATGAAGAAATACTTCAACAACAAGTACAAGACTATTTTAGGTCCAAATATACCAAAGATAAAATATTTAGAATGACTCTTGGCCCGTATAGTCCAGGAGCAAATGCAGCGTTATCCGGGTAGTCCAATGATGGAATTTCCACAAAAAACTCCATTCTCTCCTTGCACTAGGAAGCGCAAGCCCCTCCGGGACCTTTGGTGTTGCTAGCTATGAAAAAAGAGGAAAGATTCCAACTCAAGTGTAAAAGGGCCAAATGCACCCTTGATCCTAAATCACTCAAGTTAGCCCTTCTTAGAGGAATCATGGAGGATATACTGGAAACCCTAAACATGTTGTCTGGAGGAGACATTTATCAACTACCATATCAAAACATCAAAATAGTATTCAAAAATAATTCTAGGGTTGCTAGGAAGAAGGGTAGGTCTAGTCAAGCTTTGGCCAGTTCCTCTTCCTCCACCTCATCTATCAAGAATGAAATTTCGAAACATGTTGGAGGAATTTAAAATTGAAATTTTGTACACAATTTCTCTACAAATGAACACCATGGAGATCAAGAGGAGACAAGAGGAAGCATATAGAACCTTATCTATCTTTTTCCATAAATGCACTAGAAGGCACGCCAGAAATGAATGCCCATTAAATGTTACAGAGGTCTACACGATTTGTGAGGAAAACCATTCCACAGATAAATGTCCTTATTTTCCTTGAAATTTGTATACCAAGGGGCAGAAGGTGGAGCTGAACAACATTGTTACATCCATCAAAGGAGGCCTCAACGACCTCAGCCATACCATATGGCATGCAAGGTGCATCATATTCCTATTACCATCCCAGCTAGAATGCACCCCTGCCCCCTTGGTATTCTCTTACTCATTCTTCATAGCCCACACCTTCTCCTTAGCCTTATGCACATTAGTATCCTCCATAACCTATCAATCGAGCATTCCAATCATATGCTTTTACACATCCTCAGTTGAATAACTCATCACAAGGTTGGAGACCTCAATTCAACCAAACACTTGCTTTACTACCTCCATCTCCATCTCAACCACAACTCATTCATTCTGCTCCACCCAACCAACCTCACTTGCCTACTCAAACAAATCTGAACCCAAACAACAAGCATACACAACATGTCTATAATGGAGAGACATCTTACCCTGCCTATGATGTGGAGATTCAAGAAATCAACCTCAGGTCTGGAAGAGTGCTCTGAGATAACCAACCTCCATATCCACCTGAGTAGCTTGAAGAAAAAAAGGAAGAGAGTGTCCCTCAAGAAATTCCACCTCCTTTTCTTGAAATATTGATCCATCCTAATCAGCACAGCCTATAAGAGACTGAACTTCTCGTAGAATTGAAAAAAATATTTGTTAAAATCCCACTTCTCCAAGCTATCAGTGATGTTCCCATATACAACAAGCTTATAAAATAAAAATTATTCAAGCATACTGGGAGGAGATAGAAAGACAACCCTACTATCAATTTCATTAGTCAATTATCTGATCTAATGCTGGGGAGGGTGATTTTCCCAAAGTGTCTAGAGCGTGGAAGTCTTGTGGTAGATGTACACATTGATGGCATCATTGTCCCTCACACCTTGATTAATATTGGGTTTCCATCAATGTGATGACTAAGGAAACCATGATCAAAATAAACCTACAAGGATATTTGATAAATAGCAACACAGTGTTGCAACTTATAGATAGGTCCACAATGGCTCCTGAGGGAGTTGTTGAGGATGTAATGGTCTCTATTGATTCCTGGGAGTATCTTGTTGACTTCCTAGTTCTCCAACCCAAGACCAAATTCAGTGGATATCCTCTCATCCTTGGAATACCATAGCTAGCCACTGTTGATGCTTACATAATTTGTAGAGCAGGGAACATGCCCATTAAGAATGGGAATTTGTCCAAACAGTTTGTATTTTACCATCCTACTCAACCATCCCTAGAGCATGACCTACCCTTATGGTTGGAAGAGGAGGAGGAAGGTGAAGTGTATCATACCACATCCCATTCAATTTGTACCCTAGATGCTATTATGGAAGAGGGGAAACCTGATGAAGATGATATCATTGACCAAATCCTCCAGAACCAGCCCCCCAACACCATGCCTCTTGATGCGATTGTGAAGCAATCTCAGGGTAATCCTTGGACTGAGTTATTCCTACTGGACCCAAGTCCTGCACATGTCAAAATAGTATAATTTTGCCCATCTAAAACCTTGAATATCAACCAATCTCTCTTAACCAACCAAGAAGAGAAGTTGTGCAATATATTGAGAGAAAACTTAGATGCCCTTTCTTGCAGCTATAAAGAAATGAAGGGAGTGCATCCCTTGTTGTGTTCTCATCACATCTACATCAAGGAAGGATGAAAATTTGTGTGCCAAACTCAGAGGATAATTAACCCATCCCTCAAAGACATAGTGAAGGAAGAGTTGTAGAAGTTGTTGGACATAGGTTTCATCTACCCCATCTCATATAGTGAGTGGGTGTCCCCTCTATTTTTGGTCCCAAATAAGAATGGAAAGTGGTCGATCTCTGTGGATTACAGAGAGATGAAAAAAGCCACTAAAAATATCATTTCAATTTACCTTTCATTGATCAAATCTTGGATGTTCTTGCAGGGAAGACGTTCTTCTCTTTCCTAGATGGATTCAGTGGTTACAATCAGATCCAGATCAGCCCAGAGGACCAAGATAAAACTACATTCAATTTTCCTTGGGGTATCTTTTCTTATAGGGTCCTTCCTTTCAGCTTATGTAATTCCCCTGCCACTTTTCAAAGGGTAGTTCTGATCATCTTTGTTGAGCTATTCCATGACTTTATAGATATATACAAGGATTCTTTCACTCCATATGGGTGTGACTCCATGCAGGCTCTATCTAACTTGGGGAAAGTCCTAAATAAGTGCATTGAAATGAACCTCCCACTTAATCCTGAGAAGTTTGAATTCTTGATTAATGTAGGGACTTTCCTTGGCCATTCAATATCTCAGGAGAGAATACAAGTGGACCCAAACAAAATTGACATCATAAAAAGGGTCTCTACTCCTCAAAAGCATAGGGATGTTAGGAGATTCTTGGGCTTAGCTGGATATTATAGGATTTTTATCAAAGACTTAAAAAAAGTAGCCTCACCATTGTTTGGATTGTTGGCCAAGGACTCTGAATTTTGCTGGACAAATAGTTTCCAAGAGGCCCTAAAGATCTTGAAAGACAAATTAACTACTGCACCCATACCTAGAGGCCAAAATTGGGCTCTTCCTTTTCACATCCATGTTGATGCATTTGAGAAAGTTGTAGGAGAAGCTCTAGGCTAGAAAGATGACAAGTTGCCTGATTCCATTTACTTCATTGGAAAAACTTTGTCTAAGGATGAATTGAATTACACTATGAATTAGAAGGAAGTCCTCGCTGTTATCCACACCTTCAACAAGTTGAGACACTACATAATTGGATATCAAAATTTTGTGCATAATGACCATGTAGCTATCAAGTACTTAATTAACAAGCCTAATGTGAATGTTCGAATTATTAGATGCTTTCTTCTGCTACAGTAGTTTGATTTAACTATCATTGATAAGGCAAGTAAAGAAAATGTAGTTGCATATTTTTTGTATAGACTTTCTTTGCCTTCAAGGGATGAAGGGATGGTTGATGATCAGCTACCTGATGAGAAATTATTTTCTATTTTAGTTCTCTCTCCGTGGTTTGTTCACATAGCCAACTACATAGTTGCTGCAGAGTTCCCTCCAAATCTGTCATCCAGGGAGAAGAGAAGAATTGTAAGTGTTAGAAAATTATATATTATGGAGCAATGGAACACATAAAATATTGTAGATATATAAACACAGAAAATGCATAAAATAAGAGAGACAAAGATATACGTGGTTCACCCAGTTTAGGCTATGTTCACCCCGAACAGCCAGTCCTTCCTTTCTATTATCCAGCAAAATGAAGAGACACCACCTACAGCATATTTGCTGTAATATCCTCTGTTTTCTCTCACAGTCTCACCTATCTACTTCTCGCTTGGAGAATATACATATATTACACAGACTCAATACAATGCCCTCATACAAAGAGATGGGTTGCCTTGTAGGGAAAAAAAACCCTAAACATAAGTTCTACCATTAGATCATCTGCCTAATGAACGGCACAGATTGGCTAGAAATTACTATACTTTTACAAGTCAATTTTACATCTGTTTTTAGCTTCGGGGGCGTTGCCCCCGAAACTCCCTGCCAGGGGGGGCTCACCAAAGGTTGCATCCACCCCCCCCCCTAGACCCCCCCTGCAGCGAATATTTTATGGGCAGCGGTGCCGCCCCATTTTGAACTGGGGTCCAATGTGGCAATACCTTTGAATACAGAAGATAATCAGTCTCCACACCCAGCAGTAAGGAAGAGTGCCCCTTTCACTTGGATTTGGGGAAATATCTTTAAGATGGGACTAGATCAAATCTTGAGTAGATGTGTCAGGGAAGAGGAAGTCTTTGACATGCTCTCAGCCTATCACAATGGGCCTTCTAGAGGTCACTTTGATGCCAAGAGGACATCTTTCAAGGTTCTACAAACTGGGTACTACTGGGCCACTCTCCACCAATATGCAAGAAGATACACCAGTTGATGTGATCAATGCTAGAGGATGGGGAAACCTACTTCCAAGGATGAAATTCCCTTGCAACCTCAGGTTGCTCTAGATCCATTTGACAAGTGGGGCATTGATTTCATTGGGCTAATTGATCCACCATCAGGGTAGAAAAAGTATATCATTGTATCCACTGATTATTTGACAAAGTGGGCTGAGATAAAGCCTGTCAAGGTAGAAATAGAGGAGAAAGTGGTTGAGTTCTTAAGGTAGAATGTGTTCTACAAATTTGGGTACCCCAGAGAGCTAGTCACCAATCAGTGAGATCAATCCGCATCACATATGATCAAGAATTTGTTAAGGAAAAATCATAGCAAGCACAAACAATATACCTCCTATCATCGTTAGGCCAATGGACAAGTATAGGTCACCAATAGGGCATTAGAAGGCATCCTCACCAAGTTTGTGAGAAAGATAAGAAAAGATTGGGTAGACAGATTAGTGGAGGCCACTTGGGCCTATAATACAACTCGGAAGACAACTACCAGTTTTACCCCTTATAACTTTGTCTATGGAAAGAAATCTCTTCTCTCCATTGAGTTTGAGTACAATAATTTGAGAATGGAAAAAAAACTGGATTTAGATGTTACAAAGGCACAATAGGAGAGGCTACTCCAGTTAAATGGCTTGGATGAATTTAGAATGCATGCCCTCCTACACACTGAAGTTATCCAATTGTAGAGGAAGGTCTACCATGATAGGAACATAAAGGAGAAGGTTTTTCAAGAAGGGGATTAGTCTCCTCTATATGACTCTAGGTTCAAAGATTTCAAAGGAAAATTGATGACAATGTGGTTAGGCCCATACTTGATAGAGAAATTCCATGAAAACGGAGTTGTTCAAATTAGGACCATTGATGAGGAAGGGATTCCCTTACTTGTCAATGGCTATATATTCAAAGTTTATAGAAATCCTATGTCCAAGGAAGATTTCATCGTCACCATCAACACAGAAGTGAATGTGATTGGAAGTGTCCTAGCTTCCAAGTCACATCATTCCTAGATACTATTTTTGTTTGTGAAAAGAAAAATAGAAAAAAAAAGAAAAAAAAATAGGCCCAGATGAAAACCTCCATGAGGCATCTGGGCCAAACTCTTGGGTTGAAAAACTCCTTGAGGCATCTCAAGAGAGAAAAAAGAAAAAATAAAAAATAAAAGATCGCTGGGTGAAAACCTCCATTGGGATGCCCAGGGAAGACATGCAGGTTGAAAACCTCTCTTGAGGCAGCTTGTGTGCCCCTCAACAAGAATACATCAATAAAAAAGAGGAATAAAACAAAGGAGAATTCCATGACAAGGATCTACAACCTATCCATTAATAATTTATGTCATTTTGCAGGTTTTTGAGGATAGTGGAAAATTGCAGAGATATAGAGACATCATGCTTAAGTTTCATTCGATTTTTCCCTCCATCCACTTCGTATCCTCCATCAAAACCATGTCCTCACCACTCTCACCGATCCTTGTGCCTCAAAAAACCTATTTTGAGGCCCTCTCTGGATTGCTACAAGATGTCTTGTAACTGCTACAGGAAGATCCTGTAGCACTACAGGAAATTACCGAAATTCTACACGAAAAGGATCTGAATTGGAAAATCATCATCCATGACCTATCAAAGGTTAATTAGAGTCCTAAAACCTTGATCCACCACTAACCCATCCTCCATGCATCCCTGATTCACAAAAATCATTGTTGTTCAAAACTAATCCTAAGCTCTGTCTCATCTAAAAAAATTCGAAAAAAAAAAAACACAAAGGACATTCCCTCCATTTCCACAGCCCTTCACTACTCATTCATGGCCCTGACATCAACCTCCAACCCCCTACACTCTTTCTCATCCCTCCACTGAAGCTGAACCTAGTTTTTCTTCCCATCAAGTTGAGGGGATGATACCATCATTCTGAAGCACCCTACCATTCCCAAAAGGACTCTATACCAGTAGTAGTGGTACCTGAGATGCCAGCAAAGAACCTGCACAAATGAACAACACCAGTAGCGAAATATATAGGAGCAAAGAAATCATATGTAGGAGAAACAAAAGACAACAAGGTAATTCCTTAAGTAGTAGCACAGAGATCCAATACTCTAGCATGCATCGATCAAGCACAAGGTAGGCACATGTATGGTAACCTCTAAGCTCCTCCCTAGGTGTAAAATAATGAAAAATGTATGAATGTCTAGGTAAGGTATTTTTATAAGTTGGAGGTGGCTAGTTAACTTGACCACCCTCGGTCAGTGATTGAAAAGTGATTTATCAATCGTCATGCAATGTAGGAGTGTCAAATTAGTAAAAATCAGTTAAGAGGTACTAGGTGTTGATTATGAGGGATGAGAGAATGATAACTCCCCATGGCCCAATGGTTCAAATGAGGAAAATGCGTACTTCTGCCAAGTCATCACAGTGCTTCGAGCTTAGCCAAAAATATCATATAAGGTACCAAGGCCCAAAATCTCTTGCATCTTCACTCATTTCAAGATCAACTAAGGTAAGTATGAACCTACGAATCCATCAAGAGGTTTCAAACCCCAATATGTCATTCCTACAGGAGGCAGCTACAGGAAGCTATAGGAAGCATAAAAAAATTCTACGGGAAGCCTCCATGGGTGAAAGAACGTTGTCAAATGTTGATTTGGTCTCCAATTATCATTGTAGTGGGAGTTATGGTGAAACATAAGTGGGCCCTCTCATTCTTTTGTCCATGATTTAGATGTTGGTGCACCTTGAACTCTCTTAGTAATAAGAGTCATCTTGTGGATTAATATAGTTTTTATGGCCATAAAGTAGAAGGGATATACATAATTGTCATCAAATAAAGACTCCAATCCTGTGTTCCCTTTGAATTCATATCATAACTATCACAAGAAGGAACCCTCCTATACTTAATTGAAAACAGAGAAGAGGATGGGAGGGGGATTTAATAGGAGAGAGCCTACAGATACAAAGAGAATTCACCTTCATCCCCATGTAGTAGATATTTTCAGAAGGCATTAGTGGTTAGGTTTCTTTGAACTGCTGAATGGATATGATGATGATATCACTAATGAATTTTCCATGACCTAAACCCTCAAGAAAGAGCCAGTGCCACCACTATGGTGAGGGGATTATCCATTACCATCAATCCTAAGCTGATTAGTAGGGTGACAAGACTTCCCCTAGGGGTCCAATGGAGAAAAGAGGACAAGTCGAGTAGTGCCATTACTAACAATAGTTTCTTCACTTCCAATGAGAAACCAATTGAAGATAAAAATGGAGTCAAAAGGGAGAGCCTACCCTATCCCTGGGATGAGGTTGTCTACCATATACTGAAGTTCATCTTTTGTGAAGGAAGACTGAGTGTAGTCTATGTCTACCAATTCAGAATGCTCCATGAAATAATATTTCAAGCAAGATTTCCCATAGCCAAAGACTCAGTGTGCCTTCTTTCCTCCTATAGTCCATCATGGACCCAATCCAGAAGGTGAAAGTGCTGGCATTATGACATAGGTTTGGCGCTATCACACAGGTGTTGTCCTTGATGGCAACTCACACAGATTACAGATCATAGTGCAGCAGGTCAGTAGCAAAGAATTGATGATCATACTACAAAGAATGAAGAAAGAAAAGTATATACGCAAGTTCACTATATACCAAGTCGTGTACACATGCATGTTCACTATATACCAAGTCGCGTAAAGACGCAGGTTCGCTATATACCAAGTAGTGTATACACGCAGTTTCACTATATACAAAGGCACGTATATCGTACACACCCACTTTCACCGAAGGAAAGGTGCGTACATGTCGGAAAACTAAGTTTTGGGTCCGTGGTATCTGAACCTATGGTTTTGGACCTTGGTATTGCGTCCGATGTATTGAACCCAGGTATTGGGTCCCTAGTATTGGTTCTAAATGGTTTTGGACCATGGTATTGAGTAAGGCCTAAGACTATAAAAGGGGAAGGAGATCATTGGGCAAATGCATTGAATATCTGATGAAGAGCAAGATCTAGAATTGGGTTATGGTGCATTGCTGAATCTGAACCAAGGAGGAACCTGAGCGCTAAAAGATGGATAAGTTCTATTGATGGGTTTGACATAGTAGAGGCGTGTATACACGCTATTTCAGTGGTTCAAAATAGCATATACACTGGTTTGCCTTAATACAGAAGCATATGCACACAGGTTTCACATTTTGAAGTAGCGTGTATGTTTTAGCTACTGCTGTTTATTGCTGCAGTGTTCTGAATTGGTTCTGGTTATTGTTACTGTATTCTGGTTACAGCTTTCTGAGAAGTGATTGGTTGATTCAGTATTGGTTTGTACAAAAAGGATTGGTTGATGCAGATATACTTGATGTTTGATTGATGTTATTCATGGATCCAGTCTGAAAAGTTATGAAACGTGGTCCCTAGAAGAAAAGAGAAGGTTGTAGCCTTCTGTAGGTCAGCACCTACGTACTAGTACCTCAGCTAGTACAAGAGCTAATGGAGTTGTAGCTCCCTTCCAGGAGAAGCTGGAGAATGAGAGAAGGTTGTAGCCTTCTGCAGGTGGCAGCTTGCGTACTGGTATAAGACTGCACCAGTACAGAAACATTGTAAAAAGAAGTTTCTAATTAAAAGAAGATAGAGACGAATTGTAGTAGGTGGTTTTCACCCACATTGGGTTTCCACCTTATATCTTGTGTTCTTATGTGTGACTACCTGTTCTGTTTACTGTTTATATGGTTTGATGCATAGATTAATGATCAACATTTGAAGAATAATTTAAATTACAAGTCTGCAGGTTATACGCTAGTTTCCTTAACTGCAGTTGCGTACATACGCGGTTTTTACTAACTGAAGTAGCATATACAAATCTAATTGTGAAATGAAAAATAATTGACCTGATAATACTGATTCACCCCCCCTCTCAGTATTATTTCCAACAATTGGTATCAGAGCAGGTCCTTCAAAAGAAGCTTGATCTCTTGAAGGAAGATCTATCATCATGAGCAACTACGAAAAAGAGGCATCGATCAGGCCGCCAATTTTTTATGGGAGCAACTTCGTCTATTGGAAGGTAGGAATCACAACCTATCTTCAATCTCTTGGTACAGAAGTTTGGGATATCGTGGAAATAGGATACAAATTTCCATCAGCAACTCCTACAGATACGGCTGGTAAGAAGCAGTATGAAACAAATACAAAGGCTGTCAATACTCTATTAGGGAGTTTATCTCAATCAAAATTCGCCAAGGTTATGCAGATCAAAACCGCGAAAGAAATACGGGACAAGATCGTTCTGAGCTATGAAGGAGATGATCAGGTAAAACGGGCAAAACTACAAACTCTCAGAATTCAGTATGAAAATCTCAGAATGCACAATGATGAAAGTGTGGCTAACTATTTCTTACGTATATATGAGATTGTTAATTATATGAAAAACTTGGGTGAAGAAATAAAAGAAGTTACTTTGGTTGAAAAGTTTCTAAGATCTTTGTCTTCTAAGTTTGAATCAAAAGTTTCTGCCATAGAAGAAAAGCAGAATCTACAAAGCATTACCATGTCACAGCTGCACAAAATCCTAACTGCTTTCGAAATGAGAAAAGGGGGACCATTAGACAGGAGAGAAGCCGCATTCAAAGCCTCAGGAAAGGAGATTACAATGAGTCAGGACATATGTCAGAAGGAGAGGAGGAATCAAACTTTGTCAAGAACCTTCAATGGGGTTCTGGAAGATTCAGAGGTAAGCTACCTTTCAAATGTTTTGCTTGTGGAACAGTCGGTCACTACGCTGCCAAGTGTCCTCATAAAGATAAGCTTGGCAAGGGTAAGGAACCAGTTAGATGGAACAGAAAACAGAATGTAATTAAGAAGAGCTATTATACACATGAAGACAGTGATGGATTTTCAAATAGTGATGAAGATGAACAATGTAATGATTATAGACTTTTGATGGCTTTTGAAGATGATGATTTCCTGGATGCTATAGATGAAGGTGGTATTTATGAAGAAATTTCTAAACTCAAAATTTGTTTAGAAGAAAAGAATATGATTATAGATACTCTCACATTCCAACTTGCTGAAAGGGAAAAACACAATGAAAAGTTAGAATGTGAAATTGTGGGACTTAGAAAAGGTATTGAGAAATCAAAAACTCTTAATCTTAGATTTGCTAAAGGATCTGAAACTTTAGATGAGATTATCAAAGTGCAGCGTTCTCCTCTAATCAAGACAAGTCTTGGATATACTAAAGAAGCATCTCAAGAACAGAAGCCATCCACCTCCAAAAGTTATCTTGATGCAGCAAGGAGAAGTGAACAGGTTGACAATCGACAGCAAAGGCATAATGCAGATAACCAGGTAAATCAGGGACAATTTACTTCAAGAATGAACAGAGATCACCAAGTAAATCATTCTCAATTTGCCTCAAAGATGAACATAAGCTACAACCAACCGCAAGTAAATCATTCTCAATTTGCCTCAAGAATGGATGTCAATAGAAACTACAATCATTTGGTCGGTAGGTTTGATAATCGCAGGAATTTCTTTAATGGCCAATGTTTCTCTTGTCATAAATTTGGACACAAAGTTGCTCAATGTGTTGCCTACAAGACCATCATGACTAGAGAAGCTCAAAAACAAAGGAGTATGACTGGGATCATGAAAAGGACCTACAATAACTTTTCAGCTCTTGAAAACGAAATAGAATGTTCTATTTGTAACAACTTCGGTCATGAATATTCTAAATGTAGGAGTAGGTTTCGGCAAACAAGTCATAATGAGCAAGCTTCATTGAGTCCCAAAACATGGAGAAAGAAAGTACCGCAACCAAAAAGATGTAGTATAGCCTTATATGCGGAAGGATAGGAAAATTAGTGATGCATCGATAGTGGATGCTCGAAACATATGACAGGTGATAAAGAAAAACTTCAGTCATATAGTGCCTTAGAAAAGGAAAGGAAGGTTTCATTTGGAAATGACACCCCTGCACTCATAAAAGGCAAAGGTTATGTTCTTTTGAAATAAAAGGTCAAAGCTGGAAATGTTATGTATGTTGATGGCTTAAAGCATAATCTATTGAGTGTCAGTCAAATGTGTGATCAGGGAAATGAGGTAATATTTCGATCAAATGGATGTATTGTTCGTGAGCTTGATACAGGAGAAACAGTGATCAAGGGCATAAGAACTCCAAATAATCTATACATACTCAAGGGAGGAAACCAACAATGCTATCTAAGCAAGAATGATGAACACTGGCTATGGCACAGAAGATTGGGGCATCTAAGCTTCTCACAGATAAGGAAAGCATGCAAATATCAGGCGGTTCGTGCTCTCCCTGACATCAGAATTCTAGACAATACAATACAAAAATCATATCAGTTTGGCAAGCAAACCAGAACTAATTTCCCTGAGAAGGAAGGATCAACTAGTAAGCCACTTGAACTTGTCCATACTGATGTATGTGGTCCATCTAGGAAAAGGTCACCTCGAGGAGAAGAATACTTCATATTGTTCATTGACGACTTTTCCAAAATGTGTTGGATAGGACTTTTGAAGCATAAAGATGAAGCTTTCAAAAAGTTTAAAGCTTTCAAAGCCTTGGTTGAAAATGAATCAGATCACAGAATCAAATGCCTCAAGTCCGATCGAGGAGGCGAATTTACCTCAGATGAATTTTTCGATTTTTGTGAAGAACATGGAATAAGAAGGGAATTCTCTACTGCAAGGACTCCTCAGCAAAATGGAATAGTGGAAAGGATGAACAGAACGGTTCAACAAATGGCTCGTGCTATGATTGATGAGTCTGGAACTCCCGCAACCTTCTGGGGCAAAGTTGCATTTGCTGCAGTTACTATTCTCAACAAGACAAACGTCCGAGTGAACAACACTCAAACTCCTCATGAACTTTGGTATGGTAAGACTCCCACGGTAAAATACTTCAAAATTTTTGGAAGCAAATATTACATCAAAAGGACTAATGAAAACCTTGGCAAGTTTGAACCTAGAGCAAATGAAGGCATTCTCTTTGGTTACTCTCCCCACAGTAAGGATAACAGAATAAATGTGAAATATTGAATGGAAAAATTGTTGAAAGTATTGATGTAGTGGTTGATGAAGAAGGAAACATTCCTAAGCAGGTAAAATCTGAAGATTTCAAATATGATGAGGACTATCCTTCAACATCAAATTAGACTTATGATGAAGAAGAAACACATGAGGCACCAGAAGAATAGATAAGGATAGAAGAAAAGACTCCATCCAGGTACGTTCATAAGAATCATCCAGAAACTCAAATTTTGGGGCAGAAAGAGGCAGGTGTACAAACAAGAAGAACTATCTCAGAAGCTTCAAGCTATCTAGCATTGCTTTCCTCCACTGAACCATGAAATGTAAGTGAAGCATGCAAAGATGAATGCTGGGTCAAGGCCATGAATGAGGAACTCGAGCAGATTGAAAAGAATAACACTTGGGAGTTGGTTCCTAGACCAAATGATAAGAATGTCATAGGGACAAAATGGATATTCAAAAACAAGCTAAATGAGAATGGAGATGTTGTTAGAAACAAGGCTAGACTTGTTTGCAAAGGGTATGCTCAACAAGAAGGTATAGACTTTGAAGAAAATTTTGCACCAGTTGCCAGACTTGAAGCAATAAGAATGTTTCTTGCTCTTTCTAGCTTTCAGAAGTTCAAAGTATATCAAATGGACGTGAAATCTGCCTTTCTGAATGGAGACTTGGAAGAAGAAGTGTATATTGAGCAACCACATGGGTTTATCCTTGGAAATGATCCAAAACTTGTATGCAAACTTAAGAAGGCTCTCTATGGCCTTAAACAGGCTCCAAGGGCTTGGTATTATCGTTTGGATAAGTACCTCCATCAACAAGGTTTTACAAAAGGATCCATGGATAGCAATCTATATATAAAAATTGACAATGATAAGTTGCTAATACTTGTTGTATATGTTGATGATATCATCTTTGGTAGAAATGAATAAGATATGAGTCAAAACTTTGCCTTGGTGATGCAAAAATAATTTGAAATGTCCCTGATTGGTGAGCTCACATATTTTCTTGGTTTACAAGTCCAACAAAACAAAGACAATATTTTTCTATCACAAACCAAGTACCTCAAGCAAATCTTGAAGAAATATGGAATGGAGGATTCGAAACCAGTATGTACCCCTATGGTAACAGGATGCAACCTCAGTGCAAATGATGAATCAGCAGCAGTACATCAACCAACCTATAGATCCATGATTGGTAGTATGCTCTATCTAACAGGTACCCGACCAGACATCATGCATGTGGTGGGAATAGTTGGAAGATTTTAGGAAAATCCAAAGGAAACTCATCTTCAGGCAGTTAAGAGAATTTTCAAGTATCTTTAAGGAACTCAAAACTATGGCTTATGGTATCCTAGAGATACACATCTCACACTTCATGCATATACAGATGCAGATTGGGCAGAAAGCATGGATGACAGAAAAAGCACTAGTGGTGGTGCATTCTTTATGGGTTCTAGATTAGTATCTTGGTTCAGCAAGAAACAAAGTTCAATTGCATTATCTACAGCTGAAGCAGAATATGTGGCTGCTGCTTCTTGCTGCACACAACATCTTTGGATGATGCAAACATTGCCAGACATTCAAATCACTTGTACTACACCTATCTCCATTTTTTGTGATAATACAAGTGCAATCAGTATTTCAAAGAATCCAGTCATGCATTCAAAGACCGAGCACATGCCTATCAAATATCATTTTCTCCGGGAACAAGTGCCTGAACAAAAGGTAAAATTGGAGTATGTCCCCTCCAAAGAACAAGTTGCTGATATACTCACCAAAACACTGCCCAGGGAGACATTTGAATACCTCAGACAGAAGCTGGGAGTATTTGGTGCATCATCTTGCTATTGAAATTATCTATTTCAGAGAACAATGGTTGTACGCGAGTTTAATGAAGCGTATTCGTGTATATACGCTGGTTTATGTGGGTACAGTCGCGTATATGTTGGTTTGAAGAAAAACAGTGGGAACAGACTTAGGATGAAAAGAGTCTGATATGGGTCTGACAGAGACCATCTGGAACAGGTTCAGGGGAGCATATACGTCTAATAATGCATTGTTGGCATTATCTTAGAAGATCTTGGTTCAATTTCACAGCTGTTTTTTTGTTCAGGTGGAACAGGTGCAGAAGAAGATCATGGTTGTCGGTCTGAATGATGATTGACAGATGCTGCTAATGTCAGTTGATGATCTTAGATATTTTTGTCTCTATGTCATTATTAAGGTCATGTAATGGCCTATGTTGGTTTCCCCACTATGCCTAGGATGGATGATGTAATGTTCTTGTTTATCTAATGTAAACTTTTGGTGTATCCCCACTTGGTTGGGCGGATGAGTCAATATTGGTATATCCCCACTTGGTTGGGAAATGGTTGTATGTATGAGTCTTTGGTGATAGGAAGGTCGTGTATGATGTATAAAGTCATGTTTCTTCTTGTAGAACATCCTTTTGCAGACCTTGCCTATTGTCAGGGGGAGCATGGACAGCATAGTAGAGCAGAGATTTCAGCATGTACTCAGGGGAAGAATATCCCTTTTCCCTTGATGACAAAGGGGGAGAATGACTTTGAGGAACTTGGGGTTGCCGTCAAGTCCAAAGGGGGAGATTGTTGGCATTATGACATAGGTTTGGTGCTATGACACAGGTATTGTCCTTGATGGCAACTCACACAGATGACAGATCATAGTGCAGCAGGTCAGTAGCAAAGAATTGATGATCAGACTACAAAGAATGAAGAAAGAAAAGCATATACGCAAGATCAATATATACCAAGTCGTGTACACACGCAGGTTCACTATATACCAAGTCACGTATATACGCAGGTTTGCTATATACCAAGTAGTGTATACACACAATTTCACTATATACAAAGGCATGTATATCGTACACACCCACTTTCAAGCAAGGAAAGGTGCGTACATGTCAAAAAACTAAGTTTTGGGTCCGTGGTATTTGGATCTATGGTTTTGGACCTTGGTATTGCGTCCGACGTATTGAACCCAGGTATTGGGTCCCTAATATTGGTTCTAAATGGTTTTGGACCATGGTATTGAGTAAGGCCTAAGACTGTAAAAGGGGAAGGAGATCATTGGGCAAATGCATTGACTCAAGCATTGAATATCTGATGAAGAGCAAGATCTAGAATTGGGTTATGGTGCATGTCTAGATCTGAACCAAGGAAGAACCTAAGCGCTAAAAGATGGATAAGTTCTATTGATGGGTTCGACATAGAAGAGGTGCGTATACATGTTAGTTCAGTGGTTCAAAATAGTGTATACGCTGGTTTGCCTTGATATAGAAGCCTATGCACGCAGGTTTCACATATTGAAGTAGCGTATATGTTTTAGCTACTGCTGTTTATTGCTGCAGTGTTCTGAATTGGTTCTGGTTACTGTTACTGTATTCTGGTTACAACTTTCTGAGAAGTGATTGGTTGATTCAGTATTGGTTTGTACAAAAAGGATTGGTTGATGCAGATATACTTGATGTTTGATTGATGTTATTCATGGATCCAGTTTGAAAAGTTATGAAACGTGGTCCCTAGAAGAAAAGAGAAGGTTGTAGCCTTCCGTAGGTCAGCACCTACGTACTAGTACCTCAGCTAGTACAAGAGCTAAGGGGGTTGTTGCTCCCTTCCAGGAGAAGCTGGAGAACGAGAGAAGGTTGTAGCCTTTTGCAGGTGGCAGCCTTCGTACTGGTATAAGACTGCACCAGTATAGAAACATTGTAAAAAGAAGTTTCTAATTAAAAGAAGATAGAGACGAATTGTAGCAGGTGGTTTTCACCCACATTGGGTTTCCACATTATATCTTGTGTTCTTATGTGTGACTGCCTGTTCTGTTTACTGTTTATATGGTTTGATGCACAGATTAATGATCAAAATTTGAAGAATAATTTAAATTACAAGTCTGCAAGTTATACGCTAGTTTCCTTAACTGCAGTTGCATACATACGCGGTTTTTACTAATTGAAGTAGCGTATACAAATTTGATTGTGAAATGAAAAATAATTGACCTGATAATACTGATTCACCCCCCCTCTCAGTATTACTTGCAATAGAAAGAGGGAAAGTAACAACACTTAGGCCACCATGGCATCATCAAGCTAATAATGGAAGATTCTTTGAACAAATTAAGGGTTGCTATCTTCTAGTCCACATTCAGGGATATGGAGAGAGAACACTTCCTTAACACTCAAGTCCTTGCACTTGGCAAGACCCCAGCCTCTAGTACTAAAGGAGGAGAGGTAGAGGAATAAGAAGAAGAAGAGGTAGAATCAAAAGAGGAAGAAGAGGAAGAAGGAGAACAAGAAGAAGAGGAAGAAGAGACACAGAAAGTAGAGGAGGAACCAAAGAAAAAGGAAGAAGTTGAGAAAGGGAAAAATGAAGAAGAAGAGGAGAAGCAGTAAGAAGAACCAACCCCTGAGAAAATCGTTGCACCTAGAGAAGAAGAGGTATCCCCATAGCACAAAAGATTGTCTCCTGGACCCATTGAAAAGGAGGAAATTGTTGTCCTGGATGCCTTGATCACACTAATCAAATCTAAGAAGAAAAGGCAGAGTAAAACTCCCCTCTCCCTCAAAAGAAGGAAAATAACTATGATTAAACAGGGGAAGCCTCAAACTCCCACAAAGACCCCTATTATAATTGAAGAATCACCAAGCAAAAGAGAGGAGATAGAACCCATTGAAAATAAAATTGAGGAAATCACATCTCCTAAATCCATCTCAAAGGCTCCCATCACCTAAGTAAGAAGGAATGTTACTATATCAAACTCCTCTAAGCAGCCGAAGTCACCTACCACACTCCAACAAAAAGGAAAAGGAAAGCTACAGGAAAAAAAGATCCTGCAACAGGAAAAACATAAACAACTACAGGAAGAGCAGAAAATGATATAGGAAGAATAGAAGGGGTATGAAGAAGGGAAAGAGGAAACACAAAAGTTATAGGAGGGGGAAGCTTCTCCAAGAAAATTTGAAAAGGATCTTCCAGAGCTACACGAGCCTAGTCTGCAGCCCATCCATAGCCCAATTTGAGCTCTTATTACAAGTTCATTGAAGGAGGCATAATGATACCACAGAAATTTGAGTTCCCTCTCTTCTTTGAACTTGAAGCAGAAAGAGGAAGGACACATAGATGGATGCAGATTCCCAAATCCAAGAAGGTGGAAGATGTAGGCCTTATGGAAGAAAATCTCATAGAAATGGGCAATAAGTTGAGAGAGTTAAGGGATAGAGAGTACACAATGAGAACACATCTACAAGTAGAAAATAGATGGTTGAGAAAGAAATTGTAAGAGAAGGAAACCCATTTGGCCACAATGGAAAGCCTCTAAATGGAGGCACTACAAGGCAGACTGCCATCCAAATCCTATGCACTCTTCCTCAAATACCAGTGGATACAATTCCATATCAACACATTAGCACAACATGGGACCATGCCATTCCATGACTACAAGTAGTTCATTGAGTTGTGTGACAAGAGTAGCATTGAAGACACAACCAAATTAGATGAATTCTACTTACACAACCTCACATTAACTGATATGAATGTTTCGGATCCCAATGCAAAATTGGGAGACTTGCATCCGATGGCCCTTGCATCTTGGATGGCACATGACGAGGCAAGAGATGAGGAGTTGAGGAAAGTGTTAACCAAAGAAGAAAAAGAACCCCTCTACATCAGGGTAGAGTAGATAAGTTCCATGGCTATAATCAACACTCACAACATCATTTCCAATGATGCTAAGCTAGCAGCTAGATATCTTTCCACCGAAGCGAAGGTTATATCCCACTTTCAGGACACTCTCAGGTTGTTAGGGATAGATATATAACAATCATGTCATAGAAGATGGAATAATCTACCACACAGTTTCCAGATGAGGGAGTATCACTCTCCTGAAAGGTTGTGGAATGCATTGCATAGAACACCTTTGTATAAAAGGGCCATGCAAAGATTGAAGATCAACTTGATTAGACTTAAGCTTAGTCCACCTTTTGTTTTGGGTTTACAGGAAGGAAGGAATGAATAAGAGGAAAGGAAGCAGTGGGCAGACAGAGGAAAATGTAGGCTTCTATCCTCAGGAAGGCACACCATATATAGAACCTTGGGATGTCAGAGGGGCCATCAGGGCCATTAAGGACATGGACATAGATGACTAGGTTGCTAAGAGGATGAGAAATAGTTTTGGTAGGTGGGTGATGATGAGGCTCATCAATAGGCATATTATATGGGTCACAATGGCATACTCTAGCTTATTAGATTATCTTTTTCTCACATTTATCTACAAATTTCATTATATTATGCTTAATGTGGGAGTAAAAGATATGTTCCTATGTGTTGTGGCCTAATGTGTGTTAAATGTGGAATTGGAGCAATTTTGAGGTTATTTGAGTGCAGGAACTCGGAGTAGAAAATAAAGAGATATTCTAGGAGGTGGTCCACCTCCTTAACTCCTCCAATCATTTGGATATAGACCACTTTATCTCATAAACTCGGTGTCAGTGATAGCCAAGCATACTGAGTTCATTGATAGTCAAGCCAGTGCAAGTCAAAGAAGTGTTATATTCACCTATTCTTGAGTTAGGGAGTCAAAGATTCCTATTTTCTAGGGAGATGTTGGTAGCTCCACTTTTCTATAAATAGATAAGCTAAGCGACTCATTAGGATTCAAAGTTTTATTACAACCAAGAGGCGATTGAGCTAAAACACATTTTACTATTATTTTGATGATGTATTTGACATTTTTGAATTATAATGAGAAGTTCTATTTTGATCGAACATTGAGTTGACTCAGAGGGTTCAACCTCTTGGGTTAGGGCCCAATCCTAGCAATAGAAGTTCCTCTCTTGTATCTATATTTTACGTCTAGAATGTGGAGCAATTGCTGAAGTTTATTCATGTTTCTTTTAGCTTATAAGATTGATTAAGTTGTTTCTCATGCATGTTTCCTTTAGCTTAGAGGTTAAATTAGTTGTTGTAGTTCAATAGAGTAAAGTCAATAAAAAAACTTGTGACAATGACCCCTATCTCATCTCCCTCATGGGATCATGATTAGAGGACGCCACTATCACAACCCAAAAATAGAGTGTGATTTCCTGTTCATTGCATAGATCAAGTTTTAGCATTAGTTAGATAGTTTTTATGATTTATTAGAAATATTTACATTTGTTAATTTTCATCTCATGAATTTGTAGCTTAGGAGGTAGTTCATTTCATAGATCAAGTTCTTAGCATT